>JARHVA010005725.1:497500-1120960 GCA_037957365.1 Torreya grandis
GACATCTCAAAATAATTTTTCATCTGAGTAGCAATTTTTTTGCACATGATATTTTTTCTTCCACCAAAAATGATATCATCTACATATACAAAAACAATTAACATATGCTCACCTTCGGATTTGAAATATAGATTGTTGTCTGCATATATTTTATTAAATTTTTTTTGTTATAGGTACTGGTCTAGTCTTGAATACCATGCTTTGGGTGCCTATTTTAGACCATATAGAGCTTTCTTTAGTTTTTAAACATAATCTTCTTCTTTTAACAACTAACAACCTTTAGGCTATTCTATGTAGACTTCTTCTAGGTTCCCATTCAAGAAAGTAGACTTACCATCCATTTCATAGAATTTTAATTTATTATAAATACATAAATATAAAAGCATTATTATGGATTCTAATCTAGTAGTTGGAGCTAGCAGTTGGAGCAAATCTTTCTCCAAAATCTATACCTTCAACTTTACATATCCTTTGTACATCAATCTAGACTTATTCCTTATAATAGTTCCATCCTCATTAAGTTTGTTCTAAAGACCCACTTTTTTCCTATTACATTATTATTTGAAGGTCTTGGAATCAATTCCTATGTTTTGTTCTTCTAAATTTAGTTTAGTTCTTCTTCCATGGATTTTATCCAATTTTCATCCTTGCTAGCTTTAACATAGTTATTAGGCTCAATTTCAGATATAAGAGAAAAAATTACTTGTTCCTTATTCATTACAACTCCTCTCCTTGTCTGAACTCCTTAATTTTTATTGCCAATGATCTACTCTATAGGATGATACTTTTGAACAAATCTTGCAAGTGAATTTTCATTTATTTCCTTGGTCTCTTCATTAGCTACTTCCTCTTTAGAATCTAATTCTTCTTTATAGATTTCACTCTCAAATTTAACATGTTTCAATCCTACTTCAACCTTGACATTGATACTCTCTAAAAAAATTTGTAGCCTTTTGTTTTAGCATATGTAGGATTTGATTTAGGTGGAATAACTAAGAAATATTCCTTCATCACATCTTCATTCAAAAGATTCCCAAGTTGTTTTATTTTCTCCTTATGTAGCATTTTCTACCAAACACTCTAAAATACTTAATAGAGGTAGGTCTTCCATACTATAGTTCATAAGGATTTTTATCATTATTTACCCTCAATTGAACTCTATCCAAGGTATATAATGTTATTTGTATTGCTTCTCTCTAGTATCCATCAGGTAACTTGGCCTCTTACAGAAATTTTCTAGCCATCTCCTTGACTATTATGTTCTTTCTTTCAACAAATCCATTCTACTATGGAGTCCTTGCTATAGAGTAATGCTTTTTGATTCAATTATTCTCACAATATTCTATGAACTCATTTGAGGTTAATTATCCACCTCTATCAGATCTTAAGAATTTGATTTTTCATCCAATCTCATTCTCTACCATGGCTATAAAGATTTTAAATCTTTCAAATGCCCAAAGCTTATCCCTTCCAAAGGTTACCCATGTCATTCTTGAGTAATAATCTATTATAAACATCAATTATATTTTTATTTTAGACACTCTTATCTTATTAGGACCATAAATATTAATATGAACTAATTATAAAGGCTTTGTAGTTGTATACTTATTTGTTCAAAATTTGACCCTTGTTTGCTTGCCTTGATAACATTCATTGAAAGTAGTGTCTCCAAGTTTGGTTATTTTAAGCATGTGTATTACACAATTATTTGATCTCTCTTTTACTTGGTTATCAAATTTGACATGACCCATTCTTTTATTGCATAATCAACTCTCATCAACCTTTCCTATTGACAAATATTACTACTCACTTCACTTAGATTGTAAATATTACTTTAAGTTCTTTTCCATTCTATAAATAATCTTCCATATCTACTTATCTTATAGACTTCTACATAAAATGTGACCTTATATCCATTGACACACATTTGGATGACACTTAGCAGATTATGTTTCAATCTCTCAACATAAAGGACATCATGTGTAGGCAATTTCTCATTTATGTTCAAGGATCCTTTACCACATATTTTTACTGTAGTATTATCTCCCAAGATGATATATCCTTACATTTACTCAATTTGATAAATTGGATCTTGTCACTAGTCATATGTTTTGAACAAGCACTATCTATTACCCATAAATTCTACTCCTTGACATGGAGTGTAGTTTGAAAAGTCATAGATTGTGCAACTTTTTAATATTTCACTTTCCACACATCCTTAATTTTATTATTTGTCTTTTTCCCCCCTTTTTTAAAGACTTGTGAACCTTTTTTCACACTGGGAGGCATGATTTTCTTTTTACTTTGAATTTTTGGTATTACAAAGTTTGTTCTACATTGTTTAGCTATGTGACCAAAATTATTGCAATTATAGCATATTACATTTTTATCTAACAAGGGGGTAAATGAATTTTTTTCTTACAAATTTTATTCTCCTTTTAGGTATAACCCTACAATCACTAGTACTATGACCAAATTAATTACATGTATAACAATAACCATAAAAAAATGAGGAATACCTAGTCATAACATTTATTTGTGTAGGATGAGGAGGTCTTCTTAACTTTGGATTTTTCAAGTCTCTTACCCTTATGTAACCATATACATTAATTACCTTTGTGTTCTACATATTCCTTATGTTTTTAGAGATTGACTCATTATTATTATTCTTTTCTTCAGGGTTCTTTTATCTTTTATCTTTCTTCACATCAATAGTGCTTGTGTCTATATTTGTATCTCTAGAGGCATTCTTGCAATCTTTTTCTTTATTTTTTCTTGATTCTCCTTCTACTTTGAAGTTGTCATATAAGTTTGTAGATGTATTGGTTATGGGAATTCTCCCTTTTTCAAAACCAAGATGATATTTCTCTTTTGATTTATTTTAAGAGTTGATCAATTCAAAAAGGATTTCTGAACCTCCTTTCAGCTTTAGACCTTTATATATTTTTTCTTTAGCTTTTTCAAGTTCTTTTATCCAATCCACTATTTATACTTCTAATTTTATGCATTCATTAGATTTAAATTGTAGTTTAAATTTGACTACATATTCTATTATTTTAGCCTCTTCAACTGGTGTCTTTAGGATAACCACCATCTGATTTGTAAGAACCTGTATGACCCCTTCTCTTTAATTTTTTAGTATATTAATTATATGGATGAATATGTTTTATACCACATTCATGGAAAGTAGTAGTTGCTTATATTAGACTTAGTATATAAGTAAGTGTTAAGGTTAAGGAAGACATACATGAATTTATTATATTAAGATTGCTCAAAGGAGGTTGCCCCCTCAAAGTGGCCTATGATCAATATAATCCTTTCAATGTTTTTGATCATTTTCTAATTTTGTTATTTCATGTATTTTTATTAACTTTTTATAGGAGGATCATCTCATCTAGTATCAGAGCACTTCTGAGGGCCAATTTTTTTTCATTCAAAAAGTCTTCACTCTGTTCTTCCACATAATTTATTTAAATAATTTTTTAGAAATAACTTTGATTTGTTGAATAATTTATTTAATTATTTTCCTATAACATAATAATCTATTTTGGATTAGGGTAAGAACTTGATCGCATAAATGTGGGAAGTTCTTCAGTGAAAGCCTTAAAACTCATTGTGGGGAATACCATAGGAACCCCAAAATAGCTGGCCCAATAAGAGGATATACCAATGAAATAGGAAATGGCCCCTTCCAAATTGATTAGTTCCCATCCATAAGGAAAACAAAGAGCTATCATTGAGAGGTAAATTTGTGGGTAGAAAATATGGAGAGTGGTACTCGCTTAGATGACATTGGTGGCCAGAATGATCTCATTAAACCCTTAGGAAACCATTAAAACTTAATACCCATATCTATTAGTTTAACATATTATTAGATGGATATCAATAAACTATAGTCTTAGTTCTTCAGTAGATTATTAGAGGACTTGCCATACTAGTTTTAACATATGACCAGTAGAGTATCAAAAACCTGCCATATCAGATCTATAGACTTGTCATATCAATTTTAGCATATTCCTAGTTGACTATCTATAGAATATCAGAGGACATGCAGGCAAACATCTAATAGAAACAAGAAATTGAAAAACCTTCATCTTCATAAAACTATCTATAGAGCATAAAAATATTTCCAAACTTGTAGCCAGATAAAAAAATCATTTTTTTGTAATATCTATTCATTTATATCCCCATTGATACTCAAACATTATCCAAACACCTTAAATTCTATTCTCCACATTTTTTCCTTTAGGTTGCATATCCTAACTCCACTCCTAATTCCTACAAATCTCAATTTTCTCTTTTTTTGGGTTGTACCATAACTTTGGTTGTTGTCCATTTGCATCAAAAAATTTCCACAATGTTCATATCCCTATTTTGTTCCTTTTTCCTTCTTTGATATTTTTTTGGTTTTTCCATTATCCATCCTTAAATTACCCTCACCTTCATCAATCCTACTCCCACTTTCCAAAGAAGCTAGTGAAAGTCCCTTTACCACTTTTGATTTTGCCCAAATTAAAAACTTCCATTACTAAACATGCCTTAACTCTAGTTTTCCTATTCATTCCAAAAAAACTCTTATTGTAGTCATGGTAGTGACCCAAAAAAGAGAGAAAAACATGAAAGATGAAATTTCCACCCTCAAGACCCACATCAAAGATCTTGATGAAAACATTTCCAGCCTCAAGCTTCAACATACCACCATGAGCAATAAATGGAAAACAAAGTCCTCTTCAGACATAGGGTTTTCTTCTTCTAGAAATTTTCATGGGTTGAAGCTTAATTTCCCTTGACTCAATGGTGTAGATCAGATCAGATGGATCTATTAGGTAAAACAATATTTTAGTCTACATAATACTTTTGATGCCAACAAGGTCCCACTTATATCTTTTCACTTGGAACATGAAGCCCTTAAATGGTATAATTGGTATACCAAATATCATGACATGCCCATATGGACTAGTTTTTACACCCTTATTTTGTAATGGTTTGGCCATACTAGTTTTGATGACTTCAATGAAGCACTCACTAAACTTCACCAAATAGGAACCATGAGAAAATATCAAATAGAATTTGAAAAATTGGCCAACCACACAGAGGGATTGTTTGATGAATTCTTTAGGAGTCACTTTGTCAATGGACTAAAGGATGTAATTCAATTATAGGTCAAAATGATCTAGCCTAGTACAATAATGGAATCCCTAAGGTTGGCTAAGCTAGAAGAGGACAAGTTCATAGCTTAGTAGCGATTTAAATCCAATATTGATCCATTCAAAAATACAACTCCATAATGATCTCAAATAATGCCATCCCCTAGAACCACTCTTATCAAACATTTGAATGAAGTAGAGATATGATCCCATAGAGAAAAAAAGGACTATGTTACAATTATGATGATAAATTCACGTAGGGACATAAATGTGCATAGTAAAATTTATACCTATTGGATGTGGTTTCTCTACCTAAAACTATTTTTTTTGAAGATGTTTAGGATATAGTAGATGATCTCGATGAAGATTCATTGATTATGGAACCTACTTCTTAGGAAGACCACCCATAGATGTCTCTATATGCCTTAGTAAGAGTCATCACCCCATAAACCATATAGGTTATGGGTTATTTCAAGAAGCTCCCTCTCATAATTCTCATTGATTTAGGTATCACTATCAACTTCATTGACCCTTGGATCACCAAATAGGTTAATTATTTTATCCATATTTGCTCTAACATTGAAGTCATGATTACCAATGGAGGCACATTACCTTGAAAATAGAGGTTTTACAATATGTGTATCTCTATTGGAGATTATAACTTATGATCTAACATGTTTGCCTTACCCTTACGTGGATGTGATGTTGTTTTAGGAGCCCAATGATTATGCACACTTGGACCCATCTTATGGAGTTTTTCTAAACTTTGGATGCAATTTTTAGATAATAGTCAATAAAACATATTGAAAGGCTTACAACAAGGGCCTCTCAGCATCATTAGTTCACATCACATGGAAAATATTCTTAAGAATAATTCACATGACATTATTTCATATCTCCATTCCATTCAAATGCATCCATCATCAGTCTCCAATCCTAATCTACAAACCATTATGTAGAGGTATATAGGTGTTTTTTCCAAACCAATGGGATTACCACCTTCATGGCTAGAGGACCATCGAATTTAGCTCCTTCTTGGTAGTGTTCCAAAATCAAGACCTACCACTACCCATTTTAGTAAAATATTGAGATTGAGATGCTCATTTGAGACTTATTGAATCAAGGGATTATTCACCCTAGCACTAACCCATATTCTTCCCTAGTTTTCCTTATCTAAAAAAAATATGGGTCATGGTGCCTCTGCATTGACTTCCATACACTTAATTACATAAAAATCAAGGATAAGTTCCTAGTCCTCATTATTGTGAGCTACTTGATGAGCTTTATAGTGCTAATTTTTCTCCAAGTTAGATCTTTGCTCTAGATATCTCCAGATTTGGCTTCATGAGGATGATATCCTAAAGAAAGATTTTTTTCATGCATGATTTCCACTATGAATTTTTGTCCATGCTCTTTGGCCTCACTAATTATACTTCAACATTCTAGGCATTGATGAATAAAAAATTATCCCTACATATGAAAATTTAT
The DNA here is from genome assembly GCA_037957365.1 of Torreya grandis. NCBI lineage: Eukaryota > Viridiplantae > Streptophyta > Pinopsida > Cupressales > Taxaceae > Torreya > Torreya grandis. The sequence continues at coordinate 504,136 of JARHVA010005725.1, forward strand.
TCTGGTCTTCTTCGATGATATCCTCATCTACCATAAAACATGGTATGAGCATCTCCAACATCTTGAGCTTGTAATGCAACTTCTCTTTGATCATCATCTCTATGCAAAATAGTTCAAATGTGATTTTTATTAGGATGAAGTGGACTATATTGGACATATTATTTCACCTCAAGGGATTTATGTGGATCCTAAAAAAATAGCTGCCATGAAAAATTACCCTCATCTTTAGACACTTAAGAGCCTCCATGGTTTTTTGGGGCTGAATACATACTATCATAAGTTTGTCAAAGATTATGAGAATATTACAATTCCATTGATAACTATTTTTAAAAAGGATTCTTTTACATGGACACAAGCTACTGAGTGTGCATTTAAATAATTGAAACAGACTATGTATACTACACTTTTTCTAGCTATGTCAAATTTTGCCAAGTTCTTCACTATCAAGAGTGATGCTTGTGGAAAGGGCTTTAGTGTTGTTCTCATATAATAATAATGCCCCATTTCATTCACTATAAAATTCCTTTTTGGAAGTGATTTAGTACTCTCTACTTATGAGAAGGAAAAAATGGTATTTTTTCTTGTAGTATAGAAGTGGTAGCCATGCCTACTAGGAAATCTTTTTTAGATCAAAACTAATCACCAGAGTTTGAAATATTTCATAGAACAATGGGTCTCCACCACATCACAATAAAAATGGATCAAAAAACTCATGGGTTATGACTATGAGATCACTTACAATAAGGGTAACGACAATATTGTGGCTAATACACTATCTCTCACATTTGTGGACCAAGATTCCCTCTCAGCTATTTCCATGCCTATTATGAATTGGTTAGATGTTTTACATTATGGGTATGTCAGTGAATATTAATTATCTCAAATCATTTAATAGGACTGCATTATTCTTAGGATGGTGCTTTTTAATGATATAAAGGTCATATGGTGCTTCCCTAGAGCACATATCTTTAGCAAGATATATTCTATTAAATCCATGATTTTCCATCCATAGGGCACTCAGGGTTTCTCAAAAATTATGAGTGGGCATGTAACATATTCTTTTGGAAATGAATAAAAAAGGCAATTCAATAGATGGTGGTTGAATGTGATACATACCAATGCAATAAGGGTGAAACAACACTCATCCTTGGGTTACTCAAACCCTTGCCCATCCCCACTAGAATTTGGATAGTATTTATATGGATTTCATTAAGGGGTTTCCTAAATATAGAAGGAAAATAGTGATATTTTTTGTGGTTGATTTTCTCTCCAAATATAGTCATTATTGTGCCCTCAGCCATCCTTGTACCACCTCTATAGTCACACAAATTTTGTTTGACCAGATTTTCCATCTTCATGGAATTCCTTTTTCCATTATCTTAGATCATGATGCAACCTTCACCAACCATTTTTGGATAGAAATATTTCAATGCACTGAAACCTAATTGAATATGAGTTTTGGGTATCTGTTGATGTTTAAAATTGTGCTAGATTCTAATCAATCAATAATGGGAAGTTTCAAGCTATGGGACATTGCGGCTTGAAACAACCTCCAAATTTTAGAGAAGTTGGTCTCTTATTTTGTATTAAGTGTTGGGGAAAAGGGATAGGAAGTTAAACAAAAATGCAAGTGCAGGAAATGAAACCTAACTATGGTGATGCACCTAAATGTAATCCTAATCCTAACTTGAGCATAGTGGGACTATTATAGGATTCAAGTACATTTAATAGTAGACAAGTGCATGATAAATGTAAAAGATTGGAATAATAGAAATAGAGGCTCATAGCAGGGAATTCTTTTGCTGAGATATAAAGAATGTCAACAAAGGCATAGTGTTCAATCTTCTTAATAGAATCTTCCAATCACATAAGAGGCACATAAATCACACATAGTTATGTAGAACTTCTAATTTAAGAAAATGAGATAAAAGCAAATGACATTCTTAATCACAACTATAGAAAATATACAGTATAGACTAAATTGAAAATGACATAGATAACACCAACAAGGGCATGGAGTTCAATATTCTTAATTCATTTAGCCACATAAAAGGCATAGAAACATGCATAGTTACATTAACTTTACAACTCAAAAACATTGAGATAAGAGCAAATGATATTACTGGTCAAAACTCTAAAAAGTCTAAAAACTATATAATCCCCCCTTCCTTTTACAATTCTTCTTATTTTATAGCCTCAGATGTCTCCTTCCATCTCTCCCCTTTCCACACAATTCTACTCTACTCTTAACTCATAGGGGACAAAATAGACGGTGCTTTCAATGCCTCAGATGCATCCTAGTCTTATCAAGAACTGCCCTAACTGTGGCATGGCATTTCATGTTTAGTACCTCCCTTCACACCTAAATTTCTCATTCTATCACCTATTTGGCCACTCAACTATCTACTCTACCTCCACTTATAGGGGACAAATAGATAGCCCTTTAATGCTTGTAAGCCCCTAAAAATCTAACTGGTGCACTGTTCTATCTACCAAGAATAACTCTCACTGAGTTTCCCCCCATCTTTGTTGTAACAGATAAAAGGACACTCTATTTTATTGAAACGGAAGAGGACACTTAGTCAATCCATGAAAATTCTCTTTATGGTCTAGAAGGCACCGAAGAATGACACTTGGCACTTTTCACTTTCTCTATATTCTTCTCATGAATGCTCCACCTTTGACACCTGTCGCCATCTACTTCTTTGATACTTAGCAGTTTTAACAAAATAAAACTCACTGCATTCTTTGGTTGGGCAACTTTTCAAGGGGGATGGATGCATGTGGTAGTCTTTTTATGTTGATGCTTGGTGCTTCCACAGACCTTTGAAGTAACATCAAAGACCCACCATAATCTTTATTTGGTAATGAGGCTCAAAATTAGTATCTCAGAAGTTGACACGTTGTGACCTCCGCTACTTCTAGGAAGATACGTGGCATCTTTCACTTCTCCTACTAGGGGTATGTGGCATCTTCCACTTCTTTTAAGGATGGAGTAAGAAGGGGCTCAGAGGGCAACACTTGGTAGAATCCACCACTTTATGGCACTTAAGCAAAATAAAATTATGCCTTTCGGTATTGAACCAAAGTATTAAACCTAGACATTGAACTAAAGTCTCTCAAATGTCAACACGTGGTGACTTCTACTACTTCTTTAAAAAGGTAGTTCAGGGCCTTTTGCGATTGCCACCTGGCACTTTTCACTTCTTTGATACTTAGCTCATTGAAAGTCTTTGCCAAAAAATAGAATGGAATTTAGGGGCCGACATGAGATGTGAGTGCTGATACGTGGTGCATTCTACTTAGCTGCTACTGGATACATGGCATAGTCTGTAGCCTTCCTAAAAGTTACCAAAAAGGGCTCAAACGACACCAGCTGGTCAACTCTGAGTTTCAAAAAGTGACATTTGGTAGCCTTCGCTTGAATCCAATACTTAGGAAAAAATGGAATGAAAGAAACAAAAAGGGGAAAAGGGACCCATGCTCAGAGAGTGACACTTGGTAGCTTCTGCTGCACTTTGACACTTAGGCAAAAATGAACCCATGCTCTACCCCAACTCTACCACTACATCCAAGGTATGTAGGAACCAAAATTTTAGTGCTCAACTGAATAATTTAAATATGATGTAGAGTAAAAAATTACTCTACATTTACTGGTGACCCCCATGACTTTTGAGCCTCCTCAAAAAGAACTTGACTCCCACTCTATCAAAATTTAAAAATTTTACATCTTGAAAAGTGATGTCTGGTAGATGGACCACTCATGGTTAGATAACCCTTGCTTGTTCTACAATTCAATGAAAGCTAGATCAAGGTTAATGATATCCTTGTGTGAAAAGTTTTGCAAGATTCGGACCTTGGCTTTCAGTTTGAATTCTAGCTGGGAAATAGGAACCACGATAGCTTCAACTTTCAAGGTTGAGGAATCATCCCATAAGCTCTAGAAAACTATTTGATCCCTCTATTTGGCTAGTAACAATGGTTCAATTTGGTCCACCATCAGCACCGTCTTTGTGTCTAGAAATAGAGAAGGAAGGCCTAGTTGCACCAAATCTTCAATATGTTGTCTCATCTCATCGATGCCTTCTTTCACGACTTTGAGACAGTCTTTGCCACTGTTGGCCATGGCTTCACAACTGAGCACTTCATTGACCCATTTTGTGGTGGCCATTTTATCAGGGATCCCTATGGCTACCAATGTTACATCCATTGTGTCAAAGATCTTCTGTAGCAATGAATGGGAGTTCATGACTCTTTTGGAGACTATGGCCAGAGTGTTCTACATTGAATCTTCCACCCTCTCACACAATTTTTATGCATTGAGTAGGAAGGTGAGAAATGGCCTGAGCTAGAAAATCTCTGAAGAGATTCTTTCCCATGCTGACTCGTAGAGCTCCTTCACCAGTTGCATTACTCTAACACCTCTTGGCCTATTAGCCAACTCAATTGTCAATTGCACCATCCTTTGTTGCTTTGCTTGGAACTAGGCTTGAAAATTTATAGCCTTGTTTTGCTCCTCTAATAGCCTTTACTGTGATTGGGTAACTTGTGGTTGAAGTCCTTCACTCTTCCATGTAACACTGCATTATCCCATCGTAGGGCTATTACTGCATCTTTTGCAAGTGTGAGCTCTATTTTCAATGAATCATTCTCAGCCTGGACTACCCATTGAGTCTAGAGGGAAATAGTATCTTACAACTATTTATGCAGACTAGCTATTTCATTATCTTTCTTGTTTATTTCTTTGGCCAAACTACTATAGTTTGCCTTTTCTTTGGCTAAATCAGCCTCCATCTTTTGTAGTCTTTTTGACTTCTTCAAATTATCTTCTATGACCATAAAAGTGGATTCAGTCAATAGCTCAACTCTATCTTAGGACCTGAACAGGGACATGTCAATGGCCATTGTGTTCATCATATGGTCCTCTGGCTACATTTGCTCGCTCGGCTTATCGATATTGGGTGACAAATGGGTCACCATCAGTTGCTGTTGAATAGGGTCAAATTGTGACCACAAATGTGGGACATCCAATGCCTTATTCTCTTTAATTCTCTTCTTCTCTAGTCGAGCTTCTCTTGCCTTCCTAGCAACATTGGCCTACATCTGGAAGGTGGAAGGGGATGTAATATGCCCTCTTGTAAAAGGAAATCCTTGTGGCAAGTCATATTGGATAGCCATTGGTTGGCTAGGGGTGAGTTGAAGGGGCATCTTTTTGGGAATGGAGGGGGAGAAATGGGATAACATTAAGGCCTGAGGCACCAGCGATGGGGTGAATTACAAAATGGGAATGGTAGCAGTGGCAGGAGGTGTCATCTGGCTGGGTGGAGGCATAATGCCAACATGGTGAGGAATAGATTGAGAGGGAGGAGGATTAATACTTACCCAAGGGGAAGTTATAGTGCTCTGCATTGGGCACTGTAAAGGCTCCTCTTCCTCCTCTGAATCCAAATTAAACTACACCCTTTTTCTCTTCTTGGATGTTTTTACCTCTGGTTGCATTTGTTTCCCTTCCACCTCTATAGTTGATGGTGGTGCTTTTGGAGCACCAGGGACTTCAATCATTCCCAATGATGGGGAGGCTTTTGGTGGTGAATATACCACACTCCTTTGTTGTTCTATGATAGCTGCAGCGTGCTCTAAGGTCTATGGTTGCCAGCTTGGTCCTGGTCTAGCTTCCTACTCTATCTCGAGTGTCATCAATTGGCTTTCTTCTAGGCTAGATGCAAGGAAAGGATGCCACTCATCCTAGAGTTTTTCCCATCTTTCATTTGAATCTATGCCTCCAAAAGCATGGGTGGTTTGGGGAATTTACTACCTATATTTCCAATAGGCCTCAATCTTCTCCACATCCCAACCTTTGTTCCTTAGGATCCTTTTCAAACCAGAAGTCATCCTCTCTTTGGGATCATAATCCCTTTATTTATCATAGAAGGTTTCCCATGGCCTATTTTGTGGCAGGGGAAAATCTATCAGTTTAACATAAAGACTAGGAGCATATTCTATAAGGTTTTTCCTAGTCTCCTAAAAAGGGTGGCCTTCATGTGCAATCTTGACACCAATCCTATTGGTCCTCACCATAAAATCTATGTAATCAACTAGGTCATAAACCCATTTGTCCTCGACTAACAAGAACCCCAGGAAGGCCAACTTCCTCAGTAGCACAGTATCAGCTTCTCTGGCCTCTAGGCTTACATTGCCTGGCATCCATGGGAGATTGTACATTTTCCTCTTCTTCTTCTCAGAGCCATATTCATTATCAACTATTGACACCTACTTGGCAACTTCTAGGAATGCTAACCTAAGAGTTAAGGTCTTTGGTAGCAATACTAGTTCTCCACAAAATCCATGGACCCTTATGATTGTGTGACAAGACCCAAATTATAAGTCACATGGGATTGGGAAACTGACCAAGAGGTTCATAACACTTGGAAATAACCTATTTATGATAGGCTTAGGGCTAAGGCAATGAAGAATAGGGGTAATGAACAACTCCCAAAAATCATATGGGTCACTAGTTTTTGATAAAACATGTGTTCATACATACACAGGAATGGTCCTTTAGGGGTTGAAAGATGGGTCATACAGGTTTAGATTCATGTATTAGGTGAAAAGGTTAGGGTTATAATGTAGTATGAGATGGAATAAAAAAGAGGAATACCTAAATACCCCTTTTGATTTGAACTAGGTCAGCTACTCCACAATTGAAAAGGTGATGTGTTTTGAGAAGTTAAGTCGATATTCTTACATCCTATCAACCATCTTCAGCCTAAAAGGATGGCAATTTGCTCTACATATACCACCATGTCATCCTTCATGCCAAAGATGAGAGCCATCATTAACAATGCATCTTGGCCAGTGGGTGTGAATTAAGCTCTTGATGTAGGGAGTGTGGGTACCATTGTATCACCATTAGCCATTTGCAACTCAGACCTCAAAAACCTTGTCTGAGTGTTGACATTCACCCATGTCCTTTACATCTTATCAATGGTGGGGAATGTAGTGATATTGTCATATTATAGGGTAAGCATGTCCCTGATAATTGATGGGGTGATCTGTAGCATGAAGGGGCCTTGTTGAATGGTGCAAGATTGTGCATGGAGCAAGTCCACACATAATTTGATCACATCAATGCATGGATACATGGCTAGGACAATGACTTGAGCTAGTTTTAAGGTCCATATCCTCACTTTGAATGTCTCATATTGCCTTGATTTGGCTCTTTAAAGACACCTCTAGTGTGCCCCTTCTCGTAGGTTCTTACTACTAGCTATTTGCAAGATTGAGTCCATGATTCCATTTGCATAATCCCTTACCTTTGAAGGGTCACTAGTTTGATCGTCTCCCAGGACTCTGGTTCTTGAATAGCTTCTTAATGGTTGTATAGGAGCTACACCATACGATTTACTAGCTAGTAACCTATCGAGATATCCAAGTGTCCCTATTCCTTGTTGTGAAGATGATGTTCCTACCATCTCTATATCTCTTTTATAATAACTGGTATGAGCCTTGTGTAAGATAGAAACATGCTCGCTGACGCAAACTTTTACTAGGCACTAATAATCACAATGAGTAGGATATTTTCATAGGTGCAAGAATGTTTGAGAGTTTGTAAACTTTAAAACTCGCTAAGGGATATTTATGGGCCTATCAAGTCACAAATAACATTAAATTCAAGTGATCGTTAGCAAATCTTACTCAATCTTTGGGAAACAATGAGGTGGACACGCTATGCAAGTTGTAGTGCAAGGTACCTTAGAGATTTTGAAAGATTTGGGGGAGCATTTAATGTGGAAAAATTCAAAGATTTAAAACTTTTGAGATGCCAACTCTACATTTAAAACACTTATTTTAAAAGAAAAGTGGGAAAATAATGAAAAAAAAATAATGTGGGAATGGGAAACTACTTAACTACATTAATTAATCATCCTTATTTCCCTCTAAGATCAAAAACAAACTTTCAAACTTCTTCTTTATGACAAGCCAACTTATGTTGTCATACCAATGATTACAACAGGTATATCTTTGATAAAATGTCCTCTATGCCAGCCACATGGATTTGCCTGTACTCGAACGAGTTTGAGTAAAACATGTGTTCGACACCCATAGACTCTTCTTGTCTTTGAAATCCCATCGAATACTAGTTCTTCATGCTATCGTGTGTCATTAAGAAATTGATGGATGTTGGTTCTTCACTATGTGCCTTTTGATATCCATTATCTTTTGGCTTATCTTCTTCAGATTCTAGCTTTATTTCATCATCATGATCTTTGATGACTTCATCCTCATGAAAGGATAAATCTGAAAGCTGGCATTACCTCTACATACTCAGTTGAGTCTCAAAGTTATCTTCTCCATATCTGGCCAGTCCATAGCCTTCTTGAAGGATAGTGTTACCTATCTCAATGACTTGGTCAAGGGAGTGTCCATGCTTGTCCATATCTTCTTGCAAAGTGATAAAAAGTCAAAAATGATCTCTTCCTCATCAAAGGTTAAGACAAAAACTTGTGACTTATCCTCTTATTCATCGAAGCGTGCTCCTATGGTGATTTCCTCCTTATCTATACTTATGGAATCCTCTTGACTAGCCATGAATTGAGTGCACTCCTCTACATACTCATTTGCTTCTTGCAAAATATATTCTTCTTTGAAAAGGGATAAAGAAGAAGGCTGTGATAAAAAACAAGAAGCTTCTTGAGGAAAGATGGAAGGGACTTGAGGGGAAAATGAGGGTTTGGGGTCCTCTTCCCTTATTTCTATCATAGACTTTGCATTATTGGGGAGATGACCTTGACAAGTTTGACCTTGTTCATGAACAGGGGTGGTGTATGCTTGATTTGGAATTTGTGATGGTGGATAGGAATTTTGATAGACTTGGTAAGTTTGTCTCTCATGAATGCTTAGCTTCTCTTCTAGAAATGCAATCAATCCACACACATCTAGCATCTCATATGTAAGCTCTTGCCAATTTGCTCTTTAATGGGATCCCATTCACATTTAATTAGGTCTACTACATCCCTTATTTGATGGATGACATGATTAGAGATTTCTTGGCCATATCCCCTTCTATTGTCAACCTCTAACACATATTTTTTAAATCCCAGCAATGTTTTTTTTAAGGTGAAAATAAGATTAGGTTGAGCATGGGATGTGACATATTGGGGAGACTAGGCATAAGATTGGTATAGCTCATGACCATCTACATCCTTATTACTTGACATGATTCTAGGAGAAGCTTGTTCTTGATTAAAAATATATGAAGAAGAATATGACCCATAGCTATGAGTAACAAAATTATACATACCAAAAGGTGGTTTCTTGATGATATCAGGACTACTTGATCAGTTGCTTTGACTCAGAGTCATTGTTGTTGTTGCTAAAAACCTTCAGAGGCTAATTGGCTGAAGAACACACCAAAATTCTTCAACTTGTTGAAAGATCAGTCCCATCAAGCGTGCCAAAAATTGTTGATGTTTAAAATTGTGCTAGATTCTAATCAATCAACAATGGGAAGTTTCAAGCTGTGGGACATTATGGCTTGAAACAACCTTCAAATTTTAGAGAAGCTAGTCTATTATTTTGTATCAAGTGTTGGGGAAAAGGGATAGTAAATTAAATAGAAACACAAGTGCAATAAATGAAACCTAACTATGGTGATGCACTTGAATGTAATCCTAATCCTAACTTGAGCACAGTGAGACTATTATAGGATTCAAGTACATTTAAGAGTAGACAAGTACATGATCAATGTTAAAGATTAGAATAACAAAAACAGAGGCTCACAGTAGGGAATTATTTTGCTGAGATACAAAGAATGTCAATAAAGACATAGTGTTCAATCTTCTTAATAGAATCTTCCAATCACATAAGAGGCACATAAATCACACACAGTTTTGTAGAACTTTTGATTTAATAAAACAAGACAAAAGAAAATGACATTCTTAATCACAACTACAGAAAATCTACAGTATAGACTACATTGAAAATGACATAGATAACACTAACCAAGGCATGGAGTTCAATCTTCTTAATTCATTCAGCCACATAAAAGGCACAGAAACATGCACAGTTACATCAACTTTACAACTCAAGAAAATTGAGACAAGAGCAAATGATATTACTGGTCAAAACTCTAGAAAGTTTGAAAACTATAGAATCCCCCCTTCCTTTTACAATTCTTCTTCTTTTATAGCCTCAGATGTCTCCTTCCATCTCTCCCCTTATTGGACAATTCTACTTTGCTCTTAACTCACAGGGGACAAAATAGACAGTGCTTTCAATGCCTCAGATGCATCCTAGTCTTATCAAGAATTGCCTTGACTGCAGCATGGTAGTTCATGTTTAGTACCTCCCTTCACACCTAAATTTCTTACTCCATCAACTGTTTGGCTGCTTAACTGTCTACTCTATCTCCACCTATAAGGGACAAATAGATGGCCCTTTAATGCTTGTAAGCCCCCAAAAATTTACCCAATGTACTATTATTTCTACCAGGAATAACTCTCATTGAGTTTCCCCCATCTTTGTTGTAACAGATAAACAAACACTCTATTTTGTTGAAATGGAAGAGGACACTTAGTCAATCCATGAAAATTCTATTTATGGTCTAGAAGGTGCTAGAGAATGACCTTGGCACCTTTTGCTTTCTTTATATTCTTCTTAGGAATGCTCTACCTTTGACACCTGTCACCATCTGCTTCTTTGATACTTAGTAGTTTTAACAAAATAAAACTCACCACGTTCTTTGCTTGGGCAACTTTTTAGGGGGGGATGGATGCATGTGGCAGTCTTTGTATGTTGACACTTGGCACATCCATAGACCTTTAAATTAAAATCTGGGACCCACCAAAATCTTTATTTAGTAATGAGGCTTGAAGATAGTCTCTCATAAGTTGACACGTGGTGACCTACGCTACTTCTGGGAAGATACATGGCATCTTCCACTTCTCTTGCTAGGGGTATGTGGCATCTTCTGCTTCTTCTAGTGATGGAGTAAGAAGGGGCTTAGAGGGTGACACTTAGTAGGATCTGCTACTTTATGGTACTTAAGAAAAATAAAATGATGCCTTTCAGTATTAAACCAAAGTATTAAACCCAAGCGTTGAACTAAAGTCTCTCAGATGTTGACACGTTCTGACTTCCACTGCTTCTTTAAAAGGGTAGTTCAGGGCCTTCTGCAACTGCCACCTGGCACTTTCCACTTCTTTGATACTTAGCTCATTAAAGTCTTTCCCAAAAAATAGAATAGAACATGAAGGCTGACATAAAACATGAGTGATGACATGTGGTGCATTCTACTTAGCTGCTATTGGATACGTGGTATAGTCCACGGCCTTCTTGAAAGTTACCAAAAAGGGCTTGAATGAAGCCATTTGGTCAACTCCAGGTTTTAGAAAGTGACATTTGGTGGCCTCTACTCAAATCCAATACTTAGGAAAAAATGGAATGAAAGAAACAAAAAGAGGAAAAGGGACCCATGCTCAGAGAGTGACACATGGTAGCTTCCACTGCACTTTGACACTTAAGAAAAAATGAACCCGTGCTCTACCCTAACTCTACTGCTACGTCCAAGGTATGTAGGAACCAAAATTGTAGTGCTCAACTGAACAATTTAAATACAACGTAGAGTAAAAAACTACTCTATATTATCATCCATAAACATATGGCTAAATTGAAATTGTCAACAAATACTTGGAAACTTTCCTTCATTGCTTCACCTCAAAATAATAACATTAGTGGGAAAAGTGGCTCCTTCTCACTGAATGGTGGTACAATACTTCCTACGACACATCAACTAAAATGACTCCATATGAATCAATTTATGGTCAAACACCACCAGTTTTGATCCAAAAATCAAAAGTTTTGGTTGATAAATATTTCAAGAACATAAAAATAACATAGTAACAGTGAATTCTCTGAGAAGAGATGTATTATTACTCAAGATCACAATACAACTATATGTTTATCTCTACGAAGAGATGTCTGATTTTACATTTCAAGTTACATATTCATTTATACCTATTTTAAAAGTAGGGGAAGGATGTGGAAGGTCACCAATATTGAGGGAGATTATGTGGTTCGAGTTCCACACCTTAAAATAATACAAAATTTGAGGAATTACTATTTTTAGAAACTTACTATTCTTTAGACTATGCTTATCTCTAGGAAGAGATGTCTGATTTCACATTTTGGGTTACATCTTAATTTATACCTATTTTGAAAGTAAGGGGAGAATGTGTAAGGTCACCAATCTCAAGGGATATTAAGTGGTTTGACTTCCATGCTTTAAAATAATATAAAATTTGAGGAATTACTATTTTTAGACTGCACTACTAAAATTGAAATTGGGGACACTTCCATTAAGTTTTTGGGGGTCAAAATTCACTGATTAAAGATCCATGCCATCTCATGGCATTCTATTCATTTTTATCTTTTAAATGGTTCAAACAACAAGTCAATTGGAGCTACGATGCAAAAGTTATGTCTCCCAAAATTTATGTCATCAATTAGGGTAGAACTGTCACCCAATATTATCACCTGAATTATTGCCTAGATCATTCCTTCCTCCTTAAAAATCAATGGTCCCCATTGCATCAATGTTCCTCATTAGGTGTGGTAGTTGTGTCTTGATTTTATTCTATGCGGGCCACTCACCTTGGTGGCTAAGCCCCTTTTGACCACTTGATAAAGTGGAATAGAGCATCCTCTTGTTGCCTTCATCCAGGTGTCCACAATCTGATCCTCCTCCACTAGAGCAAAACTCTATGGATCAAGGTCATCAATGTCTAGCTGTTCTACTATGACTAAAGTGTCTAATAGAGGTGGATGATATGGTTTGAGGAGCTCCACATTAAATATTGGTTGTAGACCAAGGTAGGCTAGTAGGTTTAACTTCGAAGCATTTTCTCAAACTTTTTTGGTGATGGTGTAGGGACCATATCGCAGAGGAAAATTTTTTTTGTGTGGGCTTGCAAGTCATTCCTTTTGAAGCCACAACCAAACCTTGTCACCCATAATAGAATTTTGTGCAATATTATGTTTGTCATGGTACTGCTTATATTTTTGATTCATCTTCTCCAAGATGTCATCAACTTGTTGTTGGATGTGTTGCATTTGTTTAATGAAATTTGTTTCTTTTGCTACCTCAAATATTCCATGAGGTGTGTATTCCATGGTGGAGAATGGAACAACTATACCAATTGGTGCCATGTGTTGGAACCTAAAGCATACTTAGAATGGACTATGCTTGGTCAAGCCATTCAGGGCCTGATTGTATCCATTCTAAATGAAAAGAAGCCCCTCATCCTATGTGCATGGATGTTTGGAGTGATACATCCAAATCATGTGAATAATCAATTAGTTCACCACCTATATCTGACTATCAGTCTATGGATGGAAGGTTATGGACTTCATCAGCTTGGTATCCATCATCTTCCATAGAGAGGACTAGAAGATTCTCTGAACCCTGTTATTTTGATATGAGACAATGGACTTGGGGAGACTAAAATGGAGCCATACATGACTAAAATATAGTTGATCAGTTTCTTCAGTAGGATATATTTTTCTTACAATTAATCATTATAGCCATTTTAAAAAAATGATCAACTACTATAAAAATATAGTCCTTACCATTTTTTGAAGTGGGCAAACCTGAGAGAAAATCCATTGAGATAGATTCCCAAGGCTTGGTTGGTTCTGAAAATGGCATGTAAAATCCTTGCTTCTTATTTATTAGCTTGGATATCACACATGGGGTGCAAGATTTGAGATATATTTCCACATCCTTTCACATATGGGACTAATGGAAGTGTTTTTGAAGAACTACCAATGTCTTTTCTATACCAAAGTGTCCAGCTATCCTACTAAAATGTGCTTCCCATATCATATTCTATTGCTTTATGGCTAAAACACAGATGTGACCCATATGATAGAGGAAATTATCTTATAAATAGAAATTAGAAACATGTTTACCTATTTGAAGCACTTGATATGTGTTAGCAAAGGTAGGATCTGCTTCAAACATAGCACCCCAAGTGGTAGTCTCATGCCCACATAGGTCAAGAACTATTGTGAGTACAGTAATTGGTAGATGGCTCAAACAATATATAATTATATTTGAGCTCTCCTTGTTGTGTTTGATGATTAGATGGAATTTTTGAAGATATGTGGCCAAATTTTGGTGCCTCTCATTTCATAGTTTGCTTTGTATCTAGATGAATTCCAATGGTCTATGGTCAGTGTGGATGACCGTCTCTTTCCCCAAGATGTAGTTTTTTCATTATTTGTAGGCTTGCACAATGACATAGAGATCCTTATCATATGTTAGATATTTCTTGGCTATATCAGCAAAATTTTCACTGTGATATGTAATAGCATGGCCATGTTTCATGATGACATCTGCCATGACATATTTAGATGCATCTATCATCAACTTAAAAGATCATTGCAAATATGGCAAGGTAAGAATAAGGGCTAAGCAAAGTCTATTCTTCAAATTATCAAATGCCCTTTATTATATTTCACCCCACTAAAATGTAGCTTTATCTCCTCCTTTAGTCACTTGGGTTAGTGACCAAGAAACATGTGAAAATCCAAGAATAAACCTCTGATAGAAATTTGCAAGACATAAGAAGCTGTGAAGTTTTGTGAGGGTCCTTGGTGTGGGCCATTCTCTAATAACCCAAATATTTTTTAGATCAACATGGACCCCTTCCTCATTCACAATGTACCTAAGGTACTAAATTGTTGTCATCCCAAATGTGAATTTGTCAAGATTTACATACAACTTGTGTTCTCGAAGAGTTTAAAGCACCTTATGAACATGTTGCAAATGTTACTCCCATGTTCTAATATAGATGAGTATGTCATCTAGGTAGAAAACCATGAATGATTTGGTGAAAGGTCATAAGATGCCATCCATCATCCTCATAAAGGTTGTAGGTGCATTAGTTAAGCCTAAAGGCATAACCAACCATTCAAAGAGACCCTCCTTAGATTTGAATGTAGTCTTCCAGACATCAGTGAGATTAATGGGAATTTGGTGATAGCTAGATTTGAGAACAATTTTGGTGAAGAAATTCACACCATAGAGTTGGTCCAATATGTCATCAATCCTAGGGAGAGGGTAGTGATTCTTCATAGTGATTTTATTCAAGGCTCGATGGTCAATTCAAAGCCTCCATATTCCATCTTTCTTTGGTGTGAAGTTAATTGGGATGCCATAGGGTGAAGAGCTTGGCATAATGTGACCATTTTTGATCAATTCTTGAATTTGTCTTTTTATCTCATCATTCTCCATAACTATTCTATAATACATAAGATTGTTAGGCAAAGGTGATATTGGGATCAAATCGATAGAATGTTTTACCTGGCAATGTAGTGGAACTCTTGTGAGTGACTTGACTAAGTCATCATATTATCCTATGATTCATCCTATCTACTTTTGTTATTGTGTTGATTATGTAGTTATAACTACAACATCAGCCTTCTTAGATTTTTGTGGTTTGACCACCATGAGAAAAAAAAAAAATTTCTTCACCAATCTCTTACATTTCTTAACACTGATTAGGGAGACAGATGTGGGAGGTGGTACCTTTGGTACCCTATATCATTGTGTTCCAAGAGTGAGGGTGATTATTTAGGTTCATGATTCATAGATGCCATGTCACTCATACATGAATGGCTGACCAAGGAGTACATCACAAACATCTAGATTAACCACATCACACAAGACTTCATCTTGGAAAGGTTTTGTTTTATATGAAAGAAGACACTGATGGGTGACACAACGGTCTCTCCCTAGGCTCAACCATCCAATACTGTATGGCTTTGGATGAGGCTTTATGGATAGATTTAGACTTTTCCCAAATTTAGTAGAGATTAAATTATTTTGACTCTTACTATCAAGAATGAAATGTAGAGGCTTACCTTTTACCCATAATTTGGAGTGAAAAAATCTTTCCTTGTCATCTAACCTTTCCTCACAAGTCTGTGATGAAGCGATAATGGTGTCAGGCTCAGCATCTACAATTTCTTCTTCATCCTCTTTGACTATGGGTTATGTATGAGATAGAGTAGTAGATGTCGAGTATTGTGACTCAAAAAGTAGTGACTAGATGGCTTGACATTCTTCTTTGGAGTGAGTTCTAGTTTTTTCATAATCACACAATTTTATAGCCTTCCCCTTCTGGGGTTTCTTATCTTGAAACTCCTTTTACTTCTAATTTTGGCCTTATGTTTAACCTTCCTTGTCACTTTTCCATTTTGAGGGCTGACTCTTCATATTCTTTCTACCATGCTTCTGCTCAATTTTCACTATGAATTTGTATGCCTTACCGAGGGTTTCCAAATTGAAGAGTTCCATTTCCCCCCATATGTACCATTGTAGTCCACCATTATATTTGAGATTCTTATGTTTCTCACTTTCTTAGATGCCTAATCTTGAAAATAAAGAATGAAAAATATTTGTGTAATCTTAAACAAATTGGTCCTTACATTGGTGAAGTTATTACCATTGTATGTACAGATCATCATATGCTCCAATGGGATAGTATTATTCTTTCACCACCTCCATGAAATCATCCTAGGTAGGTTCCACCTCAAGGCTAATGTCATTTGTACTAAACATCTTTTTGTACACTTCCCACCAATTTTTCATGGGAAATGATGCTTTCAAAAGAGAAAAAGTGATCTTTTCTCCATTGATGAATTTATTTATAGAGAAGTGGGAAGACAATTGATCTAACCAATTTTCTACTACATCAACATTGATTTTGCCTTCAAATGTAGGAATATCAAAATTCACTTAAACCTTTAAAGGTGTTGGGGCACTCAAAGGATGTTCCATGGATGAGGAGCTAAGAAGTACAACTGAGGAGCTAAAATTTTCCATCGAGAGTTGTTGAAGAATTTGGGAAAATTATTACACCATCTATGTTTGTTGTTATTAGAAGGTTTCATTCACCATTTCCTTAAAATTATTAGATGTCTTAGTGGCATCTGCTATTTAAAGTCATTTGGAGTGAATAGGTGGATAGTTTGAAATCTCTATTGTTTTCCACCCAAGCTTTTTATATCTTGACCTCATCCTCAGGATCATATACTCTCAAGACAAACCGCTCTGATACCACTAATCTAAAACTTAGAAGTTCTAGTTGATAAATATTTCAAGAAGATAAAAATAACATAGTAACAATGAATTATCTAAGAAGAGATGTATTATTTCTCAAGATCACAATACAACTATATGCTTATCTCTAGGAAGAGATGTTTGATTTTACATTTTTGGTTACATCTTCATTTATACCTATTTTGAAAGCAAGGAGAGGAAGTGGAAGGTCACCAATCTTGAGGGAGATTAACTAGTTAGACATCCACACTTTAAAACAATATAGAATTTGAGGAATTACTATTTTTAGAAACTTAACATATTTTTACTACACTACTAAAATTAAAATTTGGGATACTTCCATTGGGTTTCCAAGGTTCAAACTTCATCAAGTAGATCTCAATTTCATCTCATGGTATTCTCATCATTATTATATTTCTAACAGTTAAAATGGTGAGTCAATTGGATCTACGGTGCAAAAGTTATGGCTCCTAGAAGTTTCAACATTAATTGGGGTGGAAATTTCACCTAAATTATCTCTTGAATTATTGCTCAGATTAAGTTTTCCTTCCATACACACCTAATAGTTCACCAGTTCAAGTGATCGACATGATTCTTTAAACTTAGGATTAGATCCTCAGTACCGTATGAGACAATCTTCATATGGCACAAAATAGAATGAAAGAGTAAGTTGATCAACATCATTTTGAGTGTACCTTTCAAGTAGGTGATATGGTTTTTCTTTGCTTGTAGCCATACAAAAAATCCTCCCTAAAACTCAAAGGGCATCATAAGCTAGATCTTGAGTTCTATGGGCCATATAAGGTTCTCCAAAATATTATATTGGTTGCTTATAAGTTGGATCTCTCAAATTCTTCATGCGTTCATCTAGTATTTCATGTCTATTGTTTGAATAAAGTTCTTGGCACAAACATCAGAGTGTAAACTATTTTACCAGAGCTTAATAAATAAGGATCAATCCTTATTTATTTAGAGGAAATTTTGGATAGGTGCACATGCTAACTTTTATCCCACTCCATCATAGAGGTATTAATTTAGTGGCAAAGAATGCAACCTAGGAAAAACTCTTTTAGATCTAACACTAATTCCTACATCTAAAGATTTTAGGATAAATATTTTTCAAAGGAGGGGATGTTAGGAACCCATGTGACCCATTCAATTTAATTTGTTAGTATATTAGTTGCTATGGATGCATATGATTTCTAAGTCATCCCATGAACATTATGTTTTATCCCACATTCATGGAAAGTAGTAGTTTCTTAGATTATAGTTAGTATATAAATAAGTGTTAAGGCCAAGGAAGGAATCCATGAATTTATTGTATTGATATTTATCAAAGGAGGTTTCCCCCTCAAAGTGGCTTGAGATCAATATAATCCTTTCAGTGCTTTTGCTCACTTTATAATTCTATTATTTTGTGTATTTTTATTAACTTGTAGGAAGATCCTCTCACTAATAATATTTTTTAATAATTTTGGATACCTTTTCAATCACCTTTTGTGTGTACTTCTATTTTGAGTTCTATTTTCTTAGTTTTTCAATTTCATCTACATCACATATGAGTTCACCCTCTAGATCCAGTTCTCCTTCCTCTTTTTCATTAGAATCTTCTAATTCTTATTTTTCTTGATCCATAGAAGTTGATTCTAATGTCATTAATAGGAATTCATTTCCCTCAGCCAAAAAGGTACAATCATGGTCATCATCTTCTTTTATGTCAAATGAATAATTATCTTCTTTTATGTATAATACCTTATTATTTTTTAAGAAGTTTTTCTTCTTAGATTACTAAGGTTTAATTTTTTTACTATCCTCTTCTTACTCAGAGTTATCCTTTTTGTTATAAGGGCATTTAGCATCAAAATGTCCTACCTTTCCATAGTTAAATAACTTAAAGGGTAACTTACTTTGTATTTTATATACCCTCTTATTACGTTTTTGACAAATTTGGCTTCTTCTTCATTATCATCTTCAAATATGGATGTAGGTTCTTCTATTTTTACTTGTTTGGTTGCTTTGAATCCAAATTCTCTCTTGAAAATATCTTCTTCTCCCATTCTTATCTCATAGGCTATGAAGGTTCTATATAACTCATCAACAATGATTTTATCTAGATCTATTACTTCCTTTATTACAAATATTTTAGAGTCTTACCTAGATGGTAGAGATCTCAAGAAACTTTTGATAATGACTAAATCTTTCATCTCTTCTCCAATGCTTATGATTGCATTAAATATTTCATTTAATTTGATGAGGTAGTCTATAATTTTCTCTTTTTAATTCATTTTACAAATTTAAAACTTGGCTCTATATGTTTGTAGCTTGGTCTGCATTACCTTATCATCACCTTCATAGATGATATTCAACTTGTTCTCAACATCATGTGTAGTTTGACAATGCATTAATTTAACAAAATATGAGTTAGACAATCCACAAAGGATATCATTATTTTCCTTGTCATTTATCTCATATGCTTTCTTGGTAGCCTGATCAATAGAAATTGTAGCAAGAATTATAGATCCATTTACAATAGACATCCATACATTAAACCTTAATAAAGATAAATATGTTTCCATTATAATGCTCTAAAATGCATAGTTTGACCCACGAAAGAGAGGTAATTTGTTTGAGGAAGAACCTTCTTAACTAGCCATTTATGTTCACTTTCCAAGATCTACCTAATCCAATTAAGCTTCTTCTAAAGAAATAGGACTCTGATAGTAATTGTTAAAACATAACTAACTACTAAGAGGGGGGTGAATTATTAGATTGATTAAAATTAGTATTTTAATAATTTTAATGCAAATTAAAAATTGTGTAGAGATCACACACACAAATAGACACAACACTCAATGTATTTGGAAAATCTAATATGGGAAAAACTATAGTGAGAATCGTTGCTAGAATATAATATTCTAATCTAGCCTCACAATCAAAACCTCATTGGTTATAATGTTTAAGGGCACCAACCCTAAGGAGACACCAATCCAATGATTTAAGAGCACCTACTCTAAGGAACCACCTACTCCCTAATTGAGTACCAACTTAGCTCTTTTCATGGCACCTACCAATTAAATCTATTATGGATCTACATCTCTAGATTACAAAATTGATTCAAAAATGAATCTAATTCTATATTATAGACTTATTTTATAACTACTCATACTCTACACTTCTCTCTTTCTTTCTATCTCTCTACCCCTAATTTTGAATTCATTCCACACATAGTGTGTATATTAGATGACATATATATACATACATACATATATATATATATATATATATATATATATATATATATATATATATATATATATATATATATATATATATATATATATATATATATATATATATATATATATATATATATATATATATATATGCATTATATCTAGGTCTCACATCTTCTCTATGTTCACACTTGGTCATTAACACATCATGTTCCATTCTTGTACTCATTTCATATTTGTTTAATGACAAGTTTCTCACTTCTTGAATTCACACACCACCACCATAATTATTTTTATTTTACTATATTTAACATATATCAAGCTTTAGTTTTATTACATGTGCCATATTACACAATTTTGATTGATCATAGAAATCTATGTCATTCTTTGTGTCATATAATGTATATTTCTTGATTATTCTATTGATTTATTTTTGAGATGGATAAATATTTAAATACTGACCATGGATCTTGAATTTTTATACCATGATCCGATGATCATCATTTAGTTGTCTCAACTTCAAAACGTAACCATTAGATTAAAATTTGACAGTCTCATGAACTCCATTATATCTGTGTGAGCTTCCAAAATTTAATGTTTCAAATTTAAAATGCATCTATTGATCTTTGATCTAAGCTCTTGTGTGCCATTAGATCTTCACAATTAGCACAAAATTTACCTATATATATCATTATACATCAATACACTTTGACCTATTGTACTCTACGTGCTTCATTTATCTTCATTAAATGATCACACACTCACCATTAGATCCTTTTATATATTAATATGCTCATTAGATCTCTAATAATTTCATGATGAATGTCACACATATCACTAGAATGTTCGCTCTTAGGTACCTTTGACATATTGACTTTGATATGCATCATTGGATTTACATCATGTGATTAATCACTAACCACTGATCAAGCTTGGATAATTCTTAAGTCAAGGACTTAGAAAATATTAAAGTATTTGATCACTACTCCAAATCGGCAATCACTGGGTTGAAGGGGTAGGTTATATAATGATGAGTAAGGCTTAAGTTATAACTCAAGCAACTAGTTCTTAACTATACTTAGTCAACATAAAAATAGAAATACTAAAAATTCCATGACTAAAACCCATAGGGTTTTACTGAGAAACCCTTGTAATGGCTGAGAGCTAAAATAAATCAATTCTAGGCTCATTTCTCTTCATCTAAACCTATAGACCATACATATGAGATGCACTTGAAAAAACCATAACAGATCTTTTATTAATTTCTCTACAAATGGTTCAAAAATAGTCTTTATAAATGCATGCCAACTTTATATGATAATATTATAACTTATATTGTGCAATTATAAATCATGCTCTTCTCTCTATCAATCCTACTTGATCCTCTGACATCAATGATAGTCCATAATTCCATCAATCTCATTTTTGACATTAATGACAATCATATTGCCAAAATAGGCTTAAACATGGTTGGTGGGGATCAAGTTTTGAGTATTATACAAGGAATTTAAAATTCTTTGGAAGCATATAGATTTAGAGGCTTTTAGAGAAGAGGGGTAGGAATAGGGAAGGTTATATAATTATTCTTAAGAGTTAATAATTATTAGGGGGAGGATTATATGGGCATTAGCTAGGGATTGGGGACTAGGGATGTAGGAGGGCCTAGGCATAGGGTAGTAGGTAGGCCATTGGGAATTTAAAATTCCCAAATAATAGATAAGTTTGATTAGGATGGGATAATGGGGATTTATGATAGATTAATTTATTAGTGGGGATGGAATAAGGTTATTAGATTAATGATAATATAATGGAATATTAGATAAATATACTAGGAAGGGGGGATTAATTAACAGGATAAATTAGAATAAATGAGATGAGTAGAATTAGTGTCAACTAATAGGAGTATTAGTAAGAATATTGTAAGTGAGATATTTTAGGTGCATAAATTTTGACCCTCTTTGGAAGGTAATTATGAGTGGATGAAGATAAAGGAGTAATGGTCTTTTAAGGAAAAACCATTTTATGGATGATGCTAGTAGATAATGTTAGGGGATATGATTCCCCCTCAAGGGGACATGCAAAAAAGAATGAGATGGATGGCCATTAAAAATAAGAAACAAGGGGTGGGATGTGATGGATAGACAATGGGATGGGATGTTAGATGTGGGATAGAGGATGCAGAACATGGATTCAACCTCAACCAATGAGCTACAAATTGATGATGCCCCTATAAATGATACGTGCATAGGGAATAGAAATGACTGGGTCACGGTTGTTAACACATGCCAAGGGGGAATAAAATATAACATGGTGATGCTTACATTAAAATGATGTAAGCTTTATATGTATTGAAAGAAAGGATGTATATAATAGAGAACTATTGGCTAGGATAAACAAGAATTTAATAATGATGGGTGTAGCTCAAAGTTGAATTGGAATGATATGATAAATATGATGATAGAGAATAATTGATATGATCAAGTGAGTAATGAGTAGAGATGATGCCCCTAGTATATACACATGTAAAGGAGATAGTGCTTGAGCTATCCTAGGCACTGAAAAGTGGCCAAGTGCCTCCTACATAGTTTATAAAGACCTCAAGCTGATGTAAATCTGACTAGACGATAAAAGATGATGATGAAGATGATTAGTGACTAAAAGATAAAGATGATCAGTGAGGATAAAAAGATTAGATGTTAGTTTAATAGGTTAAGAGGATTATATTAGTGATGAGAATAGATATTATTAGATTATATATATATATATATATATATATATATATATATATATATATATATATATATATATATGATGAGGTGTAGGTGATCAAGCCATCATAAATGTCATAAAAATCATCATAGTCTAAATAATCTAATAGATATGAAACTTGATAGTATGCCCCATGATATAATCATGACCAAGAAGACATGATGCCAAAGTGCATGGGTAAATAGAAAAATATGCATCCTCAATGGTACTTACAAGCATTATTATATCTATGGGCAACCTCATAAAATCCTCATTTATTTTCCAATAGACAAAAAGAGACAAAGAAAATAAAATATTTACATGATAAAAACATGCAAACAAGACAAATAGAACAAACAAGTAACACACACAAGTATCTACATACAATGTCATAAGGTCTTCTATAATTATGGAATAAATTATTAGGTGATGGGTGAGATTAGGATTTGATTATGGACATGTATTTGGGATAGACTAGTGATTGTGATTGACTAGTGATTTGGATAAAGGTATGGACTTGGATGAGATACTAGGATTAGGATAAGGATGTGGATGAGGATATGGGTTAGGATTAGGATATATATGAGATTTAACCTTGGTTTGAAAAAAAGGAGGATGGATGACGTTATTGAGGGTGGTAAAAAAAGGTGATTTGGAAAGAAAACCAAGGATTAATAGAAGATAAAATCCTACAAGAGTTTAAGATAGAAAAGAAATTAGGAGATGATGGGATCAAATACCTTTCCATTAACTATACAAATGAGGTTACTAGAAAAGGGAATACCAAGCTTAGAAACCAATATGAGGATGGATTGAATGATGGATGAGTGATAAGGGGATGAGGATGATGTTAACCAAGGAAGAATAAACTAGGGATTGTAAATGACCACATCAATAAGGGACCATATAATTAGTTGCTTGAGCGTCCATTAGAGGATATGCCAAGATGATTTGATAACATGTCAAAAGACACCTTCCACTTCCTTATCAAGGTCAGGAAGGAATGATAGATATGATGGAGGACATGATGGTAGACAATGGATAGGAAGAATAGATGGAGGGGATGGACAATGGATATGAAATGGATAGATTTTTCCCTTAAGTGCTGAGGTACAATGTGGATAATAGATTATTTTACCATGATTCTAGAAATTGGTTTTCATCATGGTACTTGCACAAGATGATAAAAGACTAGTTTTCACCATTGGACAAATGATTTTTGTACTCTGGATAGAATCTTAATTTATTAGATGTGGGTATGAGATGCAAGATACAAACATTTGATGGATATTTTAGCTAATACCTATTATAGGGATGTGTGATGATCATGCTAATGGATGTATTAGGATTTGTTTGACCTTCATTGATGCTTGATGGATACCACTCCAAATATCTATACCAAGTGTCTTTGTCACCCCTAAGAGAAACATTGTTGACTAGGAAGGTCATGTGAGGCATGGGTGTGATTAAAGATTGATTTTGATGGATGATATGATTAGGATAAGATGGTATGAAGGGTGATGGAGTACTAGGATAGCAGTTGCATACATCATTGGAGATGTGAGACATTCTTCATTTGATTGGTGCCAATTGATAAAAGAATATAAGATATCCAAGAAACTTTGACTTTATAATTTTTTTATTATCATATCATTTGATGGATTATTGACCATGTTATTAATGCTTTTGACATTACTTTGATTTTTTGGCTAGTTTTGACTTTAGTTAACCCTTGGTGCTTGATTTTGGGATTCACTAAAGGATATTGATGTTTGACTTGATATAGGATGATTAATTTTAATTTGATAGTCTCTTAGGGCCTATTTTTGGGCTTCACTAAGGGAAGACACTTTTGGATTAGGCTGGTGATGACTCTTATTTATTTTGACTTATGGGATCAAAGATGATTTGATTATTATGATTGAATTTTTTAATATGGTCTTGGAATTCTATAATTATGGCACACATTATATTACTTGAGGAAGGTTCCAATGATATATGTTCATGTTTGTCCCTATGGAGGGAGGTGATTAAATAATAATTGATGGGAAAAAAAGGAACTATGATGGATGGAGGTGGTGAATATGGTGTGATGAGGTCAATGAGGAGTGATAGGGTAGTATGGTATTCATAGGGGTTATTGGGAGACCCATTTTTGACATCAAATAAAATCTCCTCAAGATCATCAAAAATATCACAAGGATTAGTTGTAGTAGATGCATCTAAAGGAGGATCAAATTTAATCTGATTATATTTGATATATAAATCTTATAATAATTATATTATGACTTTATCATCTTGATTGGGATCCAAAGGTATGTCTGGTGATGGATTGGAGGCATCTGGATTAGAGGTCTCCTAAAAATGATAGGCATTATCAACATCAATAAGGGATGATGTTTCTAATGAGGAATATGATGCATATACTAGTGTTGAGCATGAACCTAATGAAGATAAGACTTTTGATGATGACTCTAATGTACAAGATGCAAGGTTGCATGTAAAAGATTGATTTTACACAATTAAATTCTCATTATGGGGTATTTTATGTGATGGTAGATAGAGATATGATGTATGGATGATAGGCCCATGAAAGGAGTTACGAGATATGGGAGGACTAGGATTATGGGTAAGAGACTCATCTTTGATGGAGGTTTTTTCAAAGATGGGGGGATCATGGAGGAGAGGTGTGGTTTCTTAACCTTGGCTTAGAAGGGGAAGGACTTGATTGGGAATGAAATCTTGTCATTCCTCTTCTTGTGCACCTAGGGATGGAGACTCATTTAGTTCATCCTTGACTGTTATGTCACCATGGTTGATAAGATCTTGGACAAAGTATTGAAAAGGATGACATGAATTAATGGTATGCCCCCATGTTTGGTGATACAAATAGTATTGGTTTGATTTATACCATGAAGTCTTAGGCTTAGTGGGATCAATATTTTGGATAGTTAGATAAACCATCATGTTAGAAATGATGATTTGTTTGAAAATGGATTCCAAGGACATTAGAAGAGGAGTATAAGAACCTGCTTCACATTGTGACTTAGGTGTGGAAGCATTAGACTTATGATTAGATGGTTGTTGATGTGGCTAGGTGGATGGAATGGTATTAGATGTGGTGGCCAATATTGGATTCCCTTTGCTATTATTGGAATGGGTAGTTGATGATTTTTAACTAGAAAATGGAGGATTGGTGCAAGATTCACATGAAGGAGCTTGGATGGGAGGTGAAATGAGTTAAAGGGGGTCAAAACCTTTGGGAAGTTGAACACCCATTAGGAAAATCCATAGGAATATTTCATCCTTATTGTCATTTATTTATTGGTCTATGAAAATGGGGTTTAACTCCATGGGGGATGGATGATAAGAGATGGATGATGGGAGGGAGGCTAAGGATTAAGTATTGAACAAAGTGAGTCTAATAACTGAGCTAGTATGATAGATGATGATGATGATGATGGTGATGATGATGATGATGATGACGATGACGATGACAATGATGATGATGATGATGATGATGATGATGATTAAGTGAAATAAATGTGATTAGGATGATATAATACTAAGGTCAAATTTCATATGGATAGCTAAATAGGTGCTAACATCCTATCAATGATGCCTAGTTATTAATAAAAAATTGAGGATTTGATGGGTGCCTAGATTCACACAAGCAAGATGATGATATGACAAGTGCTAGTTATGAATAAGGCAAGATGATTTGACTAGATTAATGATGATGGGTTTTGTAGATTAAGCCTAATAAAGTGATAAGATGCTAACAAGATATTGACTAGGTATGAGATCTGACTATGTTATGAGTGATAATGGACTAGAAAGATATGATGATGTGGATTATGGGACTAGCTCAAAACCTTAGACCAATCTATTCAAGATGGGATGGGATAGGATGATGTGATTAAGGTAATGGGATAATTAGATAAGGACAAATATGGATAGGTGATGTTAAAATGATAAATGGGTAATTAAATGTTGATGGTTTAGACCTTGATATGATCTAAAAATCCAACTAAGACAAGATAAAATGAGGTTAAACAAGATGGGTGATTAAGACAAAGTCAAGACAAGCGATCATCGATATGGTAGACTTAGGATAATATGTGGATGATGGGATATGATGTGATTAGGATAGGTAGGGGATAAGACTAATGATCAGTGAGACCTAGATATGATATGTCTAGGAGGATATACAATCAAACATATTATGTACAAGGGGTTGATGGGATAAGGATATACAAGACATTAGTGATGGGGATGTGGTCAATGATGACTATAAAATATGGGAGATGGGATAAAGACAAGAAAATATGTTTAAATGGATGATGTAAGGATATATAAGACAAAAGGTTGATATGTTCAAGAAGGATATATGAGTGATAGTGTGATGACTAAGGATGGGTGAATGTAATTAGAATAGGAATAAATGAAGATAGGATGGGGGATGGGATGGAATATGAAATAAAAATAAGAGGATGATGACAATGTTATACAAAATGAAGTAAAATCGAGACAAAATTAAATGGGGATGCTAGTGAGATAAAGGTGGATAAGGTCAAGTTTGGAGTATGGGATTAAAAATGTCAAGGTGGGGGATGAATGATTATGATGAGGTGGTCTTATGTTAATATGTGATTAGGATATGTAGATGATGGGGGGATAATCAATGATGGGTGGATATAGTTATACTAAGATAAGAATAAGGCAAGGTGATATGTGTAAAAGTGCAATATGTATAGGATGATGTTAAAGATATACAAGATAATATGTTGGTGAAGGGGGATGTCACTAATGATGAATGGATGTGACTAGAATGGGAGAAAGTGAAGGATGATGGATGGGAGAAGGATGTAAGAGAATAATATTTGTAAGAGGTTGATAATAGGATAAGGATCTATAAGAAAAGTTATAGTTCATGAGGATGTGACTAAAGATGAGTTAGTGTAGTTAGACTAGGATGGGATGAAGATAAGATGGGGAATGAGATAAGGATAATAAAAATGACATAAGAGGATAATATGTACAAGGGGATTATGTTAATGATGATAAAAATTGAGATAAGATGATATGGGAATGATTAGGACTATGGTGGATCAAAAGATGGATAAGACAAGGTTATGTTTTGAAAAATCAAGGTGAGGTGTGATTGATTATGGATGAGGTGGTCTTAGGACAAGGAGTGACTAGGATATGTGAGAATGATGGGTGAGATATGACTAGACTAAGATAGGAGATGAGATAATGAAAAGAATGTAGAAGGGAAGGATGACAAGGCTATAAGAGATCGTAGGATGATGATACAAAAATATATAAGGTGATATGTATAAAATGGATGATAAGAAGTAAAAAATAGGTTGTGAAAATACCTATATAAGATTAAATAGGTTATGGGGGAAGTTTGACTCATCTCAAAAATAACACAGGTTTATAACAACATAAACCCAAAGAAGCAAGCCACAACCTATGCTTAATAAACTGATGGGTGTGTAACTTAATGCCCATACCATCCAATGACTTCATGGGTGAGGATGTAGGTTGGTGACCCATTATATTTTTTGGCCATTTTGACACACATACCAAGATTATACCTATTTTAAAAAGATGAACAAGGTACCAATTTTTGAGTAGAATAGGTGGATTATAAGTAGGTTTAACATTAAAAATAGTGGGATCCAAGCATGTCTTCATGGTGTTGAATAGTTACAAGAAAATGTCTATTAAAATCCTAATTTTAAACATAGCCAAATATTTTAACTTTTACCCAAGTGCTAGAGCATTCAGAATTCCCTCAGATATATTATTCCACACAAATTCCACAACATAAGTAAAAGGCATGATTTATTTTGGGAGATTTTTTTAGGTCTTTTAGGCTAAATGTTAGGAATTATTTTGGATAATGTTTTCAAAAAA
Organism: Torreya grandis; assembly: GCA_037957365.1. Taxonomy (NCBI): domain Eukaryota; kingdom Viridiplantae; phylum Streptophyta; class Pinopsida; order Cupressales; family Taxaceae; genus Torreya; species Torreya grandis. Next base: position 533,170 of record JARHVA010005725.1, read on the forward strand.
AATTCCCAAAAGGTATTTATTCAAGAAAATGGATGCTACAAAAATCCCTAAAGGTATTTCTTTGAGAAGATGGTCCAAAGGCAAAAAATCTTGAAGGGCACTTATTTAAACAAAGTGTTCCAAACACTTTTCTCAAAGGGTCTTTTCTCGAGAAAGTGAACAAAGTAGAAATTCCAAAGGGGATTTTCAAAAGTCCCAAAAGGTCATTTTTTTCAAAAAACAATCCCAAAAACTTTTAACAAAGGGTACTTTTCTTCACCAAAAGGTCCACAGTAATTTCCCTGAAGGGTCATTTCTTTAAGGAAAGGGGGGCCAATACAAAATTGCTAAACGATATTTTTCATAATAAGTGTCCTCTTCAAAAATCCCAAAGGATATTTATTTTGGGAAAATGACCAAGAAAAATTTTTGAAGGGCACTTTTCAAAGTTTCAAAGGGAAAATTTCAAATTTTTGAAGGACACTTCTCAAAGGGCAAAGGGTTATTTTAAGAAGGCCAAAAGACAATTCTAAGGACCACAATTCTTTTGGGAAAATTATCCCATAATAATTTTATCAAAGGATAACTTATTTTTGACATTTTTTCCAATACACAAAATCCAAAGGCAAGGTTTTAGTCAAAATAAACAAGGGAACAAATTTCTTTAAGAAAATTGTCTAGGAGAATTTTCTCGAAGGAAGATTTCTTTCAAAGTTTTGTTTTAAGGTAAAAGACTAAGGATGATTTATTTTAGACTTTTGTTTGAGATAGATATCCTAAACACATGAATTATTTTAGACATTTTGTCTATAATAAATTTTTCAAGGTAAAGATAAGAAAAATAAATCCCTTCAAAGAAAGTGGCTGAGCATAAATCTTGAAACAAATGTACAATAAAAGGTCAAAAATAAATAGCCTGAGGAAAATGGCGCATAGAAAAAGGCCAAATAAATAGGTATGAAATAACTATTTACCAAGGGTAACATTCATGGGAATATGAGTAATGCTCACAAAAGTGTCAAAATTCAAGAACAATAGTCATCCATCAGGGTCCAAAGATTGATAGTCACACAAATGTCATTGACAGTCATGTAGATGTTAATTAATGGGTATGTAAATGTAAAATTAAGCCACAATATATGAATATTGAAGTTAAAATATCTCAATAAAATTATGAAAACATTACAATTTGAGCTCATGAAATATCTATTTGCATCCATAAATCATCAAAGGGGTTCCTGACTGAGCAAAGTTTTGATAAGTGTCCATATCTTAGGTGTCTAGATCAAATTTAACAATGAGTAGGTAAAGATAGTATACTAAATAGAAGGATGTAAGAGAATCATATGTGTAAGAGGTTGATAATAGGATAAGGATCTATAAGAAAAGTTATAGTTCATGAGGATGTGACTAAAGATGAGTTAGTGTAGTTAGACTAGGATGGGATGAAGATAAGATGGGGAATGAGATAAGGATAATGAAAAGGACATAAGAGGATAATATGTACAAGGGGATTATGTTAATGATGATAAAAATTGAGATAAGATGATATGGGAATAAAGAAAATCATGGATTCAAGATCAATGTCACATGAGCAAGTCAAGGATTCAGTGAACCCTAAGTGAAAAGGCATGATTTATAAGTGGCACAAGCACATGAGTCCTAGAAAAGGATCTATGGCTCACATTAAATTGTATTAGGAAATTAAATGGATCAATATGAGAAAAGGGGTCACTTATTTGATTAATTTTTTGATGGAAAATCAAATGGAGGTGAGCAAGCATGATCTAGCTTAGGCCAAAAGCAAATATTTTTGGATCAAACAATGCCATTAAGACTCTATAGGGGTTTACTGATGATCTACCACTCAAATTATAGATGGAATATCTATGTCAAGATATGAGGATCTAGTCCTCATAATGAGTAACAAGTGGTAAATGGCATGAAAATCAAACTCAAACATGTAGACTCTAATGATAGTCACTAGAGCCAACTACATGAAAGTGACTCCTCTCTCCACTTTGGAAAGCATCAACAAACCATTAATGATCTATTTTTCATTAGGAAAAAGCAAAAAATAAATTTATCCCATGATTACAACCACCATGTAACATCACTGAGAGAATATCTTAATGATGCAATGGACTAGAGTTACCTAGATCAATTAGGAAGGGTTTGAGTGAGATTGATTTGTGAAGGTAGTTGTAACAACTTTTCAAATGGATTTGAACTCATTTTATTCCCTTTTGAGCACAAAATCTCCCTCTCTCTTTCTTCTTTTCTTCAATAAATATATCCTTTGAGTCATTTTTTTACATCCCTTAGGGAAGTATGACTAGACTCTACCAAAATTGTATTAAACACCTCTTGGAGTAGGGAATGGGATATTTTTGCTTTCATTTTCTAATATGTATTTAGTGTTTTATGTTTTTTTAATATTAAAATGTGATTCGTATCTTCCTTTTGTATTTTCAAACTCAACCTAAGTGATAAAAACTTTCTTTACATGTCATATATTGTGTCTCAGCATTAATCTCTCAAAGATATAGTGGATAGCCAAATTAAAGTGTCTTCAACTAGACCTTATTTTCATTGATCCCTAGTTTGAGTGTATCAAATATTCCTCTATATGAAATACCATTTCATATAAACTATAGTAAGAATTGCATCAGTTTCTTTCATAGTTCACTAGTGTGTTAAGGAGTCCAAACTTAAGAGTGGATCTGATAAAGTCCTGGTGCATCACCACATATAAGAATAGGTTTTACTTAATGAAAACTTCTTAACTCTTTTCACCCCAACTAGTTTTTTAGGCTTTAGAAGGAAAGGCCCAAATTATAAAATATCATGAGCTAGCCTCAAATAAATCCTAAAGGTATGGTCTAGTTATAGGCATGTCATAACCTTAGACCATTCCCATCTTAATTAAGGTATGGGTCAGAATTGAATGAATCTAATATCTATTGGGTGCTATCTGGATAGCTAATAGTTTTGGCATGCTTGGTGGGATTCAAATTTTGCATAATTTTTCATATCTGAGTATAGTATCAATTTCCAGAGCATCATTTCTAGATTTGCATATTTTTCATACCCCCTAGAGTTATCACAAGATCCTCTATGAAATGGAAGGAGACATATTTCTTTGAGATACCTTTCCAAATTACAAAGAAGAAGAAATCCTCTCAGTCAAAAACTACACCTAACCCTCTTGTTCCCCCTATCATTTCCCAAAATATTCTTATTCCACTTAGTATTGTTTAGCCAAACATTGTTATAAATCTCATACCTCATATGGTTGTTCCTAGAAGGTAAACCTTTGTGTCATTCAACGGTGGTAATCCTTTGAATCTTACTCAATGTGATGATATTAAAATTTCATTTTTTAATGATCTTACCTATTATACAAGAGGAAATTTAGTTACAACTATAGAACATATTGCAGATATTACTAACCTTTGTTTAGTACATCATGTGACTCAAGAAAATCTAGTAATGATGTTGTTAGCAACTTTTTTCAAAAGAAAACACTTTTATGGTATAAAGGATTGGCCCCTATATCAATTAATAGATGGGATGAATTTGGAGAGGTCATGTGTAAGCACTTTGAGGACAAGAGTGATCATCTCTCACTTGTGGAACATCTTAGAATAATCAAGAGGTCAAATCATGATTTTATGGTCTATTTCAACTACAAATTCTAGAAGACCTAGGATAGAATTCTTGTAATGATCAAGCCTACACCCAACTATGCTTTTTAAAACTATTTAAAGTCTCTCAATTTAGATGTGATTGTAATATTTCAATCCATGGGAGGGAAAGCCCTACCTGGAGCTTTTGAAGTAGAAATTAAGACTAAAAATTGTCTTATACAAGAAGGAAAGTTAGCTCTAAGGCCACCAATGCCTCTCTTTATAGATATACATCCTCATACCCTAACTATCACTCTATTTATAGATTCAAAAAAAAATTATCAAGTGGAAGGTGAGAAAACTAACAAAATGGGGAATATATAGAGTCTTCTCAAAGACCATAACAACATGTTGCCTATAATGGAGAGGCAACAAGCTCCACCATACAGACCATACCAAAATAATAATCAAAATTTTAAGTAAAATAGGCCACCCTATCAATCCAATCAACAAGGATAAGGGAAAAATCCTTAGTCAAGGAAATACAATCCTCGTACTCCAAATGATTCCAAATCTATTATGCCAACTCATGATAACTATTCTTAGGAAGGTCAATGGTAGTTAGATGGTGATGTCCACTACTAGAGACATATATCAATACCCTAGTTATAAGCATGCTCCTTTATTCTAAGGTCATGATATGATTCCTCCTCCACCATAAGCCCCAAAAATGAGTCAAGACAACATGCCTATGATTTCATTATTAGAAGCTCAGAGCTAACAATAAGGGAGCATGGGTAGACCACTAGCTGATACCACATGTGTGAATTTTCAAGAAGGGTAATACGTGTTTGAGCATGTATTAGTGAATATGGGACAAGATTAATAAAGGAAAACTGAACCAATTACAACTTATAAAATTGATAAAAATAGGATGTTATAGGATAACTTTGGGCAATCTAATATTTATTCACCATCCCCACAAACTAGTCAACAACTTATGCTTTCAGATGTGGCTACTAAAGCATCTGCAGATCAACACGTGCCCCAACCTCATGGATAGTAGTATAAGTCCCTCTTTGTTCCTCATGTTACTAAAAACCAAGGGATGTTCATAGTTATAAGGTATAATCTAAAGGTACTAATCTTATCTTTAATATTATGGATTAGTTGAAGGATAATGTAACTATGTCCATGTATGTTGTTCTATTTATCCTAGGGTAAATGGAGATCCTCTAGCAAGAGCTCTCCAAACTTTTTCATGTGGAAAAGACATATGATAAAGTGAACACTATTTTCATCAATAATAATCAACCTAAATAATCCCCTAGACAAGTTAAGTCAATCTCAAAATTTTGTTCATCCTTCTAAGGTTGTTAACCCCCCCCCCAATATTATGTATTAGCCGTAATAGGGGATTGTTTAGTACAAAATTACATGATATAATTAGGTACATCAACCTCAATGATGCCTAAAGCCATAACGGACAAGATTGGGCTCAAATATGTGCCTAATGAAAAAGGTGTTCTTAAATTGGATGGCTCCCCCACTAACATAGTAGGCATCTTGAAATATCTGGAGATCATATTGGATACTTGTCCAAATTGTGTCAGTAATCAAGATGTAATGGTGGTAGACCCACCTCCATATTTTTCCCTATGATTTTTCTAACTTTATTTCTAATATTTGGGGATATTTATCATATGATTGGTTATACATGGATTTTAGGACCAGATATGGAACCAAGGTCACCATAATATCTGAGCTTATCTCTAAGTTTCACTTAGAACCCTATATGCTCAATATTTTAAATACCAATTATACCATTTTTAAAGAAGTTAAAGAAGTGATTGAATAATAACCCCATAATCATCTTGAAGGTACCTCAGATCTATACTTGGATGAGTGGGCACTTGATAACCATGGATTTGATCCATATGAAAACATTGAAGAGATAGACTTAGGAGTGTTCTATATGCATGAAGAAGGTGTTGTGATACCTTTATTAACCAACACTGCTCAAGAAGAGGATGGTATATTGAATTTGTTCTTTGATAGATCAAGGTCAAATAATGGAACTAGAGTGAGAGCCATGTTGATTTCACCCTCAAGACAAAATTACCATTCTACTACATGAATCTAATTCAGTTGCACCTCAAATAGAGTTAAATATGAATCTCTTTTGCATAGTTTGAAATAAGCAAGAAAGAGAGGTATCTAGCTCCTCAAAGTCAAGGGTGACAATGAAATTTTGGTGTAATAGGTTAGGGGGCAAAGTGCAGTTAATAATCACCATTTGAAATCCTATAAGCATCAGGTATGGGACCTCATGGAAGATTTCTTGGCATTTAATATCCATTCCATACCAAGAGAAGTAAACTATCATATAGATAAGCTTGATTCCATTGGTGCGCAATATAAGATAGTAGAAAGATAAAAAGGTAGCCAAAGCCAAGTTAAGGTCAAGATTATATGTAGACTAGTTATACTTGATAATGAAGTGAGTTGGCAATTCTTCAATAATGATGATCAAATCATATGTTTTCTAATTCAAGAAGAAATTTTTTTCCATATGAATAAAGATAATTTCCATAATCAATATGATGATTAGATACTATAGCTGAGGTATAATAAACTTCCCAAAGGGCTTGTGATATTAAAAATTATCTTTAATTAATATGACCAATTAAGAAAAGGGATGGAATGCATCTCAGATAAGGAAGAACACTATGAAAAGATATAGATCTTTAAGGTAAAATTACTAAAGCTAGGAAAGGTCAATATACCAAATTAAAGAGTTGCATTTATTTGTTTGTGCCAAGAATTTTTTTATATATTTTCTTGGGAGTATAAATACTTGAAAGGATTTGAACCTTAACTTATACAACACACCATTGAATTAGAAATCAATTCCATGTTAGTCACGTAAAAATAGAGGCCTATCAATCCAAGAGTGGGGAACCTCATGAGAAGAGAACTCTATAAGTTGATTGAATCAAGGATAATATTTACATTTAATCATTCCTCTTGGGTGGCAAACCTTTTTCTAGTGAGGAAAAGGAATGGAGAGATTCATTTAAGTGTTGACTTTAGAAACCTTAATAAGGTGTCCCTAAAAGATCATTACCCACTACCCTCCATGGATCAAATTTTACAAAACATGTTAGTTTCTCAAAGGTTCACATTACTTAATGGCTATTCTAGTATTAATTAGGTCATGGTCAAAGAGGAACATAGGCATAAGACTACCTTCACTAGAAAATGGGATACCTATGCATATTGTAAACTTCCCTTTGGACTTTCTAATGCTGGAGCACCTTCCAAAGAGAAATGGATGTTGATTTTCATGGTCTTTGAAATGATATGGTTTTAGTTTATCTTCATGATATAACAATTTTTTCAAATAATCTGAATGATAATCTAATGTAATTGAGAGCTATTTTTTATAGATGTAGACAATTTGGAGTTTCTTTGAATCCAAAAAAATGCATTATGTAGTGCATAAAGGAAGACTTCTTAGGTATGTGGTGTCCAAAGCTAGTCTTTCCATTGATCCAAAGAGGATAGAGTCAATCCTTACTTTATCACTACCCAAACATAAGAAAGGATTTTAAAGCTTCTTGGGCAAGATCAACTTCATCAAGAGGTTCATTATAGGATTTTCAGAGATGGTTAATCCTCTCACTCATATATTGAGAAAAGGCAAATATTTCACATGGATAAGAGAAGATTTGAGGCTATAAAGGAAGCCATATCACATGATTTCACACTTTTAAATCCAAATTTCAATAAGGAATTCTGTTTGTACGCTTTCTCTACATTAGATGCATTTTCAACAATGCTTATACTATAGAATGATAAAGGTCTAGAGTAACCTATTTCTTTCTTCAACCAAGATTTCTAAGGTTATGAAGAAAGATATATCTTTGTTTAAAAACATGTACTTTCTATTGTAATAAGTTTGAATAAATTTAGACATCTAGTTTCAAGCAATAAGATTATACTAATGGTAGCTCATCCAAGTGTAAAGGATTTTATCCTTAATAAAGACTTAAACAAAAAGAGAGATGGATGGGCCACTAAGTGTATGGAGTATGACATTGACGTCAAGGTCAAAAATATATTCTAAGTTAAAGGATTATGTGAACATCTTGTAGAAGATGTGAGAGAATAAAATGAGATAGTTTTGGTAATTCAAGACACTCAACAGGAAGATGAAGCTACTCTTTTATCTAGCTAGACAAAAGATATTGATAAATTTATCCAAATAGGAGAGTGTCCTATAGGTTTTAATGCATAAAAAAGAAGACACTTCAAGCTTCAGTTAGTGCCATACATTTTGATTGATAGAGTGTTGTTTACAAAAGACATTAGAGGTATGCTCTTAAGATGTGTTGAAACTAATCAATTTGATAAGCTTCTCAAGTAATTTCATGATAGTCCTTTAGGGGAATTTTTTTTATCTAGGATCACAACTACAAAAATCATTAGATTTGGTCACTTTTGGACCAGTTTATTTAGATATGCACATGAATAGGTTAGGAAGCATGTAAAATGTTAAATGTTTATATGGAAACATAAACTAGATATTATTCCATTGAAACCTATTCAAGTTGAACAACCTTTCATGCAATAGATTTTATACTTCATTAGCATGATTAATTCTCTATCTAGTACTAGCCATAAGTGGGTATTGATAGATACAAACAAATTCACTAGGTGGGTGGAAGTAGTTCCTTTGAAGGAATCAAATGAGAACTTTTTAATTGAGTTATATGAGAGCATAGTAACCCATTTTGGAGCACCTTTCACCATAATATCAAACAATGCTTTGGAATTTAGTAGTATAAAGGTATGCAAGTGGAATATTGATCAAGGTATCTATATGACATATTCATCAAATTACTATCCATAGGGTAATGAACTAGCTGAGTCCACTGATAATAACCCAACTTGGATTATTAAGAGAATAATGGAAGATAATTAGATAGTTTGGCATACAAAGAAGAAGATTGATTTATGGGTTGATAGAATAACCCCCACAAAGGCCATTAGTAATTCACCTTATCTATTATTATATGAAATAAAATCAAGGCTACCAATTTCATTGGAGATTATAGCTTTGGATCTTGCACACCAATCAAAACTTCTAAAAAGTGATGCAATGGAGGTCAGAATGAATGAACTAAGATAATTAGAGGAAATAAGGTATGATGTTATGCATACCATGTGGTCCAACAAACACCAAGTCAAGATGATTTTTTACAAAAGATCTTCATCAAATATGTTTCAAAAAGGTGGAATAGTCCTCATATGGGATTAGGACTGTGCAAAACTAGGAAAACACTCTAAGTTTGATAGCCTTTAGAGTGGATCCTATGTCATCACAAGTTGAAAAGTGATAAATACCTTTGAGCCTATGAGATTGAATGAAAACAGCCTTCCCATCCATATCAATGGGAGGTATCTCAAGTTTTTCTACTAGTTTTATATCTTTCCCCTTACACATAAGTAGATAGATCTATTTTTCATCCATGTGTTTTTGTATATTATTGTTTTTAGTTATTTTATTTGTAGTTTATGTTTTTTCCTTGTATTTTGTTGATTTGTTGTTTTTCACCCCCCATTACTCTAAAAAGTGTTTCCTGAAGCTAGGTAGAGTCTTTCTATAAGTAACAAGCTTGATCAAGGTCTAGGCTCCGTGACCAACAAGCTGATCAATCCAACTGAGTCACCAAAAATGTTGGCCATTTTGGCCCACATACCATGGTTTTCCATAGTTTAAATAGATAAAAAAATGTCCTAATTATTGAGTGGAATAGGTGTCTTATAAGTAAACTCAACATGGCAAATGGTGGGATCTAATCCGGTCTTCATGGTGTTGAATAGTCTCAGGAATAAGTCCAAAAAAAGCCTAAGTTTACACTTAGACAAATATTTTAACTTTCATCTAGGTGTTAGAGCATTCATAACTCCTTTAAAGATATTGTTTCACATAAAACCTGTAACAAAAGTGAAAGGCATGATTTATTTTAGGAGATTTATTTTAGGTCTTTTGGGCTAAGTGTTGAGAATTATTTTGGATAATTTATCCAAAATAAAATTACCGAAGTGTATCTATTTGGGGAAATAAATAGTATAAAAATCCTAAAAGGTATTTCTTTTAGAAGATGGTGCAAAGGCAAAAAATAGCGAAGGGCACTTTTTCAAGCAAAGTTCCCAAACACTTTTTAAGAAGGGTATTTTCTCAAGAAAGTAAACCAAGTATAAATTTTGAAAGGGATTTTTAAAATTCTTGAAAGGTCATTTTTTATAGAAAAAATTCCAAAAAACTTTTCTTGAAGGGTGTTTTTCTTTTCCAGAAGGTCCAAATCAATTTACCTAAAGGGTCATTTATTTTAGGAAATGGAGGCCAATACAAAAATGGTAAAGGATCTTTTTTACATCAAGTGTACTCTTCAAGAAGCTTGAAGAATATTTATTTCAGGAAAGTTACCAAGATAAAGTTTTGAAGGGAACTTTTCAAAGTTTTAAAGTGCACTTTTCAAAGTTCCAAAGGACACTTCTCAAAGGGCAAAGGGATATTTCAAAAAGGCCAAAAGGTAATTCTAAGGACCACAATTATTTTGGGAAAATTGTCCCATAATAATTCTCTTGAAGGTAAACTTATTTAAAACATTTTGTCTGATACACAAAAGCTGAAGGCAAAGTTTTAGTCAAAAGATACAAGGGCACAAATTCCTTCAGGAAAATTGTTTGGGATAATTTTATCGAAGGTAGATTTATTTTAGAGTTTTATTTTGAGGAAAAAGACTAAGGATGATTTATTTTAGTCTTTTATTTGAGATAGAGATCTCAAAGACATGAATTATTGGTAATTATTTTACAAAAATTCCAAAATAATTATCTAAATTTGGCAAAGAGGTAGGCTTATTGTTGGATGACCTAGTTTTGAAATCTAGGGTTTTAGTGAATTTATTGAAAATATCTCAATTTATTTGTAGTTTTATAATTATTAAATTTAGGAAAAATATAGAAAATATTGCTAAAAATAAAAAATAATTAGCCCTAGGGTTTCTAGGTTTTGTGTGTGAAAATTTAAATTAAGTTAGGTTTACCAAATGTTTTACTAAATTTGGGAAACTATAGGGGTTAATTTCCTATATAGTAAAGGGGTCTATATTAAGGGGAAAATTAGTAAATAAATGTGCCTTAATTAACCTACTAATTTTTTGAATCTAAAAGTGATTAATTAATTTCTAAAAATAATAAACAAGAGAGAATAGAATAATACTGAGCTAGTTCTATATTGAGATGGAAGATTCAGAGGTTGATATTTGCTAGTCTGATTGGGCAAACTATGGAAACAAGACCTAAAATTTTGTTTTCTACCTAGATAAGAGTGCTAGAAATGGGACACCTAGAGTTCCAACACTGTAGTCATAGTTTTGGTACTATAGTCCTATGGGTATAAGCTTTTTGAGCTTTTTGGGTTCTATTCATCTATTTTAGGAGACCTTACATACTAAATTTTAGCTCCTAAGATTCATCAAAACTCATTGTAGGTCTATTTCCATATTTAGTACTTGTAGTTATCTATGTACATGGAAATGAAAAATAGATCGAAAGAAAAATGGGGAAAAATTAGGATAGGGGAAGAATGATCACACAATCAATAACCACTATTATTCTAATTACTTCCTACATTAACCCTCAAGTTAGAGTCTTAGATTTGATGTAGTTCTCCCTTAGGGAATGTGCATAGTCAATATGCTTAATTGATGTAAGAATGAATTTTTCTTAGGACCTTTCTTGATCAAACATGAAAATATAAGTGTGATGTATAAAAATTGAGCTATATTATTGACTTATTTTTATTATGTCTAATATGCCAAAGTAGTAAGTGCTAGATATAAAATTCCTTATGTAGTCTTTTATATAGGAGACTCATTATTTTGAATTTGGGAGCTTTATTAATATTTGGAAAACATTTTGAAACTTAATAATGAAGAAAATAAAATGGGTAAGACTTATCCTATGGAAGAAACTGATTGTTAAAACCAAAACTAGGCTTGGACAACAGTGCTGGAAACTAGACACCCTAGGTTTTAGTGTTGTAGTCCATATTTGGGCATTATTGTCCAAGGGGTTTAGGACCTGGGGGAATGGGTCAAGGTCTAAAATAGGTCTTTGGGCTTGAAAGGGTCAAACTTAGTACACTACAGATAACTAGAAATAGGCAAATAGATGTCTATGGAATGTAGTGAGACCAAGATAAAATAGACACGAGACTTGGCTAAATGTGAATAAAGCTCATATTATCCAATCAGATCTCCTATGAAAAGACCTAATATGTGTGTTTTATTAAAAAATTTAGGGTGGTTACATCTACCATGCCATTATTTTCTTGCTAAACTCTTCTACTTGTAAGATAAGTAGACATGTTTGCTTGTCCTTCAGCTTTCTACTGATATTCACTATTTGGATGATCAAATAATAGAACTAGGATGAAAACTCATATGATAAGAATTAGATCATATTTGGATTAACCCATACAAATTTTCATTTATATATTTCAAGTTTTATTCACCTATAACACATTAGCCTTACATGCTTAGGCCACTTGAACTATTTCACAGACTGGAAATTTAGAAAGAGATAAAAGAGACATATTCAATTAGTTCTATAGATCATACTGAAATTGAATAAGTAGAATAAGTCTTGAGCTTACTTATTCCATATTTTATAACTTATATATAGGATATTATAAACATTTTATTCCCAAAATCTTATAGACTTACATTTTCAGGAAGTGACCATATAATTTTCATACCGTTAGGTTCCATGGCTAAGAGCCCCTCTAAGCTGGAAACATGAACCAAGTGTTATATAATCAAGTCTTGATAATTACAATTCATTTTTTATTAAACCTCTCTATTATAGTCACCAAAAAATTCATACATTCTATAGATCCAACTTTCATTAAGCACACTATCATTCAACAAGAAATCTATAAATGTCTTCTAATTATTCAAAAGAGTACAAGGCAATTTTGGTAGAGATTTGCTACACCCAACTGAGGGATACCAAAACAAGAACTCAATATCTACTTAAATTGAAAATTTTAAGGAGGATAAATAATATTATAGGTGTGGGAAAGGCCATGAATGACACTAAGGTGGTGTATGTTAGTTACAAAAGGCCCATTTGTCATCCTCAAGATTTGACATGCCTTAAAGGAGTCCACTTTGACATTTTGATAAGATACAAAGGTTATAACTCCCAAGTTTGACTTTATCTAGGCCTTAAAAATTCTTATAATATCCCAATATTCCCTCCAATGGTAGTTACTCAACAAAAATGGAGTGTGGATAGACTACCTAAGGGCATTAGGCAACCTTCCTTCAATGTGTATGCAAAATGGTGCTTGAAAATACATTTAATCTATCATAATGGCCTTAATTTTAGGATATTATCACTTATTTATTAGTTATCAATGCTTGAATATTGTCCATCATTTCCACCATAACATTATTTGCCTATTAGACTTCTCTAATTGCAAGATAATTAGACCTTCTTATCCTTCAACTTTATACTCATATTCACTTTTTAGATGATCAAACAATTGAACTTGGATCTCGAATAATGTATTAATACTTAGATCATCTTTTTATCGACCCCTAGGCATTATAATTGAGATCTTTCAAGTGTTCTTTACCTTTCACACATTATCCTTGCATGACTAGGCCACTTGAACTATTTCATAGACTAGTAGTTTAGGAAGAGTTAATAGAAACACCTTTATTCAAATCCATGGATCATATTAGAATTTAATGAGTAGAATAAGTATTGAGATTAATCTATCCATAGTTTATAACTTTTAGCTAGGATATGCACACATTTTATACCCAGAACCTTGTAAACTTGAATTTTTAGGAAGTGATCGTATAGTTTATGTACTATTAGGTGTCATGGCTACGAGGCCCTTTGAGCTGGAAACATGATCCAAGTGTTAGATAAGCATGTCTTGAGAATTTGAATTATTTTTTCATTAAACCTCTCTATTCAAGTGTCTATTTAGGTTTAAGGGAGGTTTAGGAGTTTTTTGGGGTCTTAGGGATGGTTCATGGATATCAAAGTTTAGATCTCTAAACCAATTATGTAAAATTTAAGTTAATGGACCTCTCCACCTTCTCTAAACTGTTGGACTCCCCATGTATAGTATATAACATGTGATGAGCATTTGTAGATGCTCTTTGTGGGAAAAACATGCCTTTTGAGTAGGATCAAGATATATGTAGGCAAAATGACTAGATATTGGGCTTTTCTTAGATTCCAAATTAGATCAATCAATTCCAAACATTTTGATGGACTTCAAATTCAGGTTATAAACATTTACACTTCCTAAATTATTCTTTACTTCACCTTTTAATGGAAAATTCATAGTAGAGATTATGGATTGGTTTCTCTATAGACCTGAATTCTGATCATTGGTTTAAAACCTAAGGTTATAAGGTACCATTGAATCACATATAACATGAATTCACCTTAGATACCTCAATAAGTAACATCATAGCCTTGATTGTATCATTTGACCTCCTTTAGATGTATATAACCATGCATTCCAAAAGTTGTTCTTTTTTACCTACTGGACCAATCATGGAAGTCACCTTGATAATTTTCGGAGGGATTTATTATATTTTCAAGGACTCATTATATCCAACATCATTGTGCACATAAACAATCCTAATCTCTTTGATGTTGAGCTCAAAATAGCACTTCTAGGTCCATTCCATATAGTGTGAACCTTGCACATGTCAAATAGTGGGTAGCTATGATGTTAAGAGGACCTTATGAGACCTTAAAGGTTGTTTCATGGTCAAACTATCTCATTTGGATGGGTTTTGAGGATAAACTCCTCTATTGGGTCACTTCTAGGATTTGTGCAGGTTTTAAGACATCCACTATATTAACAATGTTTCATAGAGTAAAAACATCTAAACTAGGAAAAATTTCCATGAATATATAGGGTATTGACCTCCTCATATTCCATGAATGGGTTGGGTTATCATGTAGAGGATGTGTAGAGATATAGACATTGGAAGATGACATTAGGGTTTTTTATAGGAAATTCTGAGTGGTTATCTTCTTAAGGTTCATTCATAAATGTTAACCCCAAAAAGACAACCAATATTTCATGTATATTTGATCCATATGGATAATTAAACTTCCCTATGATATTTAGCCTTGAGTATTCATGTGGTGGAGTGGGTGATCATTTGAACATGGTCTTCGAGTTGACTGTGCATAGGTTAATTGGTTTGAATAGGGTTTGAAGACACTTTGCTCAAGTTTTTCACCTCTTCAAATTTAAAACCTTATTAAAAAATATTAATTATACTCATACACTTCAAATTTTCCACTCAAATTATTACATTAGTTTGAAGGAACTCTAAGATGGCATTAGGGTCTATAAGTAGGCTTATATGCTTGATTGTGTTGGCCTATCTACAGGACTCTTGAATATATCTCTAGGTGTTATACATTTGGAGGAGGTTTGGGAACAATTAAACATCATCCATTATTTAAACAAAACCTTATGTGTGTCCCAAACTACCTACAAACCCTTCATGGCATGAATGCCACCTTTCAATGCATAAACAATTATCACAGATAGGGCTTGGTCTAAAATAAAATACCAGGTATACCCACTATTTTTATAGCTAAAGTGAATACATGAGTCATTTAATTAGTCATGGTGATAATTATTACTAATTTTTATGGATTTTCCATGTCTATGATGGCCTTAAATCACCATTTTGGCTCAGACTGGCAATTTACTGATTGTTAACTATGTGGTTAAACATGAACACTTTGAGTATGGCCTTCAACATTATCCCCTAAGGTACTTGTGATCATGAAGGTGTCAATCATGTTATTAGGGAGATTATTATTCTCATATTATGGTTTGATAACATTTTTTACTTTGTATACCTTACCCTCTACTCAGTCTTAGGTCTCATACTTGAGTATGCATGTGTAATCTCAAGCTTGGTAGATGTTACTCTGCCTGTCCATAGGTGATAACCATGAACTTAAATTTTTAAAAGTATTAACCTTGAATTTTCATGTATGAGAATTTAATTATTACCATAATAAAGTTATGTCTCTTCACATTTATCAAATCCATTGTAGGTTTACACTCATACATACTTATTGTATATAGGGTTTGAGTATCATATTTGTATGAAAAAATAGTGATCAAAATTTGTTCAAACCCTAGTGATCAATTAATATCTCCATATATCTCATATAATTCATATATTTTCATGTTCACATCAATATTCATGTCTTTAAATGATATACATAGTGCCTTTTTTGGAGACCCTACTATAATAGGCCTAAAAGGGTTGGTTGTAGGTGTACATTTGAATTCTTAGTTTACTATATGACCATATAGGTCATTTTTGATGGTTCCAAGGGGCTATGGATTTCTATGTAATGGTCTAGACTTGGAGTGAAGGTTGGATGAATGGAGGAGGGTTCTAGTGGAGATATATGGAGTGTGGTATGTGAAAATAGGGTTAACACAACATGAATGGTAGTTTAAATACTAAGAAAAGGCAAG
Source organism: Torreya grandis (assembly GCA_037957365.1). Taxonomy (NCBI): domain Eukaryota; kingdom Viridiplantae; phylum Streptophyta; class Pinopsida; order Cupressales; family Taxaceae; genus Torreya; species Torreya grandis. The sequence goes on from JARHVA010005725.1 coordinate 549,406, forward strand.
GATATGAACATGGTGTGAAATGGATAATAAGAACCTTTGTAAGACCAACCACATGAACCTTGTATAAATTTATACATATAAGTAATCAAACATGGAACTTTGAATGAAGAGATGAAGCATATATAGTTCTAAAGTGAAACCTCAAAAACTCAAAAAAACCATAACTTTTACAAAAGACCTTAAACTTTGTTAAAAGTGAATGTGTGGGGATGTAGACAAATAAGGTGGGTTCTAGTCCTATGAGGCCATAATAAAGGTACAAAAATCTTGTTCTCAATGCATCAGGATGATTCATCATCAATTCAACTCTTCTTCCCATGTTTTTGACCTATATCTAAAGCTTTGTAGATGCCATTGAGCTATAAAAAGTCTTTGTCATAAATGGGTCTTCAAATATACACAAGTATTTTCTCCTTGGGATTTTATAATGTGAACAGAGGTCATTAGAACCCCAAATTGATAAACAAGGCATTGAAAACCTTGAAATACTCTTTATAGCTCTTAAAACTAGCCTAAAACCTTTGATGAAGATAGTAAACCTCTATCCATTGCACATGCCTATCTACATATCACACACAGGAGCTAGTCATGAAGGTCTAGTAGTCATATGATCTCACACATGTGACTCAAGTGCTAAAATGCTATGGAAGGATCCTTCAAGACCCACAAAAACAACATCCATTAGTGGTTTGAGAAGACAAGCCAAGAATCCCTAAAAACCATTAAACCCAATTTGGCCTATGTAGATGAGGACAACATATAGATTCTTTAACTTCTTAAGGAATGTTCATAAAAATTATGAGACTAATCTCCAGACAAATGCCCATCAATGGAATTTTCTTGATTTTAGTTTCTTTGGTTATGAGCTTCAGCCCCCATTCTTTGTTAGAAGCACTACCACTAAAAGGGAGGTTGAATAAGTGTCTTAAATCAATCTTTTCTTTCCATTAAACATTCATTAACATTTCAAACCAATAGAGTGATCAATAAATGCATAGAAAAGAAATAACATAAACATGAAGCAAGATATCAACACATGAACATAATAAATATGTGGTGAACCCTCATGGGGGATAAAATCCATTGATACATATTTTTTACTATAGTCTTATAATCAATTAATCAAGATTTAACGAGGTACCAACCCCACAAAGAACACCAACCCCTCACTAGTCAAACACCAACTCAACTAGGCCTTTAGAAAGATCTAACTTGAAAGGAGGCACCAACTATTAAGCATGGGATATATATTTTATTTAATCAAATTACTTTTTATTTAACCATTTAATTATATATTAAAGATATGAAATAAAATTAAAATCAATAACATGCATCACATATGAGAGAGAGAGAGAGAGAGACCAGATTTTATGCGGAAACCCAAAGTGGAAAAACCCATAGAGAACAATCTCAAGTATATAAATGAGCACCAACTTGAGTTACAAAGTTTTCAAGCACCAACTTGTAGGATCACCAACCCCTTTGTTGAGCACCAACACAAAAATGATTCGTGACCACCTACCCATAGGAGCACCAACCCCTCTTATGTATAAAACACTAACCATATCTTAATGTTGCTTTCTAAACAAATGATAGCACACTACTATATCTCTTCTCTTTTCTCTAATTTCCTCTACTCTTCTTCACTAGATAAAATCATTCAATTCTATAATACAAAATGGCTTCCCAAGTCTCCTTTTATAGCTTTCCAAAATGACCTTTGGCATTCACCCTTGCATGACCCTTTGAATTCTTTCTTTGTCTTTACCTAGTGACTCTTCAAATTCCTCATAGTGACTCTTCATGGAGAAATGCATCCTTTTCCTCTTTTGTCTATAGTGATGACTCTTCAAATTCCTCAAGGTGACCCTTCATGGAGAAATGCATCTTTTTTCTCTTTTGTCTTTAGTGATGACTCTTCAACTTCCTCACAGGCCCTCTTTTGTCTTTATGCAACCAAAAATATATTCATTAATATTTAATTAATATTAACACACTTTTAGCCAAGATATAAATATTAAAAACACCTTTAGACATTAAATTCTAATTTGACATCAATGACAATATTTCCAACACCAACCCCCTAAGTGACTCAGCACCAACTTATCCACTTCAATAAAAATTCTAAAACCACCAATCTTGAAAGGCAATTCTCACTCCTTGACAAAGCACCAACTTAATGAAGACTAACTTGATTACCTCAAGACACCTTTTTTCTCAACCAATAGATCATGACCTCTTCTTAATCTCTCTATATTTTCTATCTGAATTCCACTCACTATCATACATCAAGAACACATATGTGATGGATCTATAATATTCTATCAATATACAATCAACTCATTCATCTCTTCTCAACCTTCTACCCCTCTCAAAATAGCCTCTAGGATTCTTCACTCAATGATGCCTCTTACTAGGTTTATTTAGTCAACTGACCTTGACATCCACATGTATAAACTTGTTTGAATGTTCATCATAATATACCTCCCTTATTTTAATGGTCTTAAATACTTATGCTCCTCAAATTTCTCTTTCATTTTTTTGTACTCTCATACCTTTTTTGAGCTCAAATAGGCCTAATATGCCTTGTATAAATACAAGACTCTTATTTTCACCCACCTTGGTTATAAAAACATCTCTCCATAGTTTTATCACCCTTGGAATAGTTTTAAACACATTTTTGATAAGTTAAAAACTCACTACATAGGTTGGTCATTACCTATAAGGACTAAAACCACCATTAGGCCTAATAGAGACCTAATACAATTAGGCCTTCTCAAGTAACACATTACACTTAGTCCTCTTGAAAATTATTGGGAATATAAAAAATAATGAAAAAAATTAAATCACATCTCAATATAATAATTATAAAATTAATATAGTTCCATGCCACCTTTTATTTGAATTCACTACTTGGACCAGATGATTAGTACTACTCATAACTAAGTCTTCACATACACAAAAAGTTTGCTTTAAATATCTATAGATTAAACTCAATTTTGACATATAAAAATATCAAAAAATATTATTTATATAGCACATATAACATAATATTCATCAAAATGTCCATTATACTTCACCAAATCAATCAAAATACCCCACATTGATCACTTCCATAAGCTCACTTAGAATTACAAATAGGCCTCAAACACCTAGTCAAGAAAATTTGACTTTTCAAACCTTCATAGACATTTATCATGAATAAAAAATCATTAAAATTAACCTATTATACCTACATAAAAACTTCATGTGCATTTTATTATTCAACTCTATGGAAATAACCTCAAACTCATCTCTACTAGATGACTACACAAAACTACATGTATGCTCCAAAACATAGTCATGTAAGAATGTTGTCTTTAACTCCTGTAAAGACAATTATAATACATATAGTGAATATTAATATTTAATAAGTGACCTATATAACATCTTAAAATAGATATATAAAAATTTATAGAGTCAGCTATTAATCTTGTATACCAATTTGTCAAGCTTATCTTTCATAGTTCTTACACAATCAAACAAGCCATTTTGGATTCTATATTACAACTTATTAAACTAACTATAAACCTTATATAATGCATGTATAGGTCATATACATCCTATAAAACATAAAAAAGTGAAATATATATATATATATATATATATATATATATATATATAATCCTATCATATAGTCTTAAACTTTTCACTCCATCTTGCATACTTAGAACTATCATTATTGCCTTGAGAACTAGTCATGATGATCTTGCATTATAACACCTATTTAGATAAAATAATTCTTAATTAATTAATATTACCCTTATATATATTTATAACATATCCAAACACACATATATATAGACCAATATCTAAATCTTACATCTTCATTATCTCATCTTCATTAGACAGGCCATCTTGTGAACAATATTATCAACATTTTTAATGACCCAAAAATCATATAACCAATATGTATATGTGTTATATGTATTAAACAAAACCTCATGCAATTTGATCCATTTATAATCAATGTTAACATAACCCTAAACTCATTCTCACTTCTACTTAGTTTTCTCAATGTCTTTTTCACTAGGCCTTTTTAGCGATATGCCAACTTTTATGACTAGTTTAGAAAATTTTAATTATTTAACCTACTTATGAATCACCATATTAATGATACATAATTATAAATATTTTACCTTCATCCATTTTTAAACTTCGACTCATTAAACCCTACCTATTATACCAAATTTCTCAGAAATAAGGGTTTTCTTATAGTTTCCACACACTCATCTGATAGACCAATGCCACATAGAGGTGCATGGGAGAGTTATCTACCTAAGAAAAACATCAAAATAGGTCATCAAATAAGTTGTGATCTATTTATAATAATTTATACCATATTGGGTCACTATGAGGGTTTTATTAGGGTTTTTGACTGGTTTCTATTCTTAATGTTTGTTTATACATCTCTATCCCTAAACTAACTCCTAATTTAGGTCCATAAGAGGACCAATAAATAATAAATTACCCTTTTAATCACAATAAGAGTTAATTTATGGACTCAAAACCTTTCTCACATGATCTAGTAATGAATTTCATAAATTCTAGCTCATACACATCCATATCATCATAGTTATGCCTCTACAATCCATATCCATACTCAAGAGATAGTTCATCCATCAAACCTATTAGTAACCATATCACTTTGAGACATTCCTACCAATATATATTCAATATAAACATATTATCATGAGCTTGTCATATCTCAACATTGTGCCAATGCCTTATGCATAACTCAAAGACCTACTAGACCATGCTTAATATATCATGAATACTTACCATGTATCTTCACAAGATCACTTATGGGACATCAATTACACTCAATTAAATTAGAAATAAATGAAAAAATTAATGCCTCAACACAAAAATAAGAACATACCTTAACAATCTCCCCCTTTGTCATTGATGTAAAAAGACTCTAACATAGTAGATCATTCTCATCTCTCCAAGATAGATCTCCCCAAACTAGTCTTTCTCCTAATAAATTATTTCTCCCCCTTTGAAATTAATAACAAAGAGTCATCTCTAAAAATAATACCAATCCTTAGACCTAGAGAAACAACAAAAATAGTAAACTCCCCATTTTTCCATACATACTTCTATTCAAGTTTCTCAATCCATCATGGCTTAGATCACTTCATATCATCTTCATGAAACACATAGTAAAATAGGTTTTGTTAAGAATAACACATATCTTATATTATCCTTACGCCTCTAAACATCTTAATTTGATGACAAAAAATACCTTTATGAAATTATGAGGTCATATTGACATCAAAAACACATTAAAACTCATGACACAACCTATAGAGAAACATTACTTCTACATTATTCAAGATTAATATAAACTTGTCATGCTATAGGAATGATCTCCTTCAAAACTTTTTTGTTCTCTTTAGGACACAACCAACTTGTAATCTAATTCTTAGAACAAACTCCAAACCATGGATCACATGATCAACACTTTATACCTTCAAAAGCATTGATCTAATAGACCAATCTTCAACTCTCACATCACTTATTTTATCTTTTTTACTTAGACATCACCATACACTCAAATAATCATTGCAAACATGATAACCACTATAAGAAACATTTAAAAAAATCCATATAAAATCCATTGATACCTATAGCTTAAATAAGATAAATTTTCATCATGAACATTCACATTAAGGTTTATATAAAGAAGAATCCTTGAAACCCTCATAGCCATTTTTATCATGTCTTTAATCTAGTTCCTCACCATTAGGATCGATCTGACCATTTATAGGCCCTATAAAGTGATTTAAGACCTTAATAACATATCCAAGCAATTTTTCCATCCATAAAAAGTGACCAAAATCTCCACACCACTCATAAAGTCACTCATGTTTGACAAAAACACAAACCTTAAGCACAATCCTCTTTATTTGAGATTTTATTACACAAAGGCACACTTTCAAAACATCCTCAATGCGAAGAACAAGAATACAATGAGGTAAACACATCATCCAACTCTAAAAACACTAATTCAAGACTAATAGAGAGGTTCTAAATCCACTTTAGTTAACATCAATTATCTAAGAAAAAATACAGTCAACAAATTCTCTCTTTGACCTACAATAAATGAACCTATACAAACATCCAAGTCTCCAAATCACATTGAGGATAATCCATAGGTCTGCTTCAAATTTTATTTTTACACCAACATTTTTTGACCTCTTTCATGGATTCTATAGGAAAAATAATGTTCTTGGGTCCCAAAAACTTAGGCACAATCATTTGAGTTCAAACCCCAATGTCTATATTTTTTAATGGCCAATGACTATTTCTTGAAGCATAAATTTGATAGCCTTTGGCATGACACTACACATAGGACTAACTTTAGAAGCTCATAACTTGAGATAGAGAATAAATCAAGATACCAAACTTTCATTGAAGGATATTGGTACTATAGAGAACACATCCATGAAACCCTTTGACTAGAGATACTTTTTAGGTACATATAATAAATGCACAAACAAACTGGTCTCTTCATACCTACAAGATATTTAATGGTTGTCTAGTTTACCTTAAGATAGAATGAGAATTTTTATTTCTCCAATGGATCATGAGAAACACTAGAACCTAAAAATGCATCTAGGGAAGATTAATAACATCCTATATCATCTCAATGACCTAAAAACACTATTTTCACCTAACCATAACAAAACAAGCTTCTTAAATCTCTAAATCATCTCACACATGTTCCCCTATTACCATGCACACCTTGGTCCACTTGAATTTTGAAAAATCTAACCAATATCTTGAACCATAATTCATATAGAGATAGACCATGTAGACCACGTTGGAATGCCTATAATGACCTCAATAATACTTTCAAACATATTAACTACTTCAACCTATCTTCCTATTATCTTATCATGTAGTCCTCTATGCAAACCTCAACCATGACCTAGATCATGAAAACAACTAGACTTATTAGTTATATTCAAATTATCTCTTTCTATATTGATAATGATGAAAACAACTTATTTTCATGAAACATATTCCAAGATTAAACAGGTATCCACCAAGCTTTCTTCTTCCATAAGATGATAAATAGACTGATCTTGTAACTCAGCTTCACAAACTTAGCCATCTTGTGCTTCTCAGATCACCTTCAAGCTGTAAATCCTTATCCAAATGACTTGATATAATACCTATTATTATAATAAACAAAATTTATATGGGTGGGGGGAAGAGGGGGGGTTAATTAGTTTCTTAAAATAATCTTTTTTTCCACTTAACATTCATTAACCTTTTAAACCAATATAATGATCAAGTTATGCATATATAAGCAATCACATAAAAAATGAATCAAGATATCAACACAAGAAAATAATAGATATGTGGTAATACCTCATGGGGGATAAATACCATTGATAAATATATTTTAATATATTCTTATAAGCAATCAATCAAGATTTAATGAGGCATTAACCCCACAAAGAGCACCAACCCCTGACTAGTCAAGCACCAACTCAACCAGGCCTTTAGTAAGCTCCAAATTAAAAGGAGGAACCAAAAACATGAGTGAATCAACACCAATTCATACAATAAAATAAAAATTCTTCAACCAAAAATATTTTTAGGCATCTCTCACTCATTCTTGACAAAGCACCTACTTAGCCAAGACTATTTTGATCACCTCAAAACACCTTATTACTCAAAAAACATATGGTGACCTCTTCTTCATCTCTCTATCTTATATATATAAATTAAAATCACTATAATAAATTAATAAAACATATATAATTCATATATTATATTATATCAATAAATAATTAACTCATTTATCTCTTCTTAGCCTTCTACCCCTTTCAAAACAACCTTTACTCTTCTTTGCTCAATCATGCCTCTTATTAGGCTTATTAGGTCAACTGACCTTGACATCCACATGAAATAAATTGGTTAAATGTTTATCATATAATAAATCCCTTATTATTATTTTCTTAAGTACCTAATTATTCTCCTCAATGTGCTCTTGCATTTGTTTTCAATCTTATACCTTTTTCTACCCCAAATTGGCCTAATATGCCTTGTACAAATACAAGACTCTTGATTTCACCTAACTTGGTCATAAATAAATTTATACATACTTGGATAATAATTTTATTAGTTAAAAACACATGTTTCATAATTTAAACACTCACTACATAGGTTTTTCATTACCCATAAGGACCAAAACCACCATTAGGCCCAATAAGACCTAATGCAATTAGGCCTTCTTGAGCAACATATTACACTTAGTCCTATTGAAAATTATTATAAATCCATAGATAGATTAAAAAACTTAAAAAAAATCTCAAATATTCCCATTATAACATTCATATAGGTCCATACCACCATTTATTCCAATTCACTACTTGGACCGAATCATTAATACTACTCACAACTAGGTTTTCACACAACCAGAAAGTCTGCTTTAAATATATGAAGACTAAAATAAAATTTTACAAATAAAAACACCAAAAAATAATATTTATATAACATAAATTAAATCATGGTCATAACCATGTCCATTATACTTCAAAAAATAGAGAAAAATACCTCATACTGATCACTTCCATAAGCTCACTTAGAACTGCAAATAGGCCTCAAACACTTAGCCAAGAACCTTTGAATTTTCACACATTTATATAAATTTATAATGAATAAAAATTAATTAAAATTAATTAAAATTAACCTATTATACCTATAAAATAATTTCATATTCATTTTATTCTTAAAATCTAGGTAAACCACCTCAAACTCATCTTTGTTAGATGACTGCATAGAACTTCCTATATGCTCCAAAACATAGTCATGTAGAAATGTTATCTTTAGATATTGTAAATAAAATTTCAAGAAATATCATGAATATTAATAGTTCATATGTGACATATAAAAAATATTTCAATAGATAGATCAAAATTTCTAGTGTCAACTATTGGTCTTGTAGACCAATTTGTCAAGCTTCTCTTTCACAATTCTTACATAGACAAGCCATTTTGGATTCCATATTACAACTAAAATTAACATAAACCTCATATAAATCATTTATATGTAATATAAATAATAAAAAAATATCAACAAGTTCACTAGATATATTAAATCCTTAAATCCTATCATAAAGTCTCAAACTCTTCACTCCATCTTACATACTCAAAACTACAATTCTTGCCTTGAGAACTAGTCATGATGATCTTGCATTACAACACCTATGTAGATACAAAAAACAAGTAATAATTCATGAATATAATCCTTAAATATTTATATAACATATCAAAATAAAAATATATAGAGTTCTAATAGTAGGTATGGGATATATTGACCAATTTATGAATCTTACATCTTCATTGTCTCATCTTCAATAGATAGGTCATCTTGTGAAAAATATTATTAACAATTTTAATGACCTAAAAAACATATAAAAATTATTTACATGTGTTATAGGTATTTTTTTTAAAATCATGTAATTTTATCCATTCTTAAGTAATGGAAACATATCCCTAAACTCATTCTCACTTCTGCTTAGTTTTCTCACTATCTTTCTCATTAGGCCTTTGTAGTGATAGCCCAACTTTTATGAGAAATTCAAAAATTTTAAATTTTTTAACCTGATAAAAAATCACCATGCTAATTATTTACAAATATCAATCTTAAACCTTCAACTATTGTGTAACTTTTACTCAGTCAACCTTGCTTGTAATACCAAATTTTTGAGAAATAAGGGTTTTCCTATAGCTTCCACTCACTCATCTGACATACTAATGCCACATGGAGGTACTTGGGAAAGTTTTTTAGCTTATCCAAACATAAAAATAGGTCATCCAATCCATTATAATCCATTTCTAACAATATATTCCATATTGGGTTAGTATGAGAGATTTAGTAGGGTTTTTTACCAGTTTCCAGTCTTAACATTTGTTCATAAAGCTTTGTCCCTAAAACCAACTCCTAATGCTTGGAAAAAGAATTAGGACACTTTTAAATCTCTACTCATAAGTAAATATTACCATTAAATAGTCACACATGCTAAAAATCATCAAAAAGTGTCTCTCAAGTTTTCATATCTTCATTATGCACACATAAGAGACCTTCAAACTCTTTTTCATGGTTTGCCATTCAACTCAGGACCTCAAACTATACCAAAATACTTGAAATATTATTTCAAACACCAATCCATGCTCACATTATCTCATAATTATCAAAACCTAATCTTGAGACCTCATTTTTCCAACTAGGGTCTTAATATTGGGTCCATGAGAGGACCACTAAATAAGAACTTACCCTTTTGGCTCATTGTGAGAGTCATGTGACTAAATCAACATCTTTATCACATGATCTAATACTACATTTCACAACTTCAAGCTCATACACATAAATATCATCATAGTTTTAGCTCTACAATCCATATCCATGCTCAAGAGTTATTTCATAAATTAAGCTTATTAGGCACCATATCACTTTAAGACCTTCTTACCATTATAGATGCACTCTAAAACACATTATGATGAGCTTGTAATATATCAACATTATGACAAGACCTTATATATAACTCAAATACTTACTATACCATACTTAAGCCTTAATTAAGACTTACCATGTATCTTCACAAGATCACTTATGGGACATCAATGACACTCAATTACCTTTGACATCAATGACATCATTAATGCCTTAACACAATAATAGGAACATACCTCAATATTACCTCTCCTCTATATAGTATAAGCATTAACTTGAGGAGCTCTCTAAATATGCTAATGGGCTCAAGGGAGAGATGGGATGCTTTTGAACTCCCATGGTATTGATGAATAATGCTTTCTTCTCCATTTGACCTTGTTGTCTCCTACAAAATCATGACTCCATATGAGTTGGTCCATATTGTTTGGATCTGTACTACTTAAAAAACCTCTACAACCTAGCATTTTTTTATACAATTCTTCTTTTTTTAGACCTAAAACATCATTATTACGTGTTGTGAAAGGAAAATAGGCATTATATGGCACTTTGAAATTGATGGTATGAATTGAGAGAGTTCAAAAGTCATTATTTAGCGCATGTGGGGCTTATTTTGGGGGAATTAGGCATTGACCATGATGATAATAGATTTAATAAGGTATAAAATAGTCTAGTGATGGCTTGATGAGGTTGATGAGGTCTATTACAGGTATGTGGGGTGAGTTAATAGTCTATCAAGACCAGATTGAGGCTTATTATGAATTAAAAATGTTGATTTTGCACATATATATGACTTAAAAATATTATATCAACTGAATTATCATTCCAATACATATAAATGACCTTTAATACCTATGAGAAAACTCAAATGAACCTTAATACACCTTCCATGATGTTCCTTGAAATCTTGAAAATTACCATACCTCATGTTATTAGACAAAACCATTGTGTTTATGAGCCTCTATCAAACTACCTCCTTAGTTCACCTTCACCATGGCATCTTTCACATGTTAGAGACCCATCAAAGTGATCAAGGACCATCTAATCAGGTTTGACCATCATGACTATTTGATTTAAGTTTGATAGAAGGAATGAAGGATAATAAAGAAAATTTGTAACATGATAGGACAATATATTATTTAAACAACCCTCACAAACTCATGATACGAATTAAAATCATGATACCAATGATGAATTAGAATTCAAGGGATTAAGTTGACCCCTTTCTAGGTATAGGACTAGAAAATGGCTAATAGGTATTAATACATGTTGAGGATTATGGAGTTTGAATTATAAGTGTAGTATTTTAGCATTTTGAGAGGTAAGTTTTTGGTTTATTTTTATAATTAAGCTTGATCTATGTTGAGAGTTTTTACTAGTACCAAAGTGCCTGATATATGTTGGAGTATGGTTGTGTAGTTCTATATGATTCTATTTTTTGAGCTAGTTATGAGAAAGAGTTGAGTGTTATATATGTATCAAGATGACCTTAAGGTCATAGAGTACCAAGGAACATGTTATATAATCTTAGTTTACATATCATGAATAAGACTAGTTATGATAGAGGTTTATCATAGTGAAACATGTAAGCACATACCTAGTTAATAGAATGATGCAAGGAGGATATCATGATGAGGTTTACAGATATTAAGGAGGTAGATTTATGCAATAAGAACTCTAAAATACCATATAGATATGGAATGATTGATATTTTATCTATCATGGAGGACTATATTATTCCCTTGAAAACATATCTATGATTACAGATAGACCTAATAGATGTAGTGGACAAGTGTTGGTTATAAAAATGTTTTATGCTCATAGGCATTAATTGTCATTGCTCTAGGTGTTTGAAGATGACATTTGGATCATGCATCACATGTATATATGCTTGGTATGCCTTGGTTTTGTGAGGTGAAGATGAGCAAGTAAGATATTAGCTTAGAAGATAGTGAACTAGGTGTTTTACAGACCTAATGAGTAGTGAACTAATACAAGAAGGGTTGTCATGTTGTCGATGGATTAGATATCATTTATGGAGCTAGTAATATAATGTTAGGAGTATTTATAGTGTGAATAAAGTTTTAAGGTTAGAATAGATTATTATTTATTATGTGACTCAATATTTTAAAGGACAAAGGGGGAGCTAATAAAATAATTCATGAGATTTAAGAGTAGGTGTGTAGTATGAAGAAGACATGAAAAATTATGAAGGCAAGTTGGATTTTTATAAATATTGAAACAAAAATGAATATGGATATAATTTATCTCTATGGAATAAAGGTGAATAAAGGAAGTTAATTAGTCTTGTATACCTGAGTCCATTTGAAAAATATCTTTGTCAGATAATAATAAATGGGATAGCCTAGTGAGTTTGATTCATATCAGTCATATCAAGGACAAGATGTATGTCTTGTGATCAAATTTAATTTAAATACTTTGATCTAAGGGGAAGTTTGGTAGATATAATTTCTTTTTTTATTTTTTGAGAATAGTTTCTAAAGAAGGAGAATGAATGGTTCTAGGAATTGTAGTGTGTATAATCCTTTACAATTAATGTCAAAGGGGGAGAAAAGTTCATGTAGGAAGATTTAACAAATTAAGGGAGAAGTATTTGATCAAACTGTAATGTTTTTTACCATTAATTATAGATGGGGAGTTTATTGGAATAATGGTATAATTGATGTCATTAATTTTAAAGTGTGTTATCATTGATGTCTAGATGCATCTAGTGAAGATGCATGGTGAATAATCATGATGAATGAGGTTGATGTCTATATAAACATGGTAGTATGTGTAGTGATAATATTATGAGAATTGAAGTTATGTAGTGATTTAAATGAGAGATAAAGGTATATATTTCTTGTATGATTTTGTTTTAAGGTCATGACATGGAAGGAATAGGTCCAAGCACCAAGGTGTCTTTGTAAAGCCTTATCTAGACCTTGTGAGAAGGTATGTGTAGGTAACATGGTGAAGCTAGTGAACTTAGGCATATGATAGGTTGTTTAAAATTATATGGGATTTATATTTAGGTTTATAAAACTTTTTAAGTGTTGTAAGGTGGGTCATTAAGGTCAAGTTTATACGTAGCCTAAGCCTAGTCATGTCATGAAGAGGCATGTGCATGATGAGCATGAAGATGAATATGAAGAGGTATATATAGAGGTAGGAAATTATTTATGTATCATGTAAGTCATTTTATAAATATATAAGAACATAAATAAGTTTTTTAACGTCAGTTATCAAGTCTAAAGAGCTTGTGAAGCTTAGTCATAACACTAGTCATAACATGAAGGAACCTTGTGAGAAGGTATGAACATGGTAACCTAGTGAGATGAATGTGCATAGGCATAAGAGGATATAAATGGTTAATTGAGAACAAATATGATTTATTTTATCACTCATGATATTCTCATAGTGAGCCTATAGGTGTAAGACCTATAGTCTTAGTATGTAACTAGACCACCTCTAGACCTTGTTTGGCCTAATGAGGCATCATGATCTATTATCAAGGAATATCAAGGATTTTTAGAATTTTTTAAACATGTGAGATGTTTTTTGAGCATGTAATGAGGTATAATTATCATGGAAAGAGGATTTAAATTTATTTTCAAGGCCTAATATGGTTTGTAGGTCAAGGTCTAAGAAAACAAAGAGAGAAATGTTGGCCAAATGAAGTATGAGATTTATATTTAAAGATAATAATGATAATGTGAGAATTTTTGTAGTGTGATAGATTTTACCAATATTTTTGACCAATTTTAAGGTCAATTTTTTCAATAAAAGGCATGAAAAGTGGTTTTGAGGTCTCTCGAGTACATAGAATGAAGGGTTCTCAACCCAAGAAGGACTTTCAAGTTTTCATTAGCATGTGTAGCCTCTAAAATGGAAATTTATATATTTAAGAGATATGGGGAAGGGTATTAAATAATATATTCATGCATTATTTTTATAAATGGGGGAAATCCTTTATGAACAACTATTAACACTAGAACTAGTGTTAAACCTCTCTAAAACCATAAAAATGACCTGATGTGAAATTTATTGATAAAAATATCCAAAAATGGATTAGAATGGATATATAAGTGATTATTGGTTGTATTAAACTCTTCCAAGAACTTCTAGGTTTGATTGGTTTGTCAGGTTGTAGGTAGACACTATAGGAAAGGTCTTGTTTCCCAGAGATTTATTGTAACAATAAGAATTAACCAAGTAAAAGTTATTAAATATATGGAGAAATTTTTTTAATAATTTTATTTTATGTTCATGGTGGTTTATAGGTATTTTCTAGTCATCAGGGATGATAAAATGGTCATCTAAGTTGACCAATCCCTAATAGGCTTAATGGTGTAAACAATGAGAAAACTAGGCAAAAGTGAGACATTGATTAGGGATGTATTATCATGGATTAGGGATTAATAAAATTAAATGGAATTTTAAAAAAAAATATGTAATACATTTTCATTATATATATATGTTTTAAATATTAGTGGATATGATGAAAATATTGCTCATAAGTTGACATGTCTAGTACAAATGAGATAGTGAAGGTGTAAGGTTATGAGATTGGTATAAAAGACCAATATTAACATTTGAACATGGTATCATTATATTTTATATTTGTTTAATTATCTGATAATATAATAAAAATTTATTTGAATTATATTAAAGTGTCTACATAGATGTTGAAGGTCATTATCACCATGACTATGATTGAAGGTAAACTGACAAATCTAGGTAAGCAAGTTGTAGTGATGAGTTGGAGGCTATTTTATATAGTTTTAAGTATTTAATTCACATGGTGTTGTTTTTTGGACTTTAGTTAACAATAAATTATTTTAAAAATCTTGTAAGTCAGTATAAGAGGTTGAAACATTGAAGCCAAAGTGGTTTGTCTGACTGAGTGAGGTCTGAGAAAGAAGGTCAACAAATTGGTCTGCAAGACCAATAGTTGCCATTAAAACTTATGATATTTTAGTTGGAGGTTATTTTTGTGGTATTTTAAGACAATTTAAATTAATTAAAATAATTTGTGTATGTTATTTCATATGGTCTAAGTTTAAGTTCCCATGATTGTGTTTGGAAGCTAGTTGGTAGTTTAGAGTGAGCATTTTATAGAGAAGAGTTTTAGCCTATATACCTTAATTTGAAGAATATAATTTATTTTATGATGACCCTAAGGTAATTATTTCTATGCATATGTAATTTTTTCCATTTATGTTTGAAAATATGGTGTTTATACTTTAGTTGTTCAAGACAAGCTTTCTAGGTATGCACAAGCCTATTATGAACATTATTTTGAGAAGAGGTTCAAGTGGTAGTTGAATCTAAAAGATTTTGTGGAATTAAATTGAAGTTATATAAGGTATATTTTATTTATATATTAAGTTATCATATTATTTGTGTATTTTTGAAGCATTTGAAGAAAGATAAATTATAGTGTGCTATAATGAAAGCCTAATTAAATTAGGTCTCTTTAAGGCCTAAAAGAGAATTTGGTCTATTAAACTATGACTAACCTAATTTATTGGTTGAATCATGTTTTCAAAATGTTATAAGACATATTATAGGGTTAATCCAAGTGTACACATATGTATAGATGACCAAGGTATGTGAGAGCATGTGAACTATATAAGAGTAAGACTAATTAGGTATATTTGAGTGTGTAAGATAAGTGAGTGTGCAATAAAATAAAAGAGCACATTAAAGAACATAATGAGTTCATGTAGACAATAATAGTGGTTTAGAGAGATAATAATGAATATTTAATAGGAGTTCTGAGTATGGAGAACAAGTTCATATGACCTAATCAGTCTTGAAGAGACTTAGTAGAGTGAAGAAGCCTAGAGGTAGTTTTGAAAGGGATAAGAATGTGTGAACTAAAGAAGAGGATAATCATCTATTAAAGATGAAAACAAGGAAAAATATTGAAGGTATAATTATACTTGGTTGAGTGGGTACTTGGTCAAGAGGTGGTTGAGTTGGTGTTGAGTCACTAAGGGAGTTGGAGCTTCTTTACAAGTGGGTGCTTGCTAAAGATTCTATCAATTTAGTGTTATAGACTCTATAAAACTAAAAATGATAGTTCTAGTTATAAAAATGACTTAGGACATCTATTAGACCTTGAGTCTAGTTGAATAGCAAGTTGGCTAACTCATCAACCTACTAACTTAAACTTTTGATGAACCCCTTTTAACTTACTTTGACTAGTTTCTATTGAACACTCAACCACTAATGGTCAGCTTAATTGTCAATGGTTAGCCTAACCATTGATGGTCAGTTCCTCACTCATCACCTATTTAACACATCAATAACTATGTGTGAGATAACGAGACACAATTTAATATGTTTTCCTTATGTGGTTCTAACAAACTTCCAAGCATCATGATTAGTAACCTCACTCTATAAGGAAATTTGCATCCACTATCTCTCTTTGCCTATAAAAGGATGGGAGTGAAAGGAGAAAAGGAAGGATGTTCAAGATATCAAATATTCTTACACATAGGCATTCAATCTCTCTAGCATCCAATCTTTCTTCAACAACTCAACATTAGCAAAAGAGACTCAAACCTCTATCAAATTTGATTTTGAGGCCAAAGTATTGTTACTTTAGCAAAACTACGTCTACCTTCAACTATTTACCATCTAAAAAGCTACAAGTATATTATTCTTATTCTTTATTATTATTATTTTATTTCTAACCTCCTTGATTTGATCAAAATTATCTCCACGTTATTTCCTCTCCACCAAATACTTAATAGAACCATTCTCTAATCACCTACCTATTTTATCACTCTTTTTTGAGTATATTCAAAAACACATAGGCAACCACCAATGGTTACCCAAGAATAAAAGGTCACCCCCAACTATCGAAGGTTACCCAACCACCAATATTTATCCCAAATATTGATGGTTTACATAACCACTAATGGTCACTATGGAAAAAATAACAAGTTATTTTCATCCCCTCAACCCCATCCAAACCTAACTTTCTATGTCCCTACCTATTCATAGACCCTTTTCTAATTTTTTAAACCTAAATTCACCCATTTTAGCACAAGTATTGACCCAATTTTGCTTTATTTAGTCATTTTATTTAATAAGCATTCTACATTTTTCTTGTATTACATTTTATTTACTTTATGCAAGTATTTTATCATTTTGAGCTTTATTGTTATCAATAGTACACTGATAGCCTCATAGTAAGCATATGATTCTTGGATCTAGCTCGTACTAGGTATTCCTCTTAAGTATTCGTTCTAATAACCCATTTTGTTAGTGCTTTCTTAATTTCAGGTTATTTCCTAGTCAAAGAGGAGTTTTCCATCTTTGTTTAGATTACATGCACATCACCAACTAGGTATTTCTACCACACCCTTATTATTAGTTTCTTATCTTCTCGTAGAATTAAGAAATGGTCAAAAAATAAGAGAAACATTTTGGCATGCTTAGTGGTACCTAGCATCATCTAGGTTCCCCTTCTTTCTTCTTTTATTCTATGTTCATCAAATAAAATCTAAAATTTCTTTTGGCATAAAATAAACCTTTTGCATTACATTAATTGCTAGCTTGTTTTAGTTCATATAGTAACTAATTAATCATATTTTCACTCTTTTTATCACACACTTATCCAAACCACATAATCAATAAACACATAAAAACAAACTTGAGATAAGGTCTGAATAGGATCTCATCACCTAGCAATGAAACTTACCTTTTCCTAACATCCTACTTGGAGGTAATTACCAAGGGGAGAACCAAATCATCTCTTCAATTGAGTATAAAATCTAAAATTAGCACCTAACACCCTTATCATCGAGGTGTGTGAAGTGAGAGGCTAGGATCCAATACCAATCCATGTACTAAAGTTCATTATAGATTTCTCTCTTGAGCACCAAAACACAACCTAAAACCAACCTTAGATTTCCTCTTTAGTTCCTTATCTACAAACCAAATTTCTTCTTCACACTTTCTAAAGCATAATCCAAATGCAATCTAAAAATAATCCTAATTTTTAAACACACTCTTAGTGTATGTTTGGATTGCCTAGAATACTTTTATTTTTCTTACTTTTTTTTTGGGGTGTGAGTTTCATCATTCCTTTCCTATTTTCTCACATGGTCTTTACTAAAAAGTAGTTGAGAAATCAAACCAACCAAGGACCACCTTCCTCTTCCTCATCCTCCTCTATGGATTATACTTCAGATGTGGAGGGTTTTCCTCCTCATTATCCCCCTTCTACCATGCCTCAAATAGTTGTTGAGGGTGATACTAATTTTGCCACATTCCTTGATAACAACCTCATATCCCTCCAATACTACCTTAAAAACTTATCTTGCACACCTCTACTACTTCAGTTCCTCCCATGGATCCACATTTTGGTATGCCTTCGACTCATATGGTTGTTGTTACTTATACCCAATTGTTGATCACCTAAGCCTCTTTTTCTAATAATATCCTTGTAAACACTATAAATTTTCACCATAATGTGAAACCCTAAAATATGTTGAGTCTAAAATCCTAATGTCTTGAAATAGGCTAAGTCTAAAATGTGGTGGAAACCTTAAAAAATATTTTTTTTACATCTTAACTCCTAGAGGTCTAAAACCACTCTCAAACACCCTAATAGTATATACATAAAATATAACTTAAAGTATAATAAAATAAATGCCCATAATTAAATGTCAACTTATACTTTAAATGTTTATTTTATGTATATAACCCCTATTTACCCATGGCAATTAATCCTACTACTTAAAATTTACCATCCCTAACCACCCAAAATATTTTAAAAAACCAAAATTCATAAAATAAAATAGAAACAAAACCTATTAAACCTCCCAACAACCCTTCCAACAACTTACCCTCATCAAAAACCCATGCAAACAACAAAGTGTTACATTCACGAAGTTTGGCATGCGGTTCAAAATAGCCCAAGCCAAATTTTGACCAAACTTAGATAGTCAACATTGATCCTCTGTAATTGATATCAGTTATTTTAGATCAACATAAATCCATATATACATATCAAACCTCCATGGCTTGAGGGATGGTGATTGCACTTTTAGACATCGAAACTCTACCAAAATCTCATTCCAACCTGTGTATGGATGTTGTCAACATCTTTCTATCTTTTGGAACCTCTGATTGTGAGATTATCAAAGGATTTTAAAGGTTCTTTAAATCATCGTTTCAATCTTATTATAATCCATAAAGGTTAGTATTTCAATTCAATTCATTCACATTTTAAAATTATAATCTGTTGTGTCTGTCTATCACTATTTTACATTCAATTTTTATGATTTTATTAATAATATAAGTCATTATTATAGTCTATTTTTAAATTTTAGTGTTTTAAATAGAACTAATGTCAATCCATCTAAATCAATGCATATCCTACATGAACATCATCGATCCCTTATAAACTTTCAAAACACTCTTGCAATCTATTTTCATAACATTCTTAATTTTAAAAACCTATGAAAACCTGTATTCTATTTTCTAAAAATCTATCTTTTACATGTATATGACTCTACTTGTATTAGTGCATGATATTTTTAGTATATTTTATCTTCCCATTATTCAACAACCATTTTTCATTGATAAAAGTGACATTGCATTCCAATTAGGTCTTTGTATTATGGTTTTGACACCTAATCAAGAAAACATTAAGGAATAATTGGTTGTAATTCAAAAATATGTTGATATTGATATGAATTTTCTAGATAATTTCTTTGATCATATTAATATTTCTATAGATTAGATGTCTATGGCATTGTTTATTTATATCTTATCCATATATATCTTTGAAATTTCAAGTTTATTTATAAACTTAAATGTAAAAAATGGGTTGACATCCATCTAAGGAAAAGTATCACTTTTTGGGACTAGTTTCTTACTAGGTAGCCCATTCATCTTTATATTAATCTATTTTTTTGTGAGTTTGTGTGATTTGAGAAACAATTCAGGCAACAATTTAGGTGATGATTCTACCCTAATTGATGACGAAACTTTTGGGAGCCATAACTTTTGCACTATGGCTCCAATTGAGTCACCATTTGAACCATTAGAAAGATAATAATGAGGAAAACATGTTGTGATGGCATATAGCTCTGATCAATGGTTTTTGGCCCTTTAAAACCCAATTAAAGTGCCCAAAATTTCAATTTTAGTAGTGCAATCTACAAATAGTAAGTTTCTAAAAATAGTAATTCCTCAAATTCTGTATTATTTTAAATCATAAAAGTCAAACCACTTAATCTCCTTTGAGATTGGTGACCTTCCACATCCTCCTCTTAATTTAAAAATATTTATAAATAAATATGTAACCCAAAATGGAAATCATACATCTCTTCCTAGATATAAACATATAGTTGTATTGTGATCTTGAGTAATAAAACATATCTTCTTAGAGAATTCATTATTACTATGTTATTTTTGTGTTCTTGAAATATCTATCAATCAAAACTTTTGAATTTTTTATCATTGTTATTTTTAAGTTGTTCCTCCCCAGCCAAATAGGAGTTCCCACAAAGCCTGATCAATGGTGTGCAACCAGCCTTCATCTCCAGGTAATCTTAAAAACTTTTCTTTTAATTTGTTTTAAGTAGCTAATTATTATACATTGAAAAATCAAAAAAATACTAAAATAATCCAATCCACTACCACCACCAAAACCCAATCTAACATTTCAACCTATAACCAAGCTCCTCTTACACCAACCAACACCTCTATATAGGGGCAACCTGACCTTTTTTTACCTATACCCTCTTACCATAGGGATATATTATACCCCTATTTCCACCATTCCCCTTATCAATACCAATCCACCTATTTCTAACCTATTCAAAATTTAGTACTTGCCATACCTCCTACCCTTCCACCTATTAGCACAAGAGTCACCACTCAACCTCAACGTACCACTTCAAATATACCTCTAAACCAACCTTTGTCAATCCCTCAACAAACACCCATGACATCTTACCAATATGTTCCTAATCCATGAGGATACATACTACCTTCTACCTAACCTTTTGTGCTTACATACCACTATGGGGCATCATCCCAACCTTCCATGACCATATACCAATATGTGGCACCTTCTCAACCTTCCACCTCTTATCCATATATTGTAGCCACCCAACCTCAACTACACCTACCACCCAATTACAAAGCCCCTAACCTAAAACACATTTAATTAAGATGTTTATGGATAAAATGTGCAATATTGAATCATATAATTCTAGGGCTCATAAACTCCTATCCTATGATCAAATTTATAATGAACCCATTCAGTCATCCATCTTTATCTGACCTTATCCTCCTCAATTGGAACTACCCAAGTTTTCCAAGTTGTAAAGCAAGGAGGACCCCCAAAAACACTTAAGATCATTCTACCATTCTTTCTATTTGATTGCATATGATGATGTTCTTCTTCTTTGTACCTTCCCCATGCCTTTATATGGACCAACCTTGGATTGGTATAGTGTTTTCATCAAACATTCTATCTTCTCCTTTTCTCAACTATCCCAAATATTTTTATTTAACTTTTTAGTTAATATATCTAAAATTATTTCCATTACTAACCTCTACTCTATTAGTAAATTCAATGATGAATCAATTACTACTTTTATAACTAGATGGAGAGGTCTCATTAACCAAATTTATTTCTCATTACCCCAACCTAAACTGATTTAACTCTTTTCTCAAGGTTGTGCCAAACATATTTCTCCTACTCTTTAGGTTTATAATTTTATAACCTTTGATGATGAATTTACCATGGCACATAAACTTGAAATTAGAGCCATTAATGAAAAGAAATTGAAACTCAAAAACAAGAATTCCAGATTTAAATCCAATTACCCTTCTTCAACCAAAACCACTAATCCATCCAACCATCTCAACACTAAGACAAAGAAAACCACAAACATGATTATCTTACAATCTATTCCATCTCCAATTATCAACCAACCAAATCAAACCAATTCTTTTAACCCATCAAACTAACAAACTTGCAACCAAAATTGAACCACTCCAAAATAATATACTCCCATAAGGGAGTCATAAGCTTTAGTTTTGGATAAAATACTTATATCTAATATTATACAACCTCTTCCTATCAAACCACCCCAATAATTTTATGCTTCTCAACCCACACCTAGTTGTTGTAATGAAAATGATTTATGTGCCTTCCATCACATTATTAGACATGATGTTAGTAGATGCAATACCTTTAAAACTATTATCCAAAACATTATTGATAAGGGTGAAATAGCATTGGATAATCTGAATTCACCTCTAAACTAATCATTAGACATACTTTAGAAACCTTTTCCTAACCATTCACCTTCTACCAACCATGACAACAAACAACTAAAATCATCTCATGCTTTTGAGGTACACACGGTCAATGTTGTTACCATTAAACCTATTATTGAGAAAATAATTACCTTAACTACCTATTCTTCCACCCCACTTGATGAAGTGGTAGAGTCTTATTTTATTCTTGTAGACACCAAAATAAATGAAGAAACCCCCTCTCTTTCAATTAAGATACCATTGACTTATCCACCTCTCCTTTAATATAAATAATAAGGGGGGCCAATATTATGCCAACCATTATTTAAACTACTTCTTCCTCCAATCCACTTATGGAAGTGGTAGAATCACTACACTTTCCTTTGGACATTCAAATAAAGGAAGAAACCACCTCCATTTTTACATCTGAATAAACCATACCCTCCTTACCTACCATAGAACCAACCACTCTCCTTTTGTAAACTACTCCAAATAAAGATATCGTCTCCTCTAATTTTTATATAGAGACACCATCTTCCTCAACCATCAAACCTTCCAACCAAGACAAAGGTGAAGAAACTATTACCTAACCTCAACCTATGGGCTTGATATTTGAAACTAATGATGAAGGAATCAAACCCATCTATAAACCATTTTCTAGGTTGGTTCAAAACCTAGAGTTTAGCTCTCAACTCAATCTAGATAGGGAAACCTTTTGGCATCATCCTGGGATATCTTACCAAAATAAACAAGAATTTTCAACCTCACTTACATCTACCCTCAAACCCATCATTACCTTAATTCCATCCTTAGATTTTTTTTCCTCCAAAAACATAAGGGAGCCATCCAACCCACCTCAATCTAAAATTGTTAAATCACCCTACTCCTCTCTCATCAAACCCATAAAGAAGCTATAAATCCTTCCTATTCCTATATTAGCTCATCTATATTTGAATTTTAACTTAATCCCATCAAGTCCACCGAATAAACCTTTGACCAAAGCTATAAAAAATGTGGAACCACCTAAACCATCTCAAACTAGACCCATACCACCCCCTTCTCTTTTACCTTCAATTTTAGAACCCCATCCATCTACTATCCCTATTACCTATTCCTCTTCTAGTAAACCTTTTCCTTTTACTCTAGCTACACCTACCTCCACTAGAAAAACAAAATACCCATCATTCTTAACTAATCTAGCTTCTTCTACCTTCCCACCTATCACCAAGCCTTAACCCTCCACCTCTAAATCTTATACTAGACCAACCAAATAACCCCAACCAAAACCACTTACCAAAACCATTCCACCACTTCCAATTTATATGGTAAATCCTACTCCCAAGAAGGCTCCCACTCTTAAAAATAAAAATCCAACACCCTCAACACCTTTGATTAAATATTATTCAAAAGTTTTAGAAAGGTTTTTGTAAACCTATTATTTAATCTTACCACCCATCAAATCTTTTAACCCTTCACATCTTAAACCAACATGGTTTAATGATTATTTGATTTTCCTATATTATAGGACACCATGACATGATAGGGAAAACTACAAATCTCTCCAAACACTAGTCCATATCCTATGGGATGAGGATGATTTGTTATCAGATGAACCTACCTTGAGTCCCTTAGCAGCCAAACCACCAATCCAAGCTACCCAACACTTACCTGCTCCCCCACTCTCCCCTAAGAGTGAGAATGAATTGAAGCAACAATCCAAACTAATAATTCGTCTTATCCACACCATTCATATTGTTACCTAATCTCAATTTGAATAGAAAGATAAGGAAAAGATCCATTCCATGGACATACCCTTCAAACCCTCAACCTTACAACTGCACCCAAACACCTTCACTAATCCATTTTGGGTACATCTCCTTCCAACCCTTTTGAATCCATTCAGTGTGTAGTGTTGAAATAACTTCACCAAACACTAGTGAAGATGAGATTATATGAATTAATCAACACCTAACCTCCTCATTATCAAACATTGATAGAGATTCTATGATCCATAGAGGTTCAAACCAAAGATCCTCAACCCTTTTCAGCCTTTGTTAGATCCCTTCAACTTTCCACCCTAGTCACCTTTAAGGATTCATAAATACCTTTTTGCATCTTGAGGATCATGATCCTCCTCTCTTTGTCATAGTATGCATCAACCAAACCTCCATCAAAAGGGTGATGACTGACAGAGGGGCTAGTATCAACATTATCTCCTCCCATGCCTATGAATAAATTGACTTACCAAAAAACATCATGTCTGAAACTATAGTCATTCGTCACTCTTTTAATGATACTATGGCCACTACCTTGGGAATAGTTGTTCTCTATATTTTTTTGAGACCTCACACCATTGTTAGACTCTTTTACATTATTGAGGGAGACTTCTAATATATCATTTTAATTAGATGCCCTTGGATCCATGCTATGAGTTATGTCCCTTCGACTCTACATAATTGCATCAAATTTGAGCATGAAGGTCATGTCATCACCATACTAGATGACCCTAGTTCCTTTGCATCTTAAAATATGATGTATCAACCCAATGATGTGCTTCTTCCTTGTCCATCCACCTCACCACCAACTACCAACAACTCCACCCTTATAGTTGATGAAGCTTCAACAAGCTCATCCATCCCTTCATCATAGATCCCTATAGAGAACCCCTTAGAAACCACATTCCAACATCTCTCACTTAGGGAATATCACCTTCTAGCCTTGGATGCTTTCCCTACTCCTCAAGAGTATGGGAAATTTATCATGAACCTAGTTATAACCCTAACATGAGAAATATCATCCCTTTAATACCACCCAATCATCAAACCAATTCCATTTATGGGGGACTCGATCATCCACTTCTTTCTTCCTCTACCACCCCTCATATCTGACCATTCACCTCTGACTTCTCTTATCTCAACAAACCAACCTTTGTTAAAGTGTACATTTATAGTTGTGCTTAGAAAGTGTTTATCCTTAGCCTTTATGAACAAAGACCTCACAATTTATCCATAATCAAAACCCAAAAATCTCATGAATTATTCAGCCTTGGGTTCATACCACTAGAAGAACCCACCTCACCAAAATCCATCACCACCATTGACAAAGAGGTCCCATCCTCACCAATGCCATCTCCCTTGAAGTTTGAGGATTTTAATATCACCCAACATAATTTTTTTTATCAATACCATTATTTTGGGCCCCATAACCTATAAAAAGGATGGTTTTACCAAAACTCTTCCTCTTATCCATCTTGAAATGGTAGAAAATGATTCTCCTACCATTAACGCCATCTAACATCAATATGATGAATCCATTCTCACCTACCTCAGTAAGGGGAATTATTCTATCCATAAATATCTTCCTCATAAGAACCAAACCATGTTGAATGGATCTACCATTGATGTCAACTTGGGTACTTGAGATAACCCCTATATTGTTAAAATTGGACAATCCTTGAATTCTATAGAACAACAAGATTATCCCTCCTTCCTTCATGAACACAATATGGAATTTGATTGGTCATATAAGAATATGCATAGGATTTACCCTTATATATCCCTCCATAACATTATCAACCATCCTAATTCTAAGACTATCTGGAAAAAGATTCATAAGATGCACCCTCATATCACCCTTCTATTTAAAGAAGAGATTTAATTCCTCTTATCTATCAAATTCATCCAACCCATTAACTATCCTCTATGTGTTTATAACAATGTTCCCATTACCAAACCCATAGAAGGACTTCATCTTTATAGAAAATTTCATTACCTTAACCTTGCTTACCTAAAGTATGACTTTCCTTTGCCTAACATTGACCAACTTGTTGATCTTATGGCTAGCTGAAAGATGTTATCTCTCATGGATGGTTTCTTGAGATATAATCAAATCTTGACTACCCCTAAAGATCAAAATAAAACCTCTTTTCTCACCCCATGGTGAACCTTTTACTTTAGTGTCATGCCATTTGGTATAAAGAATGTTGGTGCCACCTACCAAGATGTGATGACCTACATCTTCCATGACATCATCCATAAAATCATAGAGGACTATGTAGATTATCTCTTTGGGAAATCCAAATATCTCAAATATCATCTATATGTTCTCACCATAATCTTTGAACACCTTATCCATTTTCATGTCAGAATCAAGCCCAAGAAATGTATTTTTGAGGTCCTTTCTTGAAATCTTCTTGGCTTCATTATCTACCTTTTAGGAATTGAGGTATACCTTGCCAAATTCAAATCAATTTTGGAGATCCCTCCTCCTACCCACCTTAAGAAAATTTTTAGCTTGCAGGGGAAGCTTGAATCAATCTATCAATTCATCTCTCAATTATCAAATAGATGTCAACCTTTTCACCATCTTCTTAAGAAAGACACATCTTGTAAGTGGACTAAAGACTATCAAAAATCCCTTGATTCACTAAAATAATACCTTCTTTCTCCATCTATCCTAACCCCTCCTAAAGAGGATCAACCTTTTTACATTTACATTTCCACCACTAACCAGTCCCTAGGGATAATGCTCACTCATCAGGATGAATAAAACAAATAGGAGGCTATCTACTACATAATTCAAACACTTATAGAGTATGAGACTCGATATACCCATCCAAAAAAACTTTTACACACTCTCATCTTTGTGGATTACAAACTTCATCATTACCTTCTTAATCATAAAACCTACATCATCACTAACACTAACCCACTCAAGTATTTGAACTCCAAACCATACCAAAACTAGCATATGGCTAAGTGGCTCATGATTTTAGTTATGTTTGATCTTAAGTTCCTTCAGCACAAGTAAATTAAATGAAAAGTGATTGATAATAAATTGGTTGAAGCTCATCTACCTGACAACCAACCTCTTCTTCTTGCATCTCCAAATGAGTCCATTATGACTCTTTCAAAAGAGGACCCCACCTACAAAATGACCATGTTATTTGATGGATCCAAATGCCATCATGGTGGGGGTATTATATTTTTTCCCATTCCCCTCAATGGTAAACCCCTTCCCCTATCCTTAAAACTTGAATTTGAATGCACAAACATTATGGCTGAGTATAAAGCCCTAGTCATAGGTCTCCAAACTACTCTAGTGTTAGGAGTCAAAATGATTAGTGTCTTTGGTGATTCCTAACTTGTGGTCAACCAGGTCAATGAATATTAAAAAAGTAATAATGATGTTTTATTAAAGTACAAATAACTCATAGATATACTCTTAACATAATTCAATCATTACTTTATCTAGTTAGTTCCATGATCAACTAATAAGTTCATGGATACAATGGCTTCCCTTGCTTTCCAAATCCCATCTCAACATTATAACTCTAAACTCTTTATTACCATCCACCATTTTATCACCCCATATTATATAAATTCCAACCATCCTACCATTTTTAATATCCATTAGACATTTGGTATGAACAAACTTCTAATTACCTCAACCTTGTTATCATTCTTCTCAACCTCTCTACTAATGCCTGAAGAGCCTTTGTTAAAAGTACCTCTCATTACATCATACTAGGGGGAATATTTTATAATAGATTCCCTCTCTTCCCATATCTTTGTAAGACATTATTTTTGATAGCGACTATCCTCAAGAATGACTAGCATGACTTGAGATACTTGATGACCATCGCTTGGGAATGCTTAACCATCTCTATGTCTACCAAGAATGAATCAAACATGAATATAAAAAACACCTACAATAATGATAATTCCATATCAAATACCTCATCTTAAATGAAAACTAGCATGTCACTAACATGGAGAAAAGCAAAAGAGGTAATTTTTATTTTTATTAGCTTGGACCCTACATCATAACTCATAAGTATGGATCAAGAGCTTATCATTTGTCCTCCCTTGAAGGCAAACTAGAACTTGAGCCTCTCGATGATTTGCATCTACATTTTTATTTTATTAAATAAATATCAAACTCATATTTTTTTTTAGCTTGAGCTCATTCCTTTATTTATGAGATTTTCACCCTCATACCTATCCGTTTCCATTTTAAGACAATCAATTATAACATAGAACCATGTGATTAACCATCATAGTTATAACCTAATCATAAATATTGGTACTACAGCTCTACCCATGGCATGGTTATCATGGATAATTTTCATCTCTAACAAGATGGAATCTCATGGTCATTGTTCCTCAAACCGTTCTTTTCACTTACCATTGTGCTAAGATTTTTTCCCTCATAAAGGTAAACCTCTAAGCCTAAATAGACTTGTCCATGTCTAAAAAACTTGCATAAAAAATAATTTAGGATACCAAAATATTATTTGGGTCATATATTTATCACATTACAAACTACTCCCTTTAAGGATAGTTGCCCAAAACTCTCTAAATTACTTAAAAGATAGACTAATCCCTTGAAGAACATCTACCAAACATACAAGCCCAAACTTAGACCACTCCCTTGAAGGATGGATAAGTCAAATGGGTCAACATCAATCTTTGAAGCTTCCTACATTGATAAACTTCATAAACCTATCAAAAATAAATAGTGATAATAAGAAAACCCTATATCAACATAGAACAAGCTATCCCAAAAAAGTTATAACCAGCTTTCATATCTAGCACTAGTAGAATTCCCATATCATTTAGTCTACACCTAACATAAGACATGGGCTTGCCTATTATGGTTCTTAGGTCACCAATAAAATTGGAAAACTAACCCATAGAAGGTTACCCTACCTACCACCAATTTATTTTATATTCCTATTACCTACCTCCCCTTTCTATTATCTATAAATCAAGGGATTATGGGCTTACTTGACATGATGTGATCAATACACCTCATATATCTATCTATGATCAAAACATCATGAAATCACATCATATCATAAACATCATTCTATTATTTAACCATCAAACATCATATAAACATCTTAAAACCCATCAATAACCCTAATTAAACCACTCATCAGCATACCCATAAACAAAATCACCATGATCAAAATAGCATATGACATCCAACCATCCATAATCATAAACATCATATCTATGAGAAAAACATAACATCACCCATAAAACATCACATGCCTAAGCTACTAAGAAAAACATCTCATAAGGCATGCACATAAAACATAAACCAAACCATGAACCATGAACACACATCATATATATATATATATATATATATATATATGTATATATATGTATATATATATATATATATATGTATATGTATATATATATATGTATATATATGTATATATATATACATATGTATATATATATATGTATATGTATATATATATATATATACATATATATATATGTATATGTATATATATATATACATATACATACATATATATATATATATAGACACACACACACACATATATATATATATACATATATATATATATATTGTCATAGACATCATCATATACATCATGTAGATCTCGCATTATTGACACATAGGTCAGTATCAAAATCATGTAAATATACATCAAATCATATCAAATATCATGCCCTTAGGGCACCACTACCACTGACCCCTCTTGCTCCTACACCTGTACTACCATGAAGTGTCAGTCCTGTTTGGGTACCTATATGACCACTCACTATGGAGACCCACTATCCCAAAATCACAACAAATAGACCACTTACTAAATTGGCCCTATACTCTCCCCATCTTGGTTGCTTTAGACACTATGCCAATACTATAATTTCATATTACCTCAATTCCTCAACTATAATTAAGTACTATGTCATAGGAATCATCCTAGGTGGTCTTCCTAGTGGTGTTACCACTACCCCCACCCTTTGTCTCAGGGTGTCCTTGTCTTGAGTCACCAATATAAGGTAGGTCCTCACATGATATTGCTCTCCTATCAAGGTGGAAACATGACCCTATAAGGTAATAATATAACCTTATAGAGTGGTCACTTATCTGTATAAACCTATAATCTGAGCCTATGTTACTTCTAGGTTTACTTATGCTGGCCCATCCTAGCCAGCACCCTATATTGGTGCCCCCACTAGATGCACATCCATGGCCTATCAGCCCTCATCATCACATCAAAAATTAGTCAATAGACAAAGGGCATGATACCATTCACATATCCATCAACAAAACTAGCATCATATATCACTACTTTGGTTGATAGCTCTTCATAATCCAATACTACATCCTGTGGCTATGGCTCCATAAGTAAAAACTCTACATCCTCTCTCTTATACCTCTATGAAGGATCTAGAATCCCCTGCATGATTCCATACTATCTCTAAACTCTCTCAAATGGGATGAGCTCAGTCTCACCATCTTTCCTTTCATATATCCATCTCTAGCTCTGTAAAGATATAGGGTGATAGCTATAGTGGGCACACATAGGATAGTCCAAATATGGTCTTCACACCAAAACACCTACAACTAGACCCTCTAAGGCATCTCTAAAATATTCAATGTCTCTAACACCATCACCAAACCCTATCAATGTATAGTCTTCCATCCATCACAAAAAACCCCACTATGAAGTGTACCTAGGTTTATCCATCCCATGGTAGCCCTAGTGGCCTCAATACCCTAATGTGCAAATATTCCCAAAAATGAATCACAAACCTAACATTGATCCTGTATTATTGGTGAGCTCAAAATCCCATAGTTCCCTATAAATCTAGACTAATAAAATAAGATCCCACCTAACATTGTCCTACTCAGTAGCATCTCTACCAACACTCCCAATAATAGATAAGGAAATTGACCACTACTCAAATAAAGTAATGCAAAATATGACACCACATTCATCATCATATCCATCAAACATCAGTCTTCTAAAGCCCTCTAGTACAATGGTCTATAACAAAGCCATCAGAATGTCACCTAGCATGGACCCAATCCTCACCATATAATAACTCCATATGATAATCCCTTTCCTCACTCTTAATATGGTAAATTGACTCCCCCTAAATGGGTAGTTATGTAATCCTATGCACATCTTCTAGCAGGATGCTAATCTCTCATGTTGACAGTAAATGTTTTTCATAACTAGGGCCCATCTCCTAATAAGGTCCATGACCATAGTCACATCCCATAATAGGTGTTGATAGTGAGCCATAGCTCCTAGGCTAACTCCTCCATATTCATCCACTCATCCATAGTCATCTATTCAAGGATCTCTACAAAGATCTTGGGAACCTAATCACTTATCTAGATCTAATTTCATTCTTATAAAATAACCACATTAGCATGCACACTTAGTTTTCCAAATTGATCTCAGTACCAACCTACACCCACCTTTTTTAACCTATTCTAAACTAAACCATTACATATACCACATTACCTCTAGCATTTGAATAACAATCCATCGTTACCTATAAAATTCAAAAAAATCAACCCAACAACTACTTCACAACTTTGAACACAATAATATTAACATTATCTCCTTCTTTAAACCTATAAAACCAACACCTAACTCTTTTCAACAAATTTCTCCACACAACATTCCTACTTGACACTTTTCCTAAACCAAACAAACTCATCATTCAACACATCACATACCTTCAACTATATAATTCACACTTTCATTTACCCACACTACTTTCAAAAACATTTCAAACCATTCTTTTACATCCTTTTTTATAAAAACAAAAAAAAAAACCCAAAACAAATTGACTACCAATGGTCACTAGAATAATTGACAGTCTTATAACCCATTTTACCCTACCTACCTCAAATAAAAACCAAAACAACAAGAATGACAAACTAAACTCCTTAAAAGTATCCTATAACCCACCCCTAACCTAAATCCTCTTTCAAAATAAAAATTCATCCACTACATCTTCCAATTTCAACCATAACCTAAACTAGGGAAAAACCACCCAAATTCCATTCCAAATAATAATAAATTAACCAAATTTCATTTCAATAATAGACCTAATCAACTAACTAACAATTTTAAAACATCACCTACCTCATTCCTTGATCATTGTCAAGGTCAGATCCCATGTCCTATTACTTAAACACATCCTCATCCACTCTGTATGTCTATTCCTAGTTGATCTCCTCAAACACACTCAACCAATCTATAAACAAGACCTCAACTACACACTCAATCAGACAAATCTCCTAGCAAGGTGACAAATAGACCAAATTAGTAGAACACAAAGAACAAAGGTTAAACTTGTCAAAAGTGCAAATGATTTTTGTTTTTCACTTTTATCCATGGATTTTTAGGGTTTCCCCCTGACCATTGATGGTTAGGGTGATTATCTATGGTCAACCTTGGGAAATCCTAACTAGCAAAAGTCATGGTCCCATATTTTTTCATTTTAGGCATTTATATTTAAATGAAAAAATATTAGAGATCACCTAATCTCCACCATAACAAAACTTGAAATTTTAGAGATAACCCTTCTCTAACCAACAATTAGACCACATCAACCTTAGCATTGGCCATTTTTAACTTGAACTATTTACATGTTTTATGATGAACTTACTTGGTCTTTTTGGTTTTACTAACGAACCTTGCCCTATTGACCATTTTAATTTACACCACCTCATGCATGACCATACCATTTGTGTTTTTCAAGGGAGCACTTCCTACTTCAAATACCTATGAAAACACCAACCCTATCTATGAGACTTATAGATTAACTTGATCAGCTATGACTAATGCTTTAGACTAGTTACCATATCACTTATTCTTCTAGAACTAACCTTATTTTTACCAAAATTGGAATTATTAGTCTATGTGTGAGCTTAGATATAAAACTTAGACACATTTTTTTCATTTAAAATGCCCAACCCTTTTTTCACCAACCTAGTGACTCATGATATATTGATTATCAAACCCTGACTTGATTTTGGTTCACTTGATTGACTCTTGATTTGAGGGGGGACACATCCTCCTATACTCAAGGAAATCAAACCTTAGAATAGCACTCCAATTCTATTTTGTATATTATTAAATCAAACGTATGGGAAAAATGTAGACATTAGAAAACTATGCATGATAGTTATAGTTATCAAAACACCTTAGGACCCTTATCAAACCTTGAGTCTAGTTGACAACCTAGTTAGCTAACTCATCAACCTACTAGCTTAACCTTTTGACCAACCTATTTTAACTTACTTTTAACCTTTTTCCCTCAAACACTCAACTACCAACAATTAACATAACCATTGATAGTTATCTTGACCATTGATGGTAAACTCCTCACCTCCTCATGTTCTTAACACATTACCAGCTATGTGTGAGATAAGGAGGCATAATTTAATATGTTCACCTTATGTGGTGTTAATCAACTTCCAAGCATCTTGATCAATACCCTCATTCTCTAAGGAAGCTTTCATCTTCCATCTCTCTTTGCCTATAAAAGGAAGGGAGTGAAAGGAGAAAAGGAAGGATATTTAAGCTATCAAATCTTCTTAAACATAGGCATTCAAGTTCTCTAGCATCTAGTCTTCCTTCAGCAACTCAACATCAACAAAAGAGACTCAAACATCAATAGAATTTGCTTTTAAGGCCAGATTACTATTACTCAAGTC
Organism: Torreya grandis; assembly: GCA_037957365.1. Taxonomy (NCBI): domain Eukaryota; kingdom Viridiplantae; phylum Streptophyta; class Pinopsida; order Cupressales; family Taxaceae; genus Torreya; species Torreya grandis. The sequence continues at coordinate 583,729 of JARHVA010005725.1, forward strand.
AAATTTACTCAACCTTAAACTATTAACCATCTAGCAAGCTATAGGTATATTCTAATTTTTCTTTATGATTTTGAATTTCTAACCTCAATTGCTCAACAAACTAGTGGTCAATTTCTTAGCTATTGATTTCTTAGCTATTGATTTTTTATCCAAACCTCTTAGTTAATATATCTCCTAGTTCATCCCATGAACCAATAGAATTTTTGGGTAGAGTCCCATACCAATCCCAAGATTTACCTTTGAAAGATAATGCCAATAACCTAATAGCCACATTCTCTTGGATAATTTTATGGATATTAAATAAGTTTTATATATTTCTAATGTGTTTAATGGTAGTAATATGACCTTCTCCACTAAAAGATGGAACACTCTTAAGGGATGCTTCTAGAACTTGGTCATATTGGGAAAGATTCAAAGGAGATGATCTAGTGAAAGGTACAAAAGGTTGGTTTTTAGACATCTTGGAATGTGAACTATGAGAATTAGGGGTATAATTAAACAAGAACTTGGACTTCTTAAACACCAATTATCTTTAATAAGAATGGGTATTCACAAACCTAAACCTTTTGATAGAATACAAAGGAAATTACACAAACTCAAAGGGTATAGCTTTAGAAGTAGATCTAGTGGTCACCATTATCATAAAAATTAAGATTGATCAGAAACTATAGATTTTCAAAATTTAGTGGAGTCGCCAAGTACTAAATGTAGATGTTCTTGTAGTTGCAACTATGCCAAGACCAGTACCAATCTTTAACAATATTCTAGGAATTAATGTTCCACTAGGCATGTGAAAAACTATTATCACTTGGATTTGAACCCATTGATAATATTATTATCTCTCCTCATCGAATTTCCATAATGGAAACATCTCTCTTGCTATGGGTGATAATTTTGTTGATATGAATCTCTAGAAGGGCTAGTTCCCTTGATGCACTCTTTAAAGCACTTTCTTGATTATCAAATTTAGATGAAAAAAGTTAATAAAATAACTATGAAATATAAAAAATGTTATGAAACAATATTTTATTTTCTCCTATTGATTTAAAATTTACCACTTAGAATCAAACAAGACTTCTTTCACACAAACTCATAATTCAAGTTGCATTGTCACATCAGTATTTCATAAGTTAGGTTTGAAAGGTATTTGATGCTTAATAGGGTAATTAGGGATTAAATTATAGGATAAAATCATGAAACACTATAAGACACTTATACATTATAAAATAACACTAAGAAAGACCTTCAACAATTTCTCTTCTACACATTTGGTGAACAATCAAGGATAACATGCTAGAAAAGATAATCTTCTACTAGACATGACCAAAAAGATTGAAATTACACTCAATTAAAAATAATGTGATTAGGAAAAAAAAATTCTTAAAGAGTCATTCAAGTATAAATTTGGCTACGGTTTCACCATTAACTAATGAGGCTCCTCAAAAGAGCCAAAAGAGTCTATATTTATAGCCTTTGAGAGAGAGAAAAGACAAATGAAGACCAAATGTCACTTAGAAATTTTTTAATATAATAAAAGAGGTTAAATGTGAGTGAAAAATACGTTTTAAATGAACCATGAAATTTTATTAGGTCCAAATGTCCATATAAATCATGAAACTAATGAAAAGTGGCATAAAATTCTCAGTCTTGGCTCAAAAACTTGCCTTCATCATTTGGAGCTATTTGAACATCCAACCACTAACTATGGATAGGTATGATGATTGGTATAAGATTAAAGGTATTTATTAATGAAATTACATTCATTTTTCTCATTATTACTCATCTTCAAACTCATAAAAGGTATTCATCACTATCTGTAGTCTAATAAACTCTATTTTCAGTCACTCCTCACACTTGGCCTCAAAAATGCCTTTATTTTTCCTTTAAAATACATGTGAGGGAGTTATTTAAACTTTTAAATACTATCCATGTCCTTTTATTTGTGAGGTACACCTTAAAAATGGGTCAAATTTGGAGTTTTCACCCTTCTCACCCTTGTGTCCACTATGCTAATTATGACTAGCTGAAAGGAAGGCAATTATTTTAACACTTCAAATATTTTTAAAGGATTGAAATGAATATAAGGAGTTATAGAAATTCTATATATTTCCTCCAAAATTGATCTCATCCTCTGAGACCTTATAGAACATGCAAAACACAAAAAATTATCAAAAATACCCTATTTTAATGATATCCCTACAATTTTGTATAGATCACTTTGATGGGGAATGGCCTGAGAGATTAATATTCATGATAAAATATATTTAATTTCAAAAATATTTAATTTGGATATTTCCTAAATCTTTTTTCCTCCATCAGGTCCTGGTTGAGGGTTTAGTAGGGTTTTGAGTAGTTTATGGTCTTAAGCTTAATTCATAATGCTCTGACATTGAAACTACCTAAAAATAAAATAAGATTGATTATAAGGGACCATAATAACCTATATTAATCCCTTTTGATCCCATGCAAAAACTTTGAAAACATATAGGCATTTCAACACACCTCTTTGAGTTTGATTCTACTCCTTCATGTTTGAGCTCTTTCTAGGATATAAATGGATTTACAACATGTTTATATAAATATATGAGTTCCATAATGTGTATATAAACCTCCCTAACCTTCCTTAATGATATGGATATTTCACCAAAGGATAGGAGTGAAGATGTACTGCCATTTGGCATTAGGCCTTCCCAAAGCCTACTAGGTCTAATAGGCACCCTGCCAAGTTTGATTTCTAGGACTAATATATTATAGGTATGTTTGTATATTATGCATATTAACACCTAATTTCAGCTTAAAAATCCACTACATAGTCCTCCAAGAACCCTAATTCATCCTCTTTTCTCATTTTCCAATTAAATTTAGTGAAAGCTTGCCTATTTAGACTATGTACATGACTAATTGGTCACCTTGAGGAGTCCAAACTTGATATGACGATTAAATGTCATAAATTTCACTTCAATACACATTATCATATTCTTCCATGAGGTTCTTAAATCTCCATGACAATTTTTTTTCTCAATTTACACTCATTAGCTCACTTAGCCAAAGTCTAATTTTCCTAGATTAACTGACCTATGAGATAAAAAATAGAGGCATATACCTCATCCCCATGTTTTTTTTTTTCTTTTTTTTTGAGTTTTATTAGTTCCTAATAAGTCTCTTTACTAAATTTATTTACTCTATTCCATGTATTGGGTGCCTAACCTTCTTTAAATACCCAAAAAGGCCCTAGAAACCTTATTTTCTTGCATTTTTTATTCAAATCCACCTAAGAGTCACACTTCCAAGATAAAAACATGATTATATGTATTTTATACATGTTTTTTTATCTTATATCCATGCTCATAGATCTTTTATTTCATCCAAAAACACTTTTTCATTTAGATTTTCAATACTTGCCTATTGAGTAACATGGTTTCTTGGAGCAACTATATGGACCAATGGATTTTGACCAAGTAGGAAAGGTGGATGGTCAACTTGGTAGGATTTTTGGATAATATAAATACTCCAATACCTATAATTAGCCATTCTACCTTGATAATGACCTTCCTTTATTCCCTAGACAAGTCTGATCCTTTACCTCACCTTCATGTTTCAAGAATGCAACATAGTGGCTATAGGTGAGCATTGGGGTACAAGAGGTATTTTAGGTTTTTTGAATCATGATTATGATTCATGAATTTATAATTACCTTGATTTATATTACCAAATTCTATTCATTATGTGTAAACTTTTTTCAGCCCTACTTATATACCTTGAACTTCAAGGCTAAGCCTTTCTAGGTGTTGACTGAGACACTCTCCTCTAGGTGACTATTTCCTCACTTGAATATTGTTCATGATGAGTGAATAAATGAAATAAAATATTCCTAATTTTCATTAAATCATTTTCAATTCTACCAAAAACTCAACTCTACCAAATACCTCAACTAGACTTTGCCTATAGACTTGGTGAATAGTTGACTATGCTTATCATTCAAAAGAAACACCAGTAGCGACAGTCTCTTTCTTAGGTATATAAAATTACATAAAATATCTCATTGAGATTTAAATTCACTTTACTATATAATATATCATCTATATCATTCTTGTCATTCTCAGAGAATTTGAACCTTAAGACTGAGTATCTCCAAACTTAACTAAAGTAACTTGCTTTTCTATTCCTATAGGTGCTTATATGATCAGTTGGGCTTTGGTCCTAGTGAATAAATGCCCTCTATGATGAATTTATGTAAATTATAAATTATCTATATATTTGTGATTATGTTTGGAAAAATTCCACTTTAAAAAACCTAACCTTCTCATCCCTATTAGCATAGTTAGTTATGTTGGACTTGATAAAACCTTATAGGTGTCTTTTCTCCTTGGACCTTAGTTACATTGAAAGGTTCATCTAATAAAATTTTAAGTAAAAAACCATGTTATTGAACCAAAAATCTTATTTTTAAACCTTAAAAAACCATTTTAACCTTAAAACCAAGGTCATTTCCCTATACTAAGATGTTCTTCCTCTAAACCCTGCTTGTAGGTCAACATATACATAGTGTACAGGCTGGGAGTGTCCATGTAAAATAAAATTCCATATATTCATTTGAATATCATTTTATGTTATGAGTTTCCCTTGAATCATTTGAAAACAATTCCAAAGTTGGCATCACCAAAGATGTTTAATCTAGAGCATAAGGCCACTTTTGGGTTTAGGCCTATAGATATTTATACCTAAATTTAGTGGTTTTGTAGGTAACTTTAGCCTCTTATTGACCAATCTCCTTTAGTTATATATCCCTAATATTTTTAAATGTAATTTAGCTATATAGCAGATACAAAAATAGGTTATTAGGCTACCTTAAAACTACTTTCCACCCTATCATATGTTAGTCATCAAAACCCTCCTGACATCTATTTTACCCTTTTAAGGACAACATGTTTGAAATAGTCCTTAATATTTTCAACACGTTATACACCTCTTTTTCTCCATATACACTTTATATGGGTCTTCTAAAACTTATTTATCATGCCACAACCTTGAGTAGGTGTTTAGTTGTTTCTTTTTTTCCATGAAAGCAAATAAGGACCCTCCTTAGCCACTAGTAGGTGAATTCTTTAGTACATAAACAATGAGCTAGGTATGAGCAAGATGAAACTTCATATAAATTTGAATTTTGTATGCTTCCATTAAGTATGTCAATGCACCTATATAATTTCTAATAGGTTGGAAAACTTATTTTATCCTTTCACACTTTAGTGTGACATCAACAAGGGCCTGTAGGTGTGCATTAGGATGTTATATGAATTAAGGACATGAAATTGGGAATGAATATGCTAAGGAATATCTTCAAAAACCACTCAAATTCAGTTTTAAACCTTCAAAAATATAATATTTATCGAGAAACACTTGTAACCATCTCTAACATGAAAAACACTTGCATATACATTGAATACAACAAACAGGGGCATCTCATGACTAAGGTAACATGGTGGATGAGTTTATGACTATAATTACACATTTTACAAGCATATATATGATATCTACAACTCCTGATGGCTTGGTAAACTAGAATACCTTGATTATAACTCTAAGGACAAGTTGAACAACCTCATATAGGTGACTGCAAGTGAAGTTAGGTAAAGAGTTAGCAATAGAGGAAGAAAAGAATTCAAACAACCCAAAGGATGACATGGTGAAACCAAAACATGAATGGAGGTGGTCACATGATCTATGATCTTATACAACACCATTTATTAGATATATGAGACCCCTATAGGAGAACACACTCAACAAATAATAAGCACTTTAGCTAAAACTACACATGGTGACACCCTCTTACAAAGTGAGTTTGATTACCTATTCAAACACCATAAAATATTAAACTAATATTAGAGACCTTATGAGAAAAAATTTAACACCATCTATAGCCAACTTCAATAATTGGTTTATATAGAATTTCCCAAAATGAAGTAAAACCTATAGGGTGCATGAAATAACTAATAAAAGAGCATAGTCAACTTGTTAGAAATGATTCATAAAGAATAGTTGATTATTATTTGAAATATTTCTATGAAAATTAATTTATCTTAGTATAATATCATCTCCCAAAAGTATTTATCTTGAAACCCTATGAGTTATTTGTACTAAGCAAAAACCTAGAGGTCACTTTTGCTTACCAAGAAAGGTGAAAAGGATTAGAATGGTTTTGGAATTCAAATGATACTTACATATAATTTAAAATGTGTATCTAAGCATGGGGAATATAAAGAGCCAAATTTCAACCTTTTTCCAGTGGCACACTTCCCAAGGGGGCCATACAAGTGGCATTTTCTTCTCCTTTCACTAGAAAACTACCTTTTCTTCTACATAAACTACCATATTTTAGTTTTGTCAGTTAATTAAGATTTTTGGTCACATATGGGGCATGATATAATATTTTTTAACCTTCAAACTTCCTAAAAAATATGAACAAATCATTAAATACACCTTTTAGACCCCTAAATTGACTCAAAAGGACATATTGGCTAATGTAATTCATGACCAAGGATAATATATCATTGAATAATATTAAATTACCTATTAAAAACCTCATGAAAATATATTATTCTCCAAGAAAACATCTAAAAACCCAAATTTTTATCTAGGGGTGCCCCAATTTGACCTAAAGGTCAAATTTGGTCAACAAATTGGTGACACATAGGGATAATATGCCTAATATACTAAGGGATAGTAGCCTTATCCTATCCTAAGACAAGGGATTCAATTATTTATTAAATATAACCAGAAAGTACTTTCCTAAAACTCATAAAAAATAAACACACCAAACCACACAAAAATGCGACAAAGCAAGACACAAGATAAAGTGCACACAGGTTCATAAGTACTTAAGAAACAAATAGAAAACAAAAAATAATGTACAAGGAGAGAGGAAAAGCTTAGTAACAATGTTTGAGATATATCCCATTGACTATGATATTAATCTCCTCTCCATCCAATTTTGAGAGTTGGAAGGCATTATGTTGTTTGCATTGGGGGATAACATAAGGGCCACTCCACAAAGCATTAATCTTTGTGTGTCTTCTAGGCTTAGCCCTATTTTCATCCAAATTTAGAGAAACGTATCCCTATTTTAAACTCCTTATCATGGTTTTATTTTCAATTCATCTCTTTGTTTGATCTTGGTGAGCTTTCATAGTTTGCATAACTTGATATCTTATCTCCTCAAGCTCCATAAACTAACATAACCTAACCTCCATGCTTTCATTTTCCATCAATTCTAGCTAATAAGTGAGATTCAAGGCTAGTAACTCAAGTGAAAAATGTAGTCTATCTTCTCTCCCATAAACAAGTGTGGATGGTGAATTTCTAATGGCTCTTTTTGGAGTGATTTAATCAGCCTAAAGAGCTATCTTCAACATAGATGCCAAGTGTTTTGGTTTTCCTCCATTATTATCTTTATGATTCTAATTAGGTTATTTTTGGTGGACTCAGCTAGTCCATTCCCTTGTGGATAATAGTTAAAGGAAGTACTAAGATTGATGCCATGTTTTAAATCTCATTCACTTATCTTCATCCCAAAGAAAGCTAATGCATTATCTAAAAATATTATTAGATGAGCCCCAAACCTTATCACTCTTCCTTCATAGAAGTGTAGAACTAAACTTTCATTTTCTTCCTTTAGAGATATAGCTTCCACCCATCTTGGAAATCAATATTTAGTAGTTAAAACCCACTTGTGACCAACACTAGAAGGTGAGTTGATTAGGCCTATGAAATTTAAACCTCATTGCATAAAGGGTTGATCAACCTAAATTGGATGAAGAGGCAAGGCAAAAATATTTTTTTTACCATAAAAAAGAGCACATTTTGACTCTTCCTTACCCAATCATGGGTGTCTTTAAACAAACTATGCCAAAATTATCTAGCCCTCATAATCCTAGCAACTATGGTTCTTGAAGCAAAGTGACCACCAGCTGGTCCATCATGAAAATCAAGGAAAAAATTCTCAATCTGATCTGATTGAACACACCTCAATAACACACTTGAGAACTCATTCCTAAATAACACTCCATCAATAAATACATAAGGATTAGATTGTAATCTAAAGTACCTTCTTCTAACTTTATCAAGGCCTTGTGGACACTCACCAGTTTGAAGAAAATAGATCATATCTTGAGTCTAACTCCTCATTGATGAGGTTGTAGCTATCATAGGTTCATCATGGAATGATAAAAGAACATTCTTTTATTCCTTCAAGTCTAAGGCAACATGTTCACATAGTCATCTTCCTTTCACTGGCTTGGTTTTCTTGATTTTTACATCATACTCTATCATTTTTATGATCCAAATAGACCTTTTTTCATTCAAATTTCTGCTCAAAAGGAAGTTTTTGACACTAAGATTGGGTACCAATATTTTAATCTTATTGTTAGATAAAATACGCCTAAACTTCTTTAGACTTATAACAATTGAAAGTACTTGCTTCTAAACAAAGGTGTATCTTACCTCATAGCCTTCTAAACCTTGACTAAAGAAGGAAATAGGATGCTCCAAGTTTTATTCATTTGATTAAGCATGGTAGAGATTACCTCATCATTTTTTAAGGCATACAATTCAAAATCCTATGAGAAGTTAGGACTTGCAAGAGTTGGAGCTTGTGTAATGGCTTGTTTAATCTCTTCAAAAAATTTCTTCCTTCTTCGAGTCTAAGTGAACACTTCATCCTTCCTTAGCATAGAGGTTAGAGGCTTGAAAAAATTGGAAAAATTAGGAATGAACCTCCTTATAAAATTATTTTTCCCAAATAAACTTAGTAAACCTTTCTTTTGTTTGGCAAAAACCAATGCCAAGATCACACTCACTCTTTAAAGATCTATGGACAAGCCCTTATTGGAGACAGTGTGTCCTAAAAGTTTGCCTTCATGGATATAAAAAATTCACTTATTTGGGTTGAGATATATTCCAAACTCTCTACATTTCTCAAAAATCTTCCTAAGATGATTCAAGTGATCCCTTGCATCCTTAGAAAAAACTGTGACATCATCAAGATACACCAACACAATGTCATTTATTAGTCCTTGAAAATCCATATCTACTACACATTAAAATGTAGCTCCAAAATTATACAATCCAAAAGGAATTTTTATATAAGCATATTCACCCCATTTATTAGTAAATTCTATCTTATATTGGTCACTTTCCTTCACCAAAATCTGGTTGTGCCTAAAATATCCATCAAGAAGATAAAACCTTTCACTACCTATCATAACTTGAAGACTTTGTTCCATGGAAGGAAGAGGATAATGGTCCTTCAAATAAAATATATTAAATTCCATAAAGTCAACACAAAACCTGATTTCTCCATTCTTCTTCCTAACAAGAACTAAGTTTGCCAACCAAGATGAGTGCTTAATAGGAAAGATGATTTTAGACTCAATCAACTTAGTAAGCTCTTTCTTCATATGAGGCTTAATATTATGATTGATTGGCCTTTGTCTTTGCTTTATAATATTATCATTCTCATCTAGATATATGGTATGTTAGGCTAATTTTGGATCAAATCCATTCAAATCATTATATTCCCATGTAAAGACATCAGTAAACTCTTTGCATAACTCAATGAAAGCATATTTATCTTCACTAGTACATACCTTCCCAAGTACAACCATCTTGTCCTTGAATATTTTTACTTTATCATAGTTTTTTTTCTTAGTATACATGCTTACATTTTCCCTCTTCAACTAGTCATCATCATTGAAAATACTCTCAAGTGTTATTAGGCCTTTACGGTGCTTGTTTGACTTTAACTATATAATCTACCCTCCATATTTTTGTTGTATTTTGGACTGATTCTTGGAAGATAAGTCAACCTCCTCTTGTATAAAAATTGTTAATTTTTGGTCACTATCAAACACTTTCCAATTATAGACATTATCTAGTATGGAGGGACTTACAATCAACATGAGATGTGGATGATTCTTATCTTCTCTTATGCCTTTTGGAACATCAAACTAAGCTCCAATTTATGCCAATGTATTAGTATGTTTTTAGTCTTATCTTGGGATAGATTTGATTTTTAAATCTTGTAAATCTTCCACAATATCCCACACTTTATGCTTATAGGACTTAAGCAAAGAGTTGTTAGTCATATTTTGGCCTCTTACTTGATTCACAATCAACTCAATATCACCATATACTTGTAATTCTTTCACATCTCTTTTTCTATCCCACTCAAGGACATCAATGAGGGACTCATATTCTACCACATTACAAGTAAAATATAATTTAAATATGAAAGTGGAAAATTACATTTCTTTAAAATGAGAAACCAACATTACTCTAACACCTGCCCCGATCTTGCTTCTTAATCCATCAAAGAAAAGCTACCATAAACCATCCATGTCTTCACTTGGATTCATAAAATTTGGAATGAAAGATTCCTTATCATGCATATAATACACTCTAATAAAATATTCCTCTATGAATTTTTAAGGATCGTGGTAATAATGTTCATCTCCCTATTCATCTAAGTACAAATCAAAAACTCCCTCAAGAGAAGATATTAGAGATTGATCTATGTGAAGTTCTTCCTCATCAATAATGTCATAATTGACATTTTCCATTTTAGGAATGTAAGCATTCAAGTGATTTTTATGGATATTTTTTTCTTCAATCTTCACCTTAGTACCATACTTTATCCTAAAAGCCATATAAGACCAATTGGCTTCCAGGTATTGACCTATCTTAGTTTTAAAATCTCTTGACAAACAAAGAGCAAAGTATAGAGGTAAACCTACCATAACCACATCATGAGAAATGGAAAGAGTAGGACAATCATGTAAAATCAAGTTAAAGTCCTTGACTACTCCCAAGATCTTTTTTGGTGATTCATCCAACTATAAAACTCCTTTAGTCATTGGCTCATATTTGAGGCCTAGTTTATCCACTATACACTTGGGTATAACTAAAGTAATATTCCCACTATCTATGATGAAATTTTGAACTAAGAAATAACCAATTATCAATGATAATAAAATAGGATGAGTCTTATCAATCTTCTTCACTTATCTATCAATGGGCTAGATTACATTCACCAAGAAAACATCCTCATTCTTAGTTGATCCAACCTACTTACCAAGTCCTTGCAATTATTTTTGAAGCATGTCCTTTTGTCTAGGTATTTTTAGTGAATAAAATAGTGAAATATTCATATGAAACTTATTCATTTTATCCACAACATTAATATAAGGATTTCTCACCTTATAAGGCTCTTTTGAATCACTAGTACCTTGTGGTGTAGCTTGTGGAGGTGGATGTTTAGGAGCGGACCTTGTATTATAAAACATTTCATTTTATTACAAATTAGGAGATGAATTAGATACCACCACTATTGGATATGTTTTAGGATTCAAAATAGGCCCTTGATTAGCCCCTTGTATCTCTTCAACAACCCTATTCTTAGACCTAGTGTTAGAAGCCACACTAGTATTCACATTGCTTGAATTGCCCAAATGATTATTGGCACAAAACTCTCCCTCAAAATGATATATGATAGTATAAGAAGATTTTGTTTGTCCACTATCAATTCCCATTTGTATTCCATTCTACATTGGCATCTCAAAAGTGGGAACTTGAGATGCTTGATTTATTTACATTGTCATGTCTTGACTAGGCATTTCATTGGCATATGAAACATGGCCTTGATTTTGGTCATAGGATGGATAAAATGGTTATTCTTATACAAAGTTGTTTTGAGTGGGAACAAGAACTTTGGAAGAAGATTTAGCATTAGGATTGTAACTTTGGTAAGGTCTAGCTTGAGTGATTTGACCTTCTCTTTGAGTATTATCATGAAATGGAGGTCTATTTCCTTGTCTAAAGTGATTATATGGATGATAAGGTCCATAAATTTTAGCATGCCAAATTTTGAGGGAAACCAATTAACTAGTGACATGTTGGACAAAACTCTTGACTTCATGAATCTCATTTTTGGGAGCAATGGAAGACCTTTCTTGACTAGGTAAATGAGCCAATGTAGGTAATGCAAATTGACTAAGAGGCTATAAATCAAGAAATAATGGAATTGGTGGCCTAGGAGAAATCTTACCTAATTGAAAAAGACAATTCTCAACATTGATGGCTATCTCATAGGTATTAGGGAGTGTATTCCCACCCATAGATTGGATCATCATGACTACACCATTATTAAATGCTTTTAAATAGTACAAGAAGGCATAATTTAGAGTAGGTCTCACAAGGTCTAGGATCCTATCTCATGTATTTTGAAATATAGTGTTAAAATCTTGCATAAAACCTTGGGGTTCCCTCTTGATAGTGGTCAATTAATCATCTAGTGATAGATGATCACTATTCTCTTCAAACCTCTTAGTCAATAGATCTCCTGGTTCATCCCATGAACCAATATGATTTTTGGGTAGAGTCTCATACCAATCCAAAGCTTTCCATTTGAAAGACAATTCAAATAACCTAATAACTACATTTTATTTGGTGATATTATTGATATTACAAATTTTATTTTATATTTCTAATGTGTTTAATGGTAGTAATAGGACCTTCTCCACTAAAAGATGGAACACTCTTAAGGGTTGATCTTGGAATTTGGTCATATTGGGAAAGATTCAAAAGAGATGATCTAATTAAAGGTAAAAAGGTTTGGTTTATAAACCATCTTGGGATGTGAAATATGAGTATTATGGGTTGAAATAAACAAGAACCTAGACTTATTAAACACCAATTCTCTTAAATAAGAATGGGTATTCACAAACCTAAACCTTTTGATATAATACAAAGGCAATTGCTTAAAATCAAAGGGTGTACCTTTATAAATAGTCCTATTGGTCACATTTAGAGTGAAAATTAAGGACTAATAAATAACCAAAGAATTTAAAACTTTAGTAGAGTCACCAGGTACTAAATGTAGATGTTCTTGTAGTTGCAACTATGCCAAGACTAGCACCAATCTTGGACAATCTTCTAAGACTTAATGTTAAAATAGGCATGCTAAAAATGGTTTATCACTTGTATTTTCACACCTTTAGGATATTCCTATATCTCTTCATCCAATTCACAAAATAAAAACATCTCTCTTTCTATGGGTGACAATATTGTTGATATGAATCTCTAGAAGGGCTAGTTCCCTTGATGCACTTTTTGAAGCACTTTTTTTCATATCAAAATTGGATGAAAAGGGATAATAAAAAAAAATACAAAAAATGTGATTCACCAATATATTATTTCCTTATATTTACTAAAATTTTACCATTTGGAGTCAAACAAGACTTCTTTCCAATAATCTCACAATTCAAGTTACATTGTCACATCAATGTTTCATAACTTAGGTTAAAAAGGTATTTTAATGATTAAGAGGGTAAATAAGGATTAATTTGTTGGATAAATCATGAAGCAATTATAACATACCTATACACTTATAAAATAACACTAAAAAAGACCTGTAATAATTTATTTTCTGCACATATGGTGAATAATCAGGGATAACATTCTAGAAAAGATAATCTTTTACTAGACAAGACCAATAATATTGTACTAAAAAAAAATTAAATAAAATATAAGTAGTAAAATAATTTATTTATTTATTCAAGAGTCCTTCAAGTTCAAATTTTGTGAGGGTTTCACCATTAAACAACGGAGGCTCCTTAAAAGAGCCAAAAGAGTCCATATTTATAGCCTTTGAGAGAGAAACAAGACAAAAGAAGTTGAAAGGTCACTTGGACACTTTTAAATATGATAAAAAAGGTTAAATTTGAATTATAAATAAATAAAAAATGAGCCATGCAAAGTTAGGAGGTCTAAATGTCCATATAAATCATGAAACTAATGAAAAGTGGCATAAAAATCTCAATCTTTGCTCAAGAAATTGCCTTCATCATTTGGAGTTGTTTGAACATACCACCACTAACTATGGAGAGGTATGATGATTGGGATAAGAGGTAAGTTCTTTAGGAATTTAATTCCATTCATTTATTTCATTCCTTCTCATATTTAAACTTATGGAAGGAAGCCATCACTATCTATAGTCTAAAACACTCCCTTTTTAGTCACCCCTCACACTTGGCCTAAACAATGCCTCTATTTTTCCATGAAAATAAATTTAATGGAGTTAATGAAACTTGGAAAGGATATCCATGGCCTTGGAATACTCAGGTACACCTTAAAAAGGGGTCACACTTAGAGTTTTCACCCTTGTGTCACTATGCCAATTTTGAATGGCTGAAAGGAAGGTAATTATTTGAACACTTATAAGATTTTAAAAATATTTAAATTACCATTTTGGGTTATATCAAGTATATATATTTCCTCCAAACTTTATCTCATCCTTTGAAACCATTTAGAACCTGTAAAACACAAAATTTGGTAAAAAATACCCTATTTTGCATGATATCCCTACAATTCCATACAATTCACTTGATGGGGGATATCCTAAGAGATTATTATTCATGATCCAAAATATTTCACTAAAAAAATATGTCATTTGGATAACTCCTAAATCTTTTTCTCTCCATTAGGTCTTCATTGAGGGTTTAGTTGCATTTTGAACAATTTTTGGTCTTAAGCTTGGTTCAAAAAGCTATGACATTGAACCTACCTCAAAATTCCACAAAATTTATGCTGATTGACCCTAATAACCTCTCTTAATCCCTTTATTTTCAATTCAAAACCTTGCAAAAGATCTAAACATTTGAACATACCTCTTCATTCTTGATTATACTCCCTCTTCATGTTTGAGTTCTTTATGGGATATAAATGGATTTATATTGTGTTTATATACATTATATGATTTAAATAATGTGTATATAAACCTACCTAACATGTCTTAACCAAATGGATAACTCACAAAAGGATAGGAATGAAGATGTACTACTATTTGGTACTGGGCCTTCCCAAAGTGTAATAGGTCTAATAGGCACCTTATTAAGTTTGATTGATAGGAATAATATATTGTATTTATGTTTTTATATTATGAATATTCACACCTAATTTTATCTTAACAATCCACTAAATATTCCTCTATGCACCCTACTTCATCCTCTTTTCTCATTTGCTAACTAGGCCTAGTGAAAGCTTGTCTATTTGGACTGCATGCATGAGCAATTGGTCACCCTAAGTATTTTTAGATTGATATAGTGTTTACATGGAATAAATTACCCTGTATACTCCCTACTATATGTTTTCATTATTTTTTGAAAGCTCCATGAAAAAACGTTTGCTCAATTTGCCTTCAATAGCTCACTTTGCCAAAGTCTAATTTTCCTAGACCAGTTGACCTCTGAGACAAAATAGAGAGGTGTATCCCTCATAAAAATGTAAAATTTAATATTTTTTTATTTTTATTGGGTAATAATTAGTATATTTACCAAATTTATTTTCTTGATAGCATGTATTGGGTTCCTAACCTTCTCTAAATGCTAAAAAAGGCCCCAAAACCCCTATTTTCCTACATTTTTTCTTCAAATCCACCTAAGAGTAACTCTTACAAGATAAAAAATTTATTTTATGTCTCTTAAAAATGTTTTTAATCCTATATCCATGATCATGGATCTTTGATTTCATCCAAAAACACTTTTTCCTTTTGATTTTCCATACTTGCCTATTGAGTAATACAATTTCTTGTAGCAACTGTACAAACTGATGGCTTTTGACCAAGTAAGAAAGGATGATGATCAACATGGTAGGATTTTGGGACTTTATAAACACTCCAATACATATCATGAAATAACACACTATTTATATACACTATTTATAATTTTCCTAAAATAATTTTCAATTTTACCAAAAAACTAACTTTGCCAAACAACTCAACTAGACTCTACTTGTAGACTTGGTGAATTGTTGACTATGATTATCATTAAAAAGAATCACTTTTATGGGAATTATCTTTTTTAGGTCTATATAAATAAATAAAATATCTCCCTAGGATTTAAATTCACTTGGATATCTTATATATCATCTATATCATGCTTTTTATTCTCATGAACACTTGAACCTCAAGACTAAGTATCTCCAAACTTGATTGAGGAAACCAACTTTAATATTCCTAAAGGTGCTTATGTGCTTATTTTAACTTTGGTCCTAGTTCATAAATACCCTCTATGAAGCCTTGAGATAAATTATCAATTCTTGAGATATGTGTGTTTATGTTTGGATAAATTCCACTTCAAGAAACCTAACCTTCTCATCCTTATCAACACAGTTAATTATGTTGGGTTTGATAAAACCTTATGGGTGTCCTTTCTCCTTGGACCTTGGTTATATTTATAGGTTCATTTAATCCATATTTATGTCACACACCATGTTCTTGAACAAAAAATCTTCTTTTTAAACCTTGAAAAACCATTTGAACCTTAAAACCAAGGCCATTTCCCTATATTGAGATGTTCTTCCTCTAAACCCTACTTGTAGGTCAACATATACATATTGTATAGGCTAGGAGTGTCTATGTAATGTAAATAAAAGTCCATCTATTCCTTGTAATATCATTTTAGGTTATGAGTGTCGCTTGAAGCATTTGAAACCAATACCAAAGTTGGTATAACCTAAGATGTTCAATCTAGAGAATAAGGTCACTTTTGGGTTTAGGCATGTAGATATATACACCTTAATTTAGTGGTTTTATAGGCAACTAGGCCTATTACTAGCCAATATCCATTAGTGATCTATCCCCAATTTTTTTCAAGGTCATTTACCTATGTATGGGATACAAAAATAGGCTATTGGGTTACCTTAAAACCATTTACCACCCTATCATATGTTATTCATCAAAACCCTCCTGACCTCTATTTAACCTTTTAGGGACAACAGGTATGAAATAGTCCTTAATATTTTCAACATGTTATACATATATTTTGATCTCTATATAATTTTTATGGGTCTATAAAAACTTCTTTATCATGACAACCTTGAGTAGGTGTTCAATTGTTTCTTTCTTTTTATGAAAGCAATTTAGCACCATGCTCAACTACTTGCAAGTGAATTCTTTGGTACACCAACAATGAGATAGGTATGATCAAGATGAAACTTCTTATGAATCTGAATTTTTTATGGTTTAGTTAGGCATGTCAATGTAACTCTATCAATGCTAAGAGGTTAGAATTTTTTTTTTGTCCTTTCACACTTCAGTATGATGTCAGCAAGGACCTGTAGGTGTGTATTAGGATGTTTTATGTAGGCAAGACATGGAATTAGACAAGAATATGTTAGGGAATATATTCCAAAACCACTCAAATTAATTTATCAACCTTCAAATACATGATCTTCATCAACAAACACATGTAACTACCTCCAACATATATTCCCCAACATGAAAAACACTTGTATATACATTGAATATAGTAGATAGGGGCATCTCATGACTAAGTTAGTATGGTGGATGAGATTATGACTATAATTTCACCTTTTCCAAGCATCTAGATGAACTCTTTACAACTCTTGATGGCTTGGTAAAATAGAATACCCTAATTATAACTCCATGGATAAATTGAACAAGCTCATACAAGTGACTACAAGTGAAGTTGGGTAGGAAGTTGGCAATGGAGGAAGACAAGTGTTTAAACAACCCAAAGGATTACATGGTGAAACCCAAACATGGAGGGAGGTGGTCACATGACCCAAGAGCTTGTGTAACACCATTTCCTAGCTATATGAGACCCTTATAGGAGAACAGACTCAATAAATAAGAAGCTCTTCTATTGTAACACCCTCTTTTAAAGTGAGTTAGAATTCCCATTCAAACACCATGAAATATGAAACTAATATTTAATACCATTTATAAATAATTTAACACCCTTTGGATCCCACCTCAATAAATGGTTTGTATGAAATTACTCAGAATGAAGCAAAACCTATAGGGTGTATGAAAAAACAAGTAAAAGAACACAATCAACTTATAAGCAATGACTCATAAAGTAAAATTGATCAATATTTAAAATATTTATATTAAAATTAAGGTATATAATTATATTATCATCTCCCAAAATTATTTGTCTTGAAACCCTATGAGCTGTCCATACCAAGCAAAAATATGGAGATCACTTTTTCCTGCCAAGAAAGGTGAAAAGGAATAAAAACATTTTATCATTAAAATAACACTTATTTATCCTTTAAAACATGTATCTAAGCATGGGGAAGCTGAAGAGTAACATTTAAAACTTTTTCAAGTGGCATACTTCCTAAGGAGGCCATACAAGTGCCATTCTATTCTCCTTTAACTAGAAAACTACATTTTCTTCTGCATAACCTACCATCTTTAATTTTTCTTATTTACTTAGGAATTCTAGGGATATATGGGGCATGAAATAATCTTATTTAACCTTCACACTTCCCAAGAAAATATAAAAAGCATTAAATTTACCTTTTTTACCCCTAAAATGACCCAAAAAGACATGTTGGCTAATGAAATTCATTACCAAGGCTAATATATCAATCAATACCATTAAATGACTTATAAAAACCCTCATGACAAGATATTATTCTTCCTAAAACATCTATTAAACCAGATTTTTACCTAGGGGTACCCCAATTTGACCTAAAGGTCAAATTTGGTCAGTAAATTGGTGACTTATATGGGCAATATGCTTGTTATACTAAGGGTTAGTATGCTTATCCTATCCTAGGCCAAGGGAGTCAATGATCTATTCAGGAAAACTAATAAGGAATTGCCTAAAACTCATACAAAAAAAGCACACCACACCACACAAGAACAAGAAAAATCACACACATGTGCATAAACACTTAGGGAACACAACGAAAATAACAAACTATATACAAGGAGAGAGGATAACCTTAGCAACAATGTTTGAGATATATCCCATTGATTATGATATGAAGCTTCTCTCCATCTAATTTTGAGAGTTAGAATGAATTATGTAACTTGCATTGGGTGATAACATAAGGGCCACTCCATAAAGCATCAAAATTTGTGTGTCTTCGAGGCTTATCCCTATCTTCATCCTAATTTAGAATAATGTATCCCTATTTAAAAATCATTATCATGGCTTTCTTGTCAAATTATCTCTTTTTTTTATCTTGGTTAGCTCTCATAGTTTACATAGCTTGATATCTTGGCTCCTCAAGCTCCATCAACTCACACAACCTGGCCTCCCTGCTTTCATTTTCCATCAATTCCAATTGATATATGAGATCCAATTCTAGTAGCTCAAGTGAAATAGGTAGTCTATCTTTTCTAACATAAACAATTGTGTATGGTGAGTTTCTAAAGGCTTTTTTTGGGGCGATCCTATCAACTTGAAGAGTTTCTTCAAATTGGAATGCCAAGTCCTTTGGTTTTCCTCCATTGTTCTCTTTATGATTATAATTAGGTTCATGTTGGTGGACTCAGCTAATCAATTCTCTTGTGTATAAAATTTGGATGAAGTATATATGCCATGTTTCAAATTCCATTCACTTGTCTTCATCTTAGGGAAGGTCAATGCATTATCTAAAATTATTATTCAAGAAGCCCTAAACCTTGTCACTATGCCTTCATAGAAGTGTAAAAGTAAACTTTCATTTTATTCCTTGATAGATAAAACCTCCACCCATCTTGTAAATTAATCTATAGTAGTTAACACCCACTTGTGACTAATACTAGAAGGTGGATAAATTAGGCTAACGAAATCTAAACCCCATTGCATAAAGGGTTGATCAACCTAAATTGGATGAAGAGGCAAGGTATCAAGTTTTTTTTACCATCAAAAAGAGCACATTTTTTACAATTACTTACCCAAGCATGTGTGTCTTTAAATAAACTAGGCCAAAATTGTCTAGCCCTCATAATCCTAGTAGTTGTGGTTTTTGAAGAAAAGTAACCACCAGTTGGTCCATCATGAAACTCAAGCAAAATTTTCTCAATCTAATCTAATTCAAAACACCTCAATAATACACCTAATAATTCCTTCCTAAATATTACTCTATCAACAAGTATATAATAAATGGAATGCAATATAAAGTTCCTTATTCTAGCTTTATCAAGGCCTTATGGACACTCACCAGTTTGAATAAAATAGATCATATTTTGTGTCAAAGTCCTCATTGATGAATGGGAATATATATTAGGTTCATCATGGAGTGTTAAAACAACCTTATTTTATTCTTCAAGTCTAAAGTAATATATTCACATAGCCAAATTCCTTTCACTATCTCGGTTGTCTTGATTTCTACATCATACTCCACTTTTGTGATCTAACCAACCCCTTTTTCATTAAAATATCTACTCAAAAATAATTCTTTAACACTAAGATGGGGTACTAGTATGTGAATCTTGTTTTTAGATAACATATACCTAAACTTCTTTAGACTTGTAACAATATAAATTACTTGCTTCTCAACATAGGTGTATCTTACCTCATAGCCTTCTAAACCTTGACTAAAAAAGAAAATAGGCTACTCCAAGTTTTCTTCATTTTATTGAGTAATCATGGTGTAAATTACCCCATTATTTTCAAAGGTATACAAGTTAAACTCCTTTGAGACTTTATGACTTACAAGAGTTGGAGCTTGTGTAATGACTTGTTTAATCTCTTCAAAACTTTCCTTCTTCTAATCCAAGTGATCACATCATCCTTCCTTAGTATATAGGTTAGAATATTGAATAAATTGGTACAATTATAAATGATCTTCCTTATTAATTTAATTTTCCTAAATAAACTTTGCAAACCTTTCTTGTGTTTGGGTAAAGCCAATGCCAAGATTGCACTCACTCTTTAAGGATCTATGGACAATCCCTTCTTGGAGATAATGTGTCCTAAAAAATTTCCTTCATGGATATAAAAAATTCACTTCTTATGGTTGAGAGAGATTCCAAACTCTCTACATCTCTCAAATATCTCGCTAAGGTGATTCAAGTGATCCCTTACATCCTTAGAAAAAATTGTGACATCATCAAGATACATCAACATAATGTTATTTATTAGTCTTTAAAAAGACATATCCATTGTGCATTAAAATGTATCTCTAGCATTAGATAATCTAAAATGAATTTTCATATAAGCATATTTACACCATTTATTAGTAAAGGTTATCTTATATTGGTCACTTTCCTTCACCAAAATTTAGTTGTACCTGGAATATCCATCAAGAAGAGGAAACCTTTCACTACCTACCATAACTTGAAAATTTTGTTCCATGGAAGGAAGAGGATAATGGTCCTTCAAATAGATTCTATTTAAGTCCATAAAGTCAACACAAAACCCTTATTATTCCTAATATGAACTAAGTTTTCCAACCAAGATGAATGCTTAATAGGAAAGATGATTTTATACTCAATCAACTTAATAAGCTCTTTCTTCATAACAGGCTCAATCTTAGGATTGACTGGCCTTTGTCTTTTCCTAATAAACTTGGCATTATCATATATATCTATGGTATTTTCAGATATGTTTTGATCAATTCCCTTAAAATCACTATATTTCCATGAAAAGACATTAGAAAACTCTTTGCATAACTCAATGAAAGCATGTTTCTCTTCACTAGTACATACCTTCCCAAGTGCAAGCAACTTATCATTAAATATTTTTAATTCTCATAGTTTTCTTACTTAGTATACATGCTTAAATTTTACCTCTTCAACTGGTCATAATCATTGAAAATACTCTCAAGTGTGACTAGGCCTTTGGGGAGCTTGTTTGCCTTCAACTATATAATATACCCTCCATATTGCTACTATAGTTTGGACTAATTCATGGAAGAGAACTCAACCTCCTCTTGTATAAAATTTTCTATTTTTTTTTCACTATCAATCAATTTCAAATTAGTGACATTATCTGGTATGGAGGGCCTTACAATTACCTTGAGATGTGGATGATTATTATCTTCTCTTATCCCTTTTGGAACATCAAACTAAGCTCTAATTGTTGCCAAACTATTAGTATGTTTTTTGTCTTCTCTTGAGATATAATTGATGTTTAATTATTGTAAATATTCCACAAGATACCACACTTTATTATTATAGGAATTAATCAAAGAGTTCTTAGTCACATTTTGGCCTCTTACTTGATTCACAATCAACTTAATATCACCATACACTTGTAATTATTTCACACCTCTTTTTATAGCCCACTCAAGCCCTTGAATTAGGGACTCATATTCTACCACATTACAAGTATAATATAATTGAAATATAAAAGTGGAAAAGTACATTTCCTTAGAAGGAATAACCAATATTTCTCCACACCTAACCCAATCTTGTTTTTTGATCCATCAAAGAAAATCTACCATAAACCAACCAAGTCATCACTTAGATTCATCAAATTTGGCATGGAAGAGTCATCCTAATGGATAAAATATGCTCCAAGACCAGATTCATCTATTAATTTTTTAGGATAATGATAATAATGCTCATCTTCCCATTCATGCAAGTATAAATCATAAACTCCCTCAAGAGAAGATGTTGGAGATTGATCTATGTGAAT
The DNA here is from genome assembly GCA_037957365.1 of Torreya grandis. Lineage (NCBI taxonomy): Eukaryota > Viridiplantae > Streptophyta > Pinopsida > Cupressales > Taxaceae > Torreya > Torreya grandis. The sequence continues at coordinate 606,162 of JARHVA010005725.1, forward strand.
TTCTTGCTCATCAATAATGACACAATTGACATTTTCCACTTTAGGAATGTAAAGATCCAAGTGATTGTGATGGATAGGTTTTGATTAAATCTTCACATTAGTACCATACTTTGTCATAATAACTATATAAGACCAATTGGCTACCAAGTATCCACTTATCTTAGCTGTAAACTCTCTTGATAAACACAGAGCAAAGTATGGAGGTAAATCTACCACAACCACATCATGAGGAATGGAAAAATTATGTAAAATAAAGTTAAAGTCCTTGACTAATCCTAATTTATTTTTTGGTGATCCATCCAATTTTTAAACTCCTTTAGCCATTGGATCATATTTGAGGCCTAGTTTATCTACTATACACTTGGGCATAATTGTAGTTCTATCCCCACTATCTATAATGAAATTATGAACTAAGAAATCACCAATGATAAATGATAAGTAAAAATTAGGATTATTATTAGTCTTCTTCACTTTTCCATCAATGGGATAGGTTCCATTCACTAAGACAATATTTTCATTCCTAGCTGATCTAACTTACTTACCAAGTCCTTGCAATTCTTTTTGAAACATGTCCTTTTGTCTAGGTATTATTAGTGAATCCTATAGTGAAATATTCTAATTCAACTTATTCATTTTATCCAAAAGATTAATATAAGTATTTCTCACCTTATAAGTCTCTTTAGAAGCACTAGTACGTTGTGTTGTAGTTTGTGTATGTGGATGTGTAGGAGCAAGCCTTGTTTTCAAATAAAATTGATTTTATTACATGTTAGGAGCTGAATTAGATACCCCCATATATTGGAGATGTTTTAGGATTCAAAATATGACCTTTATTATCCCCTTGTGTCTCTTCAATATCCATCTTCTTAGACATTGTGTAATAATCCACACTAGTATTCCCATTACTTGAATTCCTGAAATGATTGATTGTACAAAACTCTCCCTCAAAATTATTTATGAAATTAGAATTAGATTATTTTTATACACTCTCCATTCCCATTTTCAATCCATTTTTCGTTGCCATCTCAAAAGTGTGAGCTTGAGATGCTTGATTTCCTTGCATCATCATGTCTTGACTAGGCATTTCATTAGCATATGCAACATGGCCTTGAATTTGGTCATAGGTGGGATAAAATGGTTATTATTGTAAAAATTTTATTTGAGTGGGAACAAGATATTTTGAAGAAGAGGAAACATTAGGATTGTAACTTTGGTAAGGTCTATCTTGAGTGATTTGACCTTGTCCTTGAGCATTACCTTGAAAAGGAGGTCTATTTCCTTGTCTAAACTAATTATAGGGTTGATAAGGTCTATAAATTTGAGCTTGTTTCCTTTGGAGGGAAACCAAGTCATTAGTGACACTTTGGAGAAAACTCTTGATTTTATGAATCTCATTTCTAGGATCAATGGTAGACCTTTCTTGACTAGGCGAAGGAGCCAAGGTAGGTAATGGAACATGACTAGGAGGTTACAAATTAGGGAATAATGACATTGGTGGCCTAAGAACTATCTTCCCTACTTGAACAAGATAATTCTTAACATTGATGGATATCTCATAGGTAATAAGGAGTGTATTCCCACCCATGGCTACATCATTATTCAATGCTTTTAAATAGTACAAAAAGACATAATTTGGAGTATGTCTCACAAGGACTAAGATCCTATTCCAAGTCTTTTGAAATCTAGTTTTAAAATATTTCATAAACTCTTGTGGTGCCCTCTTGATAGTGTTTAATTTATTATCTAGCGATAGATTATCACTCTTCTCTCCAAACCTTTTAGTTAATAGATCTCTTAGTTCATCCCATGAACCAATGGAGTTTTCAAGTAGAGTCCCATACCAATCCAAATATTTACCTTTGAAAGAAAATTCCAATAACCTAATAGCCACATTCTCTTAGGTGATATTATGTATATTACATAGGTTTCAAATATTTATAAAGTGTTTAATGGCATTAATAGGACCTTCTCCACTAAAATATGGAACACTCTTAAGGGCCACTCCTAAAATTGGGTCATAATGGTAAAGATTCAAAGGAGATGATCTGGTGAAAGGTACAAAAGGTTGGTTTCTATGAATTTTGAGATGTGAAATATGAGTATCAGGGGTTGAAATAAATAATAGCTTAGACTTATTAAACACCAATTCTCTTGAACAAGGATGGGTATTTAGAAACCTAAACCTTTTAATAGAATACAAATGCAATTACACAAACTCAAAGGGTATACCTTTAATAGTAGACCTAGTGGTCACCTTTGGCATGGAAATTAAGGAATAATCAACAACTAAAGAGTTGAAAACTTTAGTGGCATCTCTAAGTACTAAATGTAGATGTTCTTATAGCTATAACTATGTCAAGACCAGCACTAATCTTAGACAATCTTCTAGGACTTAGTGTTCCACCAGGCATGCCAAAAACTATTGTCACTTGGATTTTCACCCATTGAAGAGATTACAAGCTCTCCTCATCTAATTTCCACAAAAAAAACATCTCTCTTGCTATGGGTGACAATTTTGTTGAGATGAATCTCTAGAAGGGTTAGTTCCCTTGATGCATTATTTAAAGCACTTTCTTACCTATCAACATTAGATGAAAAGGGTTAATAAAAAAACTAAGTAATAAAAAAAATGTGATGCACCAATATTTTATTTCCTCCTATTGACTAAAATTTTACCAATCAGAGTTAAACAAGACTTCATTCACACAAACTCATAATTCAAGTTGCATTGTCACATCAATGTTTCATAAGTTAGCTTCAAAAGGTATTTTGATGATTAAGAGGGTAATGAAGTATTAATTTGTGGTATTAAACCATAAACCACTTATAAGACACCTATAAAATTAAAAAATAACACTAACAAAGACCTATAAAAATTTCTCTTCTACACATTTGGTGAACAATCAAGGATAACATGTTAGAATAGATAATCTTCTACTAGACAAGACCAATGAGGTTTCACTAACACTCAATTGAATAAAATGTGAGTAATAAAAATCACTTGTTTATTTATTCAAGATTATATAAAATACAATTTTTTTAGTGTTTCACCATTAACCAATAGAATCTCCTCAAAAGAGCCAAAAGAATCCATATTTCTAGCCTTTGAGAGAGAAATAAGACAAATGAAGTCCAAAAGGAACTTGGATACTTGAAAATCTGATAAATGAGGTTAAATTTGCATGATAAATAGATGTGAAATGAACCATATAATTTTAGAAGCTCCAAATGTCCATACAAATCATGAAATTGATGAAAAGTGGAATAAAACTCTTAGTCTTAGCTCAAAAAATTGGCTTCATCATTTGGAGATATTCAAAATCCCCACCACTAACTAGTTATATATATAATTATTTTGTTAAGATGGATGGTATTTATTCATGTAATTCCATGCATTGGTTATATTTTAACTCATCTTGAAACTCTTGGAAGGTAGCCATCACTATCTGTAGTCTAAAAATCTCCATTCTTAGTCACCCCTCACACTTGGCTTCAAAAATGACTTTTTTTTCCCATGAAAATCCATGATATGGAGTTAATTAAATTTTTAAAGTCTATAAATGGCCTTGGACTACTTAGGTACACCTTAAAATGGGTCACACTTAAATTTTTCACCCTTTTCACCCTTATGTCCACTAGGTGAGTTTTGACTAGCTAAAAAGAAGGTAATTGTTTGAAAAATTATAATTTTTTCCTAGTAATTAAATTTATATGAGGGGTTATATCAAGTATATATCTTTCCTCCAAACTTTATCTCATCCTATGTAACCTTATAAAACCTACAAAATGTAAAAATTGGTCAAGAATATCATGTTTTACATGCTATCCCAATAATTCTGTACACATAAATTTTGGGGGGATATATTAAGAGAGTATTATTCATTATAAAATAGATTTAATTTCCAAACTATTTCATTTGGATAACTCCTAATGATTGTTTTCTCCATCAAGTCATGGTTGAGGGTTTAGTAGGGTTTTGAGTAGTTTCTGGTCTTAAGGTTGGTTCATAAACATTTGGAATTAAAACTACCTAAAAATTTCAAAAAAATAATTATAAGGTACCTTAATAACCTCTATTAATCCCTTTGTCTCCAATTCAAAACCATGTAAATGATCTGAGCATTTGAACACAAATATTCGAGCTTGATTCTAATCTTTCTTCATGTTTGAGCTCTCTCTATGATATAAATGGATTTAAAATGTATTTATATACATTATAAAAGTTAAATAATGTTTATATACACCTCCATAACCTAAATTAACCATCTAGATAATTCACCAAAGGATAAGATTGAATATGTACTGCCATTTGGTATTAGGCCTTCCCAAGTCTAATAGGCACCTTGCTAGGTTTGATTGCTACGACTAATATATTGTACATAGGTTGATATTTTATGAATATTAACACCTAATTTTAGTTTACCAATCCACTAAATATTACTCCAATCACCCTACTTCATCCTCTTTTCTCATTTGCCAACTAGGCCTAGTGAAATCTTGCTTATTTAGACTATATTCATGAGCAATTGGTCACCCTGAGGAGTTTGAGATTTATATAGTGATTCCATATCATAAATTTATTTTAAATAAACCTTATAAATTATTTATATGAGGTTACCAAATCTCCATGACAAAACATTTTCTCAATTTTCCCTCATTAGCTCACTTTGTCAAAGTCTAATTTACCTGGACTGGCTGACCTTTGAGGCAAAATAGAGAGGTATATCCCTCACTCCCATGAAAAAATGAATATTTTTTGAGTTTTATTATGTCCTAATTAGTCTCTTTAACAATTTTATTTTATTTATTCCATATATTGGGTGCCTAACCTTCTCCAAAAACCCAAAATAGGTGCCAAAAACCCTATTTTCTTACATTTTTCTTCAAATCCACCTAAGACTCACTCTTCCAAGGGAAAACCATGATTTTATGTATCTTGAACAATTTTTTATCCTCTATCCATGTTCATGGATCTTTTATTTCATCAAAAAACACTTTTTCCTTTGGATTTTCCATACTTACCTTTTGAGTAACATGGTTTCTTGGAGCAATTAAATGGACTAATGGCTTTTAACCAAGTAGGAAAGGTAGATGATCAACTTGGTAGGATTTTGGGATTGTAAAAATAGTTTAATACATATTGTGAACCATTTTACCTTGATAATTACCTTCCTTTATTCCCTACACAAGTTTGCTCTTTTACCTCACCTTCATGTTTCAAGAATGCAACATAGTGGTTGTAGGTGAGCATAGGGGTAAAAGAGGTATTTTAGGTTTATTTAATCATTGTTATGAATCATGAAGTTATCATGACCTCAATTTATATGAACACATGTTATTCATTAGGTTTAAACTCCTGTTAACCCTACCTATATACCTTAAACTTCAAGATTAAGCCTCTTTGGTTGCTTACTGAGACACTCTCCTATAGGTGACTATTTCCTCACTTGAACCTTATTCATGATGAGTGAGTAAATGAAATAAAATATTCAGACTTGTCATGAAAGAATTTTAAATTCTACCAATAACTCAACTTTTCCAAACCCCTCAACTAGAATCTGCCTATAGACTTGGTGAATTATTAACTATGCTTATCATTCAAAAGAAGCATTTGTAGGGGAAATCTCTTTTTTAGGTCTAAAAAACTATATACAATATATCCCTAATATTTAAAGTCACTTTAATATATTATAAGTCATATATATCATATTTTTCATTCTCATTAACATTTGAACCTCAAGACTGAGTATCTCCAAACTTGACTGAGGAAACCTACTTTCTTATTCCTATAAGTGCTTACGTGCTCAATTAGGATTTGGTCCTAGTGAATAAATACCATCTATGAAGCCTTTAGGTTATATAAATTATTTATATATGTGTTTTTTCATTTAGACAAAGTCCACTTCAATATACCTAACCTTCTTATCCCTATCAACATAGTCAATTGTGATGGGCTTGATAAATCCTTATAGGTGTCTTTTCTCCTTGGACCTTGGTTATAGTGAAAGGTTAATTGAATCCATTTTGAAGTCACACACCATGCTATTGAATCAAAAATATACTTTGGAAACCTTTAAAAACCATTTTAACCTTAAAACCAAGGTCATATACTTATATTGAGATGTTCTTCCTCTAAACCCTCCGTGTAGGTCAACATATACATAGTGTATAGACTGGGAGTGTCCATGCAAGGTAAATAAAAGTCCATATATTCCTTTTAAGATAATTTTAGGTTATGAGTTTCCATTTAATAATTTGAAACCAATACCAAATTTGGTATCACCTAAAGTGTTCAATCTAGGGCATAAGGTCAGTTTTGGGTTTAGGCCTATAGATATCTATAACTTAATTCAATGATTTTATAGGAAACTTTAGGCCCCTTACTGACCAATCTCCATTAGTGATCTTTCCCCAATATTTTTTAAGGTCATTTACCTATGTAGGGGATACAAAAAAATCTATTAGGATAACTTAAAACCACTTGACACCCTATCATATGCTAGTCATCAAAACCTTCCTAACCTCTATTTTACCATTTTAGGGACAAAAGGTCTAAAATAGTCCTTAAGCTTTTCAACATGTTATACACCTCTTTTGATATGTATACACTTTTTATGGGTCTATCAAAACTTTTTTATCATGCCACAACTTTTAGTAGGTGTTTAGTTGTTTCTTTATTTCCATGAAAGCACTTTAGCACCCTATTTAGCCACCCATTGGTGAATGCTTCGGTACACCAATAGTGAGCTAGGTATGAGCAAGATGAAACTTCCTATGAATGTGAATTTTGTATGCTTAAATTAGGCATGTAAATGCACCTAAATCAATACTAAGAGGTTGAAAAACTTATGTTTTCCATTTCACACTTTAGTATGACATCAACAAGGCCCTATAGGTGTGCATTAAGATATTTTTATATAGGGAGGACATGGAATTGGGCAAGAATAAGTTAGGGAATAGATTTTGAAACCACTCAAATACATTTTTTAGCCTTCAAATACATGATCATCAAGAAACACATGTAACCAACTCCAACATATATACCCCAACATGAAAAACACCTATATATATTGAATACAACAAATAGGGGCATGCCATGACTAAGGTAGCATGGTGGATGAGCTTGTGACTACAATTTCACCTTTTCCAATCATCTAGATGAACTCTCTATAACTCTTGATGGCTTGGTCAACTATAATACCCTAATTATATCTCCATAGAAAAGTTGAAAAATCTCATACATGTGATTGTAAGTGAAGTTAAGTAGAGTGTTGGCAATGGAGGAAGACAAGCTTGTAAACAACCTAAGGGATGACATGGTTTAACCAAAACATGAATGGATGTGGTCACATGACCCAAGAGATAGTGTAACACCATTTCCTAGTTATATGGGACTGCTACAAGAGAACACACTCAACAAACAAGAAGCTCTTTAGCTAAAAATACACATGGTGACACCCTCTTCCAAAGTGAGTTAAATTAGCCATTAAAACACAATGAAAGATGAAAATAGGAGAGGAGACCATCTGATAAATAATTTATTACCCTCTAGGTCCCATCATAGAAAATCATTTGTATAGAATTGCTTTAAATGAAGTAAAACCTATAGGGTACGTGAAGCAACTAGTAAAAGAGCATAGTCAACTTGTTAACAATGATTTATAAATCAAAATTGATAAATCTATAAAATATTTTCATGAAAATTAATTTACCTAAGAATACTATGATATCTCAAAAACATTTGTCTTGAAAACCTATGAGTTGTTTGTACCAAGTGAAAACTTGGAGGTCACTTTTGTTTGCCAAGAGAGGTAAAAAGGATTATAATGATTTTGGTATTAAATTAATACTTACATATCATTTAAAAAGTATATCTAAGCATGGGAAAGTTTAAGAGTCACATTTCAACCTTTTTCAAGTGGTACACTTCCCAAGGAGGCTATATAAGTGTCATTCTCTTATCCTTTCACTAAAAAACTATCTTTTCTTTTGTATAACCTAATATATTTCAGTTTTGTCAATTAATTAATACTTATATGGAAATATTTGGCATTATATCATATTTTTTAACCTTCACACTTCCCAAAACACCTATATAAAGCATTAAATGCACCTTTTTGACCCCTAAAATGACTCAAAAATACATGTTGGTTAATGAAATTCATGACCAAGGCTAATATATCATTGAATAAAATTAAATGACCTCTTAAAAACCTCATGAAAAGATATAATTATCCTTTAAACATATAAAATACTAAATTTTTACCTAGGGGTGCTGTAATTTGACCTAAAAGTCAAATTTGGTCAACAAATTAGTGACTCATAGGGCCAGTATGCCTGCTGTACTAAGGGCCAGTAGCCTTATCCTATCCTAGGCCAATGTAGTTAATGATTTCTTGAAGAAAAATAGCAAGGAATTAATTAAAACTCACGTAAAACAAACATACCACACCACACAAAAATAAGACAAAGCAAGACACAAGATAAAGCACACACATGTGCATAAGTACTTAGGGAACATAAGGAAAACAACAAACTATGTACAAGAAGAGAGGATAACCTTAGTAATATTGTTTGAGATATATCCCATTGATTGGGATATGATTCTCCTCTCCATCCAATTTTTAGAGTTAGAAGGCATTGTGTTGCTTGCATTGGGTGATAACATAATGCCCACTCCACAAAGCATCAAACATTGTGTGTCTTCTAAACTTAGTCTATCTTCATCCCAATTTATAATAATTTTTCCCTCTTTTAAACTCTTTGGCATGGATTTATTTTCAAAGTATCTCTTTATTTGATCTTGGCATGGCTTTCTTGTCAAAGTATCTCTTTGTTTGCATAGCTTGATCTCTTTTCTCCTAAAGCTCCATCAACTCATACAACCTAACCTCCATGATTTAATTTTCCATCAATTATAGTTGACAAGTGAGATCCAAGTCTGGTAGCTCAAGTTAAATAGGCATTATATCTTCTCTCCCATAACAAGTGTGTATGGTGAGTTTTCAATGGCTCTTTTTAGGGTGATCTTATTAGCCCAAAGAGTTGTCTTGAACTTTGAATGCCAATTCCTTTAGTTTTCCTCCATTTTTCTCTTTATGATTCTAATTAGGTTCTTATAGGTGGACTCAAAAATTCCATTCCCTTATAGATAAAAATTGGAGTAAGTACTAAGATAGATTCCATGTTTCAAATCCCATTCACTTGTCTTCATCCCAAGGAAAGCCACTACTTTATCTAAAATTATTGTTAAAGGAGCCCCTAACCTTGTCACTATGCCTTCATAGAAGTCTATAACTAAAATTTCATTTACTTACTTGAGAGATATAGCCTACACTGATATTGTAAATTAATATGTAGCAGTCAACACCCACTTGTGACCAACACTATAAGGTGGGTTGATTAGGCATATTAAATCCAAACCCCATTGTATAAAGGGTTGATCAAATTGAATTGGATGAAGAGGCAAGGTCGAAATATTTTATTTAACATCAAATAGATTACATTTTTGACACTTCCTTACCCAATCATGGGTGTCTTTAAACAAACTAGGCCAAAAGTATCTAGCCCTCATAATCCTAGTAGCTGTGGTTCTTGGAGAAAAGTGACCACTAGCTAGTCCATCATGAAACTCAAGAATTTTTTTTTAACCTTATCTAATTCAACACACCTCAATAACACACCTAATAAGTCATTCCTAAATATTACTCCATTAACCAATACATAAGGAATGGATTATAATTTAAAGTATTTTCTTCTAGATCTATCAAGGCCATGTGGACACTCATCAGTTTGAAGAAAATGGATCATATCTTGTGTCCAAATACTCATTTATGAAGGTGAAACTATCATAGGGTCATCATGGAGTGATAAAATAACCTCCTTTTATTATTTCAAGTCTGAATCAAGATGTTCACATAGCCCTCTTCCTTTCATTAGCTTGGTTGTCTTGATTTCTACGTCATACTCCATCACTTTTGTGATCTAACCAACCCTTTTTTCATTCAAATATCTACTCAAAATAAAGAATTTGACATTAATATGAGGTACCAATATGTGAATCTTGTTTTTAGTAGACATATTCCTATACTTATTTTGACTTTTAACATTTGAAAGTACTTACTTCTCAACATAGGTGTATCTTACCTCATAGCCTTCCAAACCTTTACTAAAAAAGGTAATAAGCTACTCCAAGTTTTTTTCATTTGTTTGAGTAAGCATGGTAGAGATTACCTCATCATTTCTAAAGGTATAAAAGTTGAAATTCTTTGAGAAGATAAGACTTACAAGAGTTAGATCTTGGGAAATGTCTTGTTTAATCTCTTCAAAACTTTCCTTCCTTCTTCTAGTCCAAGTGAACACTTCATCCTTAGCATAGAGGTTAGAGGCTTGACTAAATTGGAAAAATCAGGAATGAACCTCCTTATGAAATTAATTTCCTCAAAGAAGCTTTATAAACTTTTCTTGTGTTTGGGAAAAGCCAATGCTGTTAGGTTGTGGAGCTAAAAGCTTCACTAATGTAAACCGAGGAGGAGGTTGCTCAAAGGTTGCTGAGTGTCACAGACACCAGTATCGATTAGGCCAACCGACATTGGCAAGATTAGACAGGAAGAGCAATCGACGTTAGTCAGGGATCGGCCAGTGTCAGTCACCTCTAGGTAGACAGGGACTGACGTTGGTCGCATGTGCAGTTCAAAACTGCAAGTTTTATGGGCAGTTAGTTAACGAACCAAGTGTTTGCATGTCAAGATCCAAATTTAGACTAGAAGTTGCAAATCTAATTATTGTAATTAGATGTCTAATTATTGTTTGGATGAGATCTATATAATAGACTCATGGGCTATATTGTAAAAGTATGCTAGTTTGAGTTGAGCAGAGTTAGCTCCTTCTGTGTGTGAGGTGAGCAAGGGTGTTCCTCCTAGTTCCATAGTAGTGCCAAGTGTGGGTGCTAGTTTTGGAGAATCAGAAGGGTTATTCAAGGGTATAGGATCTTGGTCAGTAGGTGTGCATGGCTACGTTAGGAGATCTACATGGGTAAGTAAGATCATTGATCTGCAGGTGTATGTGTGTGCATGATCCAGGTTTGTAGGTGTGCAGAACTAGATTGATTTGCAGGTGTGCAAGATCAGGGAGGACAATAACACAATAGGGAGCAAGATCAAGCAGTATCTACTTGGAGTATAGTTTGTACTTAGAAAGAGATCAAAGAGGAAGGTAAGGTAGTTCCTTCCATAAGTAAGATCATTTGGGTTGCAGGTTGTTGCAGTTTAGGGGAGATCTACTTGAAGTATGAGTGTGTACTTGTGGAGTGCATGGAGCACTTATGGAGTGCGTGGAGCACTAGAGTACTGGCAGTAGTTGATACTGACTGGTTGGAGGTGAACACCAACTCTTTGTTTGAGTTGTGTGTTGGGATCGTAAGAGAGAGAGCTTTGAGGGAAGATTTATTGTTTATGCCCTAGAGGTGTGGGAGCCCTAGAGGTGTGTAAGGAAGAAGAACTGTGGCAATCTTCTTTGTTGTATTTCCTTCTGGAAGAGTTTTAATACAATTTTGTATTTTCTCTCATATTCTATGTTGTTTTTGAATTCTAGTTACTTATGTATTCTGGTTAATTTATGCATATTAAGTTGCTTGGTAATCAATTGTGTGTTTCTGTTATTTCCCAACAAAGTGGTATCAGAGCTAAGGTTACAGAGAGCAGGTTTTGTGTTTGGTTACAAGTCACTCTTAGGGGTTTCTGATTGAGTGGGAGTAGAGCAATGGCAGAAGAAAGTAAGCTTAGAATGGAGGAATTGAAAAGCATGAATGGTCAATTATGGTCCTATGGAAAGAAAGAGTAGGGAAAAGAAAATTGTTGGTTTGTGGAAGATCAACATGAAGGAACTAAAGAAGTAGATGTTGTAGGTGTTGTTACACAAGATGCTCTAGTATGTTTCTTGGATAAAGTAGAATCTTGGTTTATAGATTCTGTTGCCTCTTTCCATGCAGCTCCAAGGAGAGGAGCTGGTGAGCCTTGTCAAAGAACTGGCAAAGGGGAAGTGAAGCTAAAATTGTAGGCGACCAACACGTAGGTGTTGAAGGAGGTCATGCAAGTCCTAGGCTTGGAGATGTGGCTAATTTCTTCAAGAAAGTTGGGTGATGAGAGATGCACAAGAACTCTCATAATAGATGCACTTAAATTAGCTGGTGGTAAGAAAGTAGGTACTCTTTATCTACTTGCTTATATTACTGATTCTTTTTTTATTGCAGAGACATGGATTTGTAGGCTTGGTCACATGAGCAAGAAGGAGATGCATGTTCTCAAGAGGAATTCAGATGTGTTTGACAGGCTTAAGAACTGGAAAGCCTTAGTGTTTATGGAGGAGATGGTGGATAGAGATTAGTGGAGAAGGCTGAGTAACTCTGAGTACAGCAGTTTGGACATGGGTTTTGATTCAAAAGAGCTCACAAGTAAAAATTCATCACTCACAGGTAAACATAGGTACCATCATTAATTAGGAGGAACTAGCATCAAATAGATAGGTGCTAATGTCGGTCATGTGCAGACTGAAGCTGGTGATGTCAGGTAGGGTAAGACCAATGTCGATCAGGAGGACCAACATCGGCAATAGGTAAGATTGATGCTAGTCAGGAGGACCAACATCAACAATAGGGACACTGATGTCAGTAGAGTTAGTAGTCAGGACAAGTGCATGGAAATTGATGTCAGTCAAATATAGACTATGTAGTGATTGAGGTCGGTCACTATAACAGATTTTGGGTAGAGAACAAGCTGTCAAGGAGTCTCAAATGCCCATATGGAAGATTGAAGGTGGTAAGTAAGCCTCAAATTTGTTGTTCCTCTTCTTTATACTAGTTGCTAACTATAGAGCAAGAAAAATCCAAGAAACAGTGGGAGCATGGCAGGAATAGAATGCAGAACCAAGTGATAGATTTGGTAGGGTTTCCAATCGGTATGAAAGCATAGAGATGAATGGATACCTTAGTTAAAGAATAGAGAGAATGGACACGTGAGATAGAAGACCAGGTCATATGGTCTTGAGGAAGCTGCAAGACCGTGGTACAGGTTTGACAGGTGGATGACAAAGCATGGCTTTAGTCAATGTCAGGGTAACTACTATGGTTTGTTTTACTAGGTGGATGATGATTGACACATTATCATGTTACTGTATGTGGATGGTATGCTAGCTAGCAAGTTTGTACATATAAGGTTTTGCTAAGCTAAGGGTAAGGTTAGTTCAGTGGCATGTCATGAGGAATTTGGAGCAGTGAAATTCTTTGGCATGAGAGACATGGAGATCACAGGTTGATTTTGTCTCCAGTGGGAGCTGATGTGAATCAGGTGTTAGTGAGGTTTAATACATAGGATGAAAAATTGGATCACACCAAGGGTTAGATAGTTCAGTGTTTGAAATCACATGAGGTCTGGTATAGACCTGAGTTTTCCCAAGTGGTGGGAGCTGTCAGAGAGTTAGGAGCCAATTCGAGGAAGTGGGTTCTTAGGTATTTGAGAGGGACCATCAATAGGGATTCATGCTATGCAAGGTCAAGAATTCACTACATGGGTTTATAGGTTTGGATGTGGCAAGTTACTTGGATGACAAGAGGTACACCACAGGTTGTGTGGTGGTTGGTCTTTAGGATTGATCTTGAAGAGGGATACAAGCCAGGAAATAGATTAGATGGGGTACAGGTACAGGTACAGTGTAGCTATTTATCTCCAAGTGGGAGATTGTTAGGTTGTGGAGCTAAAATCTTCACTAATGTAAATAGAGGAGGAGGTTGTAGAGAGGTTGTTGAGTGTCACAGACACTAGGGTTGGTCAGGCCAACTGATGTTGACAAGATTAGATATGAAGAACAATCAATGTCAGTCAGGGATCAGCCAGTGTCGGTCACCTCCAAGTAGACAGGGATCGACGTTGATCGCATGTACGATTTAAAACTACAAGTTTTATGGGCAGTTAGTTAACAAACCAAGTGTTTGCATGTCAAGAGCCAAATTTAGACTAGAAGCTACAGATCTAATTATCATAATTAAATGTCTAATTATTGTTTGGATGAGATCTATATAATAGACTCATGGGCTGTATTGTAAAAGTGTGCTAGTTTGAGTTGAGTAGAGTTAGCTCCTTCTGTGTGTGAGGTGAGCAAGTGTGTTCCTCCTAGTTCCACAATAGTGCCAAGTGTGGGTGCTAGTTTTGGAGAATCAGAAGGGTTCTTCAGGGGTGTAGGATCTTGGTTAGCAGGTGTACATGGCTATGTTAGGAGATCTACATGGGTAAGTAAGATCATTTATCTGTAGGTGTATGTGTGTGCATGATCCAAGTTTGCAAGTGTGTTAAATTAGATTGATTTGTAGGTGTGCAAGATCAGGGAGGATAACAACACAATAGGGAGTAGGATCAGGCAGGATCTACTTAGAGTACAATGTGTACTCAGAAAGAGAGCAAAGAGGAAGGCAAGGTAGTTCCTTCCATAAGTAAGATCATCTAGGTTGTAGGTTGTTGCAGTTCAGGGGAGATCTACTTGAAGTATGATTGTGTACTTATGGAGTGCATGGAGCACTAGAGTACTGGCAGTAGTGGACACTGACTAGTTGGAGGTGAACACCAACTCTGTGTTTGAGTTGTGTGTTGGGACCGTAAGAGAGAGAGCTTTGAAGGAAGATTTACTATTTATGCCCTAGAGGTGTGGGAGCCATAGAGGTGTGTAAGGAAGAAGAACTGTGGCAATCTTCTTTGTTGTATTTCCTTCTAGAAGAGTTTTAATAAAATTGTGTATTGTCTCTCATATTCTGTGTTATTTTTGAATTCTAGTTACTTGTGTATTCTGGTTAATTTCCACATATTAAGTTGCTTGGTAATCAATTGTGTGCTTCCATTATTTCCCAACAAATTCCAAGATTGTACTCAATTTTTTAGGACATATGGACAATCCCTTCTTAGAGACAATGTGTCCTAAAAGTTTGAATTTATGGACATCAAAAATACACATTTTTGGGTTGAGATAGATTCCAAACTCTCTAAATCTCTCAAAAATCTACCTCAGGTGATTCAAGTGATCTCTTGCATCTTCATAAAAAATTGTGACATCATCAAGATACACCAACATAATTTTTTTTATTAGTCCTTGAAAATCCATATCTATTGAACATTGAAATGTAGCTCCAACATTAGACAATACAAAAGGTATTTTCCTATAAGCATATGCACCTAATTTAGTAGTAAATTTTGTCATATATTGGTCATTTTCCTTCACCAAAATCTGGTTGTACCATGAATATCCATCAAGAAAAGAAAACCTTTCAATAACTACCATAACTTGTAAAATTTGTTCCATAAAAGAAAGAGGATAATGGTCCTTTAAAGAAACTCTATTCAAATCCAAAATTCAACACACAACCTTATTTCTACATTCTTCTTCCTAATAAGAACTAAGTTTTCCAACCAAGATGAATGCTTAATAGGAAGAATGATTTTGAACTCAATCAACTTAGTAAGCTCTTTCTTCATAATAGGCTCAATCTTAGGATTTATTGGCCTTTGTCTTTGATTGATAGGATTAGAATTCTCATCTGTCTCTATGGTATGTTGAGTTAAGTTTGGATAAAATCCCTTTAAATCACTATATTCCCATACAAAAACATTAGAAAAATCTTTGCATAACTCAATGACAACATGTTTCTCTTCACTAGTACATACATTCCCAAGTGAAAGTAACTTGTCCTTAAAGATTTTTACTTTATCATAGTTTTATTTCTTAGTAGACATGTTTACCTTTTACCTCTTTAACTAGTTATCATCATTGAAAATAATCTCAAGTGTGACTAGGCCTTTAGGGAGCTTGGTTGAATTCATTTGTACAATTTTCCCTCCATATTGTTGTTGTCGTTTGGATTGATTCTTGGAAGAGAACTCAGACTCCTCTTATATAAAAAGTCTTATTTATTTGTCACTATAAAACACTTGACAATTAGTTACATTATTAGGTATGGAGGGCCTTACAATCACCTTGAGATATGGCTAATTTTTATCTTCTCTTATCCCTTTTGGAACATGAAATTGCACTCCAATTGCTACCAACCTATCAACATATTTGTTGTCTTCTCTTGGGATAGATGTGATGTTGAAAGATTGGAAATCTTCCACAAGATCCCACACTCTATGCTTATAGGATTTAAGCAAAGATTTCTTAGTCACATTTTGGACTCTTAATTGATTGACAATCAACTAACTATCACCATACGCTTGTAATTATTTCACACCATTTTTTCTATCTCACTCAAGACCATCAATGAGGAACTCATATTTTTCCACATTACAAGTATAAGATAATTTAAATCTAAAAGTGGAAAATTAACTATCTTTGGAGGGATAAACCAACATTTCTCCACCACCTTCTCGATATTGAAGAGAGAGATTTTGTTTGGTGGATCAAGAAGAAATGACTCAATGCTCGTCTGGGGATTCAAAACTCTGACCTCGATGCAAAAAAATAAATTTTCATAGATTCAAAAATTGATACCTTCATGCCATCATGTGGCTATTTTTGATGGAATAAGAGAGCTTATTTATATTTTATGGTGGATAAGAATGATAATATGCATAGGGAGATATGTAGCGAGTATGGGCTTCAACTAGAATTGAGATATTCAGTGACCATGTCCTCCAATTTTGAGCCCAGTGATGGTGCATTGCAACAACAATAGATCATGCCTCATATTTTATACACAAGTATTATTGATTAAACTATTTTTTCTGACATGTGTTTTAATAGTTTATATAAATTATGGGGTATTTATTAATTAAGCCATTTTTGGGGACATTTGTTTTAATATTTTGCATAAATTCTAGATATATATGTATACTTGTCTTTTAATTATATAATTTTGTTAATGTAAATGAAATATTTCATATAAACACGTATGGAATATTCTTTAAAATTTGGTGTTAAACTTTGGAATATAGAACATATTTATTATTCCAAACTTTTTATTCGTTAAAATTCAAAAAATAGTTCAATCGATTCTTATAATATTCTTATAGAATAGGGACTAAATACTATTAATTAACTAATATAAAACTTATTTCTTAAATTAAAAAAACCAAAAACACAAACCTACTTAAGTAGGTTAATGGTCTCCCACCTAAAATAAATGATCCTGTCCATGTGATGGAATTATATATGTTATGCTAAATTAACCTAGTTAATAGTGAAAAAAGGTACCACTCAAACTCATGCCAATAAGGCAATGATGCCAAATAAATAAGATTTAAGTATTAAAGATGTCACACATTTATAGTTAAGGGGGAAGTAAAGGGACACATTATGCCCCCCCAAGAAAAATTTCTAATATAAAAGTCTAGACTTAGATTCTTGCAAGTCATTCTCTTGGGAATAACCACCATAATAGGTATGAAAAAACCTACCCCAATCTTGCTTCTTGATCCATCAAATAAAAGTTATCATAAACCATCCATGTATTCACTTGGCTTCATCAAATTTGGCATGAAAGAGTCCTTCTCATGCATATAATACAATTCAAGACCAGATTCCTCTATGAATTTGTAAGTATCATGTTCATAATGTTTATTTCCTCATTAATCTAAGTACAAATCAAAAACTCCCTCAAGAGAAGAAGTTGGAGATTGATCTATGTGAAGTTCCTCCTCATATAGAATGGTATAGTTGAAATTTGACACTTTAGACATGTAAGGATCCAAGTGATTCTGATGGATATGTTTTGATTCAGTCTTCAACTTAGTACCATACATTGTCCTAAAAACAATATAGGATAAATTGGCTACCAAGTATCCACCTATCTTAGTTGTAAACTCATTTGACAAACAAAGAGTAAAGTATGGAGGTAAATATACCACAACTACATAATTAGGAAGAGAAAAAGTAAGAAAATAATGTAAAATCAAGTTCATGTCTTTGACTATTCCTAAGGTCTTTGTTGGTGATCCATCCAATTGTAAAACTCCTTTAACCATTAACTCATATTTGAGGCCTAGTTTATCTACTATACACTTGGGCATAAATGAAGTACTAACACCACTATATATGATGAAATTATGAAATAATAAATGACCAATGATCAATGATTATTAAAATAGAGGAGTCTTATCAGTCTTCTTCACTTTTCCATCGATGGGTTGGGTTCCATTTACCAAGACAATATTCTCATTCGTAGCTAATCCAACTTACTTACGAATTCCTTGTAATTATTTTTGAATCATGTCATTTTTTCTAGGTATTTTTAATGAATACCATAGTTAAATATTCATAATAAATTTCTTCATTTGATCCATAAAATTAATATAATGATTTTTCACCATAAAGGCTCTTTGAAAGCACTAGTACCTTATGGTGTAGCTTATGGAGGTGGATGTGTAGGAGTAAGCCTTATATTCTGAAACTTCTAATTTTCCTACACCTTAGGAGTTTAATTAGATCCCCCCACTATTGTAGATGTTTTAGGAGTCAAAATTTGTCCTTTATTATCCTTTTTTTTTCTCTTCAAGAGCCCTCTTATTAGATCTAGTGTTAGAAGCCACACAAGTATTCTTATTACTTAAATTCCCCAAATGATTGAAGACACAAAAACTCTCCCTCCAAATGATTTATGAGAGTAGAATCAGATTGTGTTTTTAAACTCTCCATTCTCATTTGTATTCCATTTTGCATTGGCATTTTGAAAGTCAAAACTTGAGATGATTGATTTCATTGCATTGTTATGTCTTGACTAGGCATTTCATTGGCATATGCAACTTGGCCTTGATTTTGGTCATAAGAGGGATAACATGATTATTATTTTATCATTTTTTTCTTATTGGGAAAAATATATTTGGAAGAAGAAGCATATTAGGATTATAACTTTGGTAATGTCTAGCTTGACTGATTTGACCTTGTCCTTGAGCATTACCTTGAAAATGAGGTTTATTTCCTTGTCTAGATTGATTATAGGGCTGATAAGGTTTATAACATTGAGATTTTTTCCTTTTGAGGAAAACCAATTCATTAGTTACACTTTGGAGAAAAATATTGACTTCATGAATCTCATTATTGGTAGCAATGGGAGACCTTTCTTGACTAGGAAAAGGAGCTAAGGTAGGTAATACAACTTGACTACGAGGCTAAAAATCTAGGAACAATGGCATTGGTGGCCTTAGAGAAATATTACCTTATTGAAAAAAAAATTCTTAGAATTTATGGCTATCTCATAGACAACAGGGAGTGTATTTTTGATTGGATCATAATGGCTACATCACTATTCAATGCTTTTAAATAATATAAGGAGGCATAATTTGGAGTAGGTCTCACAAGGGTTGGGATCCTATCCTTTCTTTTTAAATCTAGTGTTAAAATATTACATAAAATATTTTGATTTTGTATTGATAGTGGTCAATTACTCAACTATTGATATATGATCACTCTTCTCTCCAAACCTCTTAGTCAATAGATCTCCTAGTTCATCCCATAAACCAATAAATTTTTTGGGTAGAGTCCCATACCAATCCAAAGCTTTACCTTTGAAATAAAATTCTAATAACCTAATATCCACATTCTCTTAGGTGATATTATGGATATTACAAAAGTTCTATATATTTCTAATGTGTTTAATGGCAGTAATGGGTCCTTATCCACTAAAATATGGAACACTCTTAAGGGTTGTTCCTAGAATTTGGTCATATTAGGAAAGATTCAAAGGAGATGATCTAGTGAAAGGTAAAAAAGGTTTATTTTTATCCATTTTGGGACGTGAAATATTATTATTAGGGGTTGAACTAAACAAGAATTTTGATTTATTAAATACGAATTCTCTTGAATAAGGATGGGTATTCACAAACCTAAACCTTTTAATAGAATACAAAGGTAATTGCATAAACTCAAAGGGTATACCTTTAGTAATAGACCTATTAGTCACCTTTGGCAAGAAAATTAAGGATTGATCAATAACCAAATATTTTATAACTTTAGTGGAGTCAACAGGTACTGAATGTAGATGTTCTTGTAGTTACAACTATGCCAAGACCAGTACCAATCTTGGACAGTCTTCTAGGACTTAGTGTTCCATCGAGCATGCCAAAAAATGTTGTCACTTGGATTTTCACCCATTGAGGAGATTCTTATCTCTCCCCATCTAAGTGTCACAATATAAAAATCTCTCTTTCTATGGGTAACAATTTTGTTGAGATGAATCTCTAGAAGGACTACTTCCCTTAATATATTCTTTGAAGCACTTATTTGCCTATAAAATTTGGAAGTAAGGGTTAAGAAAAAAACTAAATATAAAAAATGTGATGCACCAATATTTTATTTCCTTATATTTATTGAAAATTTACCACTTTGATTCAAACAATACTTCTTTCACACAAACTCACAATTTATTTGCATTATCACATCAATGTTTCATAAGTTAGGTTCAAAAAGTATTTTGATGCTTAAGAGGGTAATTAAGGATTAATTTATGGGATATAATAATGAGAAATTATAAGACATATATACAATTATAAAATAACACTAAAAAATACCTATAATAATTGCTCTTCTGTACATTTGGTTAACAATCAAGGATAACATGCTAGAAAAGATAATCTTCTACTAGACAAGACCAACAAGATTGCACTATCACTCAATTAAAAAACATGTGAGTAGTAAAAATCACTTATTTATTTCTTCAAGAATCCTTCAAGTACAAATTTATCTAGGGTTTCACCATTAACCAATGGAGGCTCCTCAAAAGATCCAAAAGTGTCCATATTTATAGCCTTTAAGCGACAAACAAGATAAAGGAAGTCCAAAGGTCACTTGGACACTTGTAAATTTGAGAAAAAAGGTTAGATTTTCATGAAAAAGATTTTTTAAACAAAACATGCAATTTTAGGATCTCAAAAGATCCATACAAAACATGAAACTAATGAGAAGTGGCATAAAACCCTTAGTCTTGGCTCAGAAAATTACTTTCATCATTTAGAGCTATTTGAACATCCAACCACTGATTAGGGATAGGTTGATGATTAGGATAAGAGGGAAGGTCTTAAAAAATTCAATTACATGCATTATTTTTATTCTTACTCATATTGAAACTCTTGAAAGGTATCCATCACTATTTGTCGTCTAAAAAACTCCATTTTCAGTCACCCCTCACACTTGGTCTTAAAAATGCCTTCAATTTTACATGTAAATTCATAGGAAGAGTGAATGATTCTCAGAAAGGATATCCATGGCATTGTATTTCTCAAGTACACATTAAAAGGGGTCACACTTAGATTTTTCACCCTTATCACCCTTGTGTCCACTATGCTAGTTTTGATTGGTTGAAAGGAAGGCAATTGTTTGCATATTTAGAAAATTTTCCCAAGCATGAAATTATTAAGAGGAGATATAGCAAGTCTATATATTTTCTCCAAAATTGATTCTTACCCTATGAGTCACCTCATCCTAAGACTAATTATTGCCCTTTGAGTCACCTTGAGACTTAGTCTCTAAATCTTAACTACCTATAACTTGTTGTCACCCCTAACATATATTCTTAACTAACTACTTTCTTCATAGCCACACATTTTTACCATTTTATAATAGATACCACACTTGTCAAGAGAAGGAATAGAAATGGGATAAAAATATCCCTTTCACCTATTCTCATGCCCCCAACATTAGCAAGATCACCTAATAACCTTCCCAAAACATAGACCTAACTTATCATCCTACACTGTATTAGGAAGGTTATTAGGATATTAGTAAGTTGGTATTTAGGTCACGAAAAATCAATATTTCATGCATAGGATTTTGAAAATTAGAGCATACTACATTCAATTTCAACATCTAGGATTATCATTACTCTACACAAATTGATCTAGATTAGGATTTGATACACTTCACATAGCTTAAACTCTTAAGGACTAGTAAAAAATGCTTGTCTTGTTTGTTCACCCATTGGTTCACCAAGCCTCATTAGATTCATCTATCCAACATTCATAGTTCAAAAATTTTACTACCTAAGTATATCTCAGTGTTTTGTAAGTCTTTAAATAGTAATTTTATAATTTATTTGCATTATACTATTTATTTTTTCATGAAACTTGACTCCTTGCATGGAGGATTTATAAAGCTTCCCACCCACTTCTCTCTTCCCCATCACACCAACCCTCTATCCAAAATCACCTGATTCTTATCCACCTCCTTGTGAATCTTCCCAACCTCACAACCTATCCATACTCCCATTATCCCTCCCAAAAAAACCTTCTCTAATTCATTCTAATACTATTGCCCCAACTAACATCGGTGACCCAAATTGATGTCAATGACCCTAACTAATATTAGTGACCCCAATTGACATCAATCATTTAACTAATGTTGATTACTGTGTTTCTAAACAAGTAACCTCAAAATCACCTAATAACCTTCCCAAAACATAGACCTAACTTATCATCCTACACTGTATTATTTTCTTCTACACTCAGACCTACAATATGGTCAATAAAACTCTAACTCTCTCTTTTTTTACTCTCTTTAATTTCATTTATTTTAAAATTTGTTTTATAATAGCAAACTATCATCTTAAGGAAGTTTCATGCTTCCCAAAACAAGCACATAGCTTAGCAGTCCAAACATATCTCCACTAGAAACTATTTTATGTAGTGTTTTCTTATCTATGAGTGTCTTCCTCCATAGCTAAAGAGGGGTATCTACAAAGTCTAGAATGGTGCACACTTCTCTCAATTTTAATCACTTATCCCTAACTCTCTCTTTCTCTCTCTTTGAATGTAAAATAAGCTTAAAATGTAGTGAAACATTTGGGCATGCTCAGTGGGACCCTAGAGTTTTCTTGGGTTTATTACTTGTCTAATTATTCATATAGGTGCACCATAGTGAAATTTTCATTCCTTGCACTTTCTCTCTTTATCTTTCTTAAAAACAAAATTTTGAACTTTTTATTTTCTATTTAAAGAAAGAATTTAAATTTTCCTTCCCTATCTTTCTCCTCTTCTTTTTCCTCTAAAATAAATTCATTATTTTCCTACAAGCTAAGAAGAATACCTTCTTTTGTTTTCCTCTTTTGAGTATTAGGATAGTGAAATTCATCCTCTTCTCCTATTCACCATAGTTTCATCTAAATTTACACATTTATTTGGATTTAAAACTCACTACATGTCATTGTTTTGCTTATTGCATTTAGCTCACCTAGTTAAATAAAGCATCATGAATAAATCATAGAACACAAATGTTACACAACTAGATCACTCTCACAAAATTAAACATTTAAACTCACTTGAGACAAGGACCATTGTGATTTCATCACCTAGTGGATCACCTTACCCTACCCAATGATTTCACTTGGATTTCACCACCAAAGGGAGGACCCACTCCATTGTCTGACAGAGTATAAACTCTAGACAGGTGGTATATTTTAGCTAAGTGACCTAACTCAACTTTGGGACCATGAAGTATAAGGAGCAAGCCCTTATAAAAAGCCAAGTACCTAGTCTAATATAGAATTTTGTTGAGCACCAAAACTAACTTGGAACCATCCTTATACTACTCATCTAGTACCTATTTCATAAACCAATTTTACTCTCACACTTTTTAGGGAATAAGCCATCAAGAAAATAAAATTAATTCCTAAGTGTTAACATTTAGTGGTTGCATATTCCTTTTTTGCTTCCTTCTATATTTTGCATTTTTGAGTTAGTGAGGACATTTCCTTTATATAATCTAGGTAGTTCTACCTCTTAGATTTTATTATGTGTCCTTTATCCTTCCAAAGACCTATTGTATCCTTTGTTTTACCTACATTTTGCCTCTGGGTTGCCAAAACCTTAGATTTTTTTCTTTATAGATTCTACAGTAACTGACATCAGTAAGGTCATCAACTTGAGTGTCCTTATTACCTACCAACATTGGTTAGATAACCAATATCAATGACTATGTGTTTTTATAATTTTTAGCCTAATTAAAATAGCAAGCTAAAATTACCTACCTACCTGCACTCAAACCTAGTTTTTGACACTCTATCACTAATATAGATTCTATGGCCTACCTTTATCCCTTTTTCATTGTCTTGACATGTATCCAATCCAAAATTCTTGTCGATTATGCAAGCGAGTAAGCACTCCCACCTTCCCCTCCCCTTTCTATTTTTTTATAGAGCATATTTTGACTAAAAAGAATACCCCTATGACTAATAGTCCTAAATAAATCCCCCTTTTACCTAAAGGAGATCTTGAATCCATAAAATTTCTTTATCATAAATTGTAGCCCTTCAACATTATCTCACCACAAGCCAAACCCGTAACACTATAAGAGATAGCTATAGTCTTAGTGGTTTACACCATTACACATATGGTCACCCAAATCAATACTTCAATACATGACCCACCATCAATAACCCTCAAAATTCAACCACCCCAACTACTTAGTCTCATCATTTTAACCCAACTTCTGTAGTAGCTCCCTTAGCCTCATGCCATAACTAGCCCAACCAAGTCAAACACCACTTCAAAACTTGGTAGTGCCCATCCTATCAACTCTTCCACCCATAATTATAAGATTTGTAACTCATCCTTCAACCCATGTAATTGCATTAGTAACCTAACCTCTAGTGATGGCACCTAGCCAAGGCATTGTCTCTAACCCCATAGGATAAGCCTATTTCATTTCCAACACTTAGCCCATGACTCATTACCAATATATTTCATCTAAACTACCACAACAAGGTGTGTCATATCCCACATCTAGCTCCCTTAAAGTAAACTATAACTTAGGGGGTGCTTCTCACATCAATCTTTCTCTTGATCTCATCAAGATGTTGATAGATAAGATGTCTAACCTAAAAACATCTGTGTCAAGTTCAAACAATGTTCTATCTTATGATAAAATATGTAATGAACCCATCCATCCTTTTTTACCTATTTTACCCTACTTGATTTAGTGGGAGATCCCTAAATTTATTCATTTCTAGAGTAAGGAGGACCCACAACAACACTTACGAGCATTTCAACATGCTTGTTACCTCTTAAGGCATGATAATGCATTATTTCTTCACACTTTCAATATTTCTCTTTTAAATGATACCTTGGATTGGTATAGTTTCATAACTTGACACTCCCTTTTCTTATTTACTCAACTTGCTCAAATATTCTTGGACCACTTCTCTATCAATATTTCTAAAAAGGTCTTTATTGTGGAACTTTATTCCATTAGATAGTTTGATGATGAGTCTATCATTGACTTTTTCTCTAGTTGGAGAGGTTTAATCAATTATCTCTCCTTTGCTTTACCTCAACCTAATCTTATTGAGATTTTCTCAAGATCATGTGCCAAACACATCTCTTTTACTCTTACATGTTTAACAAATCACAATGGCATAAAAGTTAGAGATTTAGGCTAAAGATGAAGATAGGGTTAAATTAAGTAATAAAAATACCAAATCCAAACCTAGTGATTCTTCCTCTAAACCCTCTTCTTTTAATCAAAAGTCAAAAGGCTCCACTAATTTTGTGGTGATTAAATCAGTTTCTTCTACCACAGTCAAATAGTCTAGGCCATCCACCTCATAAAATCCAACCAAACAATTCCAACAATGCTATAAACAAAGACAATACACTCCTATTAGAGATTCATACACTTATATTTTGGATAAACTATTATAGAAAGGATCTATTACCCTTCCTCATATTAGACCTCATATACAGTTTTATCCCTCCCATCCTATCCCAAATTGGTACAAAGAGGACAAGTTTTGTGGATATCATCAAGTTAAAGGCCACAATTCTAACAACTATAAAACATTCAAAAAAAATATTTAGGATATGCTTGATAAATGAAAGCTTATCTTGGATAGCCCTAATATTCCTACTAACCAAAGTATGGATGTGTTTAAATAGCCTTTTCCTAAATATTCTCTCAATCAAACAATTGTTTAGGCCATAACTGATAACTCACCTGATCACAATAGTCATATGATCAATATGGTCTTCTCTTTATCTCTAGTCTAACCTCTCCCACAAGTAGAAGAACCTATTGTACCTATTATTCTTCCATAAGTAGAGGATCCTATTTCACCCATCCCTCTCCCATGTGTGGAGGGGATTCTTCTACCTATTCTTTTACCATGTGAGGAACCCATAATGCCTACTCCTCTTGTACATATTTGCCTATTCTCCTACCTTTGAAAGACCATGCCATGCCCACTTCTCATCCACATGTTGATGGGAGAATCATTCCTATGTTCTACCCTCTTGAAGATATTTCTTCACCTACTTGTCCTCCACGAATGGAGGATAGTTCCCCATCCACTCCTCTTTCTCGTATAGAGGAGTCTGTATTATATATCCCTACACTAATTGAGGGACCTATTGTGCTTGGACCTATTAAAATAGTTTTACCCCTTCTCTTGCCAATAGAAGAGCACACCTTATCTACTCCTCATTCACATGTTGAATAAGTAATCATACCCATGATTTATCCACTAGAATAACCATCTTCACCAATTCTTCCCCCATCGAGGGAGGACCATGCCTCTTCTCCTGCCTTGGTTGAAGAAGACCCAATTGTGGTTCTTACTCATATTTTGCCTAAAATAGTAGAAGCTGACACCTTCCCTCTTTCCCAATCACCTATGTCTTTTGTAGAAGCAACTATAAGGCCTAAGACAACTTTGTCTAAACCCTTTCTATAGTTGGTCTGAAATCTAGACTTTATTGACTCCAAAAAGCTAGACCACTTAGAATTTTGGGACCAGCTTAAAGCTCACTATCCTATGTAACAAATTTTGTCCTCTACCACCAATCCTTTCAATACTAGTTATCCCAAAGTTTTGACAAAAATATAACTTCTTTGCCTAGACCATAAGAAGCACAACCCTTTATGTCAGAACCATCACAATCATAGACATATACTACACTAAAGCAAATTAGATCTTTGGGTGTTCACTCAATGTCTAATATAATTAATCCACAAGTAATTTTAGATTTGAATCCTTAACCATGAGTTGGAGCCCCATATCCTAAACCAAGGAAGAATGTTAAGCTTCCTAAGTCTTGCTATTCCACTCCTCCTTTGTCCTCAACTTTACCTTCGATCTTGGGACCCTATCCTTCCACTTTAGTTGGAGATATCTCTTTCTAAACAAGACAAAATGTAAATATACCTCTTCTTTTACCTTTACCACTTAGTTTCCCTTACACATCTAGCACCTCAACACTTACGAATGAAAATGTGTCAACAAAACTAGTGGCTATGCCTTCACCTAAAAGGGTGCCATGCAAAACACACCCATACCTCCTAAATCAAATAAGGTCTCCACCCCAATTATGATAACAAGTTCTAGGCCATTGGTAGGATCTTAGGCCTCTTTCCTATACTAATTATTTTAATCTTCCATGATAACCCTTCGTTCGATCAAGCCTTAATAGCCTCTTGGACCAGAACCATCTTGGTTTGATGACACACAAGTTTATTTATATCATCACTTAGTTGGACATGATATGAAAAGTTGTAAAGGTCTCATAGTTTTTCTCTAATAATAATTTGATATGAACAACCTTTTCATTCTACTAGTTATATCTTAAACTCTACCTATCACTTCACCCAAGTCCAAGACCAATGATGAGGTTGTGCCTCCTCCACCACCTTCTCTACTTGTGCTCTAGATCAACATAATTAATTTGACCACATGGTCTCAAAATCAAAATGGTAAAGGCAAGGAAAAGGCCACCGCCCCTTGGGATTATCTATTCTTAAAAGATACTCCTCCATCAAATCCCAAGATCTCTATTCTTGGTGGTCCCCAACCCACATCTTCACAAGTCATTCAAGACTCCTTGGTGAAAATACTTCACCAAACCCCTGTAAAGATGTCTTTATATGATTTAATCCAAAACTCATCAAAGCATTGTCAAGCCTTGATCAAGGCTTTACAAGCCATTGAGGTAGAAATTTATGATCCTCAACCTCTTATAGCTTTGGTAAATTCTCTTAATACTATTACCCTAGTTTCTTTCCATGATTAAAAAATTTTGGCTCTTCACCCTAGAGACTAGGACCCTATAATTTGTATCACCATATATATCAATCAAACTAATGTTAAGAGATTCATGGTCAATGGAGGTGATAGTATTAATATTATCTCCACCCATGCCTAAAAATAGCTATCACTTCCTAATAATTACATGTCATAGTCCAATGTGATACTGCATTCCTTCAATGATACTACAATGACTACTATGGGTACTATAGTTTTGCATATCCATGTGGGTCCTCACATAATCCCAAAACTATTCTATGTTATCAAAGGAGAGTTATAATATAACATATTTCTTTGATAGCCTTGGATACGTGCCATGGCATGCGTACCCTTGACTTTACACCACTATGTCAAATTTGAGCATGGTGGGTAAGTACATGTTATTCCCATCAACCCACCTCCTTTCAAAACATGTAACATGACTTATCATCTTAATGATGTTCTCATTCCATTGAAAACATCTTCCTCTTCACATTCTACCATTGAAGCCTCAATAAGCTCAACTACCCCAATTACTAAGATATCAACAATAGAGATTCATGATAAGGACCCCATGGAAGATACTTTCAAACACCTTTCACTTAGTGAATATCACTTATTGACACTTGACATGTTCCATACCCCACAAGAGTATGGAAAACTTCACATGGACCCCAATTATGATCCCCATATTAGGATGGTCATCATATATGCTGTCCATAACCTTTAAACTAATCTCACATATGGGGGAATTTATCAATCTCCTACTATTGAAAATACGTCCTCTTCCCCACAACCTTTTACCTATGACTTCTCCTTCATAGGCAAACCTAGTTTTGCTTACACCTATGCTTATAAGTGTGCTTGGAAAGGATTTGGGTTGGGTCATTATGAGTAGGGTGATCATACACCCATTGAATACCTCACCAATAACACCATAAAATATGCTAAAAAGTAGTATGGTGTGGGTTTTTATGAGCTAACCAAACCCACCAAGGTCTCTCATATTGAGGAGTCACTCTCTTTTTCTCCATCATCTCCTCTTCCCCTACCATCACCTATAGAATTAGAGGTATCCATACCTCTTAATGTTTATTTTCAATAAATGGCATTCATTTAGGACCCTTGAACTATCATTTAGGTGAGGAAACAAGGTAAATTCTACTCATTCATCCTAAAATGATTGATGAAAACTCTCCCACTATTAACACTATCCAATGTTAGGATGATGACACTATTCTCACCTACATGGTACAAATAATTCCTATATCTAATGATCACTCCCTTCTAAAATACAAACTATGTTAAATGAATCAACCAATGACATTAATTTACCCTCTCTAGATAACACCCAAATCATCAAGATTGGCCAATATTTAGATTCCCTTAAACAAACCAATTATGCCACTTTCTTCTCTGATCATAGTAAAGCATTTGCTTGGTCTTATCATGACATGTCTTGAATTGAACCCTCTATTATCACCCATAATATTATAACCAACTATGATGCTAATCATATTAAGTAGAAGATTTTTAAGATGAACCCTCATATTACTTTCCTTGTCAAAGAAGAGGTCCTACACCTCCTCTTTGTTAATTTTATTCAACACATTGACTATCCATAATGGGTTTCCAATATCATCCCTATCACAAAAGTGATAGGGGAAATTCACATCTGCATTGACTACTATGATCTAAACCTCACTTGTCTAAAGGATGGCTACCCTTTACCAAGTATTGACCAACCTGTTGACCTGATGACCAGCCATGAGATGTTATCTCTTATGGATGGATTCTCAAGCTACAATAAAATCCTAATTACTCCTGAAGATCAACACAAGATCTCCTTCATTACCCCATAGAGAAATTTCTATTATCGAGTCATGCCTTTCAGACTTAAAAACATTCATGCTACCTACCAATAAACCATGACTTACATTTTTCATGACCTCCTACACAAACTTATGGAAGATTATGTAGATGACCTACTTGGAAAGTATAAACATCTCTAGGATCACTTGGTAATTCTAAAAATCATATTTACTCATCTCCTCCAATATAACATTCATCTAAACTCAAAGAAATGCATATTTGGGGTCCTTTCAAGTAAGATTCTAGGCTTCATTATCTCCCTTTGTGGTATTGAGGTCAACCTTGCTAAGGTTCAGGTCATACTAGAAATACCTTTGCCTACTAATCTTAAGAAGCTCCATAGCTTACAAGGAAAACTTGAGTTGATCTACCATTTCATCTCTTAGTTGTTAGATTGATGTCAAACTTTTCATCAGCTACTTAAAAAGGATGTCTCCTTCCATTACAACATGGATTTTTATAAATCCTTTGACACACTTAAAGGGTATCTCCTTTCCCCACTAGTTTTTATTCCTCTTTTCCTTGCATTGCTATTCATAGATGGACAAGAAAATGGATAGGCAAAAGCTTTTAACAAAACCTTAACCAAAATAATCATGAAGGTAGTAAATGATGATGGTAGGGATTGGCATACACACATTCCCTTTGAATTATAAGCTTACCACACTAGAATTCAAACCCTTATAGGTACTACACCTTTTTCATTGGTCTATAGGATGGAAACAATCTTGCCTTTTGAGGTCCAGATTCCTTCTCTTCAAATATCTCTACAAGACATACTTACTAATGATGACTTTCACCAAGAATGTTTGGCCCAAATTGAGCTACTCAATGAACACCATATAGTAGCCCTCAATCACCTCCAAATCTATCAAAAGCATATCAAACATTCTTACAACATAAACCTCAAGGAGTAAGATTTCAATATCAAAGATCTCATCTTAAAGGAAAATCAACATGTGATGAACATGGAGAAAAGAAAACGGGGTAGGTTTGATCCTAATTGGCTTGGACCACCTCATCCTAAGACTAATTCTTACCCTCTAATACACCTTGAAATTTAGTCTCTTAATCCTAACTACCTATCACTTGTTCTCACCCCTAACATAAATTATTAACTAACTACATTCTTCATAGCCTTGCATTTTTACCATTTTCTAATGAACACCACACTTGGAAAGAGAAGGAATAGAAAATGGGATAAAAATAACCTTTTACCTATTATCATGCCATTGACATTAGTTACTTAAGCAAAATTACAAGTTGGTATTTAGGTCACAAAATATCAATAATTCACACATAGGCTTTTGACAATCAGAGCATCCTACATTCACTTTTAACATCAAGGTTTATCAGTATTCTTCATAAATTGATCCAAATTAAAAATTGATACACTGCACAAAGCTTCAACTCTTGAGGACTAGTAGTACACGCTTATCTTGTTTGTTCACCCATCAATTCACCAAGCTTCATCAGAGTCATCTATCTGGTAGTCACAGTTTAACCATTTCACTAGCTAAGTATATCTTAGTGTTTTATAAGTCTTTAAACAATAATTTTATAATTTCTTTACATTATACTATTTATTATTTCATGAACCTCAACTCATTCCATGGAGAAGTTGTAAAGATCCCCACACACTTCTCTCTACCCTAGCACATGAACCCTCTATCTAGAATCACTTGAGTCTTATCCACCTTATTACAACTCTTCCCAACCTCACAACCTAGCCATGCTCCCATTCTCCCTCCCAAAAAATCATTTTCTAACTCATTCTAATACTACTACCCCAGATGACATTAGTGACCAAATTGACATCGATGACCCCAACTAATATTCACAACCTCAACTAACATCATTCCTTTAAGCAATGTTTGTTACTATGTTTCTAAACTAGCAACCTCAAAATCACCTAACAACCCTCCCAAAACATAGACCTAACTTATCAACATGCATTATATTATCTTTTGCTACACTCAAAATTCTAATATAGTAAATATAACTCTTACTCTCTCTCTTTACTATCTTTACTTGCATTTATTTTAAAATTTGTTTTAAAATAGTAGACTGTCATCCTAAGGAAGTTTCATGCTTTCTAGAACAAGTGTATAGCTTGGCAGTCTACACATATCTCCACTAACAACTATTTTGTGTAATGTTTTCTTATCGACAGGTGTCTTCATCCATAGCCAAAAAGGAGAATATACAAAGTCTAGGATTATGTGTACTTATATAGGTTTTAATCACTTATCCATAGCTCTCTCTCTCTCTCTCTCTCTCTCTCTCTCTCGTTTCTCTTTCTCTCTCTTTAAATGTAAAATAAGCTTAAAATGTAGTGAAATAGTAGGGTTTTGAGTAGTTTCTAGTATTAAGACTGGTTCATAAAGCTTTGAAATTGAACACACCTCAAAATCATACAAACTTTATTCCAAGGGACCCTAATAAAATTTATTAATCCCTTTGGCTCCCATGTAAAGCATTGTAAAATATTTGAGCATTTAAACACACCTCTTTGAGCTTGATTCTACTCTTTAATGCTTAATCTCTTTCTAGGATAGAAATGTATTTCTAGTGTGTTTATATACATTATATTAGTTCCATCATGTGTATATACACCTCCCTAACCTACCTTAACCATATATATAATTCACCAAAGGATTGCAGTGAAGATGTACTACCCTTCGGCACTATGCCTTCCCAAAGCCTAATAGGTCTAATAGGCACCCTACTAGGTTTGACTTATAGGACTAATATCTTGTAGTTA
This sequence comes from Torreya grandis, assembly GCA_037957365.1. Lineage (NCBI taxonomy): Eukaryota > Viridiplantae > Streptophyta > Pinopsida > Cupressales > Taxaceae > Torreya > Torreya grandis. Next base: position 638,813 of record JARHVA010005725.1, read on the forward strand.
GGTTGGTATATTATGAATATTCACACCTAATTTGAGCTTACCAATCCACTACAGAGTCCTCCAAGCACCCTACTTCATCCTCTTTTCTCATTTGCCAACTAGGCCTAGTGAAAGCTTGCCTATTTGGATTATGTGCATGAGTAATTGGTCACCTGAAGATTATAGGATTGATATAGTGATTCCATGGAATAAATTTACATTTCATACACCTTATTATATTTTTTCATGAGGTTCCCAAAGCTCCATGACAAAACTTTTGCTCAATTTGCCCTCATTAGCTCACTTTGCCAAAATCTAATTTTCTTAGATTGGCTAACCTCTGAGACAAAATAGAGAGGTATAACCCTCATCCTCATAGAAAATTTAATATTTTTTTAATTTTTATTATGTCTTAGTGAGGCTCTATACCAAATTTATTTTCTTGATTCCATGTATTAGCTGCCTAACCTTCTCTAAATGCCCCAAAAAGGCCTCAAACCCCTTATTTTCCTACATTTTTTCTTCAAATACACCTAAGAGTCACTCTTCCAAGATGAAAACATGATTTTATATCTCATAAACATGTTTTTTAATCCTCTATCCATGATTAGGGATCTTTGATTTCATCCAAAAACACTTGTTTTTTGGATTTTCCATACTTGCCTATTAAGTAACATGGTTTCTTAGAGCAACTATATAGACTGATGGATTTTGACCAAGTAAGAGAGGTGGATGATCATATTTTTAGGATTTTGGGATTATATAAAAACTCCAATACCTATCATGAACCATTTTACCTTGATAATGACCTTCCTTTATTCCCTAGACAAGTTTGCTCTTTTACCTCACCTTCATGTTTCAAGAATGCAACATAGTGGTTATAGGTGAGAATAGGGGTACAAGAGGTATTTTAGGTTTGTTATATCATGCTTATGATTCATTAAGTCATCATGACCTTTATTGAGATGACCAAATCCTATTAATTAGGTGTAAGCTCTTGTTAACCCTACTTATAGACCTTGAACTTTAAGACTGAGCCTCTTTAGGTGTTGACTGAGACACTCTCTTGTAGGTTACTATTTCCTCGCTTAAAACATGTTCATGATGAGTGAATAAATGAAATAAATTTCTCAAACTTGTCATGAAATCATTTTCAATTCTACCAACTCAACTGGACTCTACCTATAGACTTGGTGAATTGTTGACTATGTTTATCATTCAAAAGAAGCACCTATAAGGGTAGTCTCTTTCTTAGGTCTATAAAATTGAATACAAGATCTCCCTAAGATTTAAATTCACTTAAATATCTTATATATCATATATATCATGATTTTAATTCTCATGAACATTTGAACCTCAAGATTGAGTATCTCTAAACTTGAATTAGGAAATCTGCTTTTCCATTCCTATAGGTGCTTATGTGCTTAGTTGGATTTTGGTCCTAATGCATAAATACCCTCTATGAATCATTGAAGTCAATTATAAATGATTGAGATATGTGTGTTCAAATTTTGGATAAATTCCAATTCAAAAAACCTAACCTTCTCATCCCTTTCAACATAGTCAGTTGTGTTGGGCTTGATAAAACCCTATAGGTATCTTTTCTCTTTAGACCTTGGTTATAGTGAAAGGTTCATTAAATCCATTTTGAATTCACACACCATGTTATTGAACTAAAAATATTATTTTTAAACCTTAAAAAACTATTCAAACCTTAAAACCAAGGTCATTTCCCTATACTGAGATGTTCTTCCTCTAAACCCTGCATGTAGGACAATATATACATAGTGTACCGACTTGGAGTGTCCATGAAAGGTAAATAAAAGTCCATCTATTACTTTCAATATCATTTTAGGTTATGATTTTCCATTTAATTATTTGAAACCAATACCAAATTTGGTATCACATAAGATGTTCAATCTAGAGCATAAGGTCACTTTTGGGTTTAGGCCTGTAGATATCTATACCTAAATTTAGTGGTTTTGTAAGAGACTTTAGGCCTCTTACTAACCAATATTTATTAGTTCTTTGTCCCCAATATTTTAAAAGGTCATTAACCTATGTAAGGGATTAAAAAAATAGCTATTAGGCTAACTTAAATCCACTTTCCACCATATCATATGTTAGTCATCAAAACTCTCTTTACCTCTATTTTAGCCTTTTAAGGACAAAAGGTCTAAAATAGTCGTCAATATTTGAAACCTGTTATACACATATTTTTCTCCCTATACACTTTATATGGGTCTATAAAAACTTATTTATCATGCCATAACCTTGAGTAGGTGTTCAATTATTTCTTTCTGTTTTTTATAGCACTTAATCACACTACTTAGCCACTTATAGGTGAATGCTTTGGTACACCAACAGTGAGTTAGGTATGAGAAAGATGAAAATTCCTATGATTGTAAATTTCATATGCTTAAATTAGGCATGTCAATGCACCTCTATAAATTATTATAGGTTTGAAATATTCTTTTGTCCTTTCACACTTTGGTATGATGTCAACAAGGCCCTATAGGTGTGCATTAGGATGTTTTATGCAGACAAGTCATAGAATTGGGAAATAATATGTTAGGTAATATATTAAAAAACCACTAAAATTAATTATTTATCCTTAAAATAAATTATATTAATCAATAAAAACATATAACCAGCTCCAACATATATTCCCCAACATGAAAAAAATCTACATATACATTGTATACAACAAATAGGGGCATCTCGTTACTAAGGTAGCATGGTGGATGAGCTTGTGACTATAATTTCACATTTTACAAGCATATATATGAACTATCTACAACTCATAATGGATTTTTTAGCTAGAATATCTTGATTATAACTCCATGGACAAGTTGAACAAGCTCATATAGGTGACTACAAGTGAAGTTGGGTAGAGAGTTGGCAAAGGAGGAAGACAAGATTGAAAACAACCCAAGGGATGAAATGGTGAAATAAAACATGAATTTATGTGGTCACATGACCCAATATATTGTGGAACACCATTTCCTAGCTATATGAAACCCATCTAGGAGAACACACTTAGCAAACAAGAAGCACTTTAGCTGAAATTGCACATGGTGACACATTCTTGCAAAGTGAGTTATATTCATAATTAAAACACCATGAAATATGAAAATAAGTGTGGATACCATCTAATAAATAATTTAACACCATTTGGATCCCACCTCAACAACTAGTTTGTATGGAATTTCTTAGAATGAATCAAAACCTATAGGGTACATAAACTAGCTAGTAAAAAAGCACATCAACTTGTTAGAAATGATTCATAAATCATATTTGATAAATATATAAAATATTTCCATGAAAATTAATTTATCTAAGTATAATATCATATCCCAAATGGATTTTTATTGAAACACTGTGAGCTATCTGTACCAGCATAAACCTAGAGGTTACTTTTGCTTGCCAAGAAAGGTGAAAAGGAGTAGAACGGTTTTGGAGTTAAAATTATGCTTCCAGATCATTTAAAACATGGATATAAGAATGGGGACTCTTAAGATTAACATTTAAACATTTTCCAAGAGGCACACTCCCCAAAAATGTTGTACAAGTGTCATTCTCTTCTTTAGCTAGAAAACTACCTTTTCTTTTGTATAACCTACCATATTTCAGTTTTGTCAATTAATTAAGATTTATAGGGACATATGGGGCATGAAATTATATTTTTTAACCTTTTAAATTCCCAAAAAACCTATACAAAGCATTAAATTCACTTTTTTAACCCCTAAAATGACTCAAAAATATATGTTCGCTAATGAAATTCATGACCAAGGCTAATATCTTATTAAATAACATTAAATGACCTGTTAAACACCTCATGAAGGGATATTATTCTCTCAAAAACATCTATAAAACCAAATATCTACCTAGGGGTTCCCTAATTTAACCTAAAGGTCAAATTTAGTCAAAAATAATTATTATCCTACTTTTACTATATTTAGTCATTTTCTTTAACAAGCATTATACTTTATTCTTGTATTCCATTTCATTTTATTTATGTAATTAATTTAATTTATCATGTACAACTTGATTATTATCAAAAATGGATTGATAGCCTCCTAAAAAGCATATGCTTCTTGGATCTAGTGCATGCTAGGCAGTCTACTTAACTATCTTGCCAACAACCCCTTTTGTTAGTGATTTCTTATTTGTAGGTTTTTCCTTCCTACCTAAAGAGTATTTCTACATATTCATATTGATCACGTGTGCATCACTAACTAGGTATTTCTACCACAAACTTATTACTAGTTTCTTATTTTCTTCCAAAATTAGGGAATGAGCAGAAATTAAGAGAAATAAGTGTTTGATAGACTGTGGTTAGTGCTCCAAGTTTAGTGGGTGATCAAATGAATTTGATTCATTTATTTATAAGATTATTTATCCAAGATATGGTTATTGGATTTTATTCCTCATAAGGTTTTTCCACTTATATGATGTATTCATACTTTCTCTATGTATATTCTCATTACTATGTTGTTAGACTATTTGATATTGCTCATATGATAATGTTGCTTGATGAATGATTAGAAGATATTCTAAAGTTAAAGTAAAAGATTATAAGGAAAATAATGAAACCCCCCTCTTAGTCATTGTGCTTATAATAAGTATATATAATATTTTCCTTGATGATTATGGTGCTGACACTTATGGACATGATCTATACACTTTCATTGAGTAGACTAATCTTTGCACATACATCATCCATGAGGAAGGTGATGTAAAATATAAGGCAAACATTGATAATTATTTTTTACAAGATGCTAAGAGTAATTACATTGTTTATATGCATGATGATGATAGTTTTCAAAGCATGGTATATAAGGATAATCATGAAGATAATGTCATTCTGCCTGTATAAGATGGAAGATTCGAAGAATGTGATAGCCATGAAGAATAAGATGACTTATGGAAATATTTCCATTCCATAGTCTAATAATTTTATCAACTAATTAAGTCAACCCCCCTTCCTAATAATCATGAATCTAATAGTAAGGTTGTTGATGAACCTCTTAAGCATGAAGGAGAGTGTCTTATAAAACATGAGAATGATTATCCCACTAATGTCAAGAATATTGTAGTCATGAAGGAATAAAATGAAGCCAAGGCATGAAAAATATTTAGTTGAAGAACATTCCAAACCTCAATCTAAGATTAAATCACTTTTAGACATGATGGAATAGAAATAAGACAAGATTGATGTTTCTAAACATCAAATGTGTCAGATCCTAGAAGAAAAAAGTTGAGATAACTTTAGAGATTTCCAAGATTTAGTTTGAGAAGTGCCAATTGGACATGACAGAGGTCAAGTAGACTAAAAACTCAAACAAGTCTCTTTGAAGGATATATTGAGTACTAGTGATATCTCCAAGTGACACAATTGTAATCAATAGGAGACTTAAACATGTTAAATCTTTTGACTATCTCTATAAGCAAGTGTTTATTGATAAGTATGCTTAACATGATGGATTGATTTCATGGAATATAAATGATGTAAGAGGCACTATATTTGACCCTGGTTAAAGAAATGGTTAATTTTACTTCACCTCAAGTGTTCAAGGTCTTATACATACTAGGATAGGTGTGATTTGTTGATGTTATGTGTGTTTCACCTAAGTGTTCTTCAGAAAGAAAGTGTGTTTGTTTTCATATTTTATCTTGTGTGTTTGTTTCTTATTTTTTAGTGTGTTTTGGTTTCTTTTCAGAGGCATTTCAGTGTTAATTATAGTGTATAGGTGACTCCATATCCAAATGGATAGGAGAAGGCTATTGATCTTTGGCATAACTAGCTTACCACCCCTAGGAAATCACCAAAATTTTGACTAATTTGACCCCAAGTCAAATTAGGTTAACCCCTTTCATAGTCAAATTTGTCATAAAGTCTCCTAGGATTATAAAATGTGTACTATGGTCTTAATGAGGTCAAATATTATATTTCCACCCTTGTCACATTTATATAGTTGGTCTTATGTCATCTTAGGCCATCCTTTTAGGTCATTCATTGAAATTATATAGTTTGCCATAGAAAACAAGTTTTTAAATAGGAATATGTTAGTTGAATGTTAGAGATGGTAGTTTTGAAATTACAATTGAAGGTTCAACATGGAAAAGAGTAGATCAGATATTTCATGTAGTTTTAGGTAGTTGTAAGACTTATAGAATAGTTATGAAATGTGGGAATACTTAAGAATCATCTCTTTAGGTCCCCTTAGTTCACTTCCATAGTTAGGAAGCTTTGATAGATCTAAAATTGCCAAAAACTAACCTCTCTCTCTTTGATCATTCCCTTAGACAAGCTAAAAAGGTTTACCAGTTTCAAATTGTTATGGATAGGAGGAGGTGAGTTAGAGAAAATTATTTTCATGGGTGATAGTAATCTATGTGTACTATAACTTCATGGTCATATCTCCATGTTTGGTGGTTTTTTCCTCATGAATGATTGCTAAAAAGGTTGGTGACTCTTTTTTTCATGCACATCCCCAATGCTTTAGGTTTTTTCTCTATTTTCATTATTCTATAAAAATCAAGTTGTTTACATTATTTTGAATATTTTTAGAATACTTATCACAAGGTTTCATTTTATTTTTCACTTGTAGTGTGAAACTAATAGGTAGGATTATATCATTTTTGTTAGTAAAATACACCATTAAAGCTAAGAACTAGTGTTTCACCTATTACAGAGTTATTTTCATGTAAATGGATTCAAGATAAGGATAGAATGTTTGACATAAAAAATTTATATCATGTTTGATCACAATTTTTCATGAAGGTTTTGGTCTCAAGAGTGTCCTTATGAAATGCAAAGCCTAAGATACTTGATATAGTCAGTTAGTTTCATTATCAGCATCTTTAGGTCTCATGTTCAAACCAAAAGGAAGAATTATTATATGAGAGGAAACATAATCATATTTAAGGTCTCAATTCTAATTGAGACCTAAAACAAGCCCATGGACCTAATGAAAAGTTGTTAGGATAATGACAAGGTTCTAACTTAGCAAATAGTATTGTATTTGATGTTCACTACAGGTAATATCCAATAATGCCTAAATTTCAATCCAAAAGAGGTATAAGATTTTTGAAATGAAGGTTTTTGAACTCACTTTAAAACCTTAAATCAGGTATAATAATGTAGAGAAGACTATGATGATAATGGTGATATCATTGTATGCAGACATACCTATGTCATTGTTCCTAATTTGATAAAGTTGTAATTAGAAAGTTTACCTTAATCTCTTTGAAAGGGGATATTGCTTCACAAAAATTCATCTCATGGTGGAGTGTCTTAAGGTATGGATGGGCATAATAATTGATATCATGTATCAGGTTAGCTTGTGATAATGAATGGTCTGGCTAACATATAGAGATATAGGATGAATATCCATGTTTAATGCAATCTTATAGTGATATATCTCATCCTCATGTGATTATCAGAAATATGAAATATATGGGTTGAACTAAAACCTCAACCTATAATAAATCCCAAATATACATACAAATCCTACACATAATCATCAATTCTATAAGCTAATCTTAAGGGATTTATGATGTTGAGGACTCTAGAAGAGTAATATAGCAATGAGATTTTGTATATAACATCATCAAGACATATTATATCCCCCCATAGTGTTATTATAGCTAATAAAATAGGGGATATTCCATCTATTTTATCTTAGATAGAGGGCACACTAGGAGTAAGATAATATCAAGCATAGTGTGTAAATGGTGATATGGTGAAAGGGGGAACACGAGCCAATGTAGAATCACTCACAGTCATTGGAAACCTCTCAAAGGAAATATCATTGGAGATACATTCAAGAGGATTCAAATACCCATGAGAATTTTTGGAACTTATCTATCACTCACCCAAGTTCCATGACATCTACCTTTTTCATATCATCCATTGTATAGATAGGCTAAAATCTAAGTTTCTTTTAGGTTTTGTGAGAGGATCATTCCTAAACAGGTTAGTAGATAATTGAAAATATGTGAAATAAATTAGGAAAATTAACAATATATTAACACAAATAATCAAAACTAAAGTATAATGGTTGAATTATAGAATCATTGGCCTCTTTGAGGGGACAACCTATTTTTAGCAAGCTCAATATAGTAAATTTGTGGTTGGCTTCATTGGACTCAAAACTTATTTATATAGTAAGTCTAATCTAATCAACTAGTACTTCCCATGAATGTGGGATAAAAAAATGCTCATACGATGACTTACAAAGCATATGTGTCCATAGAAACTATTATACTAACAATTTAAAGAGAATGGGTAGAATGAGTTCCTAACATCCCTTCCCTCTTAGCAAAATCTTTTTCTTGAAAGCTTCAAATATTGGAATTAGTGTTGAATACAAAATAATGTTTCCCATATGGCATCCTCTAGTTGCATTATATGTCATTTAATTAAAACCTTTGTGATGGAGAAAGAGTGAATTTGGCATGTACACCTATCCAAGACTGCATTTGGATCAAGAAGGATGGATCCCTCATTATCAAGCTCTAATAAAATAGTTTCTGCTCTGATCTTTGTGCCAAGAACATTTCTCAGATAAGAGACATGAAATATTGGGTGAAATTGGGAAGAAGGTGGGATCTTTGACTTATAAGAAATTAACCCAATCTTTTAGATAACCTTATAGGGTCCATAGAACTTGGGAGCTAGACTATGATTCCATTTGATTTTTAGGGAAGATTACTTGTATAGATGTAGGAAAAGAAAAACCATATCACCTACTTGAAAATTGCACTCAAAATGGTACTGAACAACCTGTTGTTTCATTCAATTTTATGCCATATGAATATTTTCCCAAAGGGTGCTAATGATCTAATCCTAAGTTTGGAGAATCATGTCAACTGATTGAACTAATGAACTATTGAGCTATATAGAAGGAACATTGGTGGTGCTTGACCATAGACTGCTTCATATGGATTCATTTTAGTTGAGGTGTGGTAGGAGGTATTGTACCACCATTTGATGAGGGGAAACTACTTTGCACATTGATGTTATTATTCTAAGGTGAAGTAATGAAGTAAAGTTTCCAAGCATTTATTGACAATTTTAGTTTGGCCATCCATTTATGGATGATACCTAGAACTCATCCTCAATTGGGTACTAGTGAATTGAAATATTTCTATTCAAAAATCACTGGTGAAGGTTGCATCATGATCTGAGACAATGGATGGAATGCGAGGAAGACAAAAAATCTGGTCCAAGAAAATTTATGTGACTGTGGAGATAGTATAAAGGTGGTTGAGGGCACAAAAATGACTCCATTTAGAGAGCTGATCAACCAAAACCAAGATCACTATTTTCCCTCCAAATTTAAGGAGCCCTTTAATGAAATCCATAAAAATATCTATCCAAATCCTAGTAGGGATGGATAAGGGTTTGATCAAGCTAGGGATGAGTATGGTTTCACCCTTATTACATTGGTAGGTATCAAATTCAACCACCATATGTTGAATTAATTTTTTTTTCCCTTTCAAAATAAGTTGCATTATGCTTTCTCATAAGTTTTGAGAAACCTTGAGTTCCCTATGGATGGATTAGTATGGATTTCATAGAATACAACCTGTTAAATATCTATGCTCTAGGGAAGCACAAGATGACCCTTATATCATAGAGAAGAACCATCTAAAGAATAATGTGGTACGTCAAAGTGGTTAGTGGATAAATATTGAAGGATTTAAGATAATGAGGAGTAATTTACATATCCCTATTGTACAAAATCTAACTAATTTGAAATAGGCATGGAAATAGTTGAAAGGGAAGTTTGGTCCACAAATTTATGAGATAGAACATCAACCATAGTATTGTTCTTAACCTTTTAATAAGTGATCTCATAGTCATAAACCATGAGTTTTATAACCCATTTATATTGTGATGGGGTGGAGACTCATTATTCTAAAAAATATTTTATACTCTAGTGATTAGTTTTGATGCAAAAATGATTCCCTAGTAGGTATGATCACCACTTCTATACTAAAAGTAAAATGATCATCATTTAATTCTCATAATTAGAGAGTGATAAATTATTTCCAAAAATATATTTACCAGTGAATAAAATGGGGAATCCTTATTTGAAGAAAAAAACACCAAGTCCATTAATGTAAGCATCACTCTTGATAGTGAAGGTCTTGGAAAAATCTAGTATAGATAGAATAGGTGTAGTATACATAGCTTGATTTAATTATTCAAATACACACTCAAAAGCTTGTGTCCATGTAAAATAATCCTTTTTCAATATATTTATCAATAGAGATACAATATTCTCATAATCCTTGAAAAAATTATGATAGTATCTAGTTAGCCCTAAAAAACATGGAGGCTCTTGAGTGTCTAAAGATGAGGCTAATTTATCATGGAAATTATTTCTTTAGCATCCACCTAAACCACATGGGCTAAAAAAATATGCCCAATATAATCCAGTTAATTCAAGATAAAAGTTTATTTTGAATATTTTACACAAAGATGATGGTTAGAGTGAAGTTTTAGTGTGAGCTCCAGATGTTGGAGATGCTTAGACCATGTTTTACTATAGATGAGGATGTCATCAAAGAAGACCAGAATGAATTTTTGTAGGTAGGGCCAAAATATTTTATTCATCACTACCTATAATGTTGAAAGATAATTATTGAGGCCAAAGGGCGTGACTAGAAACTCATAGTGGCAATCCTGAATGTAAAAAATTATCTTATGTATATCATCATCATAAATCTAGATCTGGTGATATCCAGAGCAGAGATCTAACTTTGAGAAAAAATGAGCACCATGAAACTCATCAATAATCTCATCAATAATAGGGATTGAGAACTTATCCTTTATGGTGATGTGATTAAGTGTGAAGAAGCTAATGTAGAGGTGTCATGACCCATCTTTTTTCCAAACAAGAAGAACTAGGGAAGAATATGGGCTAGTATTGGGGTGAATAATGCCTTACCTCAAATGAGCATATTAATCATATCCTTTTATTGAAATGGGTAGTGATAGGGCCTGACGCTAAGAGGAACACTTCCATGAAAGATATAAATATGGTGGTCCTCTATTTATTATGGTGGCAATCCCATGAGTTAGGTAAAGACATGAATATACATATGCAAAATGGTCTATAGATCATAAGGAGGATTGGATATTGTTGATGGTTGCATTTGAATAGAATAGAGTTTGGAAATGACATCATGTGAATTATTCTTTAAAATAATTTTCATGAAATGTGAATTAATGATACTAAGGGGACCTAGTTTTATGTCTTTCAATGTGTGTTTTTACCTATTGTCTAAAAACTGCATCCAATGTTTAGTAAAATCCCATTAGATGGGTCCAAGTGTGCATAACCATTGGGATCCTAAAACAACATCACATCTACCTAAGGTCAAGGCAAACATGTCAAATCAAAAGGTATAATCTCTAAAATAGATATGCATATTAGAAAACTTCCATTTTTAAAGTAATGTGCCCTCATTAGCAATCATGACTTCAAAGTTAGAGAAAGGATAGACAAACCAATCAGCTTGTTTGGTGATTTGAGGGTCAATGAAGTTATGAGTGCTACCATAATAAATTAGTATTATGAGAGGGAACTTCTAGAAGTAACTCCTAACTCATATGGTTTGTGGGGTGTGTTGGGTGAATATTTTGTCAATTAGCTAACTGATGAGCAAAATAGGTCTCTTCAACCATAGCATAGGGAAATTGGTCAGCTAGATGTGCAAGTTTACTACATCAAAAGGGGAAAAATCTCTCCTCTCATTAAGGGGAGGTTCCCTATAAATATGCAGGAGCTATATACTATATATATATAAGTAGAAAATAACACTTTGGGGTAGGATAAACCATCCATCTCTCTTTTTTTAGAGATGATGTTCATAAATCAAAAGAGAAATCTTAATGAAATGACAAAAGACACTCCTCTTCTTTCAAAAATGTTGTTCAATAGACAAAAGGAACCTTTTGGGTGGTGACAAGTAACTATAATAGGGCGTAGTAACACAACAAGATGAAATGTAACACAAAGTCTCCACCTCAACTTCTAAAGAGTGAAATATGAAGGATAATGAGGGCACAAAGTCATCCCAAAGTCCTTTACACACAAACAAAAATATGAAGGATAATGAGTGCACAAAGTTATCCCAAGATCCTTTACACATGGAATAGAAAGAAAACACACTAAAGGCAATTATGGGGGCACAAAGTCTCTCCACAGTTGGCTTCAGGACAGCTTCCTAATTATTTTCACTAATTCTTCTTATTCAATTAAATGGACAAAAAATGTATTAAGGAAACATACATAAGAACAATTTACCCAAAAACCAAGCTATTCCAACACAAAGTCTGAAAAGTCACTTGTTTTCTTATTCAAATAATGAAATATGATCAATAATCTGAGTTCAAAGTCTTAGTAAAGCCTTTCAATTTTGGCAGAGTTTTGTTTCTGATAAAAAAGAGAGCTCCTTCTTCATTTGTGTGAGTTGAGTCAATAGGGCATGTGCATCTTCTATAGGTTTAAATCTAGCTTCAAACTTGGCTTTGAGGGTGTTCCAATCAGTCACAGTCTGGGCCTACAAATGATAGAACTAGTCTATAGTAGCACCTTGTAAAGTTTCCATGAATAGCCTGACTGCTACATCCTTATACTTCACACCTATTATGCCATAGGCTATGCTGAAGGCTATAATATGTTCATCAAGATGGACCTTGCATCACCATAAAACTTGGGGAAATTTTTCCTTGAATAGTGTGGTAGCTCATGTAGAGGTGGAGTTAAATTGAGTCAGCCAAAAGAGTTACCCCAAGGGCCTTGAATTACCATAGTATGACTATGGAAAGATGGAATAACAAATCTCAGAGGGGTAAATATTGAAAAAGCTTTATTAATAGTAGAAATGGATGCTTTGCCTAGTAATGAAGACTTGACTTTAGTAAGAGGAAGGCTCCTAGTTTATTCGAGGTGAGATGGTGAAGGAAACTGATCAAAATTATTTTGTTATACCAACATGAATATAGGGTCAAAAATATTTTTAGCCCTTTGGCTTCATGTATACCATGGATCTACCAAATTGTAAAACAAAAATGGGAAAGAACTGGCCCTATTTTAGATTGAAGCTTGAGGCTTCAAATTGCACATTTTATCCCAGTTGATGTGGAGGTAGAGGGAGATGGTAAGGATATAATGATAATGGGTAAGACACATAATGGATTCGATAGAGTCTATAGTGGATAAGGGCAGAGACTACTTCAATCTAAAACTTGAGGCTTTAGATTACACGTAAATCCCCAATAGAGTCACCAAAAACTATTGGGTGAATATTTTGTAAATCAGTTAAATAATGAGAAAAATAGATCTCTTCAACCACAACATAGGGAAATTGGTTAGCCAGATGTGCAGGTTTACTACATAAAAAGGGGACAAATGTCTCCTCTCATCAAGGGGATGTTCCCTGTAAATATGTAAGAGCTATATACTATATATAAGAGAAAATAACACTTAGGGATAGGATAAACCATCCATCTCTCTTTTTTTAGAGATGATATTCATAAATCAAAAGAGAAACCCTAATGAAATGATAGAAGACACTCCTCTTCTTTTAGGAGTATTGTTTAGCAGACAAAAGGAACATTTCAGGCGGTGACAAGTAACTATAACAGGGTGTAGTAACACAGTAGGATGAAATCTAGCACAAAGTCTCCACCTCAACTACCAAAGAGTGAAATATGAAGGACAATGAGGGCACAAAGTCATCCCAAAGTCCTTTACACAAAAACAAAACATGAAGGATAATGAGTGCACAAAGTTGTCCCAAGATCTTTTACACATAGAATAAAAAGAAAACACAGTAAAGGCAATTATGGGGGCACAAAGTCTCTCTATAGCTAGCTTCAAGACACCTTCCTAATTATTTTCACTAATTATACTTATTCAATTAAATGGATAGAAAATGTATTAAGGAAACACACACAAGAATAATTTCCCCAACAACCAAGCTATTCCAGCACAAAGTCTAAAAAGTCACTTGTTTTCTTATTCAAATAATGAAATATGATCAACAATCTAAGTTTAATGTCTTAGTAATGCCTTTTAATTTTGGTAGAGGATTTTTTCTAATAATAGAGAGAGCTCCTTCCAAAAACAATAAGAGAGAGTCAAATATATAGTGCTCCAAGAAAGACTTGGATGCTTGTTTCACCAAAATGTGTTATGATGCATTTAAAACCTTTAATGCATTTTAAATTGTGTCTATGGGCTATGCTGGAATTGAGCATTGGTCTTTAATATAGGCTATCTAATGTGTTTTTTGATGTGTGTGTAGCTGTTTGCTTTAATCAATGCAAAAAAATGGGCCACACCATTGAATGTTTATGCTCTTCTGATGTCCACCTGGTGGGTTGCTTTACCTTCTAGAAACATATCCTATGCATAGATATTTATGAAATTTATCCATCATTCCCCCTTTCCTTGCTATATTTTGTCCTTATTTTTGTGATCTGAGCTCTCAGGCTATCTCTTTAGCTGGTCACTAAATTTGTTCACAGGGTCTGTGTCATATTTAAAAATCAATGTATATTTCATTAGCTTAAATTTGATGTTCATAAGGATATCAATGGTTCAATCACTTCCCTAATTTAATCACTTTCTTGGTTCATTTATTGAACCATCCCTTTGTCTGGTGCTTCCTTTAATCTTTAAACTAATGTTTTTTTCCCTATGCAAGGGTACCTACCCTTAGTTCACCACCCTCCACAAGGGCACTTATTCTTTTGCCTTTGGGACACTCCTTTGAACTATCCACATTGAACCTTTGAAATATTAAACCATTTTGGTTCAAGGTTCAATGTTTCAATAGTTCAATGGTCTAATCACTTCATTGCTCTTTGTCTAGAGCTTCCTTTAAACTTTTAAACCATCCATCACTACCTCTTTCTTTGCTTGAGGCTACTTTCTGATGATCTCAACAAGTGACACTTGGTGTCTTCCACTAGGCTTTACAAAGGACAATAGCTATGGTGACTCTGATGAACCTCCCCTTGATGAGAGGAGAGATTTGTCCCTTTTTGATGTAGTAAAACTGCACATCTAGCCCACTCAATTTAACTCCACCTCTATATGAGCTACCATGCAATTCAAAGAAAAATTTCCCCAAGTTATATGGTGATGGGAAGGTCCATCCTTATGAACATATTTCAGCCTTCAACATAGCCTGTGGCGTAATAGGTGTGGAGTATGAGATGTAGCAGTTAGGCTATTCATAGAAACTTTATAAGGTACTGGTGTAGACTGGTTCTATCATCTATAGGCCTAGACTGTGACTGATTGGAACACCCTAAAAGCCAAGTTTAAAGCCAGATTCAAACCTAAATAAGATGCACATGCCTTGTTAGCTCAACTCACACAAATGAAGAAGGAGCCTCATGAACTAATAAGAGATTTCATAGCTAAGTTTGACAAACTGAGGAATAGAATTCTTGCAATTGCTCAGCCTACACCTAAGAACCTTAAATGCTTTTTCATCTACTCATATCTACCTGAAGTAAGTTTTCTACTAAGATGTGCTGGCCAAATAGACCTTCCTATAGCTTAGGATTTGGCCACTGAAGTGAAAAATGACCTTATCTTGGTAGGAAATATAAGGAGAGATCCTAACAGAGGTAAATCTTTTTCATCTTCTGAATATCCATCTATAAGTACCACTAATCCAATGGTGCAAAAGCTGGCAAATGAGTTGCTAGCTTTCAGGAAGAAAATGGTGTAAGGGATATCTTCAGTTCCTTCATATAGAAATATACCAAGAAGGACATTCCCCAATCAGTCATACCAAGGCAATGCTACCAAAAATTAAGGACAACCAAATTGTCTTCCTCCCCCACAAGGGAAACTTGCCATTAAAGCACCCCCAACCAATTCAACAGTTGGATATCTCGAAAAAAAATCTATTTTCTCTTTCCAGCCTAAATGAAACCATAAAAATGATGCTGAGTCACCTTGAAAAAGATCAAGAAGAGTCAGCTAGTGACTCCAACATTGGCTTCCTAAATTAATAAGATGGACCCAGAGGTAAAGGTGAAGCAGTTAATGGATCATATGCTGTATTCACCCAATCCCAAAACCAGTCAGCCCAACAAGTTGATAAAATAAAAATAGGGGATAATTCTTAGCTTGAAATTTCAATTACCAAATAAGGAACTTCTATGCCTTTCCAACTAAAGGACCCAGGGAGTAATAAAAACGTAAGTACATCAAACATTCCTACATCTTCAACTTTAATTCCACAGACCAGTCCTCCCCCTTTTAAAAACTAGAAAGATGAACTACCTTCCTCTATTCCTAATCCATTTTAGTCATTTGACATAAATTACCATGTAAAGAAGGCCAAAATTCAAATGTCTAAATTTGAAATCTTGCAATCAATTCTGAGTAGTTGGATAGGCTAGTTCAGTGTGTGAAGAATAAAGTTGTTCCTATAGGACAAGATGATAAAAAGGTAACTTATGATCCCCCAAGGAACATGCCCATCCCAAACAATCTTGTCATTACTCCTCTAGCTACCCTTGGGAAAATAGAATCCTTCTAAGTTTCCCTATTGATAAATGGTCATAAGCTGAGCAATTACATTATAAACTCAGGTGTATCTAACAACTTCATGCTTGCCAAGGTGGTAGAATATCTTGGACTCACACTAACCAAAACTTTTGGAAGATGTTTCTCCATGGAGAAAAAATAAGTACCTCTATTAGGACAAATCAAGGATGCCTAATTTGTATTTGTAGCATTCCCAGACAAAAGAATAAAGTAGATAATCCTGGTGGCTAACATCCCAGCCTCATACTGCATTCTTCTAGGGTGAAATTTTTGCAAAGATATTGGAAGAGAATTAAGCATGGACCTATCTAAATTGAAGATCCCTATCAGAGGCATCATGTAGAGGCTTCTCCCTAAAAAGGAATCAAAATATGTTGTCACTTAGACATCAGCCCCTGAAGCTCAAATTCTATTTGAATCTTCAAACATGGGTAATTATTTCTTGACCATAGAAGATACTCATGTTTCAACTGATGAAACTTTCGAAAATGGCAATCTAAAGATTGGTTCAAATGGAATAGCAGAAGATGTGAGAGAGCATGATGCAAGCATAAAAGAATTCCCCTTCCAAGCAAGGAGAAATCTAAAGAAAGATCAATTTTTGATGATGTTTGGATCCTAGAATTTGATGGCAGCAATTTTTCTATCGGCTCAGGGGTTGGGATTATGTTGATATCTCCTTAAAAATATATTTTTCCTTCTTCATACAAGTTGTAGTTCAGAAATAATAACAATATGGTTGAATATGAATCTCTATTACTTGGATTGAAGGTTGCTCAAGATAAAGGCATCAAACTCCTTCATGCCAAAAAAAATGCTAAACTGGTGGTTTGTTAGGTAAGAAACTTGTATCAAACCAAAAATGAGAGATTACACCACTAACATAATCTAGTCTAGGACCAACATGAAAGCTTTGATGCTTTTAAAATCTCTACCATACTTAGAGAATTCAATGACCGAGCTGATGCACTGGATATTTTAGCAACCCTCTTAGTTCCTCATCTAGACTTCAAAGGAAACAAGTACACTATCAAATTGGTATTTAGACTAAGTGTGCCTGATAATGCCAATAATTGGCAAGTGTTAAATAGTAACAACCAAATCATCACATTTTTAGAATAAAAATATAGCTTCGAACATCTTCATTTTGAAGGCAGTAAGCTCCAAAAACTTGAATCAGTGCCTGAAATAAATTTAGACGTAGGGGAAGAATTCATGTAGCTAAAAGGGAATAAGATTCCTAAAGGACTAGTTTCTCTTAAAAAATTGTTTGACAAGCATGATAGGTTCATCAAATAGCAATAAATGGATTCAAACTCCTCCCAAGGGTTCGATCAAATAAATTTAGGTACCAAGGAAAATCCCAAGATGGTGAACATTGGGAAGTGTTATAGTCCAGAAGATAAATTCAAATTTACTAACCTATTTCACCATTACATGAATGTTTTGGCATACTCTTATGATGATCTAAAGTCACTTAGGCCTGATGAAATTCAACATGAAATTCTACTCAAGGATGATTCAGTCCCTTACAAGTAAAAATCCCAGTAGTATAATTTAAAGATATCAGGTACTATTCTATCTGAGATACAAAAAATGTTGAATGCTAAGATAATTTTTCCAATCCATCATTCCACATAGATTTCCAACATAGTTCTTATAAGGATGAAGAATAGCAAAATTCACATCTGTGTGGATTTTAGGAATCTAAATCAGTCATCTTTAAAGGATAACTATCATTTACCCATCATGGATCAAGTGCTTCAAACAGTGACTAGCTCAGAGATGTTATCAATGCTAGATGACTTCTCAGAATACAATCAAGTTGAAGTTAGTGAAGTAGACCAACACAAGATTGCCCTCACCACACCTTGGAGTATGTTTGCATATATAAGGATGCCTTTTATCTTGATAAATTTTGGTGCCACCTTTCAGAGAGCAATGGACCTTACTTTCAAGGATGAGATGGGTAAGTTTATTATAGTTTATCTTAAAGACTTGACTATCTTTTCTAAGCATCACCCAGATCATATATGCCACTTGCAACAAGTGCTAGAGCACTACCACTAGAATGATATTTCTTTGAATCCCAAGAAGTCTATTTTTGGAGTAACAGAGAGAAAACTTATCAGACACATTGTGTCCAAAAGAGGCATAAAGATTGACTCAGACATAGTCAAGTCTATCCAAGAGCTTACCTTGCCTACAAGTAAGACTATTGTTCACTCTTTCTTCGAGAAGGTGAATTTCTTATGAAGATTCATTCTTGAGTTTGCTGAGAAGACTCAACACATTGTGAACATGATAAAGGAAAAGGTCACCTTTAGCTAGACTGAAGAAGGCAAGTCAGCATTTGAGGATATCAAGACTGCCATTGCCCACGCTCTAATTTTGGTTTGTCCAGACTACAACAAAGATTTCATTATATATAGTTATGCTTCTAAACACATGCTTTCAACAATTTTAGTTTAATAGAATAAAGAAGGTATAGAGTCTCCCATTTCTTTCATGAGCTTCCCTCTCAAATCTAATGATCTGAAGTACTCAAACATGGAGAAGAATGTTTATGCAGTGGTGAAGGTAGTCAAGCATTTCTACTTCTATATATTTAATTCTCACACTAACACCTTGGTTCCTGATACCATGGTCAAATCCATACTAACTCAACAAAAGTTTGGGATGAAAAGAAGTAATTAGATTGTGAAGATTTAGGAGTTTGATCTATTCATCAAGCCAACAAAGCTAGTATGAGGAAAAAGCCTATGCTAATTAATTGATGATAACCAATTAGAAGAAATAGAGAACGAAGAATCAAAGGTGGAAGACACACTAACAGTCCTCTTTGTCTCCACCACTAATGAGTGGTATTCAGATATTGCTCATTTCCTTACTTATAGTGAGTGTTCTACTCACCTATCTTACAAAGAAAGGAAGACTATCAAGTTGAAAGCTACCAATTTTGTCCTTTGAGATAATGGCTTATACAAGAGGAGCCTTAATGGAGTGTTCCTTTGCTATGTGGATAAAGAGGAACAAAGCCAACTTTTAAAATCTTTCCACAATCTACCCTCTGGAGAACATTTTTTTCCTCCTATGACTACCCATAAAATTTTGTGAGCTAGGTATTATTGGCTAACTCTTTTCTAAGATACATATAAGTGGGTAAGGAAATGTGAACTATGCAACCAATTTGTTGGAAGACCCAAGTTGGTTGCCCTGCCTCTCAAGCTAGTGGTGATAGAAGAGCCATTCTAGAAATGAGAAATTGATTTTATTAGAGCTGTAAACCCATCTTCAAGTGCTAGATATGATTATGTCCTTACAGTAACTGACTACTTCACCCAATGGGTGGAATCTATCCCAACCAAGCATGCTACTTCATAAGTAGTGTGCAATTTTCTCAAGAAGAATATTATTTCCAAGTTTGGGGTCTCAACCAAGATTGTCATATATAATGCAGCTTGTTTCACTTTCTAAGAGATTACTCAGTTCTATTTTACTATGAGATCACCCTCTCTCACTCTTCTAATTGCTTTCCATAAGAGAATGGATAAGCTGAATCAAGTAACAAGAACCTAATGACTATCATCAAGAAGCTAGTGGATGACAACCAAAAGACATGGCATAAAACATTAGTTGATACTTTGTAGGTAGATAGAATTACACCAAAAAGGGCAATTGGTATGTCTCATTTCCAACTTTTTAATGGTATCAGTGATGAGATACCAATCACCTTGAAATTGCTAGCATTAAAATTAGCTAAGTCAATTGAAGATCAGACATATGAAAGCTCCATTGACAAGAGGATCATGTGCTTAACTAAGTTGGATGAGTAGAGAACTATGGAGGTACACCAAATTACTACCCATCAAAGTTTGGTGAAGAATTTCTTTGACTAGAAGGCAAAAAATTGTGATTTCCAGGTTGGAGATCAAGTCCTGCTATGGGACAAGAGAAGAGAACCAAAAGGGATGCATGAGAAGTTGGATTCTCTTTAGAGAGGCCCATTTATTATCCATTAGCTCAATGGTGAGAATAGCTTTCTATTGAAATATCAAGATGGCACTCTCTTCTCTCTACCTTATAATGGGCAGCATCTGAAGCACTTCAATCCTTGAAGTATCAGATAAGATCACCTTGTACATATGTATATTTGTATAGTCTTTAGTTCTATTTTTGTGCTTTCATTTTTGTTTTTGTCACCTTTCATTTTGGGTAGCATGACTCCATAACCTAATGGCATACTTCAAGGCACTGAAGATTCTAGTTTCTACTCCACTCAGCTTTTCCAAAATTTTCAACTGAAGGAAGTTCCCCAGTGGAGTCACCAAAAATTGTTGGGTGAATGTTTTATCAATCAGCTAACTAATGAACAAAATAGGTCTCTTCAACCATAACATAGGGAAATTGGTGAGCTAGATGTGCAAGTTTACTATATCAAAAGGGGACAAATTTCTCCTCTTATTAAGGGGAGGTTTCCTGTAAATATGTAGGAGCTATATACTATATATATAAGTAGAAAATAACACTTAGAGGTAGGATAAACCATCCATCTCTCTTTTTTCAGAGATGATGTTCATAAATGAAAAGAGAAATCCTAATGAAATGATAAAAGACACTCCTCTTCTTTCAAAAGTGTTGTTCAACAAGCAAAAGGATTCTTTCAAGTGGTGACAAGTAACTGTAATAGGGCATAGTAACACAATAGGATGAAATGTAGCACAAAGTCTCCACCTCAACTACCAAAGAGTGAAATATGAAGGACAATGAGGGCACAAAGTCATCCCAAATTTCTTTACATATAAATAGAATATGAAGGATAACGAGTGCATAAAGTCATCTAAAGATCCTTTACACATGGAATAGAAAGAAAACACACTAAAGGCAATTGTAGCGGCACAAAGTATCTCCATAGCTAGCTTCAATACACCTTCCTGATTATTTTCACTAATTATACTTATTTTATTAAATGGAAAAAATGTATTAAGGAAATAGACATAAGAATAATTTCCCCAATAACCAAGCTATTACAGCACAAAGTCTAAAAAGTCACTTGTTTTTTTATTCAAATAATGAAATATGATCAACAATCTAAGTTCAAAGTCTCAGTAATGGCTTTCAATTTTAGCAGAGTTTTGTTTTTGATGATAGAGAGCGATCCTTCTTCATTTATGAGAGTTGAGCCAGCAGGGCATGTGCATCTTTTGTAGGTTTGAATCTGGCTTCAAACATAGCTTTGAGGGTGTTCCAATCAGTCACATTTTAGGCCTATAGATGATAAAACCAATTTACAACAGCACCTTGTAAAGTTTCCACAAATAGCCTAACTGCTACATCCTCATACTCTACACTCATTATGCCATAGGCTATGTTGAAGGCTATAATATGTTCATCAGGATGGACCTTCACATCACCATAGAACTTGAGAATTTTTTTCTTAAACTGCGTGGTAGCTCATGTAGAGGTGGAGTTAAATTGAGTGAGCCAAAAGAGTTACCCCAAAGGCCTTGAATTACCATAGTATGACTATGGAAAGGTGGAATAATAAATCTTAAAGGGGTAAGTATTGATAAAGCTTTATTAATAGTAGAAGTGGATACTTTACCCAGTAATGGAGACTTGACTTTAGTAGGACGAAAGTTCCTAGTTCATTGGAGGCGAGATGGTGAAGGAAACATATCAAAATTACTTTGTTGTACTAACTCAAATATAGGGTCAATAATACCTTTATCCCTTTGGCTTCACATATATCATGGATCTGCCAAATTGTAAAACAAAAATGAGAAAGAACTGGCCTTCTTTCAGCTTGAAGCTTGAGGCTTTAAATTGCACATTTTATCCTATTTGACATGGAGGTGAAGGGAGATGGTAAGGCTATAATGATAATGGGTAAGACATAAAATGGAGTCACTAGAGTCTATAACGGATAAGGGCAAGGACTACTTTAGTCTAAAACTTGAGGCTTTAGATTACACAAAAATCCCTAGCGAAGTCACCAAAAATTGTTGGGTAAATATTTAGTCAATCAGCGAACTGATGAGCAGAATAGGTCTCTTCAACCACAACATAGAGAAATTAGTTGGCTAGATGTGGAGGTTTACTACATCAAAAGTGGATAATCTCTCCTCTCATCAAGGGGAGGTTCCCTATAAATATGTAGGAGCTATATATATATATATATATATATATATATATATATATATATATATATATAAGCAAAAAATAACACATAGGGGTAGGATAAACCATCCATCTCTCTTTTTTTAGAGATGATGTTCATAAATCAAAAAAGAAATGCTAATGAAATGATAGAATATACTCCTCTTCTTTTAGAAGTGTTGTTCAATAGACAAAAGGAACCTTTTAGGTGGTGACAAGTAACTGTAATAGGGCATAGTAATAAGAGGATGTTGTTGTCGTAGTAACAGCTATAGTGACAAGTACTCATCGGTGTTTATAGAAGATCAAGAAGAATCAGCTAGTGACTCCAACATTGGTTTCCTAAATTACTAGGATGAACTTAGAGGTTAAGGTGAAGAATTTGATGGATCATATACTGTATTCACCCAGTCCTAGAACCAGTCAGCCCAGCAAGCTGATAAAATAAAAATAGGGGAAAATTCTCAGCCTGTAATTTCAATTGCCAAATGAGGAACTTCTCTACCTTTCCAACTAAAGGACCCAGTGAGTAATAAAAAGGTAAGTACATCAAACATTCTTACATCTTCAACTTCAATTTCATATAGTAGTCCTTCCCCTCCTAAAAACCAAAAAGATGAACTGCCTTCCTTTGTTCCTAATCTATTTCAATCATTTGACATAATCAACCATGTAAAGAAGACCAAAATTCAAATGTCTGAATTTGAATTCTTGCAATCCCATCTCGAGTAGTTGGATAGGCTAGTTCAGTGTGTGAAGAGTAAAGTTGTCCCTATAAGACAAGATGTTAAAAAGGTAACTCATGATCCCCCAAGAAACATGCCCATCCTAAAAAATATTGTCATTACTCTTCCAACTACCCTTGGGAAAATAGAGCCTTTCTATGTTTTCCTATTGATAAATGGTCACAAGCTGAGCAATTGCATTATAGACTTAGGTGCATTTGACAACATCATGCCTACCAAGGTGGTAGATTCTCTTAGACTCACATTGACCAACACCTTTGGAAGATGTTTCTCCATGGAGAAAAAATAAGCACCTCTACTAAGATAAATCAAGGATGCCTAATTTATATTTGCAGCATTCCTAGACAAAAAAATCAAGATGATAGTCCTGGTGACTTACATCCTAGCCTCATACAACATTATTCTAGGGCAAAAATTTTATAAAGATGTTGGAGGAGAATTAAACATGGATTTATCTAAAGCAAGGATCCCTATCAAAGGCATCATGTAGAGGCTGCTCCCTGAAAATGAATCAAAATATGTTGTCACTCAGACATCAGCCCCTGAAGCTCAAATTCTATTTGAATCTTTAGACATGGGTAATTATTTCTTGACCTTAGAAGATACTCATGTTTCAGCTGATGAAAATTCTAAAAATGGTAGTCTAAAAATTGGTTCAGATGGAATAGTATAAGATGTGAGAGAGCATGGTGCAAGCACAGAAGAATTATCCCTTCTAAGTAAGGATAAATCTAAAGAAAGATCAATTTTTGATGATGTTTGGATCTTAAAATTTGATGGCAACAATTCTTCTACCAGCTTAGGGGATGGGATTGTGTTGATGTCTCCTCAAGGAGATATTTTTCCTTCTTCATACAAGTTGCAGTTTAGCAACACCAACAACATGGCTGAGTATGAATCTCTATTGCTTGGATTGAAGGCTGCTCAAGATAAAGGCATCAAACTCCATACAAAAGGAGATGTTGAACTGGTGGTTTGTTAGGTAAGAAACCTATATCAAACCAAAAATGAGAGAATATGCCACTACCACAATCTATTCTGGGACCAACTTGAAAGCTTTAATGCTTTCAACATCTCTACCATACCCAAGAAATTCAATGACTGAGCTGATGCACTGGTTATTATAGCAACACTCTTAGTTCCTCATCTAGACTTCAAAGGAAACAAGTACACTATCAAATTGGTCTTTAGACTAAGTGTGCCTGATAATGGCAATCATTGGCAAGTGTTCAATAGCAACAACCAAACCATCACCTTTTTGGAATAAAAAGACATCTTTGAACATCTTCATTTTAAAGGCAGTAAGCTCCAGAAAATTGAATCAACTCCTAAAATGAGTTCAAATGCAGGTGAAGAATTCTTGTAGCTAAAAGGGAATAAGATTCCTAAAGGACTGGTTTGTCTTGAGAAACTATTTGACAAGCATGACATGTTCATCTAACAACAACAAATAGATTCAAACTCCTCCCAAAGATTCGATCAGATAAATTTAAGTACCAAAGAAAATCTCAATATGGTGAACATTGGGAAGTGCTATATTCTATAGGAGAAACTCAAATTTACTGACCTACTTCACCATTACATGGATGTTTTATCATACTCTTATGATGATCTAAAGTCACTCAAGCCTAAGGAAATTTAACATGAAATTCCTCTCAAGGATGATTCGGTCCCTTACAAGTAAAAATCCTAACATTATAATCCAAAGATATCAGGTACTATTCTATTTGAAATTAAAAAAATACTAAATGCTAAGATAATTTTTCCAATCCATCATTCCACATGGATTGCCAACATAGTTCCTATAAGGAAGAAGAATGGAAAAATTCACATCTATGTAGATTTCAGAAATCTGAATCAATCATCTTTAAAGAATAACTATCCTTTACCCTCATGGATCAAGTGCTTCAGATAGTGACCAGCTCAGAGATGTTATCAATGCTAGACAACTTCTCAAGATATAATCAAGTTGAAGTTAGTGAAGTAGACCAACACAAGACTACCTTCGCCACACCTTGGGGTATGTTTGCATATAGAAGGATGCCTTTTGGATTGATAAATGCTGGCACCACCTTTTAGGAGCAATGGACCTTGATTTCAAGGATGAGATGGGTAAGTTCATTTTAGTTTATCTTGATGACTTGACCATTATTTTTAAGCATCACCTGGATCATATACGCCACTTTCGATAAGTGCTAGAGTGATACCACCAGAATGGTATTCCCTTGAACCCTAAGTAGTCTATTTTTAGAGTAATAAATGGGAAACTTCTCAAACACATTATGTCCAAAGGAGGCATAAAGATTGACTCAGACAGAGTTAAGTCTATCGAAGAGCTTACCTTGCCTATAAGTAAGACTGTTGTTCACTCTTTCTTTGAGAAGGTGAATTTCTTATCAAGATTCATTACTAAGTTTACTAAGAAGATTCGACGCATTGTGAACATGATGAAGGGAAAGGTCACCTTCAGCTAGATTGAAGAAGGAAAGTGAACATTTGAGGATATCAAGACTTTCATTGCCTGTGCCCCAATTTTGGTTTGTCCAGACTACAACAAAGAGTTCATCATATATAGTTATGCTTCTGAACACATGCTTTTAGCAATTCTAGTTCAATAGAATAAATAAGGTATGGAATCTCCCATTTCCTTCATGAGCCACCTTATAAAATCTCATGAGCTAAAGTACTCAAACATGCAGAAGCATGCTTATGTAGTGGTGAAGGCAGTCAAACATTTCTACTTCTATATCTTGAATTCTCACACTATTACCTTGGTTCTAGATACCATAGTCAAATCCATACTAACTCAGTAAGATTTTGAGATGAAAAGAGATAATTGGATTGCAAAGATTTAGGGGTTTGATCTAGTCATCAAGTCAACAAAGTTGGTATGGGGAAAAATCCTATGCCAATTAATTGTTGATAACCAACCAGAAGAAATAGAGCATGAAGAATCAAAGGTGGAAGACACACCAATAGTCCTCTTTGTCTCCACCACTAATGAGTGGTATTTAGATATTGTCATTTTCTTACTTATGGTGAGTGTCTTTCTCACCTATCCTACAAAGAAAGGAGGACTATCAAGTTGAAATCTACCAATTTTGTCCTTTGGGATAATGGCGTGTACAAGATTAGCCTTGATGTAGTGTTCTTTCATTGTGTGGATAAAGAGCAACAAATCCAACTTTTGAAATTTTTTCACAATTGAGCCTGTGGAGGATATTTTTTTGCTCCTTTGACTACCCATAATATTCTATGAGCCAGATATTATTTGTCAACTCTTTTCCAAGATGCATATAATTGGGTAAGGAAATGTGAACTATGCCAGCAGTTTGTTGGAAGACCCAAGTTGGCTACCTTGCCTCTCAAGCCAGTGGTGATAGAAGATCCATTCCAGCAATGGGGAATTGATTTTATTGGAGTTATAAACCCATCTTCAAGTGTTGAACATGATTATGTCTTTACAACAACTGACTACTTCACCAAGTGGGTTGAACCTATCCTAACCAAGCATGTTACTTCAAAATTAGTGTGTAATTTCCTCAAAGAGAATATCATTTATAGGTTTGGGGTCCCAACCAATATTGTCATAGATAATGCAACTTGTTTCACTTCCTAGGAGATTACTCAATTCTTTTTTTAGTATGGGATCACCCTCTCTCACTCTTCTGAATACTTTCCACAAGGGAATGGACAAGTTGAATCAAGTAATAAGAACCTGATGACTATCATCAAGAAGTTGGTGGATGACAACCAAAGGATAGGGCATAAGGCATTGGTTGATGCTTTGTGGGTAGATATAATTACACCAAAAAGGGCAATTGGTATGTCTCCTTTCCAACTTCTTTATGGTATCAATGTTGAGATACCAATCACTTTAGAATTGCCAGCATTAAAATTGGCTAAGCCAATTGAAGATCAGACATATGAAAGCTCCATTGATAAGAGGATCATGTGCTTGACTAAGTTGGATGAGCAAAGAACTATGGTGGTGAACCAAATTGCTGCCCATTAAAGTCTGGTGAAGAATCTCTTTGGCTAGAAGGCAAAAACTATGATTTCCAGGTTGGAGATCAAGTCCTGTTGTGGGACAAGAGAAGAGAACTAATGGGGATGCATGGAAAGTTTGATTCTCTTTGGAGAGGCCAATTTATTATCCATCAGCTTAATGGTGAGAAATTCTTATTGAAATATCAAGATGGCACACTCTTTTCTTTGCCTTACAATGGGCAGCATCTGAAGCACTTCAATCTGTGAAGTATCAAATAAGATCAACTTGTACATATGTATATTTATATAGTATTTAGTTCTATTTTTGTGCTTTCATTTTTTTTGTCACCTTTCTTTTTTTTAGCATGACTTCATAGCCCAATGGCATACTTAAAGGCACTGGAGATTCTGGTTTCTACTCCCCTCAGCTTTTCCAAAGTTTTCAACTGAAGGAAGTTCCCCAACTAGAGCCAATTATTGTCCCCCAAAAATATCACTCATTTTTTTGAGACAAAATTTGAACTATTTTGGTCAAATAGACCAAAATCCTCTCTCCCCTTATAAAAAATTGGTCTGGGCATTAAAATGCTTCATTATTGAAGCTTTTTTCAAAAATATATGGACTCTACAAGCTTAAATTTATAGACTTTGTAGGAAGGAATCTATGGACTATATAGGCTAAGTTCTACAAACTCATTTCTATAGACTCTACCATTTCTACAAGATCATTTCTACATACTTTTTAGGGTAGTTTCTATAGACTCTGTAAGAGAGAAACA
Organism: Torreya grandis; assembly: GCA_037957365.1. Taxonomy (NCBI): domain Eukaryota; kingdom Viridiplantae; phylum Streptophyta; class Pinopsida; order Cupressales; family Taxaceae; genus Torreya; species Torreya grandis. The sequence goes on from JARHVA010005725.1 coordinate 667,064, forward strand.
AGTTCAACACTTAGCCATTTTTTCTATCGTGAAGAAATTGTGGAAGCTGCCAAGTGTCATCTACTAAAACACAATATGATTTACTTCTCAAAGTAGTGGAACTTGCCATGTGTCCCTTGTAATATAAGCAAAGCATGCCACATGTCAACATCCACATGAATCCAAGTGAGTCCCAAATGTTTCTAAAGTTTAGTGGAAGCCACCATGTGTCACCTTCCATGGGACTCTCAAAAGGCATCCAAATCATCTATAAGTTAAGTGGATGCTGCCATGTGTCCTTACCTATTTCACAATGGATGCTACCATGTGTCACTTATTGAGATCGATGAAAAATTGACTAAGGCAAAGCCAAAGGACAAACAGCCCTTGCGGAAGGTAGGTGAGGAATAGATGGATCATTGCAAAAGTCTGAAGGATATTTCTAGGCTTGAACAGTCCTTGTGGAGGGCACAGTTCTCTTTTGGCAAAAGAACACAGAAAAATGGTTAAGGCAAGAATCCTTTAGACTTTTTGTTCAAAATAATTCACCTAGGAAGAAAGCTTGATAGAAAACTTGATGAAAAGTAGAGGCAAAGCAAAGGAAGATTTCTTTCAGACAAATTATCTGAAAGAATTCCTTCAGACTTTTTATTTGAAGGAAAATTCCACTGAAATAAAAAACTTGCCAAGGAAATAAAAGCCTGAAAGCTACCACATGTCCCTTATAAATTGGTGTAGAAGCCACCATGTATCTGTTACAAATTGTATTAGAAGTTGCCTGGTGTCCCTCATAAAGTTGTAGTGGAACGTGCCATGTGTCATCATAAAATTGTAACAAAAGCTGCCACATGTTAATCATAAAATTACAATGGAAGCTGCCATGTGTCATTTATCGAGACATAGTTTCTAGTAACTTTCAAAGCAACAGAACATGCCATGTGTCATCCACAAAGCTTAGCAGAGGCTACCAAGTGGAAACATCTGTAGCTTCTTATATTTTTTTTATAAAGACTATAGTGGGCCCCAGGTATATTGCTAAGGTCAAATAGAATGTGACAACTATCATCATCTGCATGAATCCAAATGAGTCTCAAATGTTTCCATTATGTCTTTAAGAACTTGGTGGAAACTGCCACATGTCATCTTTCACAGGACTCTCAAAAGGTATCTATAAAGTAGTGGAAGTCACCACGTGTCCTTTGTAAAGCCTAGTGGAAGCCACCAAGTGTCACTTTCTAAGATCAACAGAAAGAAGCCTCAAGCAAAGAAAGAAGTAGTGACAGATGGTTTCCAAGGTTCAAAGGTTCATAGGTTCAATGGTTCAAAGGAAGCTCCAGACAAAGAGCAATAAAGTGATTAGACTATTAAATCATTGAACCTGTAGACACCAATATTGTGTCGACTCCCATTGGTCCCTTACACACTTTATTAATTTAAAATAAACTACTTGTTTTAAATTAATGACATCACCTAGACACCTCACCTTAGACACCTCACTTTGGACACCTCACCCTAAGACCATTTCCTACCCTATGAGTCACCCTAAGACTAAGTCATCCAAATCCTAACTACCCATGACTTATTCTCACTCCCTATTAACCTCTTAACTGACTCTCATGCCTAATAAACCTATCTTTTGACCGTTCTCCAATGGCAAATGCGCTTGGCAGATGGAGGAATGGGCAAAGGGCAAAAAATAGACCTTTTACCCATTCTCTAGATCCCAACATTGGTCAACTATCAGCTGATGCTGGTGGTATCACTGACATCGGTTACATAAATCAAGTTCTAACATTGAGTTAGCTCTCTAGCCCCTGACTCTTAGACATCGATGCGCACACTTTGAGATCAATCATCAAAATTTGACTAACACTCCCTTGGCTATAGAAATTCTATGCAAGTCACTCCAGATTAAACTAAAACATTGTACGAGGACCTCGACATCAGCCATAATAGGAATAAGCATTTTATGCCATTGGTTCTTCATCAAGCAGAGCTAAGTATTCTTTTGCCTCTCATTTCAATAATTTAGAATACATTAGTAATTAGTTTCTATTTACTATTTCTAAATACTATCAACTCGACCTAACTTTCTTCTTAGAGAGGCTGAAAAGCCTTCCCCTTGTCCTTACTCTCTTCTCACACCTACCCTCTACCTTTGCCCCTTCTCAGACCCTATTCACTGTCCTATAACCCTGCATAAACCTTTAAACTTCCAAACTCCTTTGTCGACCATACACATAACCCTGAAACTCATCCAAGGCCCATTGCCCCTACCGACATCGATAGCCTAACTGACATCGACAACATTGACCAATTGACCTCAGTAGGACTACCGACGTCAGTGACTATGTCAGACTGACTGTAGAGAATAGGTATGTGTTATCTACTTTCTCTTTCTTAGTCTTTCATCATTTCTTTTTATACAACACTCTTTTTATCAAATAGTGGACTGTCATCCCTTAAGGAAGTTTTTACGCTTTTGGGACTAGGCATGTAGCTTGGCAGTCCACCATCTCTCTCTCTCTAACATTCTCCTTATTTGAGTTTCTTTCATATTGCATGTGTTTCCTCCATAGCTAAGGAGGAGCTCCTACAACACTTGGATACGGTGCACAACTTAATCCAAGTAACATCAAACCCTTGACTCTTTAACTTTAATTTCTTTTTTCTTTTGAATGTAATTAGTAAAAACGTAGAGAAACATTCTGGCATGCCTGGTGGGACCCTAGAGTTTTCCTTGCGTTCATTCTTCTAAAAAGCAAATTTTCATATAGTTGCATTAGGAAAAGATTTTCTTCTTGCATCCTTCTTCTATCTCTTTATTTCAAAAATAAATCATAAGCACAAGTTAAAAAGAACATCTTTCTTTTTCTTCTTGTCACTTCTTCCCAGCATCATAGAGTAGTGAAAATTCATACTCTTAACCTCTTCTCAATTTTTTCCATTTAAACAAAATATTTCAATTTGGGTTAAAAATTATTGCATTTCATTCCTACTTGAATGCATACTTAGCCTACTCACTTAGTAATTAAAAAAGCATTATGAATAAATCATAGTGCATAAATGTTACACAACCAAATCACAATCACAATCAAATTAAACATTTAAACATACTTGAGACAAGGCCCTCTAGGATTTCATCACCTAGCAGATACCTTATCCTTCTTGGTGATCCTACTTGGACTTCACTACCAAGGGGAGAACCCACTCTATTCTCTGGCAGAGTATAAACTATAGGCAAAGTATATATTGGCTAATAGATCTAGCTTGGCTCTGGGTTCATGAAGTGAAGGGAGCAAGCCCCATCACCAAGCCACATACTGAACCTAACACAAATTTTTTAGCACCAAAACATAACCCAAAACCAGCCATAGACTTCCTCTTTAGGACCCATTCTACAAGCCCAATTCCCAAACATATTCTTCTAAGGCATAAGCCACCACAACTTTAAAATTTATTATTAGGAATTTAACATTTTAGTAGTTACTTGCCATCATCTATTTTGCTATTTTTATCTAATTTTTTGAGCTGGTAAGGTTGCATCATTTTGAGGTCTAGAAATAACTCAAAATTTCTCTTTCTTTCAAGAAATATCATTTTTTTGTGTTTCTAGAATTACATAGAAACTGACATTAGTTTTTCCATCAGCGTCAGCAACACAGCTTCACCAACATCAGTTATTCCACCGACCTTAGAAACATTTCATAACCAACATCAGTTAGTAAACCGACGTCGGTCACTGTCAACAAATTTTCTTTCCAAACAGCAAGCTTAAAACCTGACTTTTTTGCTGTCAAACACAAATTTTGGTTTTCTAAAACTGAGACACATAGTTTTTGGAACCTAAACCCATTTTGCCTTGGATGGTTTTCACACGTAGTCAAGCCAAATCTCTTGTTGACCATGTAAGGCAACAACCACTACCACCTTTGCCTTCTATACCAAGTCATCTAATGGAGTATACTTTAGACACTGAGCTTACTCCTATCCAACCTACCCCAAATCAACCTCCTATTATTCCCATAGAGGATCAAGACTTCGAGAGATTCCTTGACCTCAACGTCAAAGCTCTCCAACACTATCTCGCAAGAAGCCAAATGCAAGATCCTTCAGATAACCTTGTTTATGGGATGCCAACTTCCTTGGTTGAAATGGCAATAATATCAACAACATCCATTACCCAACCTATGGTCACTTAGGCCATTTCCTCAACTAGTAACCCAACCATGGCTAATGTTCAAGATTTGGCCTCTTCTTCTATTTTTGGACCTACCTCCATTGGGGTTTTTGTATCCCCTCAACCACAAACAATTCAACCAAGTTCAACACCTTTCCAGAACTTGATTGTCTCTATCCCACCCACTCTTATGCCTATAAACACGAGAGTGGCTACTCATCCTTTAACTAGTGTCACCACCATTCAACCACCCTTGGTGGAATCTAGTCAAGTTGTGCCCTCCAACTTCATGGCACAAGCCCCCTTGACCTCAATATCAGTCCCTATGACAAACTACCAATATGTTGCACCTACACAAATGTAACTGTTGACGACTAGAGATTGCATCCGGTGGTAGGAAAATGGATTCCTACCTTCTCCCTGCAACATGTAAACTCCTCTCTTACCTGTGGGATGGTGAAGCAAGAGAGGAGAGTCTCTAGGTATGGGTTAGTTCCCTCTGATGTATCTTGTTTGTTTTAGGAAGTGCAAAATAATGGATAGGCAGGTATATATATACAGCTATAAACTGGGGGGTAAAAAGGGAGAAGAAATGTAGGAAAACAAATAACCTACTCTAAAGAGGTGATACACCAAAAAATGAAATAACCTTCCCACCTCCACACTCGAGATCAGATAAAACAACATACATACACTAAGACTTGGTAGAAAAGACCAGGTTGCTAGAATGACAAGGAGGTTTAAATACAAGAAATAGGGACTCACCAAGATGCTATGGATTGCATACTATAAGTGACCTCCTTTGTTTTTGCACCCCAAGTGGAACTCTTCACCTGTAAGCTGCAAATTGACACTTTGTAGATAGCTGGTGCGTTGGTATTTAAACCTGTGAGAGCATTTGAAAGAAAATGACTGAACACAAATTAAACACATAGGACATACATAGGGTATCCATCTAAGAAAGAGGTAAAAATTGTATTTTATTGATTCAGGTAGAGAATTTGGAGAGCTATGCTCTTTACAAAATTGGAGAAGATCCTCCTTTAAAATGGCCAAGTTTGCCAATTTATATGGGAAAAGCTAAGAGGAGTCTTATTGGCCTTTGCTTGCAAGTGGCTGCATCAAGTCTTCATTAAGAAGAGGAAAAACACTGTAGCTGACATCATAAAACCTACCTAGACCATGCTTGCTACCTCATTTTGCATGCAGCCTGCTCCTCTACCCATAGGGCAGGCCTTTTTCTATGTTCTGTGGGCCTTTTTTGCCGCTTGATGTTGTGAGCGGTAATTTTATCACCCAATGTCGTGGACTGCACGTGGCAATTTTGCCGATGTCGACTGATTTACTACTGTGCATGGCAATTTTGCCAATGTTAGTCGAGTTAGCTACCATGCACGGTAGTTTTGCCGACGTCAGCTGATTTTGCTGCGAGTCTCCTTTTGTCTACCTGCTGCTTCTCATGGTAGTTTTGCCACTTACTGCTTGTATTGGCGGTCTCTTTTTCCCTACCTACTACTTCCTACAAAAATTTTGTCTCCCATTGCTTAAAACTTTGAATTTTTTGTGGGACTTAGATGCATTGAACCATTGACTTGAACTTTTGTATTGAACCAAAGTGCTTGAACCTTTTCGTTGAACTGAATTATTGAACCTGAAGATGAACTGCAACCCAAAATTAACTGGCCATGCAAAGCAAGTGTAGAAGGTGACCGAGATTTTGCCTATGGGTGAAATTGGTCAACAGTAACCAAGTACATCATACACCCCTCTCAACACCTTCTAAGTACCCTATAACCTCGGGGGTGCCCCTCATGCCAATCCATCTACTAATCTAATTAAGATGCTGATGGATAAGATGTCCAACCTTGAGACATCCATTTCTAGTTCAAAGAATGTTCTGTCATATGAACAAATCATTAATGAACCTATTCACCCTTTGGTGCCTATTAGACCATACCCTAGCAAGTGGAAACTCCTAAAATTTACTTGATTTTAGAGTAAAGAGGACCCATAAAAACATCTACAATCATTTAGACACACTTGCTACCTCATAGCGCACGATGATGCATTATTACTTCACACATTCCCCATGTCACTTTTTGGTGCCACCCTTGACTAGTATAGCTCCATTACCAATCATTATCTCTTTACCTGCACTCAATTAGCTCAGCTATTTCTCAACCACTTCTCAATTAACATCACTAAAAAGGTCTCCATCATAGACCTATATTTTATTAGACAATTTGATAATGAATCAATAGCTGACTTCGTTGCCCATTGGAGAGGTTTGATCAACCAACTCTCCTTTTCACTACCTCAACCTGAGCTCATTGAGCTCTTTTCAAGAGCATGTGTGAAGCACATCTCATCTACTTTGTGGGTTCAAACTTTTTGCATATTTGATGAAGCTTTCACCATGGCCCAAAAGCTTGAACTCTACACTGTCGAAGAAGATAAGGTCAAATTGCATAGTAAAAATACCAATACAAAATCCAATGACACTTCTTCTTCCAAACCTTCTTCTTCCCACTCCAAGTCCAAGGGATCGACAAACGTTGTGGTCCTTAGATCATCATTTTCTACTACAACCAACCAATCTGAACCCTCCACATCACAAAGCATCACAAGACAATTCCAATAATGGTATATACAGTGTCAATACACTCTAATAGGAGAATCATACACTTCTGTATTGGATGAATTAGTGAAGCAGGGGGTCCTCAATCTCCCTCAAATCTGACTTGTCTAATTTAACCCCTCATAAGCCATCCCTGCATGGTATAGGGAAAGTGACTTTTGTAACTATCATCATGTCAAAGGTCATGACACGGACAATTGTAAAACCTTTAAAAACATTGTTCAAAATATGATAGACAAAGGGGACCTTGTTTTGGATAACCCAAATGTGCCGGCTAAATAAAACATAGATATCTTTAGGCAACCATTCCCTAACCATCCCCCAAGTCAAAATAATATTCAGACCATGGATGATGACCCCCAAGAGCGCAATATATGCACGGTCAACATGGTTTCTCCTTTTATTCCTAACCAACCTCTCCTAAAATTTGAAGAGGTTAGTCAACCTATTCCTCCACCATGGGTATAAGAGCCTATTTTACCCACATCACCCCAATGACATCAAACACATCCTCTACCCATTCTTCAACCTTGTGAGGAACCCGTATTACCTGTTCCTCTTGTCCCCACCTTCCCTCTTCTTCTACCATTAGAAGAAGTTAGCATTTAGAACCCACACCCTCATGTAGAAGGGGCCATAATCCCTCTACTTCACCCTTTAGAGGAACCTTCCTCTCCTATTTGTCCTCCACCAGTGGAGGATAGTCCTCCATCAACCCCCCTTTCACACATAGGAGAATCCACTTTGACCTCTCCCATATTGGAGGATGCTTTGACAATACCAATACCGGCTACCCATCCCTCATCCTTTTTATTACCAATGGAGGATCATACTTTCCACATTCCCAAATCACATGTGGAAGGCATGATCATCCCTGCACTCTATCCTCTCAAAGAGAAACATTCTCCAATCCCTTCTCCACCGAGAGAAGAACTTGCCACATCACCTAATTTGGCTGAGGAAGATTTGGTGATAGTTTTCTCTTGCCTTTGGCCTGAGATCACTGCATCTAACATGTTTTCACTCTCGTAATCCCCCAAATCCTCTAAAAGACTGACTGTAAGACCTCACGTGATGTCACCTAAACCCTTCTCATGATTGGTAGAAAACTTAGGATTTATCCATTATAAGAATATAAAACATGAGGCATTATGGGAGTGACTTAAGGCTCTTTATCTTACACATTCCACCTCTCCTTATACTACCAATCCTTTTGCAACAATTCACCCTAAAGTTTCTGACGAGGATCGGGCTTCCACCTCTAAATCATTAGAAGCTCAGCCTTCCATGTATGAATCTAAACCCTTGCAGGCGTCTACCATGCCAAAATAGATTAAATCTCTTGGTTTTTGCCCTATATCAAACCTCACTCACTCACAAGTGAAGGTAGATTTAAACCTCACCATGCACAATAGTGGTCCTCATACCAGAATAAAGAAGGCTGCTAAATCATGTCAGAGAACTCCTCCCCCACCTTCACCATTACCCTCTATCTTGGGTCTACATCCTTCCACCTTAATATGAGTGCTCCTTACTCCAACACCTAACAAAAACAAACTATCTCCATTACTCCCTCTCCCCATTAAAAACATACTTCCTCCAAAAAATCCAACACCTCTTATCAAGAAAATGCCATCAACGCGTGTGGCCACACCACCGACCAAAAAGATGGTATGAAAAACTCCCCCTACAACTCTTAAATAGAATTTGTCAACCCCTACTATAGCAACGAGTGTAGACTCATTGGTGGGTTCCTATGCTTTGATGTTATGTTGATTATTGTAGTCATCTAGCATCATTCTCTCACCCATTAAACCATACCAACCTCTCAGATCAAAACCATCTTGGTTTGATGTCACTAAAATTTGTTGGTATCATTGCACACTTGGACATGATACTGAGCATTATTGTGCCCTTAAGGTTGCCATTCACCAACACTTGGAAAAAGGCACCCTTCTTATTGAGGATTCTCTTGACCATTATTTTGACAAACTACCAACACCATCCCATGCCTCCCAACTCTCCCCACTTGAATTGGGATCCCATCATCAAAATATGGTCCCTCTACCACCTTCTTCCCCTATATTCAAAATCAACACCATTAATGTGACCACCAGGTCTCAAACTCTAAAGGATAAAGGAAAAGAGCAAGTTTCTATTCCTTGGACATATCTATTCACCAAGCCTTCTCAACTACCAAAACCCAAGATTCCTATCTTGGGCACATCTCAACCAAGATCTTCTAGAGTAATTCATGACTCCATGGTGAAACAACTTCACCAAACCCCTATATAGATGTCTTTGTAGGACCTAATTCAAAGCTCTCCACAACATCACCAAGCCTTAATCAAAGCTTTATAGGTAGTGGAGGTTCGACCTAAAGACCCCCAACCACTAGCTGCTTTAGTCAAATCATTACCTACCATTGCCTCCATCACCTTTAGTGATTCTAAGATTCCAGACTACAACCTAGAAGATCAGGATCTCACCCTCTTAAACTAAGCCTACCAGACGAATGCTTCACAGGATTCATCCTTGCATCACACTCCTTGTCAAAGAGGAGCTTCAACATCTTCTCTCCATTTATCCAACCCATTGATTGTCCACAATGGGTGTCAAATATTGTCCCTATCACAAAAGCAACTGGGGGAATTCAAATTTGTACTGACTATCGTGACCTCAACCTAGCTAGTCCAAAGGATGACTTTCCTTTGCCACGCATCAACCAAACCATGCCTACAACAAAAATTTGAAAGCACAAGATTTCAAAATTGGAGATCTCATCCTTAAAAAAAACCAACAAGTGAACAATATGGAAAGAAGCAAATGAGGCAAGTTTGATCCTAATGGGCTTAGACCTTATATCATAACACATAAGTATGGATTAGGGACTTATCATCTATCTTCTCTTGAAGGCCAGCTAGAACCTGAGCCCCTTAATGCCTTACATCTGTGACTATTATATTGTTAATCAAGTAATCATTCACTTGATGTTTAACTTGAGCTCATCCCTTGAGCAACCCCTATCATCCTCATTCCTATTCCTTTCAACCCTTTTTCCCTATAAACATTAGTCAACGCTTTTGTAAAGCATGAATGCTTTATCCTAATAAAAGGGAAACCCCTAAACATCTATAGTTTAGTCCATGACTAAAATTCCAATCAAAAACACAAAAAACATAAAATTGGGATGCCTACCAAAAGGTCATAAATTATAAATGTAGACTGCTCCCTTGAAGGACAGCTGCATCATTGTTGTAATTAGTAGACTGCTCCCTTAAAGGAAAGCTATTCAAAGCTATCAACATATAAATCAAAACATAGACCACTCCCTCAAAAGATGGCTATGCCCAAATTTTAGCACCCTCTCAAAAGCTACCCACATTGATCAGCTTCACATGACCATAAAACAAGACATCCCCAAGTAGACTTCCCGCATTGATCAGTCTACCAAAAAAAAAGAGACTAAAAAATTATTAAGTCATGGACTTGCCTATAGTTGTTCTCGGGGTTACCTATAAAAGGGGCAAAGTTATCCTTTCTAAAAAGGGTTATGGTATCCTCGCATATCACATAATCAAACCTATTACCCTAACATACTCAAGGGACTTTGAGCTCACTTAATGTCAAGTGATTTGAGTACTTCTCTAACACAAACCAATGGTCAAACAATGTAATGCATAAATGAAGATTTTGTTTCCAAAAACCCTATCTATGCTATCACTATGGTCCTTGTTAATGAAAGAGCAAAATGCCTTTCACTTCTTACACACCTTTGTCACATACAATCAAATCATTTTCCAACCAAACTAAACCAAACCACACTAAACCAAACCAAAACATTTTCTAACCATTAACATAACATCATGATTTATTTAATGCAAATACCAATTTGTGTTATCATAGGCCCATTCACACTAGTTTCTATGGAAAACAATACACATGGAAACTATCAACCAAACACACAATTTATGTCGAGCATATCCCATCACCAATATGGAAACTTGCTGAAGCATAAATAATCTCATTTCATTTTTAGCATACACCATTACCAATATGGAAAATTGCTAAGGATGAAAAACCACATAACCTATGTTATAGCATACACCATCACACAATATGGAAAAGGCTGTAACATCATCATACACTCATCATTTCAAACATAACCAAAATAACTATCAACCAAACACAATTTATGTCTAGCATATACCATCACCAATATGGAAACTTGTTGAAGCATAAATAAACTCATTTAATTTTTAACATACATCCATCACCAATATGAAAATTGTTAGGAATGAAAAACCACATAATCTATGTTACAACATACACCATCACACAATATGGAAAACGCAGTAACATCATCATACACTCATCATTTCAAACATAACCAAAACAACTATCAACCAAACACAATTTATGTCAAGCATATACCATCACCAATATGGAAACTTGTTGAAACATAAATAAACTCATTTCATTCTTAACATACACCATCACGAATATGGAAAATTGCTAAGGATGAAAAACCACATAACCTATGTTACAACATACACCATCACACAATATGGAAAAGGTTGTAACATCATCATACCCTCATCATTTCAAACATAACCAAACCAACCAACAACCTCTTTGACTCCAATTTCCTTTTTGGGGAGAACTACATTGGCCTAAGGCCCTTAAAATAGGGGCTATGTAGGTAGCACTCAGTTGACATGGGGTCTTTTGAGGTTAGTTCGGCCATTCATTCGTTCGTCTACTTGATGGACTAACCATATAACCTTTAACTATGACTTAACCTAGTCAAACCCAATCCATAACCTACCCTCTTCTTCCCTTTTGGGGAGAACTACATTGGCTTGAGGCCCTTGAAACAAGGGCTATGTAGGTAGCACTCAGTTGACATAGGGTCTTCTGAGGTTAACTCAGCCATTCATTCATTCGTCTATCTAATGGACCAACCATATAACCTTTAACCATGATCTAACCTAGTCAAACCCAATCCATAATCTACCCTCTTCTTCCCTTTTCAAGGAGAACTACATTGGCCTGAGGCCCTAAAAATAGGGGCTATGTAGGTAGAACTCAGTTGACATGGGGTCTTCTGAGGCTAGCTCAGCCATTCATTGGTTCATTTACCTAATGGACCAACTATCTAAACTAGTCCAAAAACATGATCAAACAACCAGCCCTGCCACTATAGAAGCCACCTTAGACTTCTTATGGGGCACATTGGAGATCACATACATGTCCTTGACCATAACAAACAACCCTTGAGATCACTTATATCTCAGCCCGACTCAACCAATGACCTTGGAGAGTGTGACTATCTCCTTAGACCATGACCACTTTCAAGACAACTTTGTCTTGGTTGTTTTGATTACATATATGCTATCTCACAAATAGTTATCAAATTATACGCATGCCAAATTATGACCCTCACACGTATTGTTAGATCGTGACCAAGTTGATCTCCAATATCTATGACATTTTCATGTTTTTCAAGAGCACTTCCTAGCCTAGATACTTGAAACACGATGACCATTGGAGCTACAGCTTTGATCATTTAACCCAATCAGCTATGACCAAAAAGTTGAGGATTGGTTACTTTGATTTTAGTGCTCCTTAACCTTACTTGTGATAATTTGACCTACCTATCACGTAAAGTGGTATACGTGCAATCTCAACTATTACAGCATTCACATTCCAACTTCACCATACCCATCCACTACCTATCAAATTGGCAACTGATTTTGAATTTCCCTCTCTTGATTCCCACTTTAAGGGGGAATACCTTATCCCATACCTGGGGCAGCCTACACTTATTTTTGTCTTGCAGTTTGTTAGAACAACCAACAAGACAAAAAGGGGCAAATGTAGACACCAATATTGTGTCAACTCCCCTTGGTCCCTTACACACTTTATTAATCTAAAATAAACTACTTATTTTAAATTAATGACATCACTTAGACACCTCACCTTGGACACCTCACCCTAAGACCATTTTCTACCCTATGAGTCACCCTAAGACTAAGTCATCCAAATCCTAACTAACCATGACTTATTCTCACTCCTTATTAACCTCCTAACTAACTCTCGTGCCTAATAAACCTATCTTTTGACCATTTTCCAATAGAAAATGCACTTGGTAGATGGAGGAACAGGCAAAGGGATAAAAATAGCTCTTTTACCCATTCTTTAGACATTGACGTTGGTCAACTATCGACCGATGCCGGTGGTATTGCCAACATCAGTTACATGAACCAAGTTCTAACATTAAGTTAGCTCTCTGGCCCCCGACTCTTGGACATCAACGTGCACACTCTGAGATTAATCATCAAAATTTGACTAACACTCCCTTGACTACAAAAACTCTATGCAAGTCACTCCAGATTGAATTGGAACATTGTACAAGGACCTTGACATCAGCCACAATAGGAATAAGCATTCTACACTACTAGTTCTTCATCAAGCAGAGCTAAGTATTCTTTTGTCTCTCATTTTAGTAATTTAGAATACATTAGTAATTATTTTTTATTTACTATTTCTAAATACTATCAACCCGACCTAACTTTCTTCTTGGAGAGGCTGAAAAGCCTTCCCCTTATCCTTACTCTCTTCTCACACCTACCCTCTACCTTTGCCCCTTCTCAAACCCTATTCACTGTCCTACAACCTTGCACAAACTTTTAAACTTCCAAACTCCTTCCAGACTCCTTTGTCGACCATAGACATAACCCTGAAACCCATCCAAGGCCCATTGCCCCTACTGACATCGACAGCCTAACCGATGTTGGCAACATTGACCAACCAACCTTGGTAGGACTATCAACGTCAGTGATTGTGTCAGATTGACTGCAGAGAATAGGTACACATTATCTACTTTCTCTTTCTTAGTTTTTCATCATTTCTTTTTATACAACACTCTTTTTGTTAAATAGTGGACTGTCATCCCTTAAAGAAGTTTTTACGCTTCCAAGACTAAGCATGTAGCTTGGCAGTCCAGCATCTCTCTCTCTAACATTCTCCTTGTTTGAGTTTCTTTCATATTATAGGTGTTTCTTCCACAACCAAAGAGGAGCTCCTATAATGCTTGGATACAGTGTGCAACTCAATCTAGGTAACATCAAACCCCTAACTCTTTAACTTTAATTTCTTCTTTCTTCTGAATGTAATTAGCAAAAACATAGAGAAACAAAACCATTAAACCTTGAACCAAAATGGTTCAATGGTTCAAAGGTTTAAAGGTTCAACATGGATGGCTCAAAGGAGTGTCCTAAAGCTAAAAGAACAAGTGCCCTTATGGAGGGTGGTGAACTAAGTGCAGGTACCCTTGCGCAAGGTAGAAAATATTAGTTCAAAGATTAAAGGAAGTGCCAGATAAAGGGATGGTTCAATCAATGAACCAAGAAAGTGATTAAACTAGGGAAGCAATTGAACCATTGATGTCCCTATAGATGTCAAATTTAAGATAATGAAATATCTGTTAATTTTTAAAAATGGCATAGACCTTGTGAACAAATTTAGTGACCAGCTAAAGAGATAGCCTGAGAGCTCAAATCACATAGATAAAGATGAAATAAATTAAGGAAAGGGGGAATGATGGAGGAAGATCAAAAATATCTATGCATAGGATATGTTTTTAGAAGGTAAAGCAACCCACTAGGTGGACATTGGAAGAGTGTGAACATTCAATGGTGCAGCCCATTTTTCTACATCGAGTAAAGCAAATAGCTATGCACACATCAGGAAACACATTGACAGCATATATTAAAAACCAATTCTTGATTCTAGCATAGCCCATGGACATAATTTAAAATGTATTAAAGGCATTGAATGCTTCATAACATATTTTGGTGAAACAAGCATCTAAGTCTTTCTTGGAGCACTATATATTTGACTCTCTTATTGTTTTTGGAAGGAGCTCTCTCTGTTATCAGAAACAAAACTCTACCAAAATTGAAAGGCATTACTGAGACTTTAAACTCAGATTGTTGATCATATTTCATTATTTGAATAAGAAAACAAGTGACTTTTCAGACTTTGTGCTGGAATAGCTTGGTTATTGGAGAAATTGTTCTTATGTCTATCTCCTTAATACATTTTTTGTCCATTTAATTGAATAAGCAAAATTAGTGAAAATAATCAGGAAGGTATCCTAAAGCCAGCTATGGAGAGACTTTGTGCCTCCACAATTGTCTTTAGTGTGTTTTCTTTCTATTTCATGTGTAAAGGATTTTGGGATGACTTTGTGCACTCATTATCCTTCATATTTTATTTCTATGTAAAGGACTTTGAGATGACTTTATGCCCTCATTGTACTTCATATTTCACTCTTTGGTAGTTGAGGTGGAGACTTTGTGCTACATTTTATATTTTTGTACTACTATGCCCTATTACAGTTACTTGTCACCCCCTGAAAGGTTCCTTTTGTCTATTGAGCAACACTTCTAAAAGAAGAGGAGTGTCTTTTATCATTTCATTAGGATTTCTCTTTTAATTTAGTAAAATCATCTCTAAAAAAAGAGAGATGAATGGTTTATCTTAACCCTAAGTGTTATGTTTTGCTTATATATAATATATAGCTCCTGCATATTTATAGGGAACCTCCCCTTGATGAGAGGAGAGATTTGTCCCCTTTTGATGTAGTAAACCTACACATCTAGCTGACCAATTTCCCTATGTTGTGGTTAAAGAGACCTATTTTGCTCATCAGTTAGATGATTGAAAAAATATTCACCCAATAGGATGGTAACTCTTATTAAGGCATGGAAAGAGATCTATGGTTGATCTTCTTGAGAAGTAGGTTCCATAATCGACTAAGATTCTTCTAGATCATTTATTGTATCCTAAAACTTCTCACAATCTTTAGTTTCAAGTGGAGAGTCCACATCTAATAGGTAGAGCTTTTGCTTAGCACATCGATGTCCTCAAGTGAATTTCTCATCACAATTATAACATAATCATTTTTCTCTATGGGCTTCCATCTTTACTTCAATCAAATAATTGAGAGTGGGTTTAGGGGATAACATTATTTGAGATCATTTTGGAGTTATATTTTTAAATGGAGAAAAATTAGATTTGAATCACTACTAATCTATGATATTATGCTCTACCAATTTAATCACATATAGGGATTCCATCATTGTGTTGGGATAAAAAAATTTGACCTTAGATTGAATTAAATACTTTAGTCCACTAATAAAGCAACTCTTAAAGAGTTCATTAGACAATCCCTCTGTGTGATTGGTTAGTTTTTAAAAATTTATTTGATATTCTCTCATGATTCTTATTTAGCAAAGTTTAGTGAGTGGTCCTGTGAAGTCATCAAAAACACTAGGACCAAACCATTTTAAAATAAGAGTACAAAAATTGGTCCATCTTGGCTCATCATGAGCCTTGGTCTACCAACAATACCATTAAAGGGCTTCAAGTTACAAGTGAAAGGATGCTAGCGGTACCTTGTTAGAGTCAAAAGTATTATGTAGACTAAAATATTTTTCTACCCGATAGATCCATTCAATTAGATCTACACCATGGAATCAAGGAAAATCAAGATTCAACCCATGAAAATTTTTGGAAGAAGAAAATATGGTGTCGTAAGAGGACTTTAGATTTCATCTATTATTCAAGGTGGTATGTTGAAGATTGAGGCCAAGAATTTTTTCATCAAGATCTTTCATGTGTGTCTTGAAGGTGGTAATTTCATCCTCCATGTTTTTTGCTCCTATTCATGTTACTCCATGACCTAAATAAGAGATTTTTTTTGTAATAGGTAGGAAAACTAGAGTTAAGACATGTTTATTAAGGGAAGTTTGTGATTTAGGCAAATTTGAAGGAAGGTACTTTTAATAATTTTTTTATATAGTGGGAGTATGATTGATGAAGGCAAGGGAAATTTTAGGATCAAAAATGGAAAACCTAGAAAATTTATCAAAGAGGGACCAAGGCGCATAAAAGGGTGATGAACACCATGTAAAAGTTTCAAGGCAAATGGATAAAAATAGAAATTATGGCAAAACCTAAAAAAAAAGGAAAATGAGATTTGTAGGAATTAGGAGTGGAATCAAGATATGGGACCTCAAGGAAGAAAATGTGGAGAATAGAATATTAGGTGTCTAAATAAAGTTTGACGATAAACGGGGATATATATGGAGAGATATGGGGAAAAAATGAAAAAAAGTTTACTTTTTTTTGTTTCTAGTTTCTATTTTCTATTGAATGTCTAGCTACAAGTCCTCTGAGAGTATTTTGATACTCTACTAATAGTTTTCTAAATATTTTATGGTTTTTTATTACTATTAATTATCTGAATGCAAGTTTAAGAATCTTTTGATACTCTACTAATGGATTATTTTATAGTCTACTGGGAATATTATGAAATTGATAGAAATGGGCCCCAAGTTTCAACTACCTAAAATTTTAAAGATATCTCTCTAGCCACCAATACCATCTAAGTGAGTATCACTCTCTATTAAATTTTTGGCAATGGATTTACCTCTAAGTGATATCTCTTGTTTTTCCTCATGGGTGGGAACTACTCAATTGGGAAGGGGTCATTGCCCATTTTGCTAGCAAGTCCTCTTAATGGGCCAACTACTTTACAGTTCCTGTGGTACTCCTCAAAATGAGTTTTAGGGATTTCACCCAAGCACTTCCCATAGTTATGTAGACAATTTTTTGCCTTGATCCAAAATAGATTATTATGATATAAAAAATTACTTAAATGAATTATGTAACAAAATAGAGTTAAGACTTTCTAAAAAAATTAGCCCTAGAAAGCACTTGATACTAGATGAGATGATCCTTCTTGAACAAGTTAGTAGATAATTTCAAATACAAGAAATAAACTATGAAAATGAGAAATATATTAACTTAAATAAGTAGAACTAAATTACAATGGTTGAATTGTAAAATCATTGGCCTCTTTGAGGGGGAAAGCTCAATACAATAAATTTTTGGGCGGCTTCATTATCCTCAACACTTAATTATATACTAAGTCTAATCTAAGAAATTAGTACTTACCATGAATGTGGGATGAAACAAAATGCTCACAGGATGACTTATTATTATGAACCCATGATATCTATTCACTTTGTTAGTTTAGTAGTTACTATGGATGCATATGCTTTTTAAGTCATCTTATGCACATTTTGTTTTATCCCACATTCATATATAAGTGTTGAGGCTATTGAAGGCATCCATAAATTATTTGTATTGAGATTGCTCAAAGGAAAATTGACCCCTCAAAGTGGTCTACAATCAATATAATATATTCAATGCTTCTATTTATTTTGTAATTCTATTATTTCATGCATTTTTTTAAAATTGTTATACGAGGATCCTCTCATCTAGTATCAGAGTGCTTTTTAGGGCCACAATTTTTTTTCTAAAAATTTTAAACTTTGTTCTATTGTATAATTTATTTACAATATTTTTCTTAGAAGTTCCTAACTTTGTTCTGCATCATAATAATTTTTTTGAATCAGGGTAAAACTTGACCTCAAAACTGTGGGAAGTGCTTGGGTGAAATCCATAAAACTCATTATGAGTACCAAAAGAACCCTAAAGTAGTTGCATCATTGAGAAGACCTAACAACAAAATCAAAAATGACCCCTTCTTGATTGAGTAGTTTCCATCTAAGAGGAAAACCAAGAGTTGTCATCGAGAGATAAATCAATGGGTAGAAAATTTATGTAGAGTAGTAATCGCTTAGATGACATTGGTGGCTAGAGTGATATATTTAAACCTCTAGGCAACCATTAAAATCTAGGGTCTATTTTTATTAGTTTCATAATGTTACCAACAAAGTATCAAAAATAGCAATAGAGTATCAAAAAATCACCATAATAGATTTATAGGATTGTTTCAACATATTTATAGTAGACATCATATAGAGCATAGTAATCAGCATATTTATTTCATTTTTTAATAATATCTTTCCATCTGTATCCCTATTACTCCTTAAACTTTATCCAAACACCTAAAATTTCATTCCCTACATTTTCTTCCTTGAGGCCCCATATCCCAATTCCACTCCTAATTCCCACAAATCATATCTTTCCCCTTTTTTGGGTTTTGCCATAACTTCTATTTTTAACCACTAGCCTCAAATTTTTTCCATTATGTTCATCATCTATTTGTACTCATTTGTCTCTCTTTGACCAATTTTGTAACTTTTTTTTATTTTCACTCCTACAATTTCCCTCGCCTTCGTCAATAATAATTCCATTATAGAAAAAAGTTATTAAAAGCCCCTTTACCTCTTCTATTTTTGACCAAATTCAAAACATTCCTTACTAATTGTCTCTTAAATCTAGTTTTCCTATCCATTGCAAAAAAAAATAAAAAAATAAATTGTTATTCAAGTCATAGTAGTAACCTAAATAAAAGAAAAAACATGCAAGATGAAATTGTCACCCTCAAGTCCCAAATTAAAGTTCTTGATGAAAAATTCTTGACATTAGTCTTAAACATACCACCATGAATAATAAATGACATCCAAATTCTTCTTTAGACACTGCATTTTCTTCTTCCAATAATTATCATGGGCCAAAGCTTAATTTTCATTGATTCAATGGTGTAGATCTAACTATATGGATCTATCAAATAGAATAATATTTTAGTTTGCATAATAATTTTGATGCCAACAAGACTCCACTTGCATCCTTTCACTTGGAGTTTAAATCTCTTCAATTATATCATTGGTATACCAAGCCTCATGATGAACCCATATGGACCAATTTTGCACTCTCATTTTGCAATGGTTTGTCCCTACTACTTTTGATGACTTCATTGGATCACTCACTAAACTTCATAAAATAAGAATAATGAGATAATATAAAACTGAAATTGAAAAACTAGCCAATCACATAGAGGGATTGTCTAATGAATTCTTCAAGATTTGCTTTGATAATAGACTAAAATATGTAATTTAATCTAAGGTCAAAATGTTCTAACCCAACATAATGATGGAAGCCTTAGGGTTTGTGAAGTTGGTAGAGGACAAGATCATAGCTCAATAGTGATTCAACTCTAATTTTATTCTATTCAAAAATACATCTCCACAATGCTCTCAAATGATGCCAAGCCCCAAAACCACTCCTATTAAGCATTTGACTGAAGTATAGATATAAGCCCACAGAAAAAAATGACTATGTTATAACTATGATGATAAATTCACTTAAAGACATTGATGTGTCGAGAAAAATATATACCTATTGGATGTGAGCTCTAAACCTAAACCTAAATATTGGGAAGATGTTTAGGATACAATAGATGATCTGGAAGAATCTCTACCGATTATGGAACCTTCTTCTCAAGAAGACCAACTAGAGATCTCTCTCTATATCTTAGCCAAAGTTACTACCCCACAAATCATGTAGGTCAAGGGTTACTTCAATAATCTCCCTCTCACAATACTCATTGATTCAGGTAGCACTCATAACTTCATTGACTCTTAGATCACCAAATAGGTTAATTATTTTATCTATCTTTACTCCAATATTGAATTCATGATTGCCAATGGGGGAACATTACCTTGCAAATGGACATTTCAAAAAATATATATCTCTATTAGATATTATAACTTTCACTCTAACATGTTTGCCTTGCCCATATGTGGATATGATATTTTGGGAGCCCAGTGGTTACACACACTTGGACCCATCTTATGGGATTTTGCTAAACTTTGGATGTAGTTTTTAGATAATGGGTAAAAACATAGCTTAAAAGGATTATAACTTGGATTTATCAGCATCATAATTTCACATCATATGGAAAATATTCTTAAGAAGAATTCACATGGTGTCATTGCTCAACTCCATTCCATTCAAATGTATCCCTCAATAGTCTCCACTACTTCTTCTAACCTACAAACCATTACATAATAGTATGAATGTGTCTCTGTCAAACCAATGGGATTTCCACTTTCAAGACTAGATGACCACCATATTTAATTCCTTCTAGGAAGCATTCCTCCCAACATCAAACCTTATTGCTACCCATTTTACCAAAAGATTGAGATTGAGATGCTCATTTAATACATATTATAGAAAGGCATTACTCACCTCAATACTAGCCCATATTCTTCCTTGGTTCTCTTTATCTAGAAAAAATATGAGTCATGACATCTTTCCATTGATTTTGTGCACTTAATCACCTCATAATCAAGGATAAGTTCCTAATACCTATTGTTGATGAGCTTCATGGCACTCATTTTTTCTCCAAATTAGATCTCTACTCTAGATATCACCAGATCCAACTTTATGAGGATGATATCCCTAAGATATATTTTTACACACATGATGGCCATTATGAGTTCTTATCCATGCCCTTTGGCCTCACTAATTCTCCTTCAACATTCTAGGCATTGATAAATAAAATATTCTAGCCCTACCTATAGAAATTCACTCTAGTCTTCTTCAATGAAATCCTCATCTATAGTAAAACATGGTCTGAGCATCTCCAACATTTGGAGTTTACAATACAACATCTCTCTAGCCATAATCTTTGTGTAAAATAGTCCAAATATACTTTTGGTTAGGATTAAGTGGAGTATCTTGGGAATATTATTTCAACCTAAGGGGTTTGGATAGATCCTAAAAAATAGCTACTATGACAAATTGGATGCATCCTCAGACACTCAAGAGTCTCCATGGTTTTTTGGGGATCACTAGATACTATCATAAGTTTGTCAAGGATTATGAGAAGATTGTAGCTCCATTGATAGCTATGTTAAAAAAATGATACTTTTACTTAGACACAAGCTACTTAGTGTGAATTTGAAGCATTGAAACAATCTATGTGTACTACGCCTATTCTTATTATGCTAAATTTTTCCAAGACCTTCACTATCGAGAGTGATTCTTGTAGTAATGTACTAGGTGCTATTCTCATCTAAGAAGGATACCCCATTGACTTCACTAGTAAAGCCCTTTCTAGAAATAATTTAGTGTTATCTACTTATAAGAAGGCAATGATGGCCATTTTACATGAAGTACAAAAGTGGTGGCCATACCTATTAGGTAATCATTTTTGCATCAAACCTAATCACCAAAGTCTAAAATATTTCCTAGAACAATGGGTCTCTACCCCATTACAACAGAAATGGGTCAACAAGCTCATGGGTTATGACTATGAGATAACTTACAAGAAGGGTAAAGATAATATTGTGGCTGATGCTTTATCTCAAACATTTATGGATCAAGCTTCTCTTTTATCTATTTTCATGCCTATTCTACATTGGTTAGACACTGCACAACAAGTGTATATCAATTACTCCTCATTATCTCAAATTATTCAATATTAGGCCACTAACCCCTCAATTATACTACTTTATTCTTTAGATGGTGCTTCTCTATGATACAAGAGTTGTCTGGTGCTTCCCCAAAACATAGATATATAGAAGGATATATTCTATGAACTCCATGACTTTCCCCTCGTAGGGTGCTTAGGTTTTCTCAAAACCTATGAGTGAGCATGATGCAACTTATTTTGCAAGGGAATGAAACAGACAATTCAACAAATGGTGGTTGGATGTCATACCTACCAATGTAACAAAGGTGAAACAACACTCATCCTTGTGTTACTTGAATCCTTGCCCATCCTTACCAAGATTTGGATAGATATTTATAAGTATTTCATTAAGGGCCTCCCTAAATCTAGAAGAAAAATGGTGATCTTGGTTATGGTAGATAGCCTCTCCAAATATAGTCATTTTTAAGCCCTTAGCCACCCCAATACTACCTCTATAGTTGCATAAATTTTCCTAGACTATATTTTCTATCCTCATCCTTTGTCTCATATCATGATGTAACCTTCACCAACCATTTTTGGATAAAATTATCTTGATAGACCAACACTCAGTTGAAGATGAGTTCTAGGTATCATCCATAAATAGATGGCTAGACTAAAATTATTAACAAATGCTTAAAAACTTTGCTCTATTTCTTCACCTCAAAAAAATAACATCAGTGAGTAAATTGCCTTCCTCTCATTTAATGGTTGTATAATACCTCCTACCACACTTCAACAGAAAAAACTCCATATGAAGCAGTATATGGTTAAACACCACTAGTGCTCCTTCCAGACAACCCCAATAGTTCATTAGTTCAAGTGGTTGACATAATCCTTTGAACCTAGGATTAGATCCTTAGTTATCTATGGAAAAATATTCATATGGCACAAAATCAAATGAAATAACAAGTAAATCAACACCATTCCTAGCACACTCTTCAAGTAGGTGATATGGTTTTTCTTCACCTGTAGCCCTACAAGCAATCCTCCCTAAAACTAAAAGGGCATCATAAGCTAGAACCTATGTTCTATGGGACCTATCAGGTTCTTAAAAATATTGGGTTAGTTGATTATAATTTGGAGCTCCCACCTTCTTCCTGAGTTCACCCTATATTTCATGTCTCTTGTTTGCAAAAAGTTCTTGGCACAAACACTAGACTGTAGACTATTTTAATTGAAATTGGTAATGAAGTATCCATTATTATTGAACTAGAGGTAATATTGGATAGGTGCACATGCCAAATTAACTCCCATTTAATCACTGAGGTTTTAATTTAGTTGCATGGAATGTAACCAGAAGATGCAACATGGGAACCACTATTTCAGATTCAACACCAATTCCCACATTTGAAGCTTTGAGGACAAAGCTTTTTCTAAGAGTGAGGGGATGTTATGAACTTGTGATATCTCATTAAATTTTTAGTTTAGTAGTTTATATAGATTCATATGCTTTTTAAGTCATCTTGTGAGCATTTTATTTTATCCCACATTCATGGTAAGTAGTAGTTGCTTAGATTAGAATTCATATATAAGTGTTGAGGCCATTAAAGGCATCCATAAATTATTTGTATTGATCTTGATCAAAGGAGATTACCCACTTAAAGTGGTTTATGATCAATATAATCTATCAATGCTTCTATTAATTTTGTAATTCTATTATTTCATGTATTTTTATTGAATTGTTGCAGGAGGATCCTCTCACTTACAAAGTATATGTGTTCATACAAACTATTATAAAAACAAAGTAAAGAGAATGGGTAACACATGTTCCTAACATTATCTTGTGTTTTTAATGTGTTATTTGTATATTTTTTACCCTTGATGAGGATAATATTGTTCATGTCCAAACCTCAAACCTAGGCTAACATGGGAATGACCTTAGGCTATGGGTCACATAATTTGCAGGTCAAAACTATAGATTCTATAGGGCTAGCTCCCCTAATTTTCTCATTAGATATCCCTTTATAAGTCCTAATCCTAGTGGGATTAAAATTGGAATATTATTGCATAAATAGAACCTACTCTAAATTGGTGATGCACCTAAATAATCTCACTTATCTAGTCAACTTGGACTTAAGTGACACTGATGGACTATGCATAGAATTAGAATACTAATTTTAGTGGCTTCCAAACCATAATATTTTACCTAGAGTTTAGATTGAATGACAATAATAAGAGGTAAATTATAATAAGGCCTAATTAAAGTCACTTACAATCAAACATCCACTTCAAACTTGAGTCGTCAACCTCATGACATACTAGATGACCTACAAGGAAAAATTATTAGTAACTAGATGGAACTTGGACCTATAAAGGGAATATTAAGCCATTATTTCATATCAAAACAAGTATGAAACACCAATTATTAATGAGGAATCATTTTCAAGTGTTCCATTATCTCATCCAAGAGGTCTTACAAGTACAAGGTTTGGTAGAGTTTCCCCATACCAGCCTGAGGGATACAATACAAAGCCAAAAGCCTACAATGTATAGAATAAATATAAAGAGAGTATGGGAAATGTTTTGTTTAAAAGTGGATAAGAGGTAATTAATGAATAAGGTCCACTCCAAATGTTATTTACATTAGTTATGTAGTCTCTCTTCAACCTTCTCCATGCATAGCTCCTCCTTGCTGGCTCCTTGAGTGAGTTGTTAGCATTGAAAAGAGGGTAGTGGAGGTTGAGTTAGCTTTAATTGTCCTTGTTAAAGGGTTGACCATGCTCAAAATATTCAATCACTCTTCTAAATGGTAGTTACATGCCATACATGGGTGTCATAATGCCTCCCCAAAAGCATTGAACAACTTATTAGTTTTTGTGCATATGGACCAAGCCTTGAAACTACCTCTTTACTCATAATGACTATGGAATGTGCATTATTATATCTTAAATGACCATATAATAGGTATAAAATCTCTAAATTAAATTATTCCATTATCCCTTATAAACCACTTTGAGTTATTTTGATGATAAGATAGGCCAAATAGGCCAATTAGGCCTAATAGCCTAATTGTCTGCATATTGGCCTCCATGAAACTTGGAAGATAACTTGATAACCTATGGATAAATGTGTTTCATACCTTAAAAAACACATTCAACCATAATATAGGACTATATAAGCATTATGCACTTGAAATTATTCTTCTTTTAGTTGATTGGTCCACCTTTCTCTATCATTTATAAGTTGGCTATTTTGAAGTGAGATATAGAGATATTTTCAGATAAAATTTTGGGCCTATTATGACTTGAAAAGCTTAATCAAGTCCCAAACCATCCATTTCAAGGATTGGAATAATTTTGGAATACCATATACCCTTATTTATAATTAAAATCATTAAAATATGGATTTTGACACCTTCATACCATGTCTGTACAACTAAAACCCATGAACATGTTCTCCTCTAAGTGCTCTTAACATTCTAGATGTTGTTTTGGATGTTCCAAAGTGCTAGGGTACCAAGATATCAAGATTTATAAAATTAGGTCTACTTAGGGTTTTAGGAAGTCTTAAGAGTGTTTAGGAGTCTTAGGTATAGTTTATAATATATAAATATCCAAGTATATAATAAATACCATGAATCTATGTGGCACTAACTTCATTAACTTCCATTAATGTCCTGGGTTCCCATGTAAAGGGTATATAGAGATATCAATGTTAGAAACTTACCCTAAGGTAGTATAAAGAGAAATTTTGAGTGCTTATATTCTTAATTTTTGTTAATATAGGTTTGAATTTTTTTTAATTATTTATTTATAGGGGGTGAATCAACTTCTTAATGATATCTATTTGATTTCATTCATCATCCTAGTAAGCAATCATTCACATAAAAGATCAATGCATAAATAAAATACACAAGCATATCCTAAGAGAACACAAGAAATATATGGGAGACCATCCTAGGGGATAAAAACCACTAAAAATACACATTTACCACATTTATATAATGTTAATATCCAAATTTTAGTGAATCACCTAGTTCACAAGGAGCTCTAACCCCTACCTAGTTAAGCACGCTCTCAAGTAGTCTTCTATAAGCTTTATTTTTCAAAGAGGGTCAAAAACCCTAGGCTAATTAGTACCAAATAAGTCACCTATTATATAATATTATATTATAAAACATTTATCTAACTCAATTGCATATTATAACCTTTTTTCACTCATTAAACCTTAAATCTCACTCAAACAGCCTCTTAGGCCTTCTCGCTCAATTAGCCCTATCTTTATCAAAATTAGGTCAAATGAATTTGATAAAAATTTATATAAAAATATTTATATACTCATTTAATTTTTATATCATCTATTTTATTATATAAAAACCATTAACCTATTCTCTGAAACACTATATCCTTTGCTTAATAACTCAATTCTCTAACTAGTCAAAATAGGCTTATTAGGCCTTGACTTTATACTTGATTCTTTATCATACCTATCTTTGTCATAAAATTACCTCACCATAATTTTATTTTTATTTAAATATATCAATACACATGTTTTATAATTTAAACAAACAATACGTAAGTTGGTCATAGTCCATAAGGACCCAAGCCACCATTAGGCCTAATGGAGACCTAATGCAATTTAGTCAATCTTATCCACACATTACCACTATGGACCTTAGTAACACTTAATGTTTTAAAAAATGGATGAAAAAATTAATACATTCCTCCAATATAAATTTATAATTTCACCTTGGGTCTCTAACTCCATTTGGCCCATTTCACACCTTGAACCAACTAATTAGGTCTACTCGTCTTTAAGCCTTCTCACTGCCTGAAAGTTTGTCTTGTAAATTTGAACCATATACACAAATTTAACACATAAACCATGATTAAAATAATATATATATTCTCTTAATTACTTAAACTACTTACAAAATTATTTTATCTTCATGACACATGCCTCATATATACTTTTGTAAAAGGCTTACTAATAAACACCAAACTTTATCAACACATAGTCAAAATCATTTAAATATACAAGCTTTAATAGGGAATTATAAATAATAAAAATACTTTAATAAGATAATATGAGTCATTTATAACACATAAAATATAATTTTATCCCTCAAATTACTAATAAATGTATTAGAAATAATATTTTTACACACACATAAAATTGCCTGTAGCACCAAAAACACAATCAAGAAAATCAAGTCATTTAACACCTATGGGAAAAATTATGTGATATTAAAATGGGTTTTTTTGAACATTCATAATCCTTATATAATCTATTAAAATATATATTACATGATCATATATCAATATTGGTCTTATAAACCAATCTCACAATGTCACTATACATAGACTTTAGTGTGTTAGATAGACCAGTTTGATGATAGATTTTTACTTGATTATAGGCACAATAAATAATTATATACCAAGTATATATTATGGATAGGTATTTAATAATTAACCCATTCCTTAGTATCCATCCCTATTCCTCAACGACCAATCCCTAATCTTATTCTTGTTCTCACCCAATTTTCTCACTATTTTGCTTATTAGGCCAGTTTAGCAATAAGCTAACTTCCATGACTGGTTTAGAAAATTTTTGTTTATAAACATATTAATAATATTTAATTTGAATAAAATATAAGTATTACACATCATCTTCCATCCATTTTCATTCCTCAACTTGGTCAACCCTGCCTGCTACATCAAAATCCCCAAAAATAAGGGTTTTCTTGTAGCTTCTAGTCACTATCAAGATAAACCAAAACCACCTGAGGAAAACTTGAAGATTCCTTTACATTTTATAAACATAAAATTATGTGAATATAACATTATGAGTCATAACCAATTAAATATTTCCTATCGGGTCTTTATTAGGGTTTTAGGAGGGTTTTGACTACCTTACCTTCTTAGCAATAATTCATAAAGAATTGGCCCTCAATTCCAAAACCAATTATATGAAATTAAATATAATGACCTTCCTAAACTACCATTAAGTTATTAATATATCATGAAAATTTTTCACATGCCAATGAGCATGATAAACTTATTCTTAGTTCTGTAACACCCCATTCAATACACAAGGAACCTTATCATAGGTTTTCATGATTTCTCCTTTAGTTATTGACTTAAATTTTTTTCCACATACTTAAAATGACATATCATACCTTTATTAATTCTTTAAAGAGAACTTTCACTTTTTGTAAATGATCTTGACTTCTTATTAGGCACTATAGGTCACTTTACATACTAGGCCTTATATGGCTAGTCATACATAGACAAAGATCATGATTTGAAAATTATTGAACTATCTCCAAAAATCTACCATCATGTCATAAAAAAACATAAAATTATATCACATTTCCAACCTTCCTTACACAAGTCTCATATAACTTATCTCACTAAGGCACCAAGCTTGTATATTCTCACTAGGTCTCTTCATGTAGGAGCTAATCTTCAAACTTAACCTTTGACATCATATAAATACTTATTTTCCTCTTTACCATGTTAAATAAAATTATAATACTTAATAATTCTTGTATTTACCCACAACACAAAGTTTTATCATGCTTCATGCATACATCTTCTTCATAGAGCTAGACTAGACTACTCAAGATAACTAGTGCTTAGAGTTTGGACAAAAATAATCTAGCACTCAATGGTTTCATTATTAAAAAATTATAATTTAAGACAAGTACATTCTCAAAAAATTTATGAGATATATCACATTATAAATTTGTACCAAGACCTCATATAGCATACAAGGACTTGTTGACCCATGTGCTTACCTTGTATGCTCCTTAGTACTTAGAGCTTAATCAAGATACTTCCCTTGTATTTTGAACATGATATTGAAATGTAATTAAACCATATAAATAATACTAAGTTTCCTTTAAATTTTCTATCATCAGATAGATAAAACTTCTTTATCACAAACCACTTCACCAATCATGACATCAACTATGACTATTGAAATGAAAGACATTCAACTTAACTTTGACATCAATGACTTAATACAAATACTAGGAACATAACTAAATAATATCCCTTTTTGTCATTGATGACAAACATTATTAATCATAGCAGATCATTTTCTTTCCTTCAAGTTGGATCTTCTTCAATACTTGACCTTTGAAATAGAAACAAGAACTTTCTCCCCCTTTGAAATGAATGACAAAGGTTCACATTCTTGGTATTTATTTGATCTTTTAACTTGGGGTAAAATACCTTTAAAAAAAAACTCATCAATCCTTTATGTCAAAAACTTTAGCATAGACAAGTGATGCAAAGCTTGCACAAGTGTTCCCCTTATTTTTCCTTGAACAATGGAACCTCCTTTCATGTCTCAGGTTTAGGAGTTCCTTTAGCATGAATAAGTATACGTTCACAAGAATTTTATAATATTTTAAGATATTTATATATCTTAGAATAATCTCTAATATCTCTCTATCCACCTTTATAAACTTATCTCAAACACCTACCTGCCACTTCTGCAACTCTGCTTTACAGACAACACTTCCTTATATCCCTATCTACAAGTAAAAACTCTTGTATGGAAAAAATTACCCACTTTTTAGACTTTAAAATTATATATTCACCTTTACCTTATTGTTACACACCTATGTGTCCAATTTGAAGTTCTATCTCACTCCCTAAGACCACTTTCCTTTTGTGAACCTTCTGAACTAGGTCTCTTTTAGCTCTTTTCCAATGACACTATCTAAAAATTTATACTAAAAGTATGTTAAAATAATAGAATTGTGTTATTAATTTAGGTCATATAAAAATATATCAGACTATAAGTATTGGCAATTTTCCTACTGTTACTTTTCCCAGAATGAGCAAAACCCTAGTTGTCAAGGTTTGTGCACACTAAGTAGCCTAAGAGTGATCAAAATTCCATATATTTTTCTAGGAATAGTTTTAAAAAAAAAAAAAAATTTTAAAATTTATATATAGTCTAAATTTACCTTTTTCATTTAGTGAGCAGACTTCCATAACCCATAATACATTCACAATCTTACAAACTCAATCTCTCTTGATTCTATTTATGACTAGAAAACATGGTTTACTAAGGGTTTGATTTTTTGACATTACGAAAAGTATTTAATATATATATTAAGGTTATTACCATGTCACAACATTAAATAAATATTTTATCCTCCTCTATTCTTACCTTTGGACTCTAAACAAGATTCTAAATAAAGAACACAGTAACAAAACTCAAGGTTGATAACTTATGCTAATAATAAGCAAGATATCTAAGCAAATAAAAACTTACTATGTTTGAAAAATATTTTATTTAAAAATAATAATTATGTAAAACTTCACTCATTTTCCATCTCCATATTATCCATAGGAATATTTGTAGAAAGGACTAAATGCTTTGTTTACTACTTGAGCCAACTGTATACTCTCGCTTCCACTGTATGACATACCTATCTATTTCTCAAAAGAAGTTTATTTTCAAATTCAATAAATTTACATGTATAAAACTAGGTATTAAATATGATCACAACAATAACAACTATCACATATTCATAATTACTCACCTCATTGAATATTCAAACAAATAAATACTATATTCACAACCATGTAATAACAATGCACTCATAATTTCATTATCACAGTCCATTATTCATCACCTTTATTTACTTAAAAATTCATTATATATTCTCATTATAATGAAAATAAATATTACATGACCAACACTAACTCCCTAAAACTACTCCAAGAGGCATAACTAATTCTAGGAGGTTTCCCACATATAAGTGTTTTTAAATTACATTGTATTTTCCATGTTTTCTCAATATACCTCATGAATGATCATGTCTATAGACCAAGGAACATGGTAGGGACCTTTTTCAATTGTTATAAGACATTATAAACAAATATTTAAAATGTTTCTAACCTTTTCCACCTTCATGTAGTGCATATAAATCCTTCTACATGGTTTACAAATTTAAATTTTTAAATGTGGCAGTTTTAGAGGGAAACTCCATAATTCAAATTTTATGCCACTTATACTAATCTATATCAATCCAAAGACTAAATTATGACACAATACACCTAAAAAATAGCTAAAAAAAAAATTCAACCCAAATGAGTCCATTTTAGGATAAACAAGGATGCCCTTGCATCATACTATCAAGCTAAGGAAATTTTGCCATATATGTCAACATGGTGTTTGTTCCTCCTTAATTTATTTATATCTCCTAATGGAAGGTTGTTTTTGATACTTGACTCTAATAGTGGTGAACATGTTCTTGTTCCCCACAACTAGTTCTCTTTTGGTTCTTTCTCTTCATGAGTATACTTTCACATGTAACAAACCTATTAAGGAAAACACTATTGTTATCTTCTACTGCTTGTTTGGTATGTGCATACCATGTTTCTTCTTATAAAAATTGATCCATTACAACCTTACTTCCATATGGAACTACTGATGCAAATGTTTCTTGTTCATATTTCACCCATTATCCTTGTTTTTTAAACTCAATCTCATGCATATCAACTATTTGGTCCTTGCATGTCATTTGCTTGGATAAATGGCCGGTGTGATAAAATATATTATCTTCACAATTTCCATTAACCTCATATATACACAAGGAATAATTTTTTTCTTCCATATTCTCATTATCTTGACTTAACACTCTCATAATTTTGCCTTCGCTTGGCTTTCCTTCTTGGACCTATTGTACATCTTCCATCTCTTTTTCAACTCTTTCCTTTTCAAATATTCTTATCATGCATTAGAGTTTGCCTATCATGACTTATATTAGTTCACAACAATAAATGTTTACCAAATGTTGAGACAAAATTTAAATTAACTCATTCACAAACTTACTTGAAGAATTGTTACTTGGCATAGGTTCACATTCCTCAACTTGGGCTGCCTCAATCTTCTTGGGCTATCCATCCTTCTTCACATCTTCATCTTGATGTTGTACCAAATACATATAACCTAAAACCAATACCTTATAAAAGACACTAACAACTTTATCATCATGATTCAAAGGAAATAATGTATACTTGACTCCCTTGTGCTCTAAAGAATATGTGTTTTCACCCTATCATAACTAGTTGACCTATCAAACTACCAAGGCCTTCCTAGCAATACATGCCACACATCTATGGTAATGACATCACACATAAATTTATCCCTATATATTCCAATCTGAAAATTTACTAATCATTGTTCATTCAAAACCACACTATATCCTTTTTTAATCCAAGAAACTTTGTAAGGTGTAGGATGAGGCAATCTTTGAGACCAAGTTTACTTTCCATCTCATTGGAAACCAAATTGTTTTTTATTCTTAGATCTATAATCATTTTATAACATTTACCATGGGACTTACATGTTTGTCTTGAAGAGTGTTCTCTATTGTGTAGGTTATTTCTCTGTTGGTGGCTTCAATAATTTCCTTCTCATTAAGAGTACATATCCTTCTTTAGGTTCCACTAAATGTGAATTTGATCCAACACTTTTTTCCTTTATGGGCTGCACCATTTGATTTCTTCTCTCATTTATATAACTCATTCATTTTTAGTCTTTTGGACACTCCCAATACTTATGAACTACATACTTGTTGCATTTTAAGCATTTTCCTATGAAACCACTAGCTCTTCTTCCTCTAACATCTTCACCTATATAGTATCATCTAATACATCTATAACCACATCTTGGATATGATTCATGACTTTGTACACTAATTTCACCTTCATCATATGCATTGTTATTGTCATACTCTCCTCTTCCTCTTACTTGTTTACATCTTCATCTTGCTTCCTATGCATGCCTTCTTGTCAATTGTAGTCATATAAAACATGAAATTTGGTAACTTAGGTATGGCCAATGACACCCAATCCATAGGTTCATTTTTCTTACTCTCTTGACCCTCTTAGGCATGTTTTTATAGTTTCCCAGTCATTTTTAGCCTCCAAAACTGAACCCTTGTAGATCTAGATTACTTTTTCCATGAAAAATCCATCCCCTAGGTCTCTTACCCTTAGGATAACACCTAAACTTGGATTATAATACTGATACCCAAAGTGTCTTGTTTTTGGCACTGTTATCCAAGTGTAAATTTGGTTCAAATGATCATATTATCCCAGATCCTTATCCTAATTCATGTTATCCTAATGTGAATTAATTTAATCCATGATCATTAGATCCCCTATAAAAGGCCATTCAAAGTCCATTTATAAGGTTTGTCGCTCATTTACAAGAGAGAAGAAAGAATACAAGAAAGAGTACTCATACACATTTACCTATTCTTTGCATACATCCATCCACTAGTATTTCAATCCTATTCAAACTTTTACACCAGTCCTTAGTCATTCAAAGTATAAGCCATTTCAAATTTACTTTAATTTTCATCACATTATTGCACCAAACACTTCAATGGGAGAACTACATATAGCTTGATCCCTCCTCAGAGTATTGGTATGTAGACAACATGCCCATACATGGGGTGTGATGTGTGTCCAGTATATCATTTACACACTAAACCCTTTTCCTTGTTTGCTAAAGTTCCATTTAACTACATAAAATACATAAGCACATGAAGAATCATCTCTATAAGGAATTAAATTGACAAAAAGGATATAAAATTTGGTACACATGCTCACACAAACACTGTAAATAAAACTAAAAAAGACATGTCTCTATGATCAGTTTTGACAACAATGGCAAGACCAAGACTATAACACCAAACAATGGGTGTCCTATTTTTGGAGATCATATCCAATCACAAAATGAAGTCCAAATATTATTTTGTGGCAGTGTCCTAGTCTTGTTCCTCTAGTATCATACTCTATCTCAGCCATAACAACCTAGAATAAGCTAAGTCATATTTTTTCTCACTCATTACTATTTTTAGAAAAGGCAAAAATACTATTTGTTTACACAAATTAGTGGCTTAATTAATGAATATTATTTACTAATTTTATCTACTCAAACCCATTTAATATTTATGAATTAACATCTAATTTCCCAAAAAAAAAAAAATCATTTTGTGAACCTGACTTAAGTCAAATTTTGCATAAAAACCCTAGAGATCCTAGGGTAAATTCCTAAGCTGATGTTTCCCATAAATTTTAATTTTTTTCTTAAATATTAAAATTAAAAATTTCTCTCAAATTTTAAAAAAATTTAGTAAATTTTAAAATAAATTTATTTCAAACCCTAGTTGCATACACTAGGTCCCATTAATTTTCCAATATTAATCCACTAATTTCCTAATTTTTTTCTTGCATATATAAATTATAAATTTAATTCAAATTCTCAAATTCAATAGTAAATTTTCAAAAATATTTTATTTCAAACCCTAGTTGTATCAACTAAGCTCCTAGTAATTTTTCAATCATTTTCAAAAAAATTAGTTGCATATTAAAATTAGAAAATCACTTCAATTTTCATAAATTCATAGAAGTTTGAAAAAATATTTTTGAAACATCCCTAGTTGTATGTACTAGCATCATTTTTTATTCTTGAGGTGTCACCTTACATCCATACTAAAATTGTAAAAATGTTGCCAATTTATTTATGAACTTTTCTTAATTTTTTTGTAAATAATAAGGAAATCATAATGGGCCCTATCATGTACAAGAATGATGAAGTCTATCATATGTTAGTATAAAGCTTCATTTTTTGCATTTCATGCTTATTTTTCATTATATGTGATGATGATAAGCATGTTATTCTTAGACATGTTAATACATCTTTTGCATCACCTCCCTTGGATCCTCTACCCCTTGTCAAGTCATGTTGCATGGTCCATTTTTCTCTTTCCTAAGTCACTGACCATTGCCAAAGAGCCCATTTGACACCCTTTATCCCTCCACCACCTTGACCCATTGATTAACTTCAATCTCCTCCCATAACTACTAATCCTTGTGTATGGATAGTAGATAATGCAATTAGAGCTATTACTCAATGCGACACTATGCCTCTTCCACCTAGCTAGGAACCCCATCATTATTCTATTCCAACCCATATTAGGCCTAACCCACCCACACAGATAGATTTACATAAGGCATATGACATTGTTGATCAAATTAGAAACACTCTAGCTAAGATTTCCATATTGGAGCTACTTTAGAAAGCTAATGTATTCAAGGACATTCTTTATCTGAAATTCACTTAGACTTTGATGATTAATTCAAAACCTTCTTATTTTGTATCAGTGGTCAACACTCTGAAAACTATAGAAGATGCAATTTCTTTCGATAGTGAGAACATGCCTTCTCAGATAGTTATTGATCAAAATTTGCCACTATTCATACAATTTCAAGTCAAAATCAATGTAGTCAAGAGAGTTCTTGTTGATAGTGGTTTCAAATTGAATATATGTACTATCACATTCTTACAAGCCCTAGGCATAGATTTGATATCTATGTAAAAATCATATAATAACATTGAGGTTTCAATGATATACCCTGAAAGACATTGGGCACTATTATTTTAGATATCATGGAGGGATCAAAAACCCTCTCTACATAGATTTAGGTCATGTTAGGTCCTCTCTACTATAATATTTTACTCAGATGACCCTGAATACATACTATGGGGTCCATTTATTCTACTCTCCATTGATGTATTAAATTTCTCCATGAGAGATATCTATACACATGTCTAGAAGATAACTAGCCATTTAGGTATTATCAAACTGTAAGGTCATCTTCAACTATCTCGTTATATGGGAAACTATATCTCACAATACAACCACCACCTCATAAAATTTCTCTTGCTTAGATACATACATATGAGGTTGGAGAGACTATCACTTTAAAACTCCACTTATAGTCACACCTTTAGCTCTAGATATTTTTCCATTCATAACAACTTCATCTACTTCTTTGGTCATAGTTTTGACACATGTTACACATTCACCATCACCAACAATAGTATGAATAGTTCTAGTTGATTCCATAATTAATCCACTAATTACAAATACCTTTCTAGTAGTACCATCTTCCACTACTATAGATGATATGACTCATATATCATAGTTACCTCTTATGGTAAATTTTGAGTTACCATGTGCACATGATGTTGATATAGATTCACAAGATTCTTTAAATGATGATATGACACCCATACTCATAGATGACTATTTGTGTGGATTGAGATTTACACCAATTGGCCTAAGAGAGTACTAATATGACTCTAGAGCTCTCATACCACATCTTATAATACACTCATGGGATATAATCCACACTCATGGCAATAAATAGATCACTGGGAACATACAATTCAAATGGTTACCTCTATGGATATAAATCTAGTTATTCTGATCTAGGTAGGTGACACACAACATCAACCATAATTTATGTTACAAGTATTACTTGATCATGGATTGACCACATTACCTATAGTATGACATAGATCTATCAACATATTATCACATTAGGATGGTCACCTATTTTTTACTTTTCATAGGATTACAAGACATGATATAAAATCATATAAAAATTTATAGAATAGATTGGATAAATTACAAGATTAGGGAATTATTCATATTATAACACCACTAGTAGCACCAAATCCACCACTTCCACTAAAGTCATCTACTAACAAGAATAAATTCCCTAGAGCAGAGTTAACATCTCCACCACTAAAGCAACCTTTAGTTTTCGTTTAGCATGATGACACCATAATCACAACATCTATAACATATGATGATACTTATGATGATGATATTGAAGTGCTTGATGATGGTCATGACCCTTTCCTCTATTTACATCCCCAACAAGATCCATCTTTGAATCCTTCCCCCTCTCTAGCCTAGTGTTTTTTATTATCATGTACATATTATTTTCTCTGCATGCTTGTACATAGTTTCTTTACATGATTGTAAATACTCTCTTTTACTTAATTGCACATAGTTCAAAATTTCAAAAACATAAAAATAATATAACATTTTAAAATCCAAAATCATTCAAATATATCCACAAACATAATAAAATCAATTGTATGCATCATCCATGCTTTACGTTGCTACTACTATGCTAGGATTTACATTTTCTATTTTATACTATTGTTTGTCAATTTATCTACTCTACCATGCTTCACTTGATATTATTTCAGTGCGTGTAATGACATCCATATCCTTGACTACTTCACTCTACCCATAGAGGGAGCATCTTACTTCGACATGACTACACCATCTAGGTTATGTCATTCCTACACTACACAATCCAAGTTATCATGCTAATGTACATTACTTAGTAGATTACATAGATTACTATATCAACATTTCACTTATATCTAGGACTTATGTATCTCTTTACCATATACCTAGTCCTGTACTAAACATGCCTTGCATACTTTCACTCTTATTTTGATTAGTCAGATGTGATCCTATCTTTCTATTTATTACATGCTTTCTCTTCTTTCTTAGAGTAACTTGTTGGATTACATTTCCAGTTCCTACTTGTTTCCTTTATGTGCCTTAGGATATTTGTAAATGTCCCTCTCTTCTATTCATGTGTGTGTACATTTCAACATTTGCCAATGTCTCTTACTTGTACTCTTCTATGTGCTTATGGCCCTTGTACCAATACTACTTGTTCTATGGTATGTGTATGTAACATTTGAACATGCCTTATATATTTTCTTTCTAGTATGAGTGACATGTGATGATGTCCCTTGTTTGATTGTCCCCTTGGTCACCCTTGTATTCATCTTACTTCTTGCTTTATATGCTTGTTACCTGATTGTTTATACTTTTTTACAAATGCCATGATCCATATCATGCATTTATCTTGATTTCTTAGATGCTATGATGGACATCACGTTCTATCCTTCCTTGACAACTAACACTTTTGATTTTAGTTTAGTATATTATATATGCTTTTACATTGTTATATCTATCTAGGCATACCTCTATCGATATAACAATCTCTTAATACAAATATTTCTATATCTTGAGATATTTTGTCAACATATCATTGTTATATCATATATCCATGCAACATAACACACTTATAGGGATATCTCTTTTGAGTAAATTCATTGTAGGGTCTTCTTTCCTCCCCTCAGAAGAGGGGGAAATAAACAAAGGTTTTGTAATAAATATTAGAGCTCTTATTGGTCAAAATATCAATTTTTAGAACACTCATAATAGAAACCAGACATCAAGCTAGGAAGAATAGACTAGGTAGACATCAAAGAATTAAAAAAAACATCAAATTTGGCCTTAGAAAATAGTGCCAAAGTTGGACTATAGTGCTAGATAGTAGGGTGTCCTATTTTTAGTACTCCTATCCAAATAATAGAAAAATAAGTTTTTCTAAACACTGATAGAAAGATGAGTTCAATCACAAGTTTTTATATATAGCATAGTCTAGATTTAGCATGTCTCAGTATAGTTTTTACTTAGAGAATCCAGATATAGGGGGCATCATGCATGGCATGTGGCTCTCACTTCTAGTTTTAGTTTAGTTGATATAAATTCTAGATCAAAATCCATGTTTTAGACACCAATGATTGGGGGCAATTTGTGTGGTATATTGATTCTCCTCTTTTTTGAATTAAGTTTATTTTCCAAGCATTTCTTAGAAATTGTGTGCCTTAATCCATCTATAGGTGGTTGGCATCTTTTTTCAAGTTTGGATTTCCTACAAAATTAAATTCATGAGTACTCAATTTCTTGAGTTGGCTTCCACATAATCTTATTACACTATT
Source organism: Torreya grandis (assembly GCA_037957365.1). Lineage (NCBI taxonomy): Eukaryota > Viridiplantae > Streptophyta > Pinopsida > Cupressales > Taxaceae > Torreya > Torreya grandis. Next base: position 705,806 of record JARHVA010005725.1, read on the forward strand.
TTCAAAGTGGATCTCATAAAAACCTAATCTCCATCTTTCAAAATTGCTAAAAGTGGCTTAGTTTCTAGCATACATTTGGCTATCCATGTAAATATTATTAGATCATAATATATTCATGGGATTTAGGAACCATCTCATATGAAATCTATTTCATAATGGTATTACTTCATATTTTCACATCACAGGGCAATGATGGAGCCAAAGGGCTATCCTTTATATTCTTGAGCCACTTATTCAAAGGGATTGGACATACAATCCAAACATCAATTGACACATGCATGATTCATTAGATTTGCTTAGTAGGCAATGATGGAGCCAAAGGGATAGACTTTTTATTCTTGATCCACCTTTTTATAGGGATTAGACACACAATCCAAACATCAATTGACACATGCATTATTTTTTATCTTCACTTAGTAGGCAACAATGTAGCCAAAGGGCTAGCCTTTGTATTCTTGAACCACTTATGTAGATGGATTAGATACATAGTCCAAACATGAATTAACATATGCATGATTCATTATCTTCAATTAGTAGGCAATGATGGAGCCAAAGGGATAGCCTTTGTATTCTTGAGCCACTAATTTAGAGGGAATGGATGCATAATCTAAACATCAATTGACACATGAACGATTTGTTAACTTTACTTAGTAGGAGATGATGGAGCCAAAAGGCCTGATTTTGCATTCATAAGCCACTTCTAGTGAATTAATCACTTATCTTTGTTTGTGATATTAATTTTGGTACAACACACACCTAGTACAATTGAGCATCATAATAGGTTTTGTATTGATTCACATAAGCAGTGAGGTGTATTCACTCCTTTCTATTCCTCTCTCTTTTACCCAACTTTTGTATGTTCTTATTTTAGATATAATGTATTTAATAAAGATTGATCTACTCTATGTTTTTCATTATAGATTCATGCTTCACACTATGCTCTCTCTATGCACATCCAACATCACATAGCTTCATGAGCTTCACCTTTATAGTTAAGTTCAACTATGCTTTCTATTTTTCATTTATCTTAGTAGTTTGCTTTGCTACATCACTAGAATAAAGTGGGGGAAATGTAGTCATATAAAATTCAAAATTTGTTAACTTGAGTATGGCCAATGACACCCAATCTATAGGTTCATTTTGCTTTCTCTCTTGATCCTCTTATGTATGTTTTCATAGTTTTAAAGTCATACATATCCTCCTAGACTAAACCTTTTTAGACCTAAATTATTCTTTCCATGGCAAATCCATCCCCTAGGTCTCCTACCCTCATGACAACAGTGCCCAAACTTGAATTATAACACTGAAACCTAGGGTGTCCTATTTTTGGTGTTGTTATCCAAGTGAAAATTTTGTTCAAATGGTAATATTCTCTTGGATGCTTATCCTAATTCATGTTGGCCTAACACAAATTAATATAACCATGATAATTAAATCCATTATAAAATACCATTCAAAGTCTATTTAGAAGGGTTAGAACTCATTTGCAAGAGAGAATCAAGAATGCAATCAAGACTACTCAATCACTTTTCCCTATTATTTGCATACAAGCTTATTTAAACCTTTACACAATTCCCTAGTCATTCCAAGTACACCAAATTTCACATTTACTTGCATCTTTATCACACTATTACACCAAGCACTTCAATGGGAAAACTACATATAACATGATCCATCATTAGAGTATTGGTATGTAAGTAGCATGCCCACACATGGGGTGTTAAGTATATCCAGTGTGTCCTTTACACACTAACCCCTTTTCCCTATTTTCTAAAGTTTCATTTAATTACATAAAAGACACAAGGACATATAGAATCAAATTTACAAGGAGTTTTATTGATAAAAAGGATCTAAAATTTTGTACACATGCTTACATAGATTCTATAAACAAAACCCAAAAAACCATATCTTTGTGAATAGTTTGGACAACAATGTCAAGACCAGGACTATATCACTAGACAATAGGGTGTCCTACTTTTGATGATCTTGTCTAATCATAAAACAAAGTCTAGATCTTAGTTTGTGATAGTGTCCCAATCTTGTTCCTATATTATCAAACTTTATCTCAACTGTAATAGCCTAAAATAAGCTAAGTCATATTTTTTCTCACTCATTTCTATTTTTATAAAATTAAAAAATACTATTTGCTTACACAAATTAGTGGCTTAATTATTGTGTATTTTTTACTAATTTTATCTACTCAAACCCATGTATTATTTAGGAATTAACCTCTAATTTATTAAAAATAAAAAATAAATCACCAACATCTCCTCAACTTTCAAGGCTTCTTGGTATGCTTCTTCAGCTATTTTCCAAGTTAGTATATTGATCTCATCTTGTATGGATAACTTGAGACCATTCAAATACCATTCTACCTTCTCATCATCTTCTTCCAAGTGTCCTATTCTAATTGTTAATCTATGAAACACTTCTATGTATTCCTTCATTAAATTCTCCTTGTTTCTAAGATTTTATAACTTCCTAAACAAATGTGTATGCTAATACTTGGGTAGGAACTTTGTCTTCATCTTCATCACCGTCCTATCCCATAATTGGATTTTGGCTTTACCTCTTCTCCTTATCTCTTCCTATATTACATCCCACCAAAAATAAGCATGTCCTCTTAATATTTTCAATTCAAATTTAACCTTCTTGGTCTCATTCACCTCCTCATACTCTAAATACTTATCCATAGATGCTATCCAATCCACCAACTCATGTACATTCAGATTGCCTTCATACACTAGCACATCTAGCTTTGGTTTCAAGCCTATCTTCATCATGGATTTGATCAATATTTCCTCCATTATATCTTCTCTTTATTCCTTATTACTCTTCTCTATCATCATTAGTTATGACCCTTCTTCTTTGATTTGTCTCCATGGCTAACATTCTAGCCTACATGTCCCTCATTTCAATGACCAATTTGGCCACATTATGTTACATTATTTGTGTTATTGTAGTTTTCCTCTATCTTGTTTCCATTATTTCTTTCTCACCTTATCATCTAACCATCCTTATGATCTGATACCATAAAATTTAGAGATTTCAAAAGTGTTCCCTTTATTTGTCCTTAAATAATGGAACCTTCTTTCAAGTCTCAAGCTTAAGAGTTCCTTAAACATGAAAAAGTCTAGGTTCCCAAGAATTTTATAAGGTTTTAATATATTTATATATCTTAAAATAGTCTCTAATATCTCTCTATCCCCCTTTATAAAATTATCTCAAACACCTATCTACCACTTATGCAACTATGTTTTACAAACTACACTTCCCTGTAGTCTTGTATGCAAGTAAAAACTCTTATATGAAAAAATAATACCATCTATTTAAACCTAAAAATAATATATTCAACTTTACCCTATTTTAACACACCTATGTGCCCAGTTTAATGGTATATCTCACTACCTAAGACCACTTTCCTTCTTTGAACCTTCCAAATTAAGTCTCTTTTAGCCCTTTTCCAATGACACTATCTAGAAATACATACTACAGGTATGGTATGATCTTTAAATGGTGTGATTCAATTAGAGAATACAAAAATATATCAGACTACAACTTTTGGAAATTTTCCTATGATTATTTTTCCTAAAATGAGCAAAACCCTAGTTGTTAGGGTTTGTGCACACTAAACAGGGCAAGAATGATCAAAATTCCATATCTTTCTCTAGGAATAGTTTCAAAACAAACCAATCATAGGAAAAGTTTTTTCTAGGCTAAATTCACCTTTTTAATTTAGTGAGCATACTCCCATAACCTATAATACGTTCACAATCTCACAAACTTAGTCTTTCTTAACTATATTTGATCACAAAAAAGAGGGTTAACTAAGGGTTTGATTGTTTAACATTACCAAAAATATTTAATATCTATCTTAAGTTTATTCCCATGTCACAACATTGACTCAAGACTATCTCTTCCTTTTTTATTACCATTGGATAATGACTAACTAGGCTCACATTCCTACTCATGAGACATGATGACTCCCTTTGTCTCCATGAAAATTCAAGACATTTTCAAAATTCTAACTTGGTTTCATCAAGTAATCATACCAAACTTTTATGATTTTTTAATTTATATCACACTTATATAATATTTCTTTGACTAAAACTTGAATATGAAGATCTCTTAAGATCACAAAACTCCCTCTATGATTGAGCATCCTTTTAGTTTCTTACTTGCTAGTTGAGTGACTCCATGAAGCCTAATGGAGTCACCTTTGATCCAGAGAACTAGAAAAACATAAATTCATGAGATTACTATACCTTCATGCCTTTTCAATACTAAACTTACTTCATGATCCTCTTATTCCTATTTTGTCCTTCTGGCTTGACCCCCTCAATCCTTGTTTGAGCAACATTCTGACTTGATTTATTGGTTTTATTTCTGTCGTCAACAATATAAGATTATATATAAAATTCTTGACACTCCTTTGCATCTTGATTTTGATTTATCATGGTAAATAATCCACTTGGACTTGTAGACTGGTTATCGACCTTAACTACCTAGGGTTTCTACTTACTATTTTGTCTTCTTTCTAGCATTCTAGATGTCTAAAATTTCATGTCTTGTCTTGAGAATTCATGCTTGTAGTATTTTTAAATGTGACCAAACTTATGAAAATTGAAACATATTATCCCTCTATATATAAACAAACCATGTCTCATACTTCTTGGATGACTGTTCTCCTCATAGTTCCATGAAAACTCATTCTTGAAGGGCCTTTTGCAATGCCTTTTTTATCTATGATCAAATTAGTTACATGAATAGCAATAGCCATTTAAAGGATTAACATACCATATGTTATTATAATTATTAATTTTACTAAACTTTATTTTCTTATAATCCTCATTTTTTGGTTATTATTTGACTTTTTTTATCACATTAGTGTCCTTGTCTTGATCTCTAATGAAGCCAAGGCCTATTTTGTCATTAGAAATCTTTTGAATACTCAGAAGGTTGTCTAGATCATTGGTAATATTTTAAAAACTCATAAAGTACTTTACCTTATTTTATGCTTATTTCTATTCATCTCTCAAGTATTTCACCTTAGCTACATACCTTGCACATTCTTCTTCTTTTGATTCTAGGCTTGCAGTCATAATTTCAAGTTGACTCTCCACTGTTTTTAATATTTCCTCTCATTCCTTGGAGTTATTTATTAGTCTAGATTAAAATAAGTTGATTTAATCCTCATATTATTTGATAAGAGACCTCATCACCCTATTATTTTTCCTGACCATCTGACCATCTTCAATTCTTCTATATTATTCATTAGCTCAACCTTAAAATCTACCTCATCTCCTTGTTCATCTAAATAACCAACAACACCTTCAAACCTTATGGATTCTTGTAGATTTGAATATTTTACCTCTTCATCCATGAATATAACCTCAAATTAAATCAGGAGCATCACCTTCATGATAACTTTTTGAGTCAGTTCTCTTATTCTCATCAGATGAACTACAATCCTCCTTGGTGTAGAGACTCCTTTTATTTTTGAAGAATACTTTCTTGTTGTCATATCTTCTAAAGTGTTTATTGATTTTATTAAACTTATAAAACTTTTTATCATCATCATTATCTTCATCATGCTCTACATCATCATTTGTCTTATGCTTATGAAGCATTTAAAAGGTAGCTTGCCCTTGTATTTCCATGAACCTATCATCAATTTTATTATAGACATAGCTATTAACTCATCATAATCAATATCAAATTCACCATTATTTATGACTTTATTACCTTGTGACTTATTATCTTTTGGCTTATTTTATGCCTTAAACACAACTTCCTTCTTTGTAGGTCTTCCTTCACTTATCCTCATCTCATAGGCTATTATCATTCCATTAAGTCCATCCATCTATAACATGTCTATATCTTCCATTTATTCAATCACACATATCTTGGAATCAAATTTAGAAGTTATAAACCTTAATACTATTTTAATAATAGTAGTCTCTTTCAATTCTTCTCTTAAAACTCTTATGATGTTGACCACTTCAACAACCCTCAATAAGTAGTCTACAATCGTCTCATATTCATTCATATTTATACTTTCAAATTGTATTCTATGGGTTTGAAACCTAGACAATTTAATGTTAGAATCTCCCTCATGAATAGTGTTCAACTTATTCCACATTTCTTTGGTAGATATATAGTGCATAACCTTCATAATTTTTGCCTCTCATAGACCACACCTAATGTTATTCATTTCTTTTAAGTTATTATCATTGGCCTTCTTACATGATGCATTTGAAAGAGGAATAGGGATGAAGTATACCCATCCAATACTAATTTCCAAATACCATGACCTTGAGACATTATATATGTCCTCATTATAACACTCTAAAAGGCATAAATGGATTCATTGAATAACAAAGATTTTCTTGTAAAAAAACCACCTTATGCTTGACTAAACATATTAACTTGTTTAAAATCTCCTTTAGGTTGTAAGACATGATATAAAGGACTTGATCTGATACTATTTATTGTAGTTTCTAAGAGGGGGGGTGAATCATTTGATTAATAATATCTATTCAATTCCATTCATCATTCCATAAATCATTCATTCACATAAAATATTAATGTATAAACAAATGAATATGTAAGCATATCACAAGATAACATAAGATATATGTGGGAAAACCTATTGGGGGATAAAATCCACTAAAACATACACATAGAATGCATTCATATAATTTCAATATCCAAAATTTAGTGAAGCAAAAACTTCACAAGGAGCTCCAACCCCTACCTAGTTAAACATCCACTCAACTAGTCTTTTGCAAGCTCTATCTTACAAGGAGGCTCCAACCCTCTAGGTAACTTAGCACCAACTAAGTCACCTTTTATATCTTATCACCTTATAACACCTATTGATAACTCAACTATATATGACAACCTTATTTTTTACTCTTTAACCTCCAACTCACTCAAACAACCTCTTAGGCCTTCTGGTTCAATTAGCCCTCTCTTTAGTAGAATTAGGTCAAATGACCTTGATCAACACTTGGAAAAACATAGATAATCATGTAATGTTTATCTCATATATTTGATGATCTACAATCCCTTGAATTATTCTCTAAAACACTATATCCTTTGTTTATATCTCAATTCTCTAACTAGTTAAAATAGGTTTATTATGCCTTGACTTTATACTTGATTCTTTATTATACTTATCTTGGCTAGACAAGGACCTCATAATAATTTTATTATTATTTAAATATGTCACTAAAAAAAAATTATAATAAAAAATAATAATACATAATTCAACCATAGTCCATAAGGACCAAATCCACAGTCTGTCTTATCCACATGTTACCACTCTGACCCTTAAGAACAATTATTATCTTAAAAAATGGATGAAACACTTAATAAATGACTCCAATAGACCCATTATAATTCCACCTTAGGTCACTAACTCCATTTGGCACATTTCACACCTTGAACCTGTAGACATCTAATTCTTAACACCATTTATGTTGAAATTGTCAATCTTACTCAATTTGCACTCAAATACACAATTTAGGCCAAAATAAATACAAATGCACTAATGGTTCAATCCTATCATATACAAGTGATGGTTTATGTTAATGTATCCCTAAATGGGACAATGTATTTTATGTGATTCCTAACTTTGGTCAATTTATTTTGAGTCAAAATGATAATTTTTCCTTTTCTATTTTGGATCACTATTTTTTTCTAATTCATTAGTATACATCATGTACCTTTGTTGTTTTGTGTTGGAAACATCCTATATGGGAATATGGTTTCAATGCATATAAAATCACCTTCCAATTCTTCTTGAGTCAAATTATGACCTAGTAATATGACTTTCTAGCCATTTTGATTAAATTATGCTCCAATTTCCAAAGAATTGCACTAAAAATGAATAATATTATTTTTAGATAATTAATTAAAATAAAAATATTAAATGGATTTTCCATGGATTTTATTGATTATTTCATTATTGGAAATTGATTATGAATATCTGCATCACCTAGTGACATGATCTATGGGGTGGCATCCATAAGCCATAAATGCAGAAAATATCTAAATTATGGGCACCCATGCCTAATTAATGCCTCTCTATCCCAAATAATTATGAGGGTATTTATGGATTTAATTATAAATATTATATTAATCCATGTCCACACATCTCAATCTTGAGATGGATGGTCATGTTCAATTTTAACCCATTTGGAAACTCTATAAATAAAAGATCATAAAACACTTATTTTTAAGCTAAAAATAGTAAACATATAATGTAGAATTATCTCCACATCCTTTTGTGTTGATCATTGTGTTATTTTCAAGCTTTATTTTATAGGCATAAAATACATATTTTTCATCTTGTGCCTAGGTTATGTATAGTGGTTTTGAGGTAATGGAGGACCTTGGCAACCATTGTTGACAAATATAAGAACACTAGATCAAGGGGAAAAAATTGCTTGGAGCTGCTCTTGGATGGTGAAATAATTTGTGAAGGTAATTGGTATTATTTTATTTCATTTTGTTCTTCATTATCATTAGCAAACCTTGTAAAATAGGTTGGCTTAGTTTGTCAAGTTATTTATGCATTCTCTGTGTTTACATGACTAACATTTGACTGAAAACCTTTGTAATCCAATGCTACATTTTAACATACTCAATGGGACTCTTCATGAGCATGAAACCCACAAAATTAATTTGTTTTTTTGTTGTTAATTATGTTTTTATTTTTGCTTTGCTAGAGTACAAATGACCCATAAATAATTAATAAATTTTTATTTACTTCATAATTTTTTCTAAATTTTTTTAATCATATCAATAAATGTTTCATTAATATTTTATAAAAATTTCTAAACAAAATTCTCTATATTTTCACATTTATGATCATTTTAGTAACTATCACTATTATTTTCTATTTTTTTTAAACGTATGGTACAAAGTTCATATTTTATTAATTTTTTTGATCTAGTTTTAAATAGATAGATATGCTTTGGATTTATTGACACCCTCTCAAAATTTTGTGACAAATTAATATATATTTTAAAAGTTATGATCAAAATACCAACTCTAAGTTTTTATGTTTTGTGTGTTCAGTTTGATTTTTTTTAGCCTTCTAACTTGTTGCTTTCATGTTTTCATAAGTTTAATATTAATTTTTATTTTCTGTTGAGATAACAAGTATTTTTGAGCATTATTTTTTTTCCTTCGAGTTCAAAGGTGAAACACAAAACTAAGAGTAACAAATCCAAAGTTGCTTGTCTCATTTGCAAATATGCTTTATAGCTAAACAAGACTTTATGGTTTTTATTGTAGGACCTACATGGAAAAGTGGTTTCTTTTTTAGCACAACTAAATATTTTAAAATTTAATTTGGCATTTAAAAATAATTAGCAACCTTACCTTTGGTGTTTAAAAGTAAAATTGCATGTTTATATTGAATGTTTTGTGATTGTTTTCCAATTTTTTTTCAAATTAAGGCCAAGGGGACAAATAACATCACCAGACACTTTATTTAAATGATTAAAAACAAAATCACTCTAAAGTTTTATTTTATATAAAAAATCTATCATTTATTTCATTATTTTTTTGATCAAAAAGGAATTTTCATGTGTATACTCTCCCCCTGTCCCCTATAAGAAACTCAGGCAATCAAAAGCTGTAATATCCCCTCTAAACAGGAAATATAGCAACACAAAAACTCTGAACAAAGATACAATTTTTGTTGAATAAATTCAAAATGATAACAATAATATAGTCTCTCAATAGCAAATCATAGATCTTAACACTTGTCCTTCTAAAACTATTACAATTACAGTCCTCTATTATGCATATAAAATATGAAATATAGTCTTGAAACCCTGGCTTTGCAAATCTAGAAATTGGGTTTGAATCTGGAAATTTTGTTTCGGCCTGCTGTGTCGAACACACAGTCACCGGCATCGGTCGATATAATGCCGATGTCGATCACTTTAGGTCTTTCTCTGCCGACGTCGGTCTTCAATCAGACGATGTCGGTCACTAGAATCTCTGCCTGCCATGGTCGGTACCTACCTGGACCTGTGTAGACTTCGTACAGCTGCCAATTGGGCATAACTTGCCTGTTTTCAACCCCTAATCTAAAAATATATGTTTCTAGCATAGACAATCTCTAGCTGTATAATTTATTGAATCAAAACATAAAGAAATAAATACTTGAAATATCTGTAATAACTTCTGTGTGAAGTTATCTCTCAACCCTGTAAATTTTGTGATAACTTTTGGATGAAGCTATCTCTCAATTTGGCAATAGATCAGCTGATATTCCATAGCCTCTTAATTGCACACACTGAAGAGGGAACATTCTCCAATGCAAATGAAATCTTGGAACCCTAGGCTCAGTCTTCACAGAAGAAATTCTTCAAAAATCAATAATCAATAATCAATAGCTCCTCAATAATGGCCTCCATGAGAAACCCTTATACCCTCAAAAGATATGCTTGCCCTAATTAGGGTTTATTAAATTAGAATTAGGGTTTCTAATTAAAAATAGGATAAATAATTAATATTTGATTAAATCAATCAAATATTAATATCTCCCTCAATACATGTCCAAACGAGCCCAAACGAAAGCCAACTAGAAAACTTCTGCTAAACGAAGCCACCCCAATCTCCATCAAGACCCTCTAACCATCCTATCAGCCTACGAGGGTCACATAATAGGCTAACCATGAACTCAAAACATGTCAACTAAAAAGGGGAGATGACGATCCACCCCTCCTAGAATTGCTTGCCCTCAAGCAATCGCTGGATGACAAATCAATCAATCCACCTGGATCCCAAATGTAGTTATGCTCTCCACCACTGTCAATTAACACGAACCCCACGCCATGTTTATCTCGACACTTATGTAATGGCGTCACATCCTCTCTAGTATTAAGATAAGCACTCCAACATCCAATCCATAAATGAAAATCAGCAAGCAAACTCCTTACCTGAATAATATCTAAAGCTGAATTGTGAAGGCTAAAAATAGTCATATCATCATCAACCTGTGACCCTACTGTAACAGAAAGTTGAGTCCCCACCACATGTGACAACTCCTGAACTAAACTAACCTCAATACCAAGCTCATCCTCACACCTCTCCTGTGTTGGTGCCAATGTGCACTCGTCATCGCCCTCTATCATGTCATGTGGTATAAGTACCTCCATCCGATGAAAAAACATATATCTAAAGCTGCTACCCCATATTGCCTTAAGAATATGTGTCTTCCCATCAACATTAAAGAGAACCTCTATGTCCTTGAGATGAAGAGTAACTTCCTCAAATGAATGAAGCCACTTCATACCCAAGACTAAGTCTATATCCCCCATGTTTACCACATAATAATCAGCCTTAAACTCATAGTTGTTCAAGTGCAATGGGAGGTCTCTAATCATACGCTCACACTTAAGAGTGTGACCATCAACTACCTTAACTCTAATGCCCTAAAAATCTATGGTAGTGAGTCCACGCTTTTCCACAAATCTAGAATCTATGAAATTATGTGTGGCTCCTGTATCAAGAAGGGTGATAACCTTCTGCCCTACCAAAACTCCACAGAGTCTGAATGACTCATTTGACTGAATACTGGATATGCATGCCTCCTATATGTGAACCTCTAACTCTACCTCTGCCTTAGGCCCTAAAGCCTCTACCTCTGCCCCCTCAAAACTATTCTACTATTTGGAATCCTCAGAATCTAAATCCTCATAATATGCCCACATCACACAATTCGCCTTGCCCTTAGGCCTCAAAGGACAATTGTGATGGATATCATATGGACCATTGCAGTAGAAGCAAAGCTTCTTCCTGCGTAGATCATTAAGTGCCTCACGGTCCAAAGGTGGTGCTGCTGGATTAGCCTTTGAATCATTTTTAACCCTGGATTTATCTATGTTAAAATCCGGTCTCTCTGTATCTGTGTTGGAGCACTTGTGGTCTCTAGATGAAGAAGTACCCTTGGAGTTAAATTTATGGGATGGGGCTGCCATCTCCATACTACGTGCCTTCTTCATCGCTACCTGTAATGAAGGAGGATCAAAGGCTTTGATCCAACCTCTCAATGGCTATGTCAATCCCTCTATGAAGAGAACTACCAATCTACGCTCTAAAATATTGGGCACCATGACTGCCAATCTCTAAAACTCACCAATGAAGGACTCTAGGTTACCTATTTGTCTCAACTATGCCAGATCTCAAAAGTAAACCTCGAGATCTTTCCTATCAAACTGCTCAACCAATCTATCCACAAAGTCCTGGTACTCTGTTACCTGGTTATGCTGAAGTGTTACCATACCATGGTACCACCAATCATGTGCTACTCCATCCAAGTGCAAAGTGGCATATTTGATGGCCTCTATCACAGACATTGGTCTCAATGCCAAAAAGGTGTCAAGCTTATGAACCCAAGCTTGAGCTATCATTTTGCCACTGCCGTCAAAATTAGTCAAAGAAAGCTTACTAGTAGCCTTCTTCAGCTCGCTGAATTGAACTCTAGGCCTCCTGTCCTGTCTGACCAATCTATAGTGCTCTCTCCTCAGATTAACAAAATGGTCAAAGGATGTCCTCTCTTGGACATGAGGAGGTAATAAGTCCCACTCATCATTTACAGCCATGTAAACATCTGCAAATGGGGAATTCCCTGCCTCCTCCTCTGCTAGTGCCTCTAGTTCTTCTTGAACAAATGTAGGACGTGTAGGTCTATCAGTTGTTCTAGAGTGAGTCTGTTGTGGTCTCTGATTAACCATAGCACTCCTATAATCTCTTTGGTCCCCATTCTACCCATCAGTTGTGTTCATCCCCCTTATCATAGTCATAAGTGCCTATAGTGTCTGATTCATCTGCTATTGGCTTGTCATCATAGCACGGTGAAATTCTCTGGTGTCCTGATCAACATCATACTTGTGGCACCTGGGTGGGCTGCTCTCACGTCTGTCACTCATGATAATCCACTGTTGTTCTGATAATTGGGTACCTTCAAGCAAGGCTCTACTGTGTGTGTTATACCTGTGTGGTCCCAACTCTTGTGGCTGCATAATATCTATAGACCCTCAGGCTGGCAGGATTTAGCTCTGATACCACTGTAATATCCCCTCCAAATAGAAAATATAGCAACACAAAAACTCTTAACAAAGATACAATTTTTGTTGAATAAATTTAGAATGATAACAATAATATAGTCTCTCAATAGCAAATCATAGATCTTAACACTTGTCCTTCTAAAACTATTACAATTACAGTCCTCTATTATGCATATAAAATATGAAATACAGTCTTGAAACCTTGGCTTTACAAATCTAGAAATTGGGTTTGAATCTAGAAATTCTGTTTCAGCCTGCTGTGTCAAACACACAATCACTGGCATTGGTCGATATAATGCCGACGTCGGTCACTTTAGGTCTTTCTCTACCGACGTCGGTCTTCAGTCAGCTGATGTCGATCACTGGAATCTCTGCCTGTCGTGGTCAGTACCTGGCTGGACCTGTACAAACCTGTACAGACTTCGTACGGCTGCTAATTGGGCACAACTTGCCTATTTTCAACCCTTGATCTGAAAATATATGTTTCTAGCACAGACGATCTCTAGCTATATAATTTATTGAATCAAAACATAAAGAAATAAATACCTAAAATATCTGTAATAACTTCTATGTGAAGTTATCTCTCAACCCTATAAATTCTGTGATAACTTCTGGATGAAGCTATCTCTCAATTTGGCAATAGATTAGCTGATATTCCATAGCCTATTAATTACACACACTTAAGAGGGAACATTCTCCAATGCAAATGGAATCCTAGAACCCTAGGCTCAGTCTTCACAGAAGAAATTCTTCAAAAATCAATAATCAATAATCAATAGCTCCTCAATAATCGCCTCCATGAGAAACCCTTATACCCTCAAAAGATATGCTTGCCCTAATTAGGGTTTCTTAAATTAGAATTAGGGTTTCTAATTAAAAATAGGCTAAATAATTAATATTTGATTAAATCAATCAAATATTAATATCTCCCTTAATACATGTCCAAATGAGCCCAAATGAAAGCCAACTGGGAAACTTCTGCTAAATGAAGCCACCCCAATCTCCATCAAGACCCTCTAACCATCCTATCAGCCTACGAGGGTCACATAATAGGCTAACCATGAACTCAGAACATGTCAACTGAAAAGGGGACATGACAAAAGCAATATTTTCATTACAAATTATGACTTTATCCAAGGTGTAAAAAGGAAGTTATCTAAGCTCTCCCAAAACCCCACATGGTTTGGGTAATGTATAAACAACATTTAAAGACTTTTTACTGAGATTTTGTTTCATGCAATTTGTCTTGTGAGCGGGATTTGATTACCTCCCACAAGTTATATAGGGAATCTTTGACCTGGGACTTCATAGCCTAGAATCATATTCAACCCCTCTTCATGGGGGGTATATAAATTGGGATCACCCTATTGGGAATATGGTTTGAGAAATTAAACCATCTCTTTTAGTGGAAAGATAATCCCATAACATATGATCATTTAGGACATTGCACTACATTAAGCAAGTGATAGATGTGGTGGTTGTGAAAAGGACTAGACATTTTCATAAAAAGTTATTTGACATGGATAAAATTGACATGCTACTTCTCTTGTGTGCTAATGTGAAATTTGGTACACATGGGTTCCAGATGATCAAAAATATGTAAGATTTAGTCAACCCCACTTTGCCACAACTTGTCATTTTAGGGCTTAAGACCATTACTTAATTTTATTTGTCTAATTTGGTCTTAGATTACTTGGTCTCGATTTGAGTCAAAGCTTGTTTGTAAACAAAATGTCATAACCAAACACAGTGTCCATAATTTCTTGAACAAGGAGGCATTACACTATCCAAGTGAAAATCAATATTTTGCTTGTTCAAATTTATCATCTTAAACATTGTGTCATATCATCTAATTGGAACAATTATGTTACCTATTTGAGTTTAGATCATTTTCCCAATTATCTTTAAGTCCTTCACTAATAGTCTAAATTTGAAATTGCACTTTTATGAGTTCATAAGGTTGATGTGTTAAATTGGGTTTTCCATTTGCACTTGACTTGAGGGAACTTGGGTTCAATTTCCAATTTGGATTAAAGGTCATTTATAAAATCATTATCACATTTTCATCATTGGTGGACTCAATTCATCTTACATATTGCTCATTATTTCAGTCCTAGAACATATTTTATACTACCATTCCTATTACCATGTGGTAGCGTTATGTTGCCCATTGGGTTCTAGTTTTATACATAGGAATTCTTGCATGTTTTCACATCTTCAGTTTATTGGTTTGTATTGTCTCCTTCCTAATATGAAGGGTTTTCTTCTAGTTTTATATTAGTAACTCATTGAAGTTGAACTATATTTTAAGGTATTGACGTATCTCAAAAGTCTATGTTTTAGTGTACTAGTGACACTCTAGGTTTTTCACGTTATCATACCCTCTTCTAATTCATATGATTTCAACTTTACCCAAAGGTTGAGTAAGTTTATGAAAATTATTATTTTTATTTTGTGTAGTTCCATGGCACCCTCCTTTTATAGTCTCTTTGGTGCTCTACTAATTTATTTCAAAGAAATATCAAAATCTATAACTCATTTAGAATGTTTGCACAACATTATCTAAATCTTTTCAAACATGTAGAATAAAATTTGTAAACATGATGTTAAGGTACACTCGTGATGGGGTATTTTATGGTGTTAGTTATGAGGTAGAGAATTTTTATGGAGAACATATACACTCTATCTTGTTTGAGGATGTCACCCTCTCTAAGCTTAATTATTGAAAACCAAACCAATCCATGTTGATTTCTATGCATCATCCTCATCCTTCCCTTTTTATTTGTGAATCACACTCGAAGCTTACTATTTTAGGATATCTTGCTTTAATTTGTGCTCTATATTTAAAGGTTACCATTTTGGGTTATCTCCCTTAAGCTTGTATGAGTGATCAAGGTCTTTAGCATGCAAAGGTTACCATTTTAGGCTATTCTCCTTTAGCTTGTGTGATCCATCAATCTGTACAGCATGTGAAGGTCACCATTTTAGGATCTCCCCCTTTGGTTTGTATGATTTGTATGCAACATCTAGTTACTACCATTCTAGGCCCATTATCTATATTTGTTGAACCTATTATTGAAGAATCTCCTTTTGATGAACCTAATTTGGTTTATCCCTTTTTCAATAGTCTAATTTTTGGAGATCCCATTATCGAGCCAAAAATCATTGATTACCTTGAACCCAACATTAGATGAAGAAAAAACATTAGACTTAGGCTCCATTTTTGAACTAGCATTAGATTTAGCATCAAAATTAGAATAAACATCAGTTGTGACATTAGATTTAAAGTCCCTTATATCATAATCAAATTCAAAAATAGAATTCAATAGTGGTTGTTATAACATTGGTTACAATTGCCTTGTGGATCAATTTGAATATATTTATGATCATTATATGGTTTTTGAGAAGGTTTACTTTAGCATAGACATAAATCATCCTAGTATCTTCTATGAGGATTGTGCTATCATTCATCATTCCATTAGCCCATCCAATATAGCCATTATATTGATATTCCACCTCCCACAAATATCGATTGGGACTAAAAGAATCACACTTTGTTGAACTGATTCTATGGCAACATATGAGGTGTATAATATCAAGGGGATGAAGACCAAATTAATTCATATAAAAAATACTCTTCTAGTGAAACCTTTTCAAAGATTCTAAGAGATGATTAAAGAACAAACTCAGTGTCTTTTAGCAAAACCTTTTTGAAGGCACTAAAAGACACTCAAAGTCAAATGTTAACATATATTTGTGAAAAATTCTTTGAGGAACTATGGGATAATAATAAAAATTTCAAAACCTCATCGAGGCACAAACAACTAAGCAAAATAGTTCTTCACTACTTGATGAAGATATTATCAAAGAACAAATCAATATAACTTTCAATCTACAACATAATCAGATGGTAGCTACTCTCAAGATCAAATAATATAATAATATGGTGGTCCCATTGAGAGAATATTTAAAGGTCTTAAACCTTTCCATAACCAAAATTATGTCAACTCTAGCATCAAGAACATTACATGTGACTAAAAGTCCTGATCTTCATTTGTTTCCCATTATACATTTCATTATCATCCACCTATTCATTACCCACTTATATAATTTATCTTAGCTTTATTTACCATCATTTATAGAACTATAATTTGTAGAGGCCACAAGGATAACTTTTCTTGATGTTTGAAGGAAATAGACTCAACAACCAATAAAGATCATGAACACATTATTGAGATCTAGATCGACAGCAAGTTCTTGATAGAGTAGCTTTTTTGAAAGATGTTAGATATCAAATTTATAACTAATCATTTCTATTGACTCACATTTTGACTAAGATGTGTATCTCCCTATCAAAAAGATAAATAGAATAATTTTTCACTTTTCCAATTACCATTTTCCATTACCATGTCTCGTCTCTTGGGGGTAACCCTATAGACCCTTTTTAGGCATATTATACCATTGTGTTCTATTTACTATGTTGTTTAAACTAAATTGACTTGAGGTCCTTTGAGATGATGTAGGTAGCACTTAATTTATATTGAGGTCATCTCAGTCACCCCTTTATTCACACTCTTTCCATTTTACAAGTATCTTGTTCCACACTCTCACCATTTTATGAAAAAACTAAGCTAATCGTCACTTAGAGGAAATTTTTTTTCCACTATAACCAAATCTCTTCTGATCATTTTACTTATAAAATTTTTATTATATCATTTATTTACTATTAGCCAAGTTTATTTTTATCCATCCTACTTACTTTGTTTGGATCTTGGTTCCCTTACTTCTTCTCGCACCTTTCATGAGGGTATTTTAATCTAGTCTCAATAGTTTTAAAATGTTGTATTAAATGACAGTCTATGGAAGTAGTGTGATATTTGATATAAAAATTTATCTTTCATCAATTATCTTATTTTGTATCACTAATTATAACTACCTATGGGAAAATCAAAAGTATCTTAGATTATAATAGCCTATGGGCAAATCAGTAGTATGCTTGATTATAATCACCTATGGGCAAATCAATAGTATCCCTAATTATAACCATCTTTGTAAAAATTAGTAGTATTATTTTGTTTCATAATTATAACCTCCTATGGTTAAATTAGGTAAAACAACTTTTTATCATGCATTACCACATCATCTAGTCATTATTATTATCATTTGCCTTGTTTTTTTTCATTTATTCACAAACATGTTGTGACTTGGTCAATTTTTCATCACCCTTTATGTTGGTAAAATCACTATGACTTGAGATCCTAATGGGATTACATAGGTTGTGCTAAATTCATGTTGAGTTCAACTCAATCCCCATTTCATTACATTCTCACAATCTTGTGAGCATTTTAAGTTGGTGTGTTCTCACCATTTCATGAGTTGGACCATTCGATGTCACTTAATTCTCAAATCAAGTTGAGATATTAGAAAATCCTAAATATATTTTATTTATTTGATTGTTGTTGGTGTTTTTTGAGTTCATATTTGGTCTTGCTTTATTTCTTTTCCAAGTACATTTTGATGGGCCACATGGATCTTGATTATTCATATATTGATCTCATGTTGTTAATGTTAAGCATGAGTTATACTGAGAGGGGGATGAATCAGTATATCATATATCTTATTATTCTTTTCTTTAACCAAATTCCACTTAATCAAATGTTCAAGATATGTAATAAAACTAAAACAATAAACACCACACAAGATAGAGAGAGATGCCAGATATAACGTGGAAACCCAATGTGGGCAAAACCATGGAGAACAATCTCAAGTATATGAATGAGCACCAACCCAAACAATATTCACAATCCAAGCTTATACGAGAACCAACCCCTTTTCTAAGCACCAACCTAGCAATTATTCATGAGCACCAACCCACAGGAGCACCACACCCCTTTGTTGAGCACCAACCCAGTTGTTATTCATGAGCAGTAACCTACAAGAGCACTAACCCCTTTATTGAGAACCAACCCAACAAAAATTCATGAGCACCAACCCATAGGAACACTAACCCCTTTGTTGAGCACCAACCCAACAACAATTCATGAGTACCAACCCATAGGAGCACTAACCCCTTTGACGAGCACCAACCCCTTTGCCAAGCACCAACCCAACAACAATTCATGAGCACCAACCCATAGGAGCACCAAACCCTTTGTGTATACCACACACCAATCTCTCAATGTTGTTATCTCAACAAATGATAGATCAATACAACATCTCTTTCCTCTCCCTCACCTTTTATCTTCTAAGCTAGATATAAAAAATATAAATCATATTCATCTCTCACAATTGCTCTTCTAAGCTAGATATTAAAATATCAAATCAACCTTTATCTCTCATATTACAAATGGCTACTCAAGCCTTTATTTATAGCTTTCCAAATGACCTTTGGCCTTCCCCCTTTGTGACCCTTCAATCCTCATGGAAAATGGCACCAAAATTGTATGACCCTTCATATTCAAACCTTTGAAAAATCATATGGTGACCCTTCATGATCACAAACATCCTTCCCTCTTTTGTCCTCATCTTGGTGACTTTTTGTATTCCTTAAAGTGTCCCTTCATGAGAAATTGCACCCTTCCTCTTTTGTCTTCACTTGGTGACTCTTGGAATTCCCCAAGATGACTCTTCATGGGAAAATGCGTCCCATCCTTCTTTTGTCTTTATCCCATGGCTCTTTGACATCTCCATGGGCCCTTCTTTTGTCTCATATGAAACCAAAAATATATTTGTTAATATTAAATAAATATTAACTCATAGTATCCAAGATATATTTATTATAAATAACATTAAATGCAATGGGGCCTTTATCACCAATAATGCTAGACCTTTGACATCAATGACAATATTTCCAACAAACTCCCCCTTTGTCATTGATGAAAACCTCAATCCTAAAATTGCCACATCCTGTCACCTGCACATACTGTCATCTAAAAACACACAGTAACTCCCCCTTACTGTAGCAACCTTTACCTATTCCTTGTACCTATTTTCTACACCTGTACCTATACTTGTTATTATCCCCCTTTGACATCAATGGCAAAGGGCCTACCTAGAGCTAACACTTAGCTCCCCCTCAATTGATGTTAAACATCAATGGCAGGAAGTAATAGAAATTACTCCCAACTCCTCTCACCGATCTTTGAATGTATCCTTTGATTGTGCCTTTGAGAAGATATCTGACAAAACATATACATAGTTCCCTGTCCTTTGAGCATCTGTAATCAACTCATTTGAATCTTTTATTCTAATCTCACAACCTTCTTTATGAAACTTTAATGTGTATCCTTGATCACATATTTGACTAACACTCAACAAATTATGCTTAAGACCTTTTACATATAAAACATACTTAGTCTTAATTCTACCATAATCCAAACTTAAAGTACCTTTTCCAACTATCCTGGCAGTGGTTTTATCTCTGAATCTCACTGTACCACCATTGATCTTATTTAGAGTTGTGAACTTACTTTTATCACCTATCATATGCCTCAAACATCCGCTATCAATTAACCATGGTTGATCTTTACCTCTTACATGTAGAGTTGTCTGAACCATCATAGAATCTTCAAGTTGTTTCTTTTGCCATGAACATGTCTGAGCCTTCTTCTTGATGAATGGAGCTTTGAAACTCTGATCCTTCTTGATTGAATCAAACACACTTCTACAATACTGAGCTATGTGTTTGAAGTTGTTGCACTTATAACATACTATGGTCTCTTCATCAAAGCTTGATAGAGAAGCAACAGAGTTGTGGCTTCTACTTGACTCTCCTTCTCCTTATTTCTAAAATTGTTAGCTCTTTTTCTACATTCTAATTTCTTGTGACCATATCCATTACAATAAAAACAATAGTTATAAAAATAAGACCTATTTGTATATCTCTAACTTGATTGTCTTCTGTAGCTTTTTTCTCTCCAACCTTCTCTATTTGAAATGTCCTCTGTATTTTTCACTTCTCCCATTTTCATTTCCTCTTTTGTAAGAGCTTCAACATAGCTCTTTTTCTTTTCAAATTTGATCCCTATCTTATCTAAATTTGCTTTTTGACTTTCCAATATCTTATTCAGCATGTTAGTGCTATCTTCAAATTTTGAATCACTGACTACTTTATCACTGACTGCTTTCTTAATATCTTCTTTTAAAGAGGCAATTTTAATAACATACCTTTGACATTCTTTTCTTGCTATTTCCAACTATTTTGTGAGGTCTTCTTCATTCTTCTTGGCTTCTTCAAAGTGTGCTTGTAGATCTTCAATCATTTCCTTTGACTCTTATTCATTTTTCTCAATCTAGCACTTTAATCTTCTATTCTTCTTTTGAACAACTTCTAACTCTTCTAAGGCACAAACGAGCTCTCCTTCCATATTCACTTTAGCTTCCTCCTCTTCTTCTTCTTGATCATCTTCATGTATGGCCATGAATAGAATCTCTTCTTCTTCTAAATCATTGACTCCACTATCTTTACCTAAGCTAGGATCCTTAGAATATAGGCTCTTCTTCTCGAATCCTTCTTAGATTTTCCTTTGAAATTCTTCTTGTATGTAGGCTTTTCTTCTTCATCATCATTAACCTTATTTGGGAATCTAGCTAAAAAATGTCCAATATTTCCACAATTAAAACATTTAAAAGGTAATTTTCCTTGATATTTACATGTTCCTCTTTTTGGCTTATGAATGAAAAGTGCTCCATTGTCATCTTCATCATCACTGGAACTATCGCTTGATTCTTGAATCTTAGCTTTCTCCTTCTTTGATGTCTTGAAAGCTACTTCTCTCTTGGAGGCTTTATCTTGTTCTGTCCACATCTCATATGCCATGAGAATACTATGAAGCTCATCCATCTTTAGCTTGGATAAATTCTTCATCTCCTCAATTGTCAAAACTTTTGCATCATATCTCATTGGTAGAGATCTCAAAACCTTTTGCACCACCATTGACTCATGCAATGTTTATCCAAGACCTTGAATCTAATTTATGATTTGATCAACTCACAAAAGATAACTTGCTATATCTTCTTCTTCTTCCATCTTCAAACTTTCAAACTACCTTCTAAAAGTCTACAACTTAGCTTGCTGAACCTTTCCATCACCTTTGTAAATATTCTCAAGTTTTACCCAAGTTTTATGAGTAAATTTACATTGCATAACTTTAACAAATTTAAATTCACATTTACTACATAAAATAGAGTTTAAAGCTTTAGCATTACATTCACTTGCCTTCTTTTCTATTGGAGTAATTGCAAATGTCTGTGGCTCTTCATATTCCTCCACCACTACTTTCCATATGTCAAATCCAAGGGCCATCAAATAAACCTTCATTCTCATGCTCCAAAAAGCATAATTCATTCCATCAAACAAAGGTGCCTTATTTGTAGAAAATCTTTCCTGTGACCTAGCCATCATGCTTTCCTGATCTACCTTCAAGCTGTAAAACTTTTCAAAAAATAACCTACTCTGATACCAATTGTTAAGCATGGGATATATTGAGAGGGGGGTGAATCAATATATCATATATCTTATTAATTTTTTCTTTAACCAAATTCCACTTAATCAAACATTCAAGATATGCAATAAAACTAAAATAATAAACACCACACAAGATAGAGAGATACAACATATATAATGTGGAAACCCAATGTGGGAAAAACCACAAAGAATAATCTCAAGTATATGAATGAGCACCAACCCAAAAAATATTTGCAAGCCAAGCTTGTAGGAGCACCAACCCATTTGCTGAGCACCAACCCATAGGAACACCGCACCCCTTTGCTGACCACCAACCCAGCTTCTATTCATGAGCACGAACCCATAGGAGCACCAACCCCTTTGCCAAGCACCAACCCAGTAACAATTATTGAGCACCAACCCACAGGTGCACCAACCCCTTTACCGAGCACCAACCCATAGGAGCACTAACCCCTTTTCCGAGCACCAACCCATAGGAGCACTAACCCCTTTATGTATACGACACACCTATCTCTCAATTTCGTTATCTCAACAAATGATAGATCAATACAACATCTCTTTCCTCTCTCTCACCTTTACTCTTCTAAGATAGATATAACAAATACAAATCATATTCATCTCTCACAATTGATCTTCTAAGCTTGATATTACAATATCAAATCAACCTCTATCTCTCATATTACAAATGACTACTCGAGCCTTTATTTATAGATTTCCAAATGACCTTTGGCCTTCCCCCTTTGTGACCCTTCAATCCTCACGGAAAATGGTGCCAAACTTGTATGACCCTTCATATTCAAACCTTTGAAAAGTCATGTGGTGACCCTTCATGATTAAGAATGTCCTTCCCTCTTTTGTCCTCATCATGGTGACTTTTCATATTCCTTAAAGTGTCCCTTCATGAGAAATTGTGCCCTTTCTCTTTTGTCTTCACTTGGTGACTCTTGAAATTCCCCAAGATGACTCTTCATGGGAAAATGCATCCCATCCTCGTTTTGTCTTTATCTCATGGCTCTTTGACTTCTCCATGGGCCCTTATTTTGTCTCATATGCAACCAAAAATATATTCATTAATATTAAATAAATATTAACTCATATTAGCCAAGATATATTTATTATAAACATTAAATGCAATGGGGCCTTTATCACCAATAATGCTAGACCTTTGACATCAATGACAATATTTCCAACAGTTAAAATGTTCTTATTTTATTTTTATACATTATTGTTCTTACTTAATTATTGATTATGATATCTTGATTTTAATTTAGTTTCATTTATGTCTTTTTTTTATCTATCTTTTTTTATTTAAATGTAAATAGTTGTAACTCTAGTTTTGGTCATTATTTTACCATTATCCTTAGTTATAGGTATTCACATTTGAATTGGCTATACACAATTGAAATGAAATAACATTAAGATTTTTTCATACACATAATTGAAATGAAATAACATTATGATTTTTTCATAATTATGATGCCTAATTTCATATTCTATACTAAGTACTTTGTGTTCTAGATTCAATTCTAAACATCAACATAGATCTGATGAATAGATCTCAAGATCACTATGCATAAACTAGGCTTAATAGGTTTAACACTTTGACTCTATGCTTATAAATGCATATTTTAGCATACATTATGAGTCTAATAAATTTTTTGTTAGTTTTCATCATCCTTCATTCCATTATCTTCTAATTTTGGTTAAACTACATTGGTTTGAGGTCCATTTGGACTATGTAGGTAGTGCTTGGATACATGATATATCTTGGATCATCTCAATCATCTTGATTATTATCTTTTAATTTATTTCATACCCTTTTTTCATTCTCATATGCTTGGTTCTTTATGGCTTTCTAAGACATTGTACCATCACATCTATGTTTGCACTCACTCACTTAATCTATGTTTTAGGTAATATCCTGGAGCTACTTGCTAGCTAATTTAACCATGCTGGGGCACAAATTTTTAATCAATTAACAAATCTAAATCAACCATATAGGGATAAGCCATTATTTATTCTTTATCAATGATCAAAATTAGCCTTACTAGGGTAAAACTATCTTATCATGATCAAATTTGCTCTACTGGGGAACTTATTATTATAATCATGTTGGAGACCACATATCCTTTTTTTCTAATTTCAATCTCTTCACAATACTACCCATGATGGCACTATTTTAGTGTGTAACTTATCTTAGGATTGATCAATGTCGTAAGTGCACATCTTGCACTATCAAATTAGGTATGTTCAAAGTGTGTCACTTATATGTTTGGATTGAATCCTTCCCATTCCCCCCATATTTAGAGCCCATTATATCTCTAAATATATTTTGATCATTGATGGTAACTATGTGTGCAAGCATTAGCTCATTTGTATGTGATCTATTCCCTTGATTTCAATCACTTTCTCTCTCTTTTTGAGAGTCCATCCTTCTCTTTCATCCTAGTATGTCCTCTTGAGGGGGGCATCATGGGTCATTTCCAATTTATTCTTGACAAATATTTTATTGGAAAATATGTCATTTCACTTGAATGTCTCACCACACCTTCTCAAATAGGGGTAAAATGTAGACATCTAATTCCTAACACCATTTCTGTTAAAATCATCAATATTACTCAATTTGCACTCAAATGCACAATTTAGGCCAAAATCACTAACAAAGCACTAAATGGTTTGAGCTTGTCATATACAAGTGCTGATTTAGGCTAATGTATTACTAAATGGGGCAATACATTTTATGTGATTCCTAACTTTGATCAATTCATTTCATGTCAAAATGACAAATTTCCCTTTTTTTTCTCTAGATCACTCTTCTTATAATTTGTTAGTACATGTCATGTACCTTTGTTATTTTGTGAAAAAGTCCTAAATGAGAATACTGTTCCAATGCATCTAACATCACCTTCCAATTCTTTCAGAGTCAAATTATGTAATAATATGACTTTTTAACCATTTTGATTAAATTGTACACCAATTTCAAAATAATTACAGTAATAATGATTAATACTATTTTTAACTAACTAATTCAAATCAAGAGTTTAAGTGGATTTTCCATGAAGGTTATTATTTATTTCATTATTAGAAATTGATTATGAATAAATGCATCACCTAGTGACATGATCTATGGGGTGGCATCCATAAGCCATAAATGCATAAAATATCATAATTATAGACATCAATGCCTATTAATGCCTCTTTATCCCAAACCATTATGATGTTATTTATGTATTTAATTCTAAATATTAGATTATTACATGGCCACATATCTCAATCTTGAGATGAATGGTTGTGGTTGATCTTATCCAATTTGTAAAATCTATAAATAAAAGATCATAAAACACTATTTATTAAGATAAAAATAGTAACCTTATAATGCATGAATATCTCCAAATTCTTTTGTGTTGATCAATATGTTATTTACAAGATTAATTTGATAGGCATAGAATAGAGATTTCTAATATTGACCCTAGGTTATGCATAATGGTATTGAGGTAATGGAGGAGATTGGAATCCATTGTTGAAAAATAAAAAAACACTAGATTAAGGGGAGAAACTTGCTTTGAGGCTCTCTTGGATGGTGCAATCATTTGGGAAGGTAATTGGTATTACTTTCTTTCAATTTATTCTTCATTGTCATTAAGAAACCTCAATAAATAGGTTGGATTATTTTTTAAAGTTATGTATGTATTATTTATGTTTACATGACTAATTTTTGACTAAAAAACTTTGTAATCTAATGCTAGAAAACCATCCAATTAGGTCTACTCACATTTAGGCCTTATCACTGCCTGAAAGTCTATCTTGAAATTTTGAACCATATACATAGCTTTGCCACATAACCCATGCATAAAATCATATATATAGTATATTTATGACATAAAATAATTCCTAAAATCCTTTTGTATTCACCACATATTCCAAGAGGCCTCATAAATACTTCAATAAAAGACTTAGAAACACCAAACACTATCAACACAAAATCAAAATCACTTAATTCTCCAAGATTAAAAAGGGATTTAAAATGAATAAAAATACATTAAAATCATCCTATTAGTAATTTATAACACCTTAAATATAATTTTATACTTAAATATAATGAAAAATTACTTAGAAATAACATTTTTACAAACACACAAAAAGTTACCTGTAGCACAAAAAACATAGTCAAGAAAATCAAGTCATAGAAAACCTATGGGAAAACTTATGTAATATTAAAATGGGTTTATGTGAACCTTAATAATACTTATATAATATATAAAAATATATATTTCATGGTCATATATCTATATTGGTCTTATAGAACAATCTCACTATGTCACTCTACATAGACTTCACTATGTTAGACATACCAATTTGATGACAAATTTTTGTCTGAGTATAGGAATCATAAACACTTTTACACCAAGTAAATAATAGGGATATGTGTTTAATAATTACCCCATGCCTTAGTATTCATCACTAGTCCTCTATAATCAATCTCTAATCTCATTCTCATTATTACCTAGTTTTCTCATTATTTTGCTTATTAGGCCAGTTTAGCATTAGGCTAACTTACATGATCAGTTTAGCTCATTTTTGGTAAAAAAATTATAATAAAATTTCATGTTCATAAAATATAAGTCTTAAACATCATCCTTCATCCATTTTTGTGCTTTAACCTAGTGAACCCTACCTGCAACACCAAAATCCCTAAAAATAAGGGTTTTCCTATAGCTTCTACTCACTATCAAGACAAAAAAAAACCATTTAAGGAAACCTTGAAGAGTAATTTACATTTTAAAAACATAAAATTAGCTCAATAGTACCATCTTAAGACATAACTGATTAGATCTTTCTTATCAGGTCTTTGTTAGGGTTTTAGGAGGGTTTTGACTACCTTACCTTCTTAATAATCATTCGTAAAGAATCACCCCTCAAATCCCAAATAAATTAAAAGAAATTAAATATATATACCTCAAAAAATAATATGAATTAATTAGGATCTCATGAAAATCTTACATGTTCCAATGTTCATGAAAAATTTCTTCTCAAGTCTACAACACCTAATTTAGTGCACATAAGGAACCTTATCATATGTTTTCATGCATTCTCCTTTAGGGATTGAATTCAAAAATTTTCCACAAAATTAAAATTACCTATAATACCTA
Organism: Torreya grandis; assembly: GCA_037957365.1. Lineage (NCBI taxonomy): Eukaryota > Viridiplantae > Streptophyta > Pinopsida > Cupressales > Taxaceae > Torreya > Torreya grandis. Next base: position 733,516 of record JARHVA010005725.1, read on the forward strand.
TATATATTGTTTCAAGATATATTCCACTTTTTGTAAATGATCTTGAATTTTCTTTAGGCCATTATAGGTCACTTTACATACTAGGCCTTATACTGTGAGTCATACATAGACTAAAATCATGCTTAAAAAATTATTTAACTATCATAAACACTCTAACACCATGTCATAAAAAATATTTAAATTATATCACACTACCAAAATTCCTTACACATGTCTGCTATAGCTTATCTCACTAAGGCACCAAGCTTATATCTTCTCACTAGGTCTCTTCATGCAGGAGCTAAGCTTCAAACTTTAAATTTGACCTCATATGAAGAATTATTTTTATATTTTCCAAGTAAAATCAGCTTATAAAACTTAATAATTATTTTATTAACTCACAACACAAATATTTTTCGTGCTTCATGTGCATACATCTTCACAGAGCTAGACTAGGATACTCAAGATGCCTAGTGTTTAGAGTTTAGACACAAATAGGCTAGTTCTCAATGATGTCATTATTAAAAAATGATTTTATGAAGACAATTACATTAAAAAATATAATTTATGAGATGTATCAAATTATAAATTTGTACCAAAACCTCATATATAATACAAGGACTTGTTGACCCATGTGTTTACCTTGTATGCTCCTTAGTACTTAGAGCTTAATTAAGATGCTTCCCTTATATCTTGAACATGATCTTGACATGTAATTCAACCAAAAAAATGATACTAGGTTTCCTTAAAACTTTATCTCATTAGAGAGACAAGAACTTCTTTGTCATACACCACTTCACAAATCATGACATCAATTCTAACTTTTGATATGAAGGACATTCAACTTAACTTTGACAAGGACAACATCAATGCCTTAATATGAATACTTGGAACATACCTAAAAAAACTAATAATTAAAATAAATATCTCATTAAATTCAACTATATATGGGTACCTAAAACCTCCTAGGAGAATTTGATCAAAAACCTTGAGGTAAAGGATATAAGCATCTAAAATGGTGGCCCAGGCTAGTTATGTAGGACTGTGAGCTTGAAGTAGCCTCCAAGGACCAAAATGATCATTACCATATTCATAAATTTATTATAAGGACTTTTAAATACCTAAATAATCATAACACATATCTTCATGCCTTTGCAATGGATTGAAGACAGTCTAAGTATTCTCCAAGGTGATTTGAGCTTGTTAGGTGTAGAACATACCTTTAGGCCTATTTAGCCTCAATTGAGTATTGAAAGTTTAATATACCTATGTTTTACTGAGATAATATTTAATATAACATAAATTTTATTTCTTATTAGTATTTATCCCTTTGTAATTGTCCTTGGATACCCAACTTCAATAATGTTTTCCTTTATCTCCATGGTTGCCTGTAGGTGTTCTCACTAATCTGTATGTTTGGGTGATGGTAGGGATATGAAATATATTTATCCATTTTGTGTGAAAGTTATGGATTTTAATAAATCCATTAATTCTCCTATGTTTTTTCATATTCTCAATTATGAGTGCTCAATCAACCTAAACCATGTATACTACACACAATCATCTTAGGGTTTAGACATAGTCATTAGTGTGAAACCTTGAGGTCTAGGTCTTAGTGATTTTACCTCATTTTTGGTTATTAAAATTATGAAATTTATTATTACTACATTAAAATTTATCTTAATTTATCATCATTTACCTTGAGATATATATAACCACTCAACATATATGGTGTCATCAACCTTTTAATGTACTTATCTGTCTTTCTCTGAGTAGTTCTCAAGGAATTTGAATTGAAACTTTGAATATTGTAAGCTTAAAAAAATATGTGATAAGATTTTAAATCACATTTAATTGTATTATAATATATTAATAACTTAAACTTTATTTTGGTTTCAAACCTTTAAATGATTTCTTGGTCTCATCAAGGATGTTTAAGTGACTGTAAGAATTCTGAGACAAGATGATGGCTATCTTAGTTGGTTGTATGACCATAATAATATATTTCATAGTATAAAACATGTAAAAATATAATATATACCATAAATTAGATCTATATCATCCCTTTATAGTCCTCATTACTCAAAAATTTCTAAGACTATCTATGTGCTTTTAATTGTGTTTCATGATTGTGTGCCTAGTTGATTGTGTCCTCTTGTGTTTAGGCTTGACCCCCCAAAAAATATAAATTTACTCATAATATAATATTCATGACCTCATATAAAATATTCTCATAATTTTGGTTTTTTATAATATCTCTTTGACAATGCTCTTGTTCTTCCCTTTTAAGTTTAAGACTAGAAAGGTTTCTTATGAAGCTTATAAGTGTTCTTCATGTCTTCTTCACTGGGTGAGGGGGTAAATATTATTCATGAAAGTGTATTGGAAATTTTTATATAATTTATACCTTTAAAATATCTATGATATTTCACTCATTACACTAACTAACTCAAAACAATGACCTCCATAACACAACACTAGCTACAAGTAAGATTAAACAAAATGGTTGTAGGTGTGTGTCAAGAAAAGGATTTTGAGAATTGGAGTACCATCACAATATATTCATTCATATATATTAATATGTAGGTGATATAATTTAAAATTTATCCCTCCTTAATTACTATTGACTTGATCATTTGGACTCAACTTATTCATGCCACAGTCAAGGGGAAAGAAGAACCCAACTATAGATGGTTGTTATGGCTAAGTCTCAACATTGTAAGTGAAGGATGGAGGATCAACCCTAGAATAGGTCAAAATAGATTATATAATAGATTTAAATTCATCATTGTGTCCCTTATTAAACAAAACTCTTATTTTTAATTCATATGGTGGTCTTAACTTTGCCTCCTACAACTTACCTTGTTCTACCCTCATAAGTTGGTTGTAGGTGGATATAGTGTTGTTGTAGGTGTTCCTCGATGTTTGGAATTATTGATGGAGTTAAGTTGATGGGTATCCTTGAGTATAATTTATACCTTGAAATTATCATAATAAACTTCAAATTTACATGAAGCATAACTTCTTCTCAACCTATTGCATATGCCAATCCTAGTCTAATTAAGGTAGTTACAGGTGTTTATTAGGCTTGTGGGGAGATAATGACTTGATGAATATGAGGTAATGATACATTCCAAAAATATCATCATAAAATTGAGACCTCTCACTATTAAAAATTTCCTATAATAATCCTTTATTACTTTCCAATAATCTAACTGTCAAGAGTCTCTTAGTTCTCTCATTGTACGGACTGAGACAGTCCAAATGTGCCACCTGGGATGAATGCTCCAAGACAATTTATAGTGTTCATTTATAATTATATTAATTTTTATGAATAATCATAAGTATTCTCATATATGTTTTAATTATTATTAAATATTCCTCATTAATCACTCATTGGAATGCTTCTTTGGATTTCTACAATAGTAGACCAAATAATTGATTATAGGTGTGTGTTAGCTCTTATAGCAGGGTCTCAAACCTCTACAAACCCATCCTCCTTAAGATTATAAATATTGAATACTAAAAGGTTAATATATGTCCATTTATATGGTTTAATCCTTGGGATGAAGGGAGCATAGATGAAAATGGTGGAAGTGGGGTGACAAGGTGGTTGAAGCATCAAAATAGGGCGAAGCACAATAAGATGGCAGTGAAAATGGTGTGAAAAGACAAGGTATGTGTTAGTACATGAATTGAATCATGGAGACATCTTAGGATATAAATTTATAATTTTGATACTTATAATACATATAACTAATTATATATAACATTTTAAAGTCATATAAAGGACCTACATAGTCAAAGCATGTAACCTAGGAAACTCCAAAGATCATTAATCTCTATCAAAAACATTAACATTTGCTAAAATTGATAAATTAGAGATTAGTTATAGGCCTACTAGAACCACCAATTAGGTCTAATATATTATTCAAAATGGCATTAGGATGTTCTATAATCAATCTAACATCTTATTCCATGCTCTTGAGCTACTTTTGAGGATCTATAAATACCTTTGAATTACGCATAGTCCTTGACATATAGTGATCTCCACATATGAATAAGTCCTTATTTGGGATTTTATGAGGTAAAAAGGAGAAATTTGACATCCAACTTGAGAAAGGAGGCATGAGGGGACATGAAACACTCCATCAACCTTTTAACTTAGCCAAACACTTCTAAAAAACACTCAAATACTCTATTCATTACCCAACTTTCTTATAGGTTGCACATAGGAGATAGTATTGAAGGATTGCCATTATGATGATCTCAAATGTGTGAGACAAGTGATAAAATTTATATGATATAACCCTTAAAAACTAATAAAATAACATTAGTCATTAGATTGAGTAAATAAATCAAAAATCCATGAAAACTACCTAATTGAAATTGGCATGTGTAGATGTGAATAGCATACAAATTCCTTAACATTTTAAGGAATGTTCATAAATATTTTGAGACCAATATACAAAATAATTCCCAGGGGTGGAATCTCCTTGAGTTTATTTTTTTAGCATGATCTTGAGCTCCTATTCTCTCTCCTTTGTATGGTACAAGCATAAACCTAAGGAGCTGTCTGAGCTTGATAAGAATGTGGATTAAGTTTAGGATAATTTTTTATCTTTTTTTTACATATTTTCAACATAAAAATTTATAGAGGCACCTCCCATGACTTTATATTCAACCTATGATCCTCTTATATATGGTACAGTTCGTAAAATTCTATATAAGTGTAAAAAACTCTAGAAATCTTTGATTTTTCACCATCCTCTTCATGTTTAAAACTTTTCAATGCCATTTTAGGGCCAAATAATGAGGATAATGAGTTTAAAAACATTTAAAAGAAGGATAAAACTCAAAGAGGAAGTGGAAAAGCCATAAAATGGCATGTGGGACCCACTTGGCTAGTGAGAAGGTGGGAGTGAGTCTTAAAATGACTTTATGTGGCATGAAACACTTAGTGGTAGTAATTTGATGTGTATAAGATAATTTTATTAATCTATTTAAATACAATTCATCAAAAAAATTCCACTTCCTAAGTTTTTTCAAGGCAAAATAGGATCATAAAGTGTCTTGAGGTGTGTTTTATGGCTTAGGAGGAGTAATGAAGGTGTTATATGGGATTAGATGAATATATAATTGGAAAGGAACTTGAACACACTATAATATTCATATCATAGCCTCTAACATTATTAAATCATCTTCACTTTACTCAAAGTATCCATACACTCCTCAAATAAGGCTAAAATACTCATGACTTTCAGGACCTTTTGACAATAATCTCTCTCATTCCAAAACACTATGACACATAATGTATACACATAATAATTTCAAAATTTTATTAATTATCGATGCTTTACATATTGAAGGAACCCATAAATACAAAATCTCTTTGAGTGCATGCCCTAAGGGGTGCACCAAGAAAGGGGTAGGCAAACCATTGGTGCTTTGTAATATTGGTGTATCTTTTACCACTTTCCATCTACACACTTATCTATTAAAACCATTCCATAAGTTATTAATCTTCCCTTGCACACTCCAATATTTTTTCTCTTTTCATCCCAAGTTACTCACTTTGATCCCCTTTTTTCTAATTGACTATACTAGGTGGACTGGGTCGACCCTATACAATTTACATCCTCTGATTATTATACAGGGTTTATTGCGTCAATCATGTACTATTGTTGGCTATTTTCACTTGGATTTTTGTTATCCCTTCAACTGACCTAGCTCAAAACCTAGTGATTTATCTCCTAAAAACATATGGGGTTGATTGGGTCAACCTCGTACAACCAACATATCTAGAAGGATTTAGGGTGAGATCCACCTATAAATATAAGATCATTTTGTCATTATTTAAATATGAAATCAAGAGTTATTATTCCCTCATGCTTTTTTACAATCTACTCTTCCACCATTCTACTTGAGGAGTCTTAACTTAGGGTTTCTACTTGGATAATCTAGTCTTATAGATAATTATTGGATTCTTTGGCCTTTATTAGTTATCCTTAAAAACCATAACAAACTTTTGTGAAGCCCCTTTATCAAAGGGAGAGATTGAGTCTCGATGGGTTCACATTCAGGTTAGTACATTCTAACTTTGTTCTCCTCCCTTTAGTAGGCATAAGTATCATAAGTATTGGCTTGAATAATATTACTCTTTATACTCCATGTATTAGGGTTTTACTCATACTTAGATTAATTGAGATTCTCCTATATGTATTTTTATTTCCTTACTAACCTCTCATGTTGTGTCACAAGCTTTGGTGTGCAATATATTAGATTTAATTTCTTTCTTATTAGATATAAAGTGAATATTAAATCTATTTTAGGGCTATTTCATGATTATGTTAGACTATAGGATTTGGAACCGTTCCTATCATGGTGTATTGTGATAAGTTATTCCCTAATTAAGTCTAGTAAATCCCCATATTGGTCATGCTCCCACTTAACAAATGTATTCCTAATTGAAAGTGTAGTTATGATATATCTTCTCTGATCTAGGATTGATTTATAAACATGATGAATTTTTGATTACATACATTCTGGTGAACCTGGCATGAACTAACCCTTGTAGTATTTATTTACCTTATTTCATTATTTTATTCTTTCACCATTTTTATCATATATTTTCCATATTGGATTGACTCAGTCGACCTAGTATCTAACTTCTATGCATATAATCTCAAGTATATGCTACTAAATTGACCCTATCAACCTAGTATAGGTTTTTAGCTTTTAAAACATCTAATATGGATTAATAGGTTGACCCAGTTGACCTTATACATTTTCAAGCACTCATCAACAAGTTTTTGTAAAGATTGATCAACCTAGTTGACTGAGTTAGCAAAATTTGCAAGCATATATCAAGGTTATTGAACATCAATCTTCATTCTTTGAATCTATGATCCACCAAGGTTCTTCTTTATCTATCTCTTTATTTATAGTCTTTTCTTTTCCTATTTTTCACTCTTTAAAACTACCCCTATACAATTAATTGGATCAACCTTGTCAACCTGTTTCTATATTTTGTGTGTTATCTAGATAACGAGGTTGACTCTATCAAACCTATTCACTTTTAGACGTTGATTTTTTAGTATAAGATTGACCATGTCGACCTTATTCTATATTTTGTGCACACACTATTGACTATATCAACACTATACCTTGTTTCAAAGTTTGAATTAGCCTTATATGTTATTAATTAGTTCATGATTTCACTTCTTGTTGCTTCCATGCTCGAAATATATCACATAGTATAATTAGTTGGTTTTGAATAAATAATTTAGCTTCACTATTTTATATTTTATGCACACATGATAAAATCACAAAATATAAATAAACATTTTAACATTTTCTACCCAAGGCCAACCTACTTGGATTTCATCACCAAGGGGAAAGCCAACTTGATATTCTAGTCAAGTATAAAGCATGGTTAATGGTATATTATAGCTAATCACCCAACACCCTTATCACTATAGTGTTTGAAGTGAGGGGTTAGGCCACAATAACAATCCTATATCATTACTACTATAGATCCCTTTCAACCAAAACTACCTAAAACCATCCTTAGATTGTTTTTTATTTTCTTGCTTATAGCCAGCATACCATCACATTTAAAATCATATTCTAATAATATAATAAACATTCAGGTTGGCCAATTAGTTAGATATTTACTTTCTAAGTTGATTACTTTCTCTTTACTGAATTGTATTTTGTATTGAAAAAACTTGTATTAGCTAGCATTGACGTAAGGTTTTGTGTTGTGTGCTTCAATTATATTGTCTAGCATTAATCCAATTGACCATTTATTTCTATTTTATTATTTATTTTCAAATTAATTTCAAAGGTTATCTTTTTTAAATAATAGTCTGTTATAGACATCTTAAATTTTCCTAATTATTGTACTGGGTCAACCTAGTTGACCTTATATTTTTTTGACCTCTATTCACTATAATGGATTGACCCAATAAACCCTATACTATTTATAGGCCCTATTTTTTGTGCTTGGTCAACCTAATCAACCCTATACTACTTTATGCCTTCCCTATATATGAATCTAATTCTCTATTTTTCCTTTGCATTTTGTTCATGTCTCTTCAGTTATAATGAAGTCCGCTATCAGAATCTTCTTTGATAGCTTAAATCCATTTAGATACTATATGGAATGTTCATTTCTTCCTCTCTTTTCCTCCCAATAGCACCATCACTCTTGGGTTACCTCTTCGCCTCCTTCATCCATGAATTACAATATGGTGAAAATAACACCTTAAGATTAAGTTGATGGATCTATTTTTTTCTATACATACCAAGAAACTTCTCATCTTCAAAATATTCAAAATAATGTAGGAGTAATTGATACAATTTTAATTAATAATCCCAATAATAATCCTTCTTCTATTAATTCTCACCCTAACACCAATTTGGGGAGTGATCCTATCAACACCAATCGACCTCCTGATACAACTCCACTTTTAGCCCAAGTTATTAAAAAAATGAACATAATGAAAAATTATAACACCAACCAAATGATGCAACTTCAACAACATTCAATCAATGTGGATAATCAGCCTTTGACTATGCATCCTAAAGCTAATCCCAATTACATAACTCCACCTCTTCAACATGCCTCAAGAAATGTTATTCATCAACATATAATGAACAAAAAAATGCTTCAAACTATTCAAAATGAGCCTTTGGCCCCCTTCATTATTTCCATTTATATGGTAACATATCTTTAACTATAAAATTTGATGGTACTAAATACCTTTCCTCATTTCTCAAATCCTTTGGTAACCTTTACAAAGAATGGATTCAAACTAATACCTTAACCACTACTAAAATCTTAGTGAAAAATTTCACTAGTGATGTATTAGAATGGTATAATCAACAACCCTAACATTCTATTTCATAACTTGAAGATTTGGTTAATCCTTTGGTTAAAGAGTTTTAACACAATAATCTTCTCAAAAATTATCTTAGCCACTTCATCAATGCTAAGGAATCTCCTACCGAATTAGCTCATGACTTTATCAAAAGATGGAAAAATTTATCTCATAAATCTGACCATAACATGACTAATGATAACTTATTCAAACTCTTTATCACCAATTTGACTCCCACTCTCCAATATAAGGTTCAAACCTTTGCTTCCAAAACACTTAATGAATCTCTTGATCAAGCTAAATGTCCAAAATTTCTTATGAAGAAATTTGAACCTAATCCTAAACTTATTAAAGGATATTTCCAAACATCTAATGCTATCACTAGTAATACTCTATAAACCAAACCAAGATTTTCCAAAACTGATATTCCTTCACCTTCTCATACACCTCTTTTGGTTTAGAAATGAAATAATTTTTACCACCATCAAAACCTTTCATCTATCCCAATGCTCTTCGTAAGTGGTATGAACCCAATCTATTTGTTTGGTTCCATACTGAAATTAGGCATTCTCATGAATATTGTAGAGGGATCAAATTTTTTTTTGTCTCATATATGCTTGGTTATTCATTCAATCTTGAAGTTATGATCAAACTTTGTCATCAAGAATACACCATTTCTTTTCAAAAATGACAAGCTTCCAAATATTCTACCTCAAATAACCAAAAATATTTTTAAAATAATCAACCAAATACCAAGGATTTTTGTTTCATTGATTCCAATTATGACCAATATTTCAGTAATTCTCAATATGTTAATACTGCTAAAGTTAATTACATCATAATCTAACTCGCAAAGATCGAGTTACCAAGCCTAAGAATCCATCTTTAGAGGAACAACTTATTAAAGATACTACCACTACTAATATTGTTTTGAAAGATCAAGAGGAACCATCTCCTCATTTTGATCCTCCAACTACAACTACTCCTTCAAAATATAATTTACCTCCTAAAACTCATGCTAGTTCTTCTAAGTCTCATTGGAACTTTATTGAAGAACTCAAATCTATGCCTTGTAAGATTCCACTTGTAGATTTGGTTCATACTTCTCCCTATCATTGTAAATTCCTTATGCAATAGCTCTAAGAAATTGATGATCCATCCTCCTTAGATTAAGAACCACCTTTTTATTTAATCCCATCCTACTAACATCAATACCATTGAAACTATGTGTCCTTCTTCCAAGCTCTCTATTGAATTCCTTGAAAATGATATGATCAATGATGAAATTATCTTTTGTGTTGATTATCCACCACTTTTCATCAAAGTATCCATTAATACCACTCTTATCCATAAAGTTATAGTTGATTAAATTTTTGGTATTAATGTGACATCTTTATGGCTTATACAACAACTTGGTTATATCAAGGATTATCTCAAGAAAACCCACCTCACCTGTCATGGTTTTGACAAAACTAATCAAAAGCCACTTGGTTGAATTTGGGTTCTATCAAACATTAGACCTAAGAACTATTTAAATAAATATTATGGTCCTTAACTTACCCCTATCTTGCAACATACTCCTTAGTCATCCATGGACTCATCAAATGAGGGCCATTGCTTATTTTGATAGTCAATGTATTAAATTATTACATAATGAAAAATAATATAAGTATGAAGCAGATCCCAACCCATGGAGCATTTAGCTTCCCAATCCTAAATTAAAATATCATATTCCTAGAATTCCTAAAATAAATAGTGCTCCTTTACCCCAGTACATCAACATAAATATTGATTTACAAGTTACTCTTGTAGATATTGATGATGATGAACTTAATGATTTGTAAAATACTTACAACACGACCAAGTTACCTCCCTAAATTTTACACTAGATTCCTCCTTCTTTATTACCCAAGGATCATACTATTCCTCTTATTGATGAGATTTTTAATTTCCCCCTCCATGTAATGCTTGGGAGCATTATTTACCTGAAGATGCCTTCACTTCAAATGATTTTGGATTAGACAAATTATTTCAAGACCCTCTCATCATGTCTCCTAGCAAATTCATTAATATCAAGATTTCACCCTTTGAAACTCCCCTTGATTCTCAAGCATGTAAAATTTCTCCAGCATATGATGATAACTATATAATGGCCCAAGATAAATCTAGAAAGCCTTAGCCTAAAGTCATGATTTTAATCTAGATGTTCATACCATTTCTATGGATCATACCTTAGATCCCAAGGGTCATGTTCCTCCTTCCAATTATCCTCTTATTAATACTCCTTGTTTGTATATCAAATTTTACCTTCTGAACCTACAAAAATTATTTCATCTCCTTTACCACCAATGGACCTAATCATCACCTCTAATCCTTCTCCCATCATTAAACCCACTGATATTCCAACCCCTTCTGATCTATCTAGTTCTTCTACTCCTAGAATTACACTAGATGCTAAGGCAATCGATGTTCATCAAATACATTCTAAGTATGATCACCATGGTAATCACATTTTAGATCTTGAAGTAGATGTCAAGTATTATGGTCCTCTTCCTACCTTGCCTAGTGATGAATCTATCCTTGATTTACTTTATGCTTGAGAACCTCAACTTCCTTGTTAGCATCATAAACTTTGGAATTTCAAAACTAAAAATCCTTGCTTTAACAACTTCATTGTTAGCATTAATCCTTAAAAAATCCCATTTCTACCTTACCTAATACACCATACCACTTTCAAGAGGGTAATTCCATACTTATTAAATAAACCACTGACATTGAATATGGTACTCCATCTTGTCCTCAACCAATTACTATCTCTCATGAACTCTCACCTACCAAACATGATAATTTTAGATTATTATTTGACAAATATCATGAGGCTTTTGCTTGGTCCTATGAGGACATGCCTAGAGTTAAACCTAGGATTACGATGCATAATATCATTAATTATCTTGATGCCAAGCCTGTGAATCAAAAATAAAGAAAATTTCCACCTAAATTTTCCACTTTATGTCATAAGGAAATCATTAAATTACTTGATGCTAAATTTATTAAACTAGTGGATTATTCTAAATGGGTCTCCAACATTGTTATTGTTTAGAAAAAAGTCACTACGATCATTCACATTTGTATTGATTTCCTTAACATTATTCTTTCTTTTCCCAAAGATAACTTACCTTTACTTTCTAAGCATCCCAGAAAAAGTGGATTTAATTTCTAAGCATGGCAAAAAAACTCAAAGGTTTGTTTTTGAAGATTTGCCCAATTCTTGATATGCTTGTAAAAAACAGGGGCATTGGGCCAGAAACTGTCCTTACAAAAGGAAAAATTATTCAAGTAGTGTTCTGGATGAAACAAAGACCAAGGTTCAGCACAAGAAAGTATGGATACCCAAAGAAAAAAAATCAACAAGAACTAAAGAAGAATGAAGATAATAAAGTTCTGCATGCTAAGGAGGAGAAAGAGATCTCTATTGAAGAACCCAAAGTTCCACAATCAGATGCGGATGAAGAGTTTGTGGTTGAGAAAGACAATTCTGAGCAAGAAGGCTATGGGCTGCAATCTGAAACCACAAATCATAAACAAAGAAAAGATGAGTTGATAGATTTAACAAAACAAATTGTTGGCTATCAAAAGATAGAAGACAGCTGGGGAGATGTAGAAGACAAAATTGAACTTGAGGAAGGAAAATTATAGGATGGAGCTGAAAATAAATTAGAAGAGGATGATCCTCTTTTTTCTAAGACCAAGGTGATTCAGGCTAAGAATGTTTACCCTCTAAAGGTGCTAAAAGTAAAAGATAATGGAGAAATCATAAAGCACTTTTCAAACCAAAGAAAAGAGCTAAAAAAAAAGACCATTACAAAGGGGGTTGAAACAAGAAGCAGCAAAAAAGACTAGAAAATGAAGGCTAAACACCTAGTTTCTGCTATGGATAAATCTGGAAAAGGGGATGAACAATTTTTAAAAATGAAACCAGATGTTGGCTCTCCAGACCGATCGGGAAGAAGATCCGCAAAGAAAAACAGAGAATTAGAAAGTAAGCAGAATATTGCTGATGGTAGGTAGGCAACTATTCTGGATTTTACCTCTCAAAAATAGATAGAAAATCTTTATTTGGAATTTTAGGGGGCAGAATATAAAATGGTTAATGATGTTGCCCCTATTTTTCTTTATTTTGTTGCAAGTTTTTAGTAGGCTTAAGGATTGCTTATCCTGGTGCTTGTAATTGATCTACCTCTTTAATTCTGTCAAAGGGTTTTGGGGTCCCTTCAAAACCTATTTTTACCTTAATCTAAAACTTACCTTTACTTTCAATAGATTCCATTATTGATTCCACAACTACTTATGAAATGTTATCTCTTATGAATGGATTCTTAGGATAAAATCAAATTCATATCTCTCACAAGGACCAACATCAAATCCATATCTCTTATGAATGGTGAACCTATTGTTATGTCAAAATACCCTTTGATCTTAAGAATAATGGATCCAATTACCAATAAGCAATGACTCACATATTTCATGATCTCTTTCATAAAATTATTAAAACATATGGATGATCTCATTGCTAAATCTAAAAACTATAAGAATCATCATTTTGATCTTGTTATCATCTTTGAATATCTCCTTAAATATAAAGTTAGACTTAATTCTTACAAATGTGTCTTTGCAGTCACATCTAGAAAATTGTTAGGATTATTAGTCTCTCTTTATGGCATAAATATTGACCATGCCAAAATTAGTGCTATCATCAACATGCCCATTCTTCATTCTATTCTAGAAATTCGTACTTATTTAGGAAAACTTGGGACAATTAGATGATTTATGCCCAAAATGGCATATCAAATTCACTCCATCAATTCACTTTTCAAGAAAGGTACTACTTTAGAATAGATGGATACATGTCAAAAATCCTTTGATAATATGAAAGAGTCATTAATTCATCCACTTATACTTCATCCTCCTTCCAATGATAAGCCTTTGATTTTATATACTTATTCCACACCTATTTCAGTTGGGGTAATGCTTGCTCAACAAGATGATATGGGAAGAGAGTATGTTATCTACTACACTAGTCAAAGCCTCATCGACTATAAAACATGTTATACTAAAATTAAGCATGATTGCCTCACCATATATATCATATCTGAGAAGCTTCACAATTATATGTTTTACCAAACTAATTATGTCATTGTTCATTTTGACCCCCTTTATCATTTCTTATCCAAAACATTTATTCTTGGAGATATAATTGTTAAATGGACGGTCCTTCTTATGGATTTGTATCTTTTCATCATCACTCAAAAAACTATAAAAAGGTAAATCATAGTTGATTAACTTGCCATAGCTCCAACACTAGCTACTATTTCTCTTTAAGATAACCTTCCAGATGATAATATTTTTTAATCAAAGTTATTAATTAAGTTATTTCTCTCAAATATTATTTTCATATTTTTACGACCATTCTTGAAGTCAATAACTTTGATGAATCACTACTCCCTCTTACACTACCAAACCAAAAGTAGTTATCGAGAGATTCCTAAAATCAATGTAAACTTGCATGAGGATACTTGGACCCTTCAATTCGATTGTGCTAAATTCATTCAATAAGATGGGCTAGGTTGAATTCTCATAAATCTTGTTTGAAGATGATTCCTCTAGATTTTGTTTTCACCTTTGATATCACCAACAATATGGTTGAGTATGAAGCTCTAATCTTAGGCATGATAGCTTCTCTTGATTTAGCCATTCAATACCTTCATTATTTATGTGATTCTTAGCTTATGTACTACCAAGTCAGTGGTTATTATCAATGTAAAAGTGAGAAATAATCACATATCATCAAATTATAACCACTCTTGCTAAGCATTTCATCTGTTTCACTATTAAACCTATACCTATAGATCAAAATTCCATTATTGATTCTCTTTCCTCTTCAACATATCTCTTTGATTCCCATCAAGTCCTTTCTGATCCTAATTTTGTTATACAAATAATAAAATTTCCATATTCTACTCAACCACTAGATTCATTTATCTATCATATCGAGGATATTACCATTTGACAAATCCTATGATACCAAAATATCATTCAATTCCTAGAACATCAAACTTATCCTCTTAATTTAGACTATCATGAAAAAATGTGCATTCCTAAACAAGATTTCAAGTATGTATTTCAAAAAAACATATTTTATTATTGAAATTATGAAGGTACACTTCTCCATTGTGTTGTGTAAAATGAGGTCCCTCCTCTTCTTAAACAACCACATGGGGGAATTTGTAGTGGCCACTATAGTGGACATGCTACAACATGTAAATGCCTACATATGGGTTACTTTTGGCTTACTCTTAAAAAGGATGCAATTAAATATGCTAAAAATGTAATCCTTATTAGCTTCACATTGACCTAACTCATTCACCTCTAACTAAAATTTAAAATATCAAATCTCCTTGGAAATTTTACACATGGGGATTCAATCTCATTGGTAAATTACCTCACTCCCAAGATGCGCATGTCTTTGTCATCACCACTACCAAATATTTTAACAAATGGGTAGAAGTCATATCCTTGATTAACATCACTAGTCTTAGCATTTCCAAATATACTATTAATTAAATAATTTAGCACTTTGGTGTTCCACATACCATTTTTTTAGGAAATGATAGTAATTTAAAAAACTAAACATGTTAAATAACTTTGTAATAAATTCAAGATCAATAAAAAAAATTGCGTGCCTTATCATACATAATGCAATGGGAAAGCTAAGGCCACTAATAAAATTGTTAAAAAAATTATCCAAAAGAAAATTCATGAAACCCACATGGATTTTCATCTTCATATTTACCCTTCATGTTGGACCTATCAGACCAGCATATGTACTACCACTGGGGTAACTCCAATATCGCTAGTCTATGGTTTTAAGTTAGTCCTTCCCTTATAAATTGAGATTACCTATCTTTGTATATCTCTTCATGGTATCATTATTGATGAAAAATTATGTGAATCTTGTCTTCATACCCTTGATCTAGTTGATGAATGTCATCTTTTCACCTTACAACATAATTGCAAATATAAGGATCGCATTATCGAACAACATAACAAACATGTTAAAATCTACACATTTTAAGTTGGTGATATTGTCCTTAGATTAGACTAAACCCATGATGAAGAAGGTAAATATTCCCCAAAATGGTAGGGTCCATATTTAGTCAAAGATATTCTTGGTCTAAGAACCTACCACCTTCAAAGCAATGAAGGCCATGTTTTCAAAGAGTCCACCAATGCACAATTTCTCAAAAAGTACTTTGTCTACTCATTTCCTTCTTTTCATGAGTTCTACACACACACACACACACACACACACACACACACACACACACACACACACACACACACACACACACACACAACACTTTTTTTAGGTTACCTACATGGGTCTTTCCATCAACAATAAGTTCCTTCCTTTCATAAACCTTTAGTCCTCCCTTTTGGTATTTTGGTTTCTTGATATACGATAACCTTATTTATCTTCTTATATTTTCTCTTTTTAACACCCCTTGGGCTTTTATTTTTTTAGTTTCTTCATAATACCATGGATATAACCTAACATTCCTCAAAAAATTACCATATTTTACTTATTTTCATTCCTAGTGTTTTCCAGTTTGCTTTTTTTACACCCCTTGGGTTTTTATTTTGTGAGTTGCTTCATAAGACCACAAATAGGATAGGTATTCCTAAAAAAACTACCATATTTTTCCTTACCTCACTTATCTTTAAATTTCTTATTAGCACCCTTGTGGTTTTCTCTTTTATGAAGTTATAATGTAAGATTGTGGATAGGACCCAACCCTCCTCATAAAATTACCATCTCTTCATCTTTTTACATCCTTGTTATCAAACTTTAGATTTCATTCCTTTTGGTAGATAGAATTTGTGTAAACAATCTATGTTGCCATGTTTTCCTCCATTTCCCTCATTTTTATGATAAGTAATCACACTTTACTGTCATTGCATCCCTTTTTTCCCTTTATCACATTTTTTACCATTTTAAGTAATTCAAATTGTTCCATGTGTTAATCTTGTTGATTTCTCCTTTATTTCACTCCACATTGGATAACACAAGGTCAAAGTCAAACATATCACTTTTATTTCACTTGCATTTATGAGACTCTTATACCCTATGCTCTTTTAAGTTATCTCTCTTAGAAACCTTGTCCCAAGTATTCAAATGAAAGTCATGTTTAGCACCCATATTTGGCTTTCCAAATATGTATGGAGGTGGAATATAAAAATCCATCAATAAAGTTAAAATACAAATCATTTGAAATAAAAGGAAATGATATTCTAAAAGGTAACATATAAATATCAAAATTTAAAATCACACTAAAAGATGTGATTATAAACACATCTCCTATCTCTAATTGAAACCCATACTCCATAGTTGGCTCACATAAAGATGAGGCCCCTTGGAGTGTGGTAGGCTAGTAGATTAGAATAGGGGAATTCAATAAACTCTATGGTGCTACCTACTTTCACATGAAATTACCCAATCTTCGTAGTAGACATATGAATTTGTAAGAGGCCTTAAAGAATGGGGAACACATTGTGGGAAGGTAGGTCCATTTTAATTTTCATGCATATAGCCTTCATGGGATGATATAAATAATTTATTTGTTGACCTAAGACTTGTGTGGCTAAGAGAAGTTATTTAGAGTCTTTAAGCTCAAAATTCCTCTTATTTTGACAAACTTATTTTGAGTGTCTTGACTTCAATAAAGAGTTTCTCTACCTTGGTTTTTCCTTCATTCTCCCCTCTACCCATTTCATTTCCCCCCTTTTAGACAAATTATGATTCTAAATCTATTTTCCCTTATTCTGTATTCCCTTTCTCTTCACCTCTTAAAAACATGCTATCATTACTTTGTTTCAATTTTATCTATCATTAGAGTGAAATAAATGTTTGAGAAATTATGGATTACTTCTTTATTTTTCACCATGATTTTACATTTCTAGACTTGTCTTACTTTAATTTTACTATTTATCATTTGTTGTGTTGTCCTACTACAATAGACACATGAGTTCCTACCCTTTTTCCATTGTTCAGTAAGGTTGGCTTGTTACTTCTCACTCATCAATGTTATTTTCTCTTTTATGCATCTTTTTCCATTGTTGAGTGAGATAAGGATTGTTACTACTCACTCATCAATGTTTTTTTACCATTTTTTTTTCTTTCACCATCCATTTTTTTTATTACCATCCTATGTTACATGTATTCATAGTTTGAATTGGTGAGTTTCCCTTTCATACTTTAGGATAGCTTGTTTGAGTTTTTTGGTCTTTAGTACCTTTGGATTTTTGGTTACCTAATTTATTATTATTTTTTACTTGGTCATTTGGTCTAACATATCACCTATCACCCTAGCTTTATATATTCCTAAGTACATCCCATCCTTATAGCACCAACTATCTTGTCTTTTCTTGCTTTTTTTTAATTTTTTCTCTTTAGTTTTGTTTTCTTGGGTTTGTTGAAATCAATATCTGTGACCTATATAATCAAAACTAAAAACACAAAAAACAACCATTAAATGATAAATGTAAGTCAAGGTATGCATAAATTTACATTTTTATTTAATTTTTAGTCATTTACTTTCAATTATTCTTTTTTTTAAATTTTTTAACTTTTTTTTATCATCAGTGTTATGTGTTACTATGTGCTTTCTTGAAGTACCATCCCCTATTGTACTTTAGTGAAACATGATGATATTAAAGTGGGGAATATGTATACACATAATATTTTCAACATTTTATCAATTATTGATGCTTTACATCTTATAAGAACCTGTCAAGACTCAATATCTCTAAGTGCATGCCCTAAGGGGTGTGCCAAGAAAAGGGTGGGCAGACCATTGGTGTTTCATAATATTATTATCCCCTTTTCCACTTGATATCTATATGTTTATGTCTTAAAATCATTACCTAATCTATTAATCCTCCCTTGCACACTCCTCTAGTCTTTTTTTCTCTTTCCATCCCTCTTTTCCTCACTTTGATCTCCTTTCACCAATTGACTGTATGAGGTCAAATAGGTTGACCCTATATAATTTTCAGCCTCTAATTACTATACAAGGTTTACTAGGTTGACCTTATACTTTTTTGGGTGTTTTCACTTAGAGCTTTGTTATCCCTTTGGCTGACCTAGATCAAGACCTAGTGATTTATCTCTTGAAAACATATAGGGTCGACCTTATACAACTGACATATTTGAAAAGATTTATGGTGAGATCCACCAATAAATACAAGATCATTTCATCATTATTTCAATATATAAACAAGATTTATTATTCTCTCACACTTCTTTACAAACTAATATTTCACCATTCTACTTGAGGAGTCTTAGCTTATGGTTTATACTTGGAAAATCTAGTCTTATGGATAAGTCTTAGATGATTTGACATTTCTTAATTATCCTTATAAACCATAATAACCTCTTTAAAATCCCCTTTATTCAAGGGAGAGATTAAGTATTAATGGGTTCACATTCAGGTAAGTATATTATAACTTTTTTCTCTTCTCTTTAGTAGATAAAGTAGCATAAGTATTAGCTTAAATAATATTACTCTTCATAATCCATGTATTAGGGTCTTACTCATACTTAGCTTAATTAAGATTATCCTACACTTGTTTTTATTTCTTTACTAACCCCTCATGTTGTGCCACAATCTTTGGTGTACACTAGATTAAATCTACTTTTATGTATATTAGATATAGAGTGAACATTAAACCTAGGACTCTTTTAGGGTTGTTACATGATTGTGTTAGATTGTAAGATTGGGAACCCTTCCTAGCATGGTGTATTATGATAAGTGATTCTCTGATAGGGTATAGAAGATCCCCATATTGTTCATGTTATTTATTAAAAAATGTATTCCCAATCAAAAGTGTACGTATGCTTTATCTTCTCCAAGCTAGGATTGATTTATAGACACGATACATTTTTTATTGCATACACCTAACACATCACCAAAAGGATAAAAGCACTCATGACACAATGTATTCAAAATTAAATAATGGTAAATCATGACACTCACAATCAATATTAAAATATTATCAATGAGACAAAAATGACATGACTATGTTAGGAATCATCATAAGCAAGCTAAAGTGGTGGTCATCTAAAGCTTTTGATATCACATTTGGCCTATGAGGCCAAAATGTCAATAAAAAGTATAGATGAGAGTTGGTAGATGAATTAAATTGAAGGAGGTAAATAATTAATTATTATAAATCCTTATACTCATCTATAACCCTTGATAAGGATTGAAATACTTTTGATACATAGTTCACTATAGGCAGTCTTGGACATATAGTGGAAATGAGAAGTGATTACCTAGTGAGAAGATGAGAGATCTATTTTTGGTTATTTTAAAGGTATAACTAATGGATTAGAAGACAAATTTACTTTTAAAAGGTGTCCTAAAATCTCTTTTATTTATTTAATTAAGAAAATTCCAATCACCTTGATGACAAATGTTAATATTGAGGCTAGGAGGGCTAGTAAATGACTGTAGTTAGTGAACACAAGTTTCAAGAGGAAGGATATTAGTTAGGGAAGTATATAATGATTATCACACCTTATTTACAACCTCCTTAAGATAGTTCATATGTGTCAATACTTCTAATTTTAGTTTCATGTGGTCAAGTCATACTTCATCATGAAGGTAGTTTTTAAGAAGGCTATTTGAGGTCTCTACACCAACTTGAAGGAGAAGGATGAAATTTTTATGGATACTTGTCTATGACAATTTACATACCTATTTTCACACTTCATTCCCATAAAATGTAACTAGTTATCATAGATTGACACTTGTCCTTGTGCCCTTTCCACTTCCCTTCTTCTCTCTCTTCTCATAGATCTATAAATGCAACCCATTTTGGATTTTGTAATGGAATTTACACCTAGTATGGCAAAGCCCTGCTAGTTTAAATACTATGTTTGCCTTTGAAATAAAGATTTCAAATCTATTTTTGAGCTCACAAGCTTATTTTTTAAGTGTGTGAAGTAGTGGATAGTGTAATAATAAGTGATGAGTATCTATCCTTATCTCTTCTTTTCTCTTCCATGTTTGATGTAGGTAGTTTTGACTCTAAGGGGTCACATGAAGTGTAGTCAAGTGTATTTTTCTATATCTAGGTGTAAATAGTAGCATTAGTATCTACAATTTGAACTCATGTTCACTCATCTTGAGTAGTGTAATGTATATCACCTCCATGTTTAAAATACCTATGTTAGAGCAATCTAGGATGTTGAGGCTAGTGTTATGAGTCATGTTTCATAGTGCAAGTGTATGGTAGTCTAGTGGAAATCATTCTGATGTATCACCTCATTATCATAGGTTGATTTCATGTTTCCTTCTATATATATCCATTCAAATAATCAAGTAGGTGTAGTTGATAATCTATCAAAGACTAATCAAGGGATCTAACCCTTAAACATAGAGGTTTAATTTGCTATAGGCAACCGACAGGCTTAGAGGTAATCCAATGTTTCACTTAATCTAGAGTAGGCTTGAAAAATCATATCTAGGGTGAAATATTAAGTGATAATAATCATCTTTAAAATCATTTTGTTTTTCTAAGACTTTTAATCATTTTAATCACATTTGTTTATGTCGTGTATATTCTTGCATATCTGTGATCTTATATATATCTCTCATTTAATTTATCAATTAATTAATATTTTGGTCTTGTTGTTTGTCACCCGATGGATATGGTGGTGTATGATCACCTAATTTCATCTTTGTAATGATTTTTAGAGGACCAAAAAACACTAATAAACCCTCTTATTTTTATTTTCTAGGTGAAACATGATGTGGAATTGATAGCCATGTACTTGCATAGTCTTAGGGGAATAATGACTATGGATTTCACCACCACACACTAATCCACACTTCATGATTTTAAAAAGTATAAATATCAAGAACAATTATCATTAGGTTAAGTGGCTGACCCCATATAGATCTTCTATGAAGGGGAAGAGTTCATTTTCTAAACCAATCATTAGATAACACCCTACACAAACTTAGACCCCACTGTACGTAGCATAAATCAAGGATTCCCCTAGAAATCCCATTCATCCTAGCTTAAGACCTTTTTTCCATAACAAATGACTTTCTACCAGAGTCAATATCATCTCCCAAGAGACTATCATGTGTAGTTAGGGTTAAAAGGGTTCAGGAGATTCCATAATGGGTCACCAACCTATAGCCTCACCCATAAAACCATTAGATGGTACAACCATTGGGTTACACACCCACAATTTTACTAATATTAAGACTATGGTCTTCTTTCTTTGGTGGGTGTCATGCTAGATGACAATTTTTTGTGAGTTGAGTCAACCTTTCACCCAAAACCTATACATGGCTATCTAAGATCTCTATATCATCATCTTGTAGATCATTATTATTTATCTTCTCAATTTATAATATTATTGTATATCTTCATCCACCTTATACATCATCATATATTGTATAATATTTCTTATCCATCTTATCACCCTATCTTGTACATACTTATCATCCCCATCTAAGTCTAATCCCATCCTTTCTTATCCCACAACATACCTAGTTGGATCTTTATGTCATACACATGTACAAATAATGATCACCACCCTCATCATCAATATTAAATCCCATAATATTTTATCCTTCCATGTATCCTTCAACACATAATCCTATCCCATCCCACCTTGAGAAAATCAGTATTAGGCTTGAGTTAGTCCTTTTGATTTCCTACTTAGTTGATACCCTATTAGCAGCCTATTACTTCATCAATTTTAATATAGCATCCAATCATCATAAATATAGTTTTAATAAATATAGTTGTCTTTAATTAGTCCTCTTACCTATTCATAATTATCAGCCATCCAATCATTGTCTTGCTAGTTTGAATATAGGCATTTGTTGAATCCAATGATTTTTCTAGATTGAAACTAGACATTGTTAATAATTTTTTAGCACCAATTACACTATGATTTTGAAATCTGATCCTAGTCTTATATCATAATCCATTTCATCTATACTATCCTCATCATCACTTGTCATACTAACTCAATCATCCAAACTTACTTTATGTAAGGACCATCTTTTTGTCCAATCCATAATTTACCTTCACAATCCCCTTTTATCATCATCCATCCCCATGTATTTAGACCCTATCCTCATGGACCAATACTTATTTGCTAGAAAGGATAAGATCCTTTTGAAGTCCCTAAAAATGGGTGCCTGCCTACCTTCAAATCTTGATCCCATTAATCATAAACCAAGGACTCATGTCCTTCCTCATCAACAATTCCCATATGCTTCCCACTATAGTCAACCCCATCATCTATTAATCATAAATATAAAATTGATAATGTCTCCCTATTAAATAAATACATCTTGACTAATAAATATGAAGTCATCTTATGACTATTAGAGATAGATGTCCACCTTCTCAATGATTTTGATCCTCTGAGTCCAAATTCACCTCCAAAATAAATCCCTCATCAACCCTTATCCACATCCCATTATTGTAACAACCAATTCCATTCTACTCCACCATCCACTTGTCTTAGTCCTAGTTATGACCTTCTTAGTCCAAAAATTTCTTTGATTAATAAATATATTACTGAAAACAAGGGGCAAGTCCTCTCATTTCTCCTTGAGATGGCTGTCTAAATTCTTAAAGGTCTTAAACCCATCTAACTCACCTTACCCCTAGCATTGAACCATCCATAGTAAAATCCTCCATCTACATGTCATAGATCATCACAAATCCCCCATCCTACTAGAAAATGGAAGCATAGCTTGTCAATCTCATCTCATTCTCATTTATTTCCTAAATTATCTCATAACCCACCATATCCTTACATCATGATATCACCATCACATTCATTCACTCCTAAATCCAACACTATATACAAACAATATACCCCTCTCCTAATATGCAAAGAAAACATATTTTGGAAATTGAGGTCTATAGGAATGATTTCCCACCCAAAAATAAGACCTCTATATTTATCTAAACATGTGCACTCATGGTATCAAGCTGAATGATTTTGTATATATCATAAAGTACTCAAGAATTTTATTAATCAATGTCACCATTTTAGAGATTATATCAAAACATTAATTGATAATAGTGACATTGACTTTGTGGGAGATTCCAATACATCCACACTTAGGAGTGTACAAAAGGTTGTATGCCAAAAATTGCTTCCTAAATATAATCAAGATTCTCCTCTCCCTAACTAAGGTCATGAGTTCAGTCCCATTCATCCTACACACATACTTGATTAATCCATCCCAATGACCCATGCACATCACATCCCCTAGGCTCATAAATCTATTGAGCCTAAATCATCCCTTCATAAACCTAAGTTGAAAGAGGTACTTTTAGGCAATCATAGGGTCCCTACCCAAAAATCTTCTATGTGATAAATCACCTTGTCAACATCCCTATTAGATTCTACATTAGAATTTTTTTTACCATGTTTGACAACAACAACTGAATCATAAATCATGTCAAAAACATCATCTCTTTTAGATTATGAATGTCATGATGATACATATATCTTCCATGATGTATCTATTATCAACCAGTCAAAAGGTATGACTCTTGATCTATCTGAGGATGATGGAATTATAGAACAATCCTTAGATGCTATAGCAATCAAAGATTATCAAGTTGGATATGAATCAAATTTAGATGTTAATTCCCCTAAGAGTCTTAGTGATCCTTTTAAGATTATTGAGGTGACTTTCTCTAAAATTGAGGCTAGGGATCCTAATAAGCTTTATGAGTACTTTGTTTCCCATTATCCCCTTAATCCCCTAATCATTCTTAATAATTCACTTCTCCTCCATGATACCTACATCCCACTCAATTAATGGGATAAACATGAACATGCATTGTTAGATTCCCCTCCACATACACTATTATGGGTTGAATATACAAAGATTCAAGCACATAATTAGTTAATACTACCAAATAATCAAGCTTGATATGATCCAAATCTAATTAACCAAAGTAAAAATGAGTCTTATAATCAAACAAGTCACAAAGAAGCATCTCCTAGTATAGATATCCTTGAATTTCTAGGGGTTTATCTAAGTAAAAATGATTTATCTAGTCAAAAGTCACTTCTCTCTAGTGAAGACCAAAATTAGGTACTAAGGGTAATCAAAGTCAAACCCAATCATCAAATCAAAATAATATCAAAGTAGATAATCATATGGACAACCATCCTCTTAATTATTTGATCAAAGAATCAAAAAATTAATAGGACTTGGATCCCTTAATCTCATGACACCAATCTAAATAATCCCCTCCACCATATCTAATAGTTTTTGCAAATATCAAATCCCATTTCCTCTCTACATCTTGTCATATCATCCATCACAATCATATCCCTCATTCACATCCTATATCCCATCATCACAATCATGACATACTCCCATCCATACCATATCTTAAATATCTAGGCAACATTGTCACTCATAAGGGTTATAAAGAAACCTATTTGAAATTCCCATAGGACTTTAAATCAAGATTCAATAATGACCACTAGGACATCCAATAATCTAGCATCTATTGCATGGTCCTAGCATCACATATCTCTAGAATAGGCATTCATTAAAGATCATGAAAATGTCTACATCTTGAATTTTGTACCCATATCTAATAAATCAGTATTCTATCTAACAAGTTAGTAAAATCCAAATTTGAAAAATAAAAAAAATTAGAAAAATAAAATAAAAAATCATTCATCCAATGGTGAAAAATAGTTTTATAGTGCCTTGAGAAAGTACTATGATGAAAAATGGTTTCTATAATCATCGTAAAATAATCTATTATCTAAATTTTACCTCAACACTTGGGGGCAACATCCATACCTTGTTAATCCCATATCATATACCATTGTCTACCATCTAGCATCCTATTATTTCCACCCTTTTTTGGCCTTTGGAAGGAAGTGGAATATGTATTGTGAAATGTGATGGGATAATATTAGCATATCCTCTAATGAAAACTTGTGTAATTAAATATTTGGTTACTTTATTATGTGTTCATTATCAATACCTATTCCATTCTTCCTTGGTCCTTACCCCATTTTTAGCATCACCCCCATCCTTCTGTCATCCCATCCATAATTCCACATATCTTTATCCTAATTTTTATTAACTAATTTGACCCCATAGTCAAATAATTCAACCCTCATATAATTTAAAACTTGTCAAGAGGTCCCCTAGGTCACAAATTTCCACCATGGTCATTAATGAGATAAAATTATATGTTTTCATTCTTGTCACATTTATATTGTTTGTCTAATGTTATACTAGGACACATTTTGGGTCATTCTAGTAGGTTGTATGGTTTATAACAAAATTTAAGTGTGTTAAGATATGTATAACATACCATGTGTTGGTTATATGTCATAGAAATTTTTCTAAACTGACAAACTTCATAGATCAATGCATAAAGGAGGAGTTTACCTATAAAACATGTAGTTTTGGGTAATTATATAGACTATAAGACAAGTTTGGCACATGTGGAAGATTTATTAGTGTCTATTAATCTCCATCAAACTCATATCCACATTAATAATACCTTAATAGGTTGAAATTTAATAAAATTTGTTCAATCTCTCTCATTACTCCCTTTGGCAAGTCAAACAAGTCCACAAGTTTGTAGATGGTATGGATAGGTTAGGCAGAGTTGAGGAGAATGCATTTGGTGGATGAAAGAAATATATTATTACTATTATTACATTGTAATAGACTATATATTTATGGTTTTTTCTTCATAAACCATCCCTAATAATGATAGTGATTCCAAGTTGACTGCACATTCTCATCACCTTCAGGTTTCCTCACTTGTTTGCAAGATCTGATGTTTTTAATTAGTTTATATGTTTTAGAAGAACATGTTATTTATATTTATTATATTTTACAAATTATTTTCACATGTGAAACATGTTTTTATATGTAATATCATTCTCTTTGTTTTATAAGTGCAAGCATTTTTTTTAGGACATGGTTTCATCAACTACAATGTTATATTCTCTATCAATAGCTCCAAATCAAAGTTAATGCACTCGTGTCTCTCTTATTAAACCATGGATTTTGGTTTATACATGAAAATTTTTCATTCTAAGTCTTGGATTTTGATTGAGATAGGAATCTCAAAGTAAGAAAAAATATTAGTCAGAACTCTTCAATTCATAGTCATTTATAGTCATGTGTAAACATGTACAAAAGAGGGATGGACTATCTAAAACCTAAAACACAAGTGGTGTTCATTCTTAAGACTTGAATGGAGTTTAAAAATTTACTCATGTCTCATGATATTGATCCTATATCCACTATATATCCTAGATTCATTCAAATAAAAAAATGTTGCTTAAGGGAAGCTCTACTTTAATATCTCTAAAATAGTTGTTTGCTCTACAATATTCCATCTTATGGTGAAGTGTCTTAGATTTTAGATAAATATAATGTCATATCACTTGTAGTATAGACCTAGATGATATAAATTTAACTTAATAGGATGGGTTTTATTTGATAAGGAGAATGGTTTAGAGGCCTTAACCTAGTATGTTTTCATTGTAGTTTTTTAGTTGAACATAGTGCTCTTGAGCCTAAATGAACATGTTGCATGTAACATAGACCTATAGTGTAAGGCACCTAGAAAAAATAACATGCTCTGATACCAACTTGTCAGGATCTTGCTCCTCAATAAGAGCACAAATAATTACCTTGTATAAGCAACTAAACACAGAATTTTACCAGAATTAACAAGTAACTAGAATTCACACATGACAGAATATGAGAGACAATACATAATCTTGTATTAATACTCATGCCAAAAGGAAATACAATGAAGATGCCAAAATCTTCCACACCTCTTAGATGTATAGATCTCTTTCCCTCAAGAGTTCACTCTCCTACCAAAAATGGTCCCAACACACAACTCAAACACAGAGTTGGTGTTCACCTCCAACCAGTCAGTAATAACCCTGCCAGTACACAAGTATTCAAAGTACTTCAAGTAGATCTCCCATGAACCTACAACAACTTGTAACTCAAATGATCTTACTTACCATGTATAACTTCTCCTTGATCTTGCTGCCACTTACAGATCAACTGTTCTTACATTTGGAAGGATCTACCTTGCCTTCCTCTTTTTGCTCATCAATTACAATACATGCCAATGAGTCTATAAATAGATCCCATACTAAACAATAACTTATACTTCTAATTTACAATAATTAGACACACAGCTCAAGACCAAGAATAGCCTTTACATGCAAACAATTGGTTCAACAAACTAACTGTTCATGCAATGAACAGTTCTAGAACCGCATAGGCGACCGACATCGGTCCCTATCTGCCTAGAGATGACCAATGTTGGCCAACTCTTGCCAATGTTGGTTTCCCTTCTGTTCACCCATGACCAAAGTTAATTGCACTACCAATGCCAGTATCCTTAAAACTCAACAACCTCCTCCATATTTGCAAACAGTGAAGCTTTTAGCTCCACAACCTAACAATCTCCCACTTGGAGATAAATAGCTACACCTATACTTGTACCTATACATCATATAGTTTATTTCTTGGCTTTGTATCCCTCTTCAATATCACCCTTGAAGACCAACCACCACAAATCCTATGGTGCACCTCCTATCATCCAAATCACCTGCCACATCTGCATCTACAAACCCATGTAGAAAAGAACTTGACCCTGCATAGCATGTGCACCTACTGCTGGTCCCTCTCATATACTTGAGAATCCACTGAACTACCCTCCATTGCTTCTTTCCTAGATTGACCCAAACTTATTGACAACTCCCACTACTTGGGAAATCTCAAGTCTAGTACATACCATGCACTTAACCTCATTATGTGAATCAAGACACTATTCATAGAACTATCCAACCATCGGCATGCTAACCAATTTCACACAATCATCTGGAGACAAAATCAACTTGTGACCTTCCATGTCCCTAGAACACACTCATGCCAAAGAATCTTGTTGCTCCCAGATTCTTCATGACACACCTCTGAACTAACTTTACCTTTAGTTCAACAACTCCCTGTATATGTAACCCTACAACAAGCACACAATATAGTAACAGGATAATGTAGCTAATATTATCCAACCTGGTAAAGAGAAATACATTGGTCAAACCTCCATTGTCCTGCAGCTAACACAAGACCATATACCCAGGCCTTTCATCTCACGTATCCATTCTTGCTCTTCTTTATCCTAAACATCCATTTATCTCTCAGTACTTTCTTCCAGCTGGTAACTCCATAAAAAATTCCCATTTGGTTCTTCTCCAAGGAATCACATCCTTCATCCGTGCCAAGCTCCCACTGTTTCCTAGATCTACCTACTCTACTTCTTTAATAACTTCTTGGTTCTTGACCAACAGTGAGCAACAAGTAGTGTAAAGAAGGGAAATGATGAATTTGAGGCTTACATACCCTTTAATTCCTCCATATAGGTGCTTGAGACTCCTTGATAGCTTGTTGTCCACCCAAAATTCCTCTTAGTGACCAATGCCGATCACATCTCAGTCTGCACCTGATCGACATCGGTTCCATGTGACTGCCTCATCACTGACGTCAGTTCCCCATGACTGATGTTGGTGTTTATTTATCCTAAGTCATCGACGTCAGGCTACACATAGCCGATGTCAGTCCCTGTCTGGATGCCAATGGTAGTTTTCTAATTGACGTCAGTCTTTATGTTTTACTTGTGAGCAATGTCTTCTACCTGCGAGCTCATTTTGGATCAAAACCTTGTCCATATCAACCTTGCTCTGCTTAGAATTCTTCAGCCCTTTGCACTGATCTTTGTTCATCATCTTCTCCTTGAAAACCAAGACTTTCTTATTCTTATCATGAACATTGGATTCCTCAAGAAATGTCACTTTCTTCCTTTGTTTACAGAAATCTTGATCCATGCTTTTCAAACCCAAAAGCATACCCTTTGACTCAAGAACATGCATCCCCTTCTTAGTCATGTGACCAAGCCTATTAAGCCACATCTTTGAATCTACAACTGAAGTAAATAAACCAAAAGGGGAATCAGTAATATGAGTAGATAGATAAAGCGTACCTACTTTCGTACCTCTTGCTACAACAAGTGCACCCTTGGTATCCTTCCAAGAGTCCACTGTGAGAGTTACTGTGTAACCCTCATCACCCAAATTTCCAACAAAAATCAAATTTTGCTTCAGGACTGGGATATGCATGACCTCCTTCAACACCCATGTGTTGCCCGTCTACAATTTCAGCTTCACTTTCCCTTTGCCAACCATTTGACAAGGCTTACCATCCCCTAAATAAATTTCTCCAAAGTCTCCCTAGACATATTCATGAAAAAATTCCCTATTTGGGGATGCATGGAAAGAGGCACCAAAATCTAAAACCCAATATTCTACTTTATCCAAAGAACATACCAGAGCATCTTGTGCAACAATATCTACAACATCTACTTCTTCATGTCCTTCATGATGATCTTCAACCGACCTGCAATCTCTTTTTACATGCCCTTTCTTTCCACATTTCTAGCAAGTTATTCTATCATTCTTGGACTTGGATCTCCTGCCTATCTTTGACCTTGATCTCCCTTGCTCAATCTTCTCTCTTTGCCTTCCCCTGCTTTCAACACTCAAATCATTCCCTAATGATTCACCTATGTTTTTCCTACGAATTTCTTCATCCAAGATTACACTCACAACATCATCCACTTTTAAGATTTTAGAAGCAGACGCAGTATTACTAACTGCCATTACCAAACTCTCCCAACTTTCAGGTAATGAGCATAAGATTAAGAGAGCCTTAATTTCATCATCAAAAACAATATTGACTGAATTTAACTAGTTTACCAAACCATGCAAATCACTAAGATGACTATGTATAGATCCACCTTCCAACATTTGCAAATTAAATAATTGCTTCATAAGAAATACCTTATTCAAAGCTGAGGGTTTTTCATATAAATTTGCCAAAGATTCTATCAACTCTACTATTGTCTTAGCCTGTGATAAGTTGGAAATCACAAATGATGCAAGGCTCAACCTTATAGATCCTAGAGCCTTCCAATCAAGAACCTTCCATTCTTCATCCTTCATATCTAGGGGCTTGCATGCAACCCCACAGAACGGTAAGTACAAATCTTTCTGATACAAAAAATCTTCAATCTATATCCTCCATAATTGATAGTTCTTGCCATTAAAATTCTCCATTCATAGCTTACTTTCTTCTATCATTGCTATACTCCCAGTCAAACAAAAACCCCTATGAGTGACCTGTAATCAATACACACTAACCAGATCTGAAACACCTGTTAGTAACCCAACCAAAAGCTCTGATACCACTTGTAAGGCATCTAAAACAACTAACATGCTCTGAGACCAACTTGTCAGGATCTTGCTCCTCAATAAGAGCACACATGATTACCTTATATAAGCAACTAAACATGAAATTATACCAAAATTAACTAGTAACTAGAATTCACACATGACATAGAATATGAGAGACAATACACAATCTTGTATTAATACTTATGCTAGAAGGAAATATAATGAAGATGCCAAAATCTTCCACACCTCTCAGATGTATAGATCTCTTTCCCTCAAGAGTTCACTCTCCTACCAAAAATGGTCCCAACATACAACTCAAACATAGAGTTGGTGTTCACCTCCAACCAGTCAGTAATAACCCTGCCATTACACAAGTACTCAAAGTACTTCAAGTAGATCTCTCATGAACCTGCAACAACCTATAACTCAAATGATCTTACTTACCATGTAGAACTTCTCCTTGATCTTGCTGCCACCTGTAGATCAACTGTTCTTATAATTGGAAGGATCTACCTTGTCTTCCTCTATTTGCTCATCAATTACAATACATGCCAATGAGTCTATAAATAGATCCCATACTAAACAATAACTTAGAATTCTAATTTACAATAATTAGACATGCAACTCAAGACCAAAAATAGCCTTTATATGCAAACAATTGATTCAACAAACTAACTATTCATGCAACAAACAGTTCTAGAACCGTACAGGTGACCGACGTCGGTCCCTGTCTACCTAGAGATAACTGATGTCAGCTGACTCCTACCGATTTCAGTTTCCCTTCTATTCAGCCATGACCAACATCAATTGTACTTCCGATGCCGGTATCCCTGGAAATCAACAACCTCCTCCATGTTTGCAAACAATGAAGCTTTTAGCTCCACAACCTAACATACAGTGCATTATTGGTAAGTGAGTCAAAACTTCATTCCCAGATATAAGTGAGTTCATAAAGGTGTGTAATTATCCTTAGTGACCTCAAGGAAATAGTAGAGGTATGAACATAGTACTAAAGCATCATAGACACCTATAGGAGCATTTTGATTTCTATTCAATGTACACCTATAATTGACATAGTCTACAACCTAGGCAAAGCCAATGCAAGATGAAATTTTATTTGATTGGAATTAAATAAATATGGATTAATATGTGGATACCAATCTAATAGTGTTATTATCATCCTCATGTGACTTTTAGATGATAAGAACATAGACTAGGTTAGGTTTTTAAATGTCATACTTAGGTAGCAAAGATCTTGCACATAGTCACTTTTAAGAAAACCAATATTGAAGAGTTTGAGTTGTATAATAATATAGGATAATTTACAAACCTTAAAAATTATTACTAATGGTCTTCATAACCTAAATAATTTATCCATGGGTCCAGTTAGTTCATACCAATAGGGGAAACACCCTCTATTCTATCTCAAATAAAGGGAACTCCACAAGCAGCCTAACTTAGTGACACAATACATGAAAGGGAAATATATGAATGAGATAGTATTATAAACATGGTGAGATTTTTTATAGGTTTGATATAAATATTAAAAAATCATTGAGAGGAATTTACAACCATTATAATCCCACAGGAGGTCAAATATGCAGCTCAACATAGTCAGACCTATTAGGCCTAGAACTAGACATGAGCCCTAATGATGTTTGAACTAACTTATATGAATACATCAAAATGTTAATACATGATATAAAATTTATTTTATATTTTAAGATAAGTTAGACCTATTATTTTGTAAATAACAACCCTAGAGGGTCATTTTTGACCTAAGACCATATCAGGCCTACTCAAAATGCAAGAGGATCTTGATAAGTCAACTTATTTTTATTGCATATGTATTGAGTTTATGCATGAGAATTAAATAACTTGGGGAGATTTTAATGGGATACTATACTTCAAATTTTTGAAATTATTTCTAAGGTTGGACATCAGGATTTTATGAATACTTGTTAACAGTCTAAACCTCCTAAAACCCTAATTATATAACAGATAAAAATAAGTTGGCTTATCTTTATGAATACTTGTTACAGATATATATATATATATATATATATGAATAGTGATCTACCTTAATGATAAACACTTATGCTAGAAGATCATAGAGTTGAGATCAATTTTGGTAATTTTACTTCTTAGTGTAGATGGAAGTGTGTTATGTGGACTTATCCTTTGTGTATCACCTCATTATCATAGGTTAATTTTTTTTAACTTTTTTAATTTTCATCCCTGATTAATTATTCTAGAGTAGTGTGTGAGATTAAGAGATAAATTAGTGGAGCTAGCCCTTCAACTTAGAGGTTTACCTCTATTATAGGCAACCCAAAGTCCTTGAGGTAATCCCATGTTTTATAAATATGGGAGAGAATTGAACACTCTCTCCTAGGGTGAAATATTTGAAAATAATAGTGATGTAATTCCATATGGGACTAAAGTCCAAAAGAGTAAAAGAATTATTGGTGTATTATTCTTACTATCAGATTTTGGAAGCATTGACGCAAACACCAATGGTGACTCTGAATTCATCATTTAGTTGTAAATAACATAGGTACCTTTTGAAAATATTTTAATACATTATTATTTTTCATTGTAATAATAAATCTAATATGTATAGATATGTTAATAAATCATACTTCACACAACCCTATTAAAGTTGTCTCCAACCTATGGTCAACCAATTCCTCCTCCATATAGTTATGAAGTTGTTAAAGAGTCTTGTGAAGAAGCCTAAAGATAAGGTTGTCAAGAAGAGAGGATTAGGGGTATTTAAGAAAAAATCTAAGATCTTATTATACAATCCCTTAAAGGAGAGATCCAAGCTCTTAAGAGGTATATTTTTGAAAGTATTCTTCCCCTAATAGCCCTGTCCATCCGACCAAACTCCTATACAATATTGTCAAAGTCAATCATAAAACCCATACATATCCTCTCATCAAACTACATTTCCACATAGATATAAGTATTTGTTAGAACTCATGCCAATTTTCTAAAGTTATAAAGGTTGATGAAGAGATGGGATAAAGAGATTGTTGTAATCCCTACTCATTTCATTTAAAGGATGAGAAAATCTATCCAATTCCTTATGAATAAGTGGAGATTGGTTGAAGAGGAATCCAACTACATAATAAATGAGTACTTAAATTAAATGATATGTTATATCCAATGGTGGATTGATATTCTTTCATGGCGGGAAAATGAAGAACTTGAGAAGTAACATACAACTATTAAGAGGCCTCATGAAAGATATGGAGAAAGTGGAAATAAGTTTGAAGAACATGTCTATCTCACCCATCCTCAAATGTCTTCTTATATTCCATGTCAGTATTATCATATTCCTTGTCATTACTTATAAAGATCCTAGTTGCCTCAAATTTCCAACTTGGAACCAAAAGTGTAATGATAAGAATGAAAACTTTTTGTATGGTCAAACCACATTGCCTTCTATTCAAAAACCTAAAGCTTTTCAATATTTGAAGTCTATCTAAAAATATTTTCATCATAAAAATTAAGCCTTAGTTGAAAATATGGAGGTTTAATTTATATTTGTGTAAGGGTTTTAAGAAAATAATTAAAATCATGAGGTACTTGTTTAGGAAAGTGACATGTCCATAGCCTAGTGGAACATTCTATCTCTCCAATAGTTCTTCTAAGTGTCTCCTTTTGTATAGATTCCCATTAATGATCTCTCCATCACACCTCTTACTCTATCTTCAAGTGATGAACCTATTCACCACCATCCCACCTCATCCCCTCTTGAAGGAGTACCCATATTATGGGAGACAAACAAAGAAGAACAAGCTTAATGTGTAGTAGATCAAGAAGATGTTACAAGTGACCGTGAACAAGAACCCATCATAGGGACCCCACTTGGTGAGGACAAGAATAAGTCATCCTTCTTATATCAAGAAAGAGAATATATAAATGAAGTTGTAGATATTCACTAGGGGATTGATCAAGACATGTTCAATGAGTATGAAGGTATTGAGAATATAAGACAGCAAAATGAGATTGTGGAGGAAAAAATTCAAAGTTCCTATTGAATAATATAACTTGAGGAAAACCATGAAGCAATATATGATGACTATGATAGTCATGATCATGGTCAAGAGAATGAATTATAATAAGTGGTGACTCTTAAGGATAAAGAGATATAATATGATTGGTTATAATAGATTGAGTTGTTTGAATAGATTTTTAATGTTGAAGGTCAAGAGCATAAGAAGATGGAACAAGATGTCTTCATGGAAGATAATGATGAATATTTGATAGACTATACAAAACTCTTTGATGAAATTGAGGAACTTTCAATTGGTATGAAACCTAATATCATTCAAATAACCATGGAAGCCAAAGAGATATGCTTTGTTGAAACACCATTTGAAGTTGAAATTGAGGATTCTCATGAGAAAGTTGAGGTTATTTAAATTAAAGAGTAATTAACCTTCATAGGTGATCTATTTGTATATGCCCTAATTGTATTGAATATCATACCAAGGGGATTAGCAAGCATCAAGAAGTTGAATATATAAAATACAATGTTCAAAAGATAACTTCCTTCATGGATTCATCTATCTCATGGAGCAAGATATGGTGAAAATATCCCTTTTGATTTAGGAGGAAAAAATTGCTTCAGGTTAGTCTATACATAGTTAGTTTTCTTAAGTATTGGTTTATGTTTTCCCTAAGTGTTCATGAAAACATAAGTGTGTGTTTATTTATGTGTTTATCTCCATATATTATATTTGGTGTGTTTTAGTGTCTAATAAGAGGATTTTTAGTGTCAAATGTGGTGTATATGTGACTCTATTTCACAAGGATAGGAGAAGGCAATTGGTCCTTAACATAACAGCATGCTACCCCTAGGAAATCACTAAGAGGTTGACTAATTTGAACCCCTATTCAAATAATTTAATCATCCATATAATTTTAAACTCTTCATTAGGTCCCATAGGTTAAAAATGTCCACCATGGTCATTAATGAGATAAAATTATATTTGTTCATCCTTGTCACATTTATATGGTTTATCTCATGATATACTAGGCAACCTTTTACATCATTATAATAGGTTGTATGGTTTATAACCAAATTCAAGTGTGTTAAGAGATGTATAACATACCATGTGTTATCTAGATGTCAAATTAATTATTTTTAACTAATAAACTACAAGTATTAATGCATAAATGAGTTTAATTACAAAATATGAAGTTTTAGGCAATTATACAGACTAAAAGACAAGTTAGGCATGTGTGGAAGCTTCATTAGTGTTCGTTAATCTCCCCAAAACTCATATTCATGTTAATATTTCTTTTATAGGTTCAAATTTAGAAAAAAATATTCTATCTCTTTCTTCACTCCCTTTGGCAAGTAAAAAAAGTCCATTGATTTGTAGCTGGTACAAACATGTCATGTAGAGTTGATGGGAATGCATTTTGTGGATGATATTAATCTCTTTTTACTATCACACCATGGTAATAGATTTAATATTTATGGATTTTTATTCATGAACCATCAATAAGAATGACATTGACTTCAAGTTGACTACACATTCCCATCATCTTTAGTTTTCCACACTTATTTACATGATCTGATGTTTATAATTGGTGTATGTGTTTTAGTAGAAAATGTTATTCACCTGTAAAACATGTTTTGTTAGGCAATATTATTATATTTATGTTGTAAGTGCAATTATTTATTTATAGGACATGGATTCATCAAATGTAGTGTTGTATTCTCTATCAGTGGCTTTAGCTCAAATTTAATGTGTTTATGTCTCTCCTATAAAATTTTAAAGGTTTGTTTCTTCATTAAAATTTTGAATTAGAAGGATTAGAGGTTGATTGAGATATATTTCTCAAATCAAGAGCAAAATCTGGTTAGAACTCTTCAATGCATAGTCATGTGTAAGCATGTATCGAAGAGGGATGGACTATCTAAGACCTAAAACATAAGTGGTGTTCATGACCAAGACTTGAATGGAGTTTGTAAATTCAATCATGTCTCATGTTGTTGATCCTAGAGACATCACATAGCCTTTAGTTAGTCAAATCAAGAAAAGTTTCTTAAGGGAAGATTTACCTTAGTATCTCTAAAATAGGCATTTTCTCTACAGTGTTCTATCTTATGGTGATGTGTCTTGGATTCCATACAATTCTAATGGCATCTTACTTATAGACTAGACCTAGATGACACATCTTGACCTTAAGAGGAGGGTGTTTAGCTGAGAAGGAGAATGGTTGAGTGGATTCAACTTAGTAAGTTTTCACTATAGATTTTTAGTAAAACATAGTACTCTTGATCATAAATGAGCATGTAGCATGTAACATAGACCTATAATGTATTATTGGTAAGTGAGTGAGAACTTGGTTCCAAGATATAAGTGAGTTCATCTAGGTGTGTAATGATATTTAGTGACCTCAAGTAAATATTAGAGGTATGAACACAATACTAAATCATGCATAGACACCTACATAAGCATTTTGATTTCTAGTCAATGCACACCTTCAATTGACATAGTCTACAACCTAGTCTAAGCTAATGCAAGATGAAATTTTATTTGGTTAGCATTAAATAAATATGGATGAGCATGTGGATACCATTATCACATTGTTAGTATCATAATCATGTGGATTTCATATGATAATAATAGAGACCAAGTTAGGTTTTCAAATGCCATACTTAGGTAGTAAATATCATGCACATAATCACTGTCATAAGAATAAGTCTTGAAGATTTTGAGTTTGAGAATACTCTAGGAGCATGAAAAAGTTTTCAAAATTATTTGAGATGGTCTTCATGAACTAACTAAGCTATCCATGGTCTTAGCCAATTTGTACCAATGGGGTAAGTACCCTATGTTCTATCTTAGATAGAGGGTATATATAATCAGAAATATAAATCAATCCTAGTTTAGAGAAGATAGATCCTACTTACACTTATGATTTAGGATAGGTTAGATAATAATTAACATGACTAATATGCATATCTACTAGACCCAATTAGGGTATCTCTTATCACAAAAATATCACTAGGGAGGGTTCCAATGTCTCTAGTTATGAAAAACCACACAATAACCCTAACTAAGTCCTATGTTTTCATTTTCACTATACTAATAACAAGTAAAACAAATAAATCTAATCTAGTGCTCACCAAATATTATGGAATAAATTGGGCATAATAAACAATAAAATTAAAAATTCATAAGAAAATCTTAATTAAGATACGTATAGGTAAGACCCTAATGCATGGAGAAAAAGAGTAATATAATTCAAAATCTAATACTTATGCTACTTCTATCTACTAAATAGAGGAGAAAAGTTAGATATACTTACCTAGAAGATGAACTCATTGAGAATAATATCTCCCTTGGCCAAAGGTTATTTGTAAGAGGTTTTTGTGGTTTGTAAGGATCACTAAAAAAGACAAAGCTTCCAAGACTTCTCCACAAGACTAGATTCTCAAAGTAGAAACCCTAAGCTAAGACTCCTCAAGTAGAATGGTGGAAGAGAAGATTTTAAATAATTGAAAATGAATAATAAATCTTGATGTCTATATAATAATGATGAAATTTATGTGTTTATATAGGCATATATAACCCTAAACCTTTAAGAAAATTTCATCCAACAAGGTTGACCCAATTGACCTAGTATCATTATTGACAAAAACTCACTAGGTCACAATGAAAGCATATTGTAGAGCAATGATGTAAAGAAAGTAAACCATTATTATTTAAGTATATTATTTATTAATAAGGATAGATAAAATAGAAACAAATGAATGCTAGCATGTTTTTAAGATGTGAAGAAAAGGAAAGTAGAGGAGGGAAAATATATTTAGAATCATACTTAGCCTATCAAGGGGGACATGAAATGGGTAGAGGGAAGAATTAAGGAAAAACCAAGGTAGAATAACTATTTATCAAATTCAAGGCACACAAATAAGGTTTATAAAAATAAGATTAATTTCAACATTAAGGACTATGAAGAGCTTATCTTAGCCACACAAGGCTTAGGTCAGGAAATGTAGTATGTAGATCATCTCATGAAGGCTATATACATGAAAATTAAAATAAACCTACCTTCCCATAATGTGTTCCCATTCATTAGGACCCCTTATAGAGACATCAATCTATTATGAATATTGGGTACTTGTGTGATAAAGTAGGTATCATCATATAGTTTGTTGAATTATCCTATTCCAATCTACTATCCTACCACACCACAATAGACCTAGGCTCTAGTGGGAGGCTGATTTTCGAGTTTGAGATTCAATTAGAGATAGGATATGCACTTGTAATCATGTCTTTTGATGTGATTTTAACTTTGGAGATTTATATGTTGCCTTTTGTATACCATTTCCTTTTGTTTCAAATGATTTGGCTTTTAACTTTGTTGATGGATTTTTCTCTTCCTCCTCCTTACGTATTTGGAAAACCAAACATAGGTGCTAAACATTACTTTCATTTGAATACTTGGGACTTGGTTTCTAAGAGAGAGAAATTTAGAGAGCATGTTGTCCTAGAGTCTCAAAAAATTAGGTGAAATAAAAGTGTTGTCTTGACTTTAACCTTGTTCTATCCAATGTGGAGTGAAAGGAAAGGAAGTCAAGAGGAGTGAAACATGAAACAATTTAAACTACTTCAAATCTCAAAAAATGTGACAAAGGGTGAAAAAGGGATTTAATGATAGAAAAGTGTGATTCTTTATCATAAGAATTAGGGAAATGGATAAAAACATGCTAACATATATTTTTTTGAAAATTTCATCTATTAAAAGAAGCAAAAGCTAAATTTGAGAATAAAGGATCAAGAACTTGTAACCATTGTAAAACACATTCTAGAAAAGGAAGGATAAGATGGTGATTTTATGATGAAGGCCAAGTCCTATCCATGGTCTTACACTAAAAATAATAAAATAAAAACCCACAAGGGTGCTAAAAAGTGTGTAAAAAGTATAAAATCAAAGAGAAAGAAAGTGCATCATGAGGAAGACCAGATCCTATCCACAATTTTATAATGCAACTCATGAAAAAGGGGAAACCAAAAGACCAAAAAGAAGGACTAATGTTTGTGAAAACAAAGAAATATTACAAAGGGTGAGACTTGTGTAACCTAAAAAAATTATTAGATAGATAGAATAGATAAATCATGTAAAAGAAGGCAAGGATTAGGCAAATTACTTGAGGAATTTTATATTGGTGGTCTCTTTTAAAACATGACCTTCATTAGTTTGAAGGTGATAGGTACTTAGACCAAGAATATCTTTGACTAAGTAGGAACCCCACCATTTTTGGGCATATTTGCCTTATTTTTCATGAGTGTAGTATAATTTAAGGAAAAGATCACCAACATTAAATGTGTGAACTTTGACTTATTTATTATGTTGTTTGGCAATATAGGCCTTATATTGGAGATTGTGTTGCAAAGTAGAAAGATGGTATTCATCAAGGAGATCAAGAGCATGAAGGCAAGATTCACATAATTATTCATTAGTTATAATCCCATGAAGAAATATATGTAAAGAGGGAAGATTAACTTCTAATGGAAGGACTGATTCAAAACCATAGCCTAGAGAGAATGATGTTTCCCAAGTGGTAGTACATATACTAGTCTGATTGGACTAGAGAGTAGGATAAAGATGAAGGTGCCAATCTATGAAATTTTCATGAATTAGTTTTTGGAGAATTTTATTGGTGGCCGAAACATGGCCATTACATTTTAGATGATAGGGTGTGAAAAATTTAAGATTGATTTTAAATTCAGCACAGAGTTGTTTGATGTCTTTGTTTTTAAAATTACCACGATTGTTTATATTGATAGTATGAGGGACACCAAAGTAGAAAATTATTTTATTAAGAATAAATTTGGAGATGGTGGTATTGGTGACATTAACAAAGGGCATAGCCTAGATCCTATATAGAGGATTACAAATTATTTTAGTCAATCATAAGTCCATAAATAATGAAACAAGCATAAAGAACTAACTAACCATGCCTATGTATTCTTACGGGAATTACAAAGGATAAAAAGAAACAAATGAAATAAAGTAACATGATATTACATTCCCAAATGGATTCACCATACCCATGTGGCTCAAAAACATGTTTTCCCTTGATCAAGCATCCTTGTCTTTGTCAACAATGGTGGTAAGCTCCTCCAATGCCTCAAGAACAATCCATAAAACCTAGGATAATGATTCTAAATCACTAAAATAGCCTATAAATGAATCTTGCAAGAAAAATCTATGATCAAATGCAAAACCTTATGGAAATAATTTAACATTATAACTTTTCAATATTCAAACTTTGAAGATATTTGAGCATAATAACCTTTCACCAAAAATATCTTAAAATTCATGTCCATGGACTCTCTATTTATAGATTTTTAAGAATGGTTAGGATCAACCATGACCATCCATCTCAAGATTGAAATGTTTGGCCATGGATAATCATAATATTTGGAATTAAATCCATAATTATCTTCATCATCAACTTGGAAGAAGGGGTATTGAAGAGGCATGGGAGACATTAACTAGGCATGGGTGACCTATAATCTTGATATTTATGGCATTTATGGCCTAGGGATGTCTTCCCAAGAAATGATGTCACCTGATGGTGCAATTAATATGAATCAATTTTTAAAAATAAATATTCAAAAACTCTCATGGAAAATCCACTTAAGCCCTTGATTTGGATTAATTAGCATTAAACAAGGTTAATCAACATTTGTGAAATTATTTGAAAATTGGCCCTTGATTAATCAAAATGGTCATAAAGTCATATTACTAGGTTGTAATCCAACTAGAGAGGAATTGGAAGACTATGTTAGATGTGTTGGAGTTGTATTCCCATTTAAGATGTTGCCAATAACAAATAACAAAGTTACGTGATGTGTACCAATGAATTAGAATAAAAGAGTGAACTAAAGCATGAAATGGTGAAATTGTCATTTTGACTTGAAATGATCTGATCAAAGTTAGCTAGCCCACAAAATGCAATGCCCTATTTAGGGATACTTTAACCTAAACTGACACTTTTAAGTGACAAGTTCAAACCATTTATGGTGTTTTATGGATTTTGACCTAAAATGTGCATTTGAGTGTAGTTTGAGTAATATTAACAATTTCAACACAAATGGTGTTAGGAATTGGATGTCTATATTTTAACCCTAATTGAGAAGGTGTAGAGAGACATTTAGGTGAAGCAATGTCTTTTCAAAGAAAAGAGTTGTCAAGAAGAAATTAGAATAGACCCATGATGCCCCTTGAGAGGACATACTAGGATGGAAGAGAAGGATAGAATTTTGAAAAGAGAGAGAAAGTGAGAGGTTAACTCATGGAATACATCACATCCATATGAGCTGATTCTTGCACACATGATTACCATCAATGATAAAATTATAATTAGAGGTATAATAAGCCCTAGAGATGAAGGGAATGAGAAAGATACAATTGATAAATATAAAGGACACACTTTAAACTTACCCAATTTGAGAGTACAAGCTACATGCTTACAACATTGATCAATCTTGAGACAAGTTGCACACTAAATATTATCATCAAGGGATTTAATGTGGAGAGCTCATAATTAGAGGAAAAGAGAGAATGTTCCACTTTAGAAATGGAAGCACCACTAGAATGGGGTCTCCAAAGATAATATAATAAGAACTCCAATAGAGTAGATTTGATCGTGATAAAATAGTTATACCCCAGTAGGGCAAATTTTGATCATTGATAAAGAATAAAGAATGATTTCCCCTATAGAGCTGATTTATTTAGACATTGTTTAGATGTTGTGCCCTAGCATGGGCAATTGGCAAGCAAAATAAGTCAAGGATATAACTGGAAAGATAGGTTAAAATGAGTGGGTGTAAACATACATGTGATGGTGTAATGGCTTAGAAGGCCATATAAAACCAAGAATATGAGAATGCATAAAGTGATGTGAGAGATGAAAATAATAATGGAGATACTCAAGCTAACTTTAATAGAAATTGAGTGTTCTCTACATAGTTCCTTGGATGCATGTTCTAACATGAACTTTAGGCTAATGTAGTTTACCCAATTTTGGGAGAGAATGGAATGAGAAATGATAAAAAATGACCAAGAATTGATTAGACTCACATTGTATGCAAAGAGATGCACATATAAGCATAGCCAATGAATCCTAAAATGCATGCTACCTAGAAGCCTAATTCCATATCATGAGCCTAGGTTTTGTAAAGTGCTCTTGAGAATCATTCATCAGAGCTGATGTTGACATTAAGATGTTGAGACTTAAGCACAAAGTTCTTTCTATAGAAAAAAAATAAGCATCATAAGTATGAATAAATTAGAATTATATAAGATTCCAATTGCACTAAGCTAGTTCAAATGTGAATATCTATAAATAAGGATAATTGTAAAATAATGACCAAAACTAGAGTTATAGTGATTTATATTGAAATAAAAAAGCAAAAACAAAGAAAAAGATAAACATAAATGAACCTAAATTCAAATCAATATATGATCTTAAGTAGGAACAAAATGTTTAAAAACAAAATTCAATAATGTTTTAACGACATGAGACCAAGATATGAATAATCAAGATCCATTTGTACCATCAAGGCTTTCTTAAACACAAAAGAGCAAAGCAAAATCAAACAGAAAAAAAGACACCAATAACAATCAAATAAATAAAATGGTCCCAGAAAAATGTTATAACATAAGATCAAGATATAAACAATCGAGATCCATGTGAATCATCAAGATTTTCTAAAATATAAAGAGCTAAGCAAAAATAAACAAGGAAACACAAGACCAAGAAAATAAATAGAGAAAAAGAGAAGAAATAAAAGGATAAGTGAGAAATCACAACAAAACACCAAGAAAACACAACAAAACACAAATAAAACTCAAATAAACACACATAAACAAAAATTAAGTTGGTGTAGTTTAAAGACAAATGTTCATGCATGTGCAATAGAGGTGTTACATTCCACCACATCATAACAAAGATTAATAACATGAATATTATTCCCTAATTAAAGAGGTACAATGAAAAAATAAATGAGGGAAGATAAGAAAAGAAAGGGGTTATCCAAGTTGAATTTAGATGTATAAGACAAGTGGATATTGTCTACATAGTTCCATGGATGCATGTTCCAACATGAGCTTCAGGCCATATGTAGTTTTCCTAGGAAATGGGATAGAAGAAAAATGATGATTAGACCAACATTATTAATGTTATAGAAAAAATGGAATATATGATAAATAAATAAGAATGGTCTAGCAAACAAGAAGCTAATGAGACAAGAAAGAATGATCTTGCAAAATGTCAAGTGCATGGGATAAGATGAGATGAATTGGTGTTTTTGTGCTTAAAAAATGATAAGAACATTACTTGGTGGAATAGGAATGTACAAATGTATAGAAGCATGAGAAAATGTTTTTATTCTTTTGTGGATCATGTTCTAATGGTTTTGGTATTTTAAAAGTATTTCTAATGGTTTTGGTGTTTTTAGGATAAAATATGCACAAGGTGGGACCATCTAGTTGAGGAGATGCACATCCTAAGAGTATAGGTTCTAATAAGATAGCTAAGCTAGCTGTAACAACCCATGCTTGAAATTTGAAAAGAGTGAGG
The DNA here is from genome assembly GCA_037957365.1 of Torreya grandis. Taxonomy (NCBI): domain Eukaryota; kingdom Viridiplantae; phylum Streptophyta; class Pinopsida; order Cupressales; family Taxaceae; genus Torreya; species Torreya grandis. The sequence continues at coordinate 778,424 of JARHVA010005725.1, forward strand.
TTCTTGATAAAATAAGAAAGAGCATCACATTCTTGAACTGAGAAGATGTGGTTGTTCATTTGTCTGAAGCTACATAAGACTATCCTTGCTTAACTTTTTTTTATAACTACTACTAAAGATGTTCATAATGTTCATGAGACATAATCAGGATCATAATTAGTCAAGGGACAAAAAGTGTTCAATATTATAACAAGCTTTAGACATAACAAAGACATGCTTCTAAAAGAGACCAATCTAGAATGGGATGAAGAATGTGTTCAGAGTGCTAAGGGTTCAAAGCCTTTACTATCAAGATTCATGAAAAGTGGACTAGGGTAGTATAAAATGTGTTTAAGGTAAGATAAAAGTGTGGGATAAAATTATGATAGCACAAATTACCCCCAAGTTAGGGGTCTTATAGATAATGGTTCAAATATATTCATGCGTAGAATCTCTTAAGGTGTATGATGTTCATGGGCTCTAAAATTTCTTCACCATTAGGTTTAGCCAATCGATACACTCCTGATCCATAGTTTATATTAATAATATATGGTCCTAACTAATTAAGATAAAACTTGCTTTTCATTTTGGGTTTAGCATTTGTGTTCTTTTGGTTCTCTTTCAAAAAAAAGTCATCAATCTCAAACTCTTGAGGGAGAATGTGTTTTTTTGTATCTTCTCTATAATCTATTATGATAGGCCTACAAGTTTTCTAGGGTAGATAAATGCTTACCATTAGGAAGTTCTAGTTATTGTAGTCATGAGGCTTTATAGTTTTCATCATCTTCAATGTGCTCCAATGATATTCTTAATGATGGGATCTCAATCTTGATTACGATGATAGCTTTAGTGCCAAAAAAAAGGAGTATAGAATAGCTCAAGTTGGGGTGTGATGATTGGTTCTATAAGCCCAAAGGGTAGGAAAGAGTTGCAAGTGCTAATTACAACAAACATCATTGACAATATTTTTTAAGATAGATAGAATGGTTTTATTTGATGCATCGGCTTGTCTATTTCCTTATGGGTTATATAGAGTGGATTTCTTGTGCTTGACCTTAAATTTTTCACAAAGAGATTTTACATCTTGGTTCACAAAGGATCCACCTTTATCAGATATAATATGGGCTAGGATGCCATATCGATAGATGATATGGTAATGAATGAATTTGGATATTTGTATCCTAGTAACATAAGTGAGAGGAATCGCCTCAATACACTTGGTAAAGTACTTGGTTATAGTCAAAATGTGCTTATGGCCATCTAAATATGTTGGGTTAATTTTCCCAATGAGATTGAGAGCCCATGTTGAGAATGGCTATGGTGTTGTATTGGCTACAATGGTAAGGAAGGTGTGTCTATCAAGTTGTCATACTATTGACAATGAACACACTTATTTAAAAAATTATAAGAATCTATCTCCATTTTGGGAAAATAATAGCCTATTATAAGAAGTTTCTTTGCTAGGAATACACCATTCCATCATAGCCTTTTCAATAAAAAATGTTTCCATGGAGGATATAATGTGTTAATTGATGAAGGAAAAGTTTTTATTGGTTATTGGAAAAGTTGGCAGGAAATACATGACTATGGAAATAGTTATAAAAATCTTGGTACCATGGTAGCTCAAGTGAGAGATTAGGATCAATAATGGTACATATCCTCTCTGAATCAAGTAGAATATGTGTTGGCTAAATAAGATTTTAAATTAGGAAATGATACTCTTTAGCACTATCATGCATTTGAATCACGGAACCAATTATTGACATGGCATTGATAGATCTATTGTTGACTCATAGAACTTGCTCAAACTAAAAAGATTTAAAATGTGTTTTAAGGTTATCAATAATTTACTTATAAGGAACAAGTTAATAATATCTTATTTGATACTAATCAGTTATCTAATTTATGATCAGTTACAAATCTCCATAGACATTTTAGCTTTAAATATCCCATTATATGGCAAGATGGAGCCCTATAACCAATGCATCATATTTGGCCATATTGTTTGACACTAAAATTGTATATGGAATGCTTTGGGGATCAAATCCCCCTATGGCATGATAAACAATATGCCAGCTCTAGACCCTTGAGATGTGAAGGATCCATAAAAATAGAGTGTCCACTATTTAGGTTCTTATGATGCTTGTTCTATCATCATGATAGAATCATCTAGAAGGTCAAAGTTGAGTGGTTGTAATAGGATCTTTTATAAGTTGGTACATAAGAACCTATCCTTTTATTGCCTTTTGATTCTAGTACTCATTATCAAACTCACTGAGAAGCATAATACATTTATCCATATGTCTTTAAAGATATTCTTTAGATAAAAATAAATTGAGAGGATCTACCTTAGTGATAACAATAGTTTTGTGATTTAGCATATAATGTCACAATTTTTGAGTGGAAAACACCATAGCTAAACATGCCTTTTCAATAGGCATATAATTATGTTCATAGGCTACCAATGTGTGGCTTAAATAATAAACAATGTGTTCCTTACCATGATCATCATGCTGAGCCAAAAGTTCCCCTAGTACATGTTCCATGGCTGATATATAAAGAATTAGTGGATTTCCTTATGTTGGCGGTCATAATATTGGTGGATTGGCCAAGTATGTTTTAAGATTTATAAATGCTATCTAATAATATTCATCCCACTAAAATGTTACCCCTTTATTTAAGAGATGGGTAAATAGGTGGCACTTATATTCCAATTGAAAAATGAATCCACGTATAGACTAGGCCTTTCCTTGTAGACCTCATAACTATTTAATATTATTTGGTGGAGGTATTTCCATAATAGTGGTGACCTTTACAGGGTCAAATTTGATCCCTCATTATGATATAATAAATCTTATAAATTTTCCTAATGTGACTCCAAAGACACATTTCTTAGGATTCAAGTGGACTTTATATGCATGAAGCCTCTCAAATATTCTTCATAGAATGTCAGGGTGTCCAAATATTGTTCTTGATTTTGCTAGTATATCATCAACATAGTCCTTGATAATGTCATGCATCATGTCATGAAAAATGACAGTCATTACACACTGATATGTGGCTCCAACATTATTTAAACCAAATGGCATGACTTGGTAATAAAATGTCCCCCATATAGTGGTGAACATAGTTTTATGATGATCTTCAAGGGCTATCTTGATCTGATTATAACCAAAAAATCCATCCATTAAGGAAAACATCTTGTACCTAGTAGTTGAGTTGAAAATCATTTTGATGTTGGGTAGAGTAAAATCATCTTTGGGGCATGCTTTTTTGATATCATGAAAATTGGTACAAATACGTATGTCTGGGGTCTTTTTACTTACTAGCACTATGTTAGAAATTCATTTAGAGTAGTCTAGTTGTCTAATTATATTAGCTCCTAAAATTTTTTCCAACTTAGCCTTAACCAAAAGGGCAATGTGTAGATGCATCTTTGTCAACTTTTGCTTGACTAGCTTAGAATTAGGGTGAACACCAAGATGATGTACAACTAAATCTAGATATAGGCCTAGTATGTCAGAATATGACCATGCAAAGTTGTCTATATAATCCTTAAGAATGGATATAATATGTTCACATTCCACTTCAGTAAGGGAATCTCTAAGATAAACATTTTTGGGATCCTCATGGGTTCCCAAATTCACTTATATTGTGCTCTCCATAAGGAGTGTGGATCCATCTTCTAGAATTGTAGGCAATGTATGGTCATGATCTTCTTCTACTATATCTTCTTGTTGTTCCTCCCAAAGATTTGGATAATATGAATAATCAAAATTTTCCTTCTCAAGTAAAGGCCAGTTGGTAAAGACCTCTATAAACTCAAGAGTAAGATGCTCAAATATTTCATGTTGTTTTGAAGAGATGCTTATACCAGCTATGGAACTTGGGCTAGATAGACTTCTACATCCTGAGGGGATGAGTAAACTTTCTTGCCTGGGAGCACATGAAATAGGTTTTCACTCAAAGGCTTATCTTTTTATTTACTTTTTCCCTGATCAATAAGTGCCTCAAAGAGGTTTTCACTTGAATATATTTATGTTTGTTCCTTATTATGACCAAGAAAGTTTGCCTTATCTCCAAATTAGGTAGAAGAATTCAATGAAAAATCAAAACCCTACTTATGATCACCAATGGGGAATGCATCTCATAGGCCCTTGTATTCTACAATTAATTCTTCATTTTGAAACTTGTCAAGGCATATGACCAAATATTGTTGATCCCAATCTATGAGTTTAGGATGGCAAAGGCATAGGTTACATTGAGGGTTTGCTTTAAGATGGGAAGCACCAATGGTAAATATATAATGCCCTACTTCAAGAATGGAAGCACCACTAGGATGGGTTTTTGCTTTAGGATAGGAATCTCCAATAGGATGGATTTTTGATTTAGGATGGGAAGCTCCAATAGGTGTTATGGTCAATATGGCATTTGAATCAAACAAATTTGAGTCAATAAGCTCATCAAAAAGGTTGTAATAGGATGTTATGTCACTGCTAAGAGTCTCATCACTAGTCATTTCAGAAGAGTCACTACCAAATGTTATGAGGTCATCTTCTGGTGATTTAAGTATGAGACCATGATTCCAATTAACAACTCGAACTAATAAGGGATCTAAAATTCCTTGTGCCTATGGGCCAAGGCCTTTCCCTAGATAGTTAAGATGATCCATTATCATGTTAAGGATAGGATACTCTATATTTTAAAAATAATTAGAAAGGCCTTCAGAATATAACCAATCTCCTTCAGTAAAAGCCTATCAATCTTTCTTTGGTGCAATTATAGGTATAAAAACCACATGAGGTTTTGTTTTCTTCTTCTTTGGTTGCCAAATATAATTAGGTCTGTTAGGCATCTAGGATGTTTTAGGCTTATCAAATGTTTTAGGGGATTTTGGTAATTTTGCAATATGTAGGACATCCTTTAGATGGTATGTAGAAATGATTTAATCTTTAATAATAACCTATTTGGCTAGAGCTATAGGAAATGGATCAATTAAAGTGGAGGTTTGATCACTAGGGTCTATATAATTAGATGGAGATGGATGGGAAATGATGGATTTATTCTTCTTTATAATGAATTTAAAACCTAGGTAATAGTTATAATTATGAAACTATGATTCAAGATGTCTGTAATATATGTATGGTTGTTGATTAGTGTGAATAGTAACCTTGATCCCATCATGGGGAATCTTAAGGCATTTTTGAAGAGTGGATGGAACTGCGTATACTTCATGGATCTAATGGTGACTAAGAAGTATGTTATAAATAAGATCAATATCCATAATATGGAATAATTTGTGATGAGAAATAGACCCAACCATGACTAGCAACCAAATTGTATCAGATGACTCCCTCTTAGTGTTATCATAATCCTTGATTGTAATAATTTCTAGGTAAATGTCTTTATCCATGTAACCCAATCATCACACCAATTTAAGAGATATGATGTCCAACACTGAACCATTATCTATAAGAACCTACTTGATCTTGTGATCCACATTTATTTTCTCAATGTATATTGGGTTATTATGGTTTGAGCCGAGGGTGGACATGTCCTTTTGATCAAATGTGATTTCTTGAAATGAAGACAAATGTCCAACTAAGTTTTTAAATTGATCAAGGTTTATTTCATTAGGCACAATAAACTCCTATAAAATTTTGTTAAAGATCATTATATGAACATCAGATGTCTACAAGATTTATAATATGGAAATTTGTGTAGGGATTTTATCTAATTGATCCAATAGACTATAAGGCCTTTGAAATGTGGATTGAACTAGTTTAGTCTTGGGACATTATTCATATTTGGAACTATTAGCATAATGTTCTCATTAGGTTTATGGAAAGAAGTGGGTGAAGGGCCTTAGATGGTAACTCATAGGCATCTAGTTTTAACTGAAAAACTTAGAGGTCGCAAGGAGTCATTATAATTAGAAGAGTGAGGTGAAGGGTCTTAAATGGTGATTTGTGGGTGATTAATTATATTTCTATAATTCTGGGTCAGGAAGGAGCCTTTATAAGAAAGATACTATTATTCAAGATTAGTAACCCATGTAAACAGAGTAGCAACATGATAATGCAAACCCAACATGGTATTACTAGGGGGAGAGGATGCTGACCCTATAATGATGGGTCTCATGTTGTGAGGAACACACAATTGGCCAGGTGATTTTATAGTAATAGTGTCAATGTGGGTTGTAAAAATGCATCCCATAGTATTATTATAGTCATAAGGTACATTGTTATAAGCCACATTATTATTGTGTGCATTATGATCCTACTTATGGTCATTATGATTCTAACCTTGTTTTTAGTTCTAATTCTACCTCTATCCTTGATTGTGACTATTTTGATCATTTCTTAGTGGTGGTGGATCATGTCAAGGAAAAGGGTCTTTATAGATTCCCATATCCTAATTTGTGTCTTGATTAGGGTCCAACTTAATTTCCAGCTCACCATTTTCAATGAAGACCTTAATAATATGTTCTAATTAAATGCAATTATATACACCGTGACTAGCAACATGATGAAATTTACACCATTCATTCTCTTTATACCAGTGTGGTTTTGGTTAATGTTGAGGAAATGGCCTTGATACTATCCATATAATTAAATTATTTGTAATGAGTATTTTTAACACTATTTCAACCAATTCTCCTAGCTTGCTAAAGAATCTAAAATTGTTATGAAATGTCCTTTGTGGAGGTTATCTTTGTAAATTAGGTAGTGGATTTGAGTGATTTAATTGTACATTTAGAGGAGGCATAGCCTATACCATTTGTACATGTCCTTTTTTTGTCACCCTATTTCCAACCATGTTTTTATTTTTATTAAATCCCTTAGGCTTATCCTACATAGCTATTTCAGCCACTGATTTAGTCTGATTAGATGCTTGTCCTTACACAAAAATCTTAACAAGGCCTCTAGCAATAAGAGCCTTCACAATTTGCAGTCCTTTATAAATATTTTTTTCAAATGAGTTAGCACAAGCTAATAATAGATTATGTACAACTTAAAAATTCAAATTCTATGCAAAGATATTAGCCAACTATTTATTTAGCAAATTATGTTGAAAGCGACTTGCCAATGCTCTCCACCTTTACAGATATGTAGTAAAACTTTCACCATCATGCTTCTTGGATTTACATAAGTCAAAAATGGTCAATTCATGTTATATGTTATATGATAAATGGTTAACAAACTTTTCTGATAATTCATTCTAATTTGTAACTGATCCCTTGGGTAGTTTAAGTAGCCAATCAAGAGCTTATCCTGCTAAACTTCACAAAAATAGTCATAGTAAGTACTCGCTACTATAAGCAACCTCTTGAAATGAGATGAAGAATGCTTGTATGTGTTCACATAGATCTCTTTTCCCTTTGTATTTTTAAAATTTGCATGCCTCAAAATGAGGTGAAAATGGGGTTTTGGAGAATAAATAAGTCAAATGGATATAGGCATATCTCATCAAATTTGTACTTTTTGACTCTATTATTCATCTCCAATATTTGGACAATTTTCTTCTTAGAATTACATTCTTGCATGTTTGGTGAATTTATGGATTGGATAAGATGTTATTGGGGCGGGATGTGCCCTTGGTTTTATTTTTATTGGGGTGGAATGTGCCTCTAGTTTTATTGTTATTAGGGTGGAGTGTGCCCCTAGTTTTGTTGTTATTAGGGTGAAATGTGCCCCTAGTTTTGTGTGGATCTATAAGGATCCTATACCTCTTGATCCATGACTTGGTTTTGATTTTTTGTTTGAGTTGAGAACATAGGCCATTGATTCTTGGATTTTTAAACATTCCCTAAATCTGGTTGTTTCACACTTTATTGATTTTGGAAATTTCTATGTTTATTTACCAATCTTTGGGTTGGTTGAAAAGAAATAGCCAAATTATCTTGAGGGATTTCCTCAATTTGAACTAAATGTTTGTGTTTCTAAGTTTATAAAGTAATAAGAGGTTATTGATGATTGAATAATGTAAGTTACATATCAAATGGAACACTTTGTAAGGTCTCTTTGTGACTTTAATTGTTTATTCAGATTACCTTGATCTACTATGGTAATGTCCTCATCCAATATTTTTTGTGTAGTTTTGTACACATTTCCTTATTCTTTAAAAACATTATTGTGAATTGAAGTAGAAACTAGGGATTCAATTAAGTTTGTGACAAGTTGATTTGCATACTATTGACTTATTATCTTGATCTTAGCTAGAAGATTCAGATTTGTGGGTTTTAACTCTATTTGTATTTCCTTTATTTTGTTAGAGGAAGAAGGTATGTCTATTTTTGAAAAATATTTCTCTTACCATTATTGTTATCCTTCTCTAATATAGGTATGTAATTATTCTGTAGGAAAATTAGAAGGTAGTCTAACACCTAATTTTATCAATATAAGAAGGGCTTCATCTTGATATTCTTGGGGTTGATATTCATTGTAATCATCTTCAAATGCTACTATTGTGAGGATATCATAAAAAATAATGGGGTTATCTTAACCATCATAAAATTATTCATCCTCATAATGAAGGCCATAAGAGACCCCACTACTAGTGAACCTTTGATTCATGTCTAAAAAAATCTATTATGTGTTTGACTAACTTTCGACCAATGTTTAAAAACTAATCAAAGTATGCTTTTGCTCTTTTTTTAAATAAATAACCAAGGTACCAATGAGACTATAAAGGAGGGTGGTTTGATACCATGCACAATTTATAAGATTTGGTTCATGAGTTTACTCAACATTTGGTAAAGTTGAAATCATATAGATCAAAAGAGAGTAATTAAACTCAAAGACCCAAGGTGAAAACTATTACACCAAAGCCTATATCTTTGTGATACACCCACACCATAAAATCTAGATTCAACTTTGACAAGTTAACGCTAGAAGTTTTTAGATGAAAAATCTCTAGATTATGAAGAAGAAAAAATGAACTAAGCAACTCAAGATGTAAAAACATACATGAATCACTAAGTATAAAGCTAGGACCAAATAGGCAGCATAACATTGCCACATGATTCTAGTAGGATAAAATATGTTTTAGGACTCAAAGCATGAATGATACACAAGATGAATTGAGTCCACCAAGATGATAATGTAATTTTGAGTCTTAATATACAACCTTAAATCCAAATGGAAAATTGAACCCAAGTTAAAATAAGCCTAGTATACAAATGGTGAATTCACTTTGACACACCAACCCTTAAGTAACTTAGAAAGGTTCAATTTTGAATGTGGATTATAAATGAAGTATTTAAACAAATTAGGTAAAAATATCTAGACTCAATTGGGTAGCATGACTATGCCAAAGTGGATGACATGACATAAAGATTTTGATAACAAATTAAACAAAGATAAGATGAATTTTCCATTTGGACAACATAATTCCTCCCATTCTCAAGAAGATTGAGGACAATGTGTTTTGGTTAAGTTCATTGAGTTAAAAAGTATTTTTAGACACAAATCAATACCGACTAAGCTAATGACAAAAAACAAACATCTTAAGTCTAAACTGACAAGGTATGGCAAAGTGGGGTCTACTAAAATAACAAGGTTTTGATCATTTAGGGGAATCAATTACGTAATGAATTTCATGTCAAATGATGCAAAACTCAAGCATATAAATTGGGTGACCATGGCATTGGCTAGTTGTAAAAAGGTCTAGTCCTTTTTACAACTACCAGACCCTACTATTCGCTTAGTGTAGTGCGATATCCAAATGCAGATACATCTCATGTGAAACTCCAAAGGAGTCAAATGAAGTCAATGCTAGGAGGTGAAACCCTAGGTCAAAGCTTCCCTAAATAACTTGTGGGAGGTAATGATGTCCCACTCATAAGCAAAGTTTGCATAAAAATAAAGAAAGAATAAAATAGAAGGACTTTAGAGTCATTTTCAAGGTCATCCAAATTTTGATGAGTTTTTAGGCAGTGCTTTAGGTGACATTCTTTCTAAGCCTTGGACTAGGCTATTTTCAATAGGAATGGCACTTTTAATTCCAAGGGTTCCCTATACGGGACAAATGGAAGAGCATACATATAAAATTCCTCTTCTTTCCAAATAAAAATTTGATTAAACAACTATTGTAAACAAGAATTATTTATTGTGTTTAATTTTAAGCCCAAAATAAAAGATTTGGTGGTGTTCATTTGACACCTTGGTCTTAGTTGTAAACTTTGAAAGAATTCACCAAAAATATCTAAATCCTTTGTTAAACACCCAAAACAAAATTCCTAATTCATTTTTAAGCATGAAAGAAGTGATTTAAACATGTTTTTATCAAAGCAAAAGCTTGTTCCTACAAAAAAAATGTTAGCATGTACTTTAGCTTTGAAGCTCTTTTTAGCTTGAAATAATGAACTTTAAAACAGTAACTCTTAGGTCTATGTTTTAATAAAAACATAGTGACTCACATTAGTTATTACAACTGATGATGGTTACTTTGGCTAACCAAGATTTAACCAATGTTGGTTTGACTAACTGATGTTGGTTAAGTAGGTAACTGATGTCAATAATCTTCTTGATGTCAGCTACTATGTAAAAACCATGGCAAATAAAAATGATAAAATAAAGTTTGAAAATCAATTTTTAAAAGTTGTAAAGGCTCAAATAAATATTTTAGAGTTAAAAAATAATCTCCTTCAGGTGTGAGATGCATCCGGTCCCATTGGGCATTCCAAGATGTAGAGAGGATTAAAAATTAAGTTAGTTAAGCATTAGTCCATAAATAATGAAACATGCATAAATAAATAACTAACCAAGCCTATCTATTCCTATGTGAATTACAAAGGATAGCAAGAAATAAATGAAATAAATCAACACCATATTACCTTCCCAAATGGATTCACCATACCCATGTGGCTCAAAAACATGTTCTCCCTTGATCAAGCATCCTTGTCTTTGTCAACAATGGTGGTAAGCTCCTTCAATGCCTCAAGAACACTCCATAAAACCTAGAGTCATGATTCCAAGTCCATAAACTAGCCTATCAATGAAGCTTGCAAGAAAAAATTTATGATCAAACACAAAACCTTGTGGAAATAATTTAACATTATAACTTTACAATATTCAATCTTTGAAGATATTTGAGCATAATAACCTTTCACCAAAAATAGCTTAAAATTCATGTTTTATACATTTTTTAGAATGGTCAGGATCAACCATGACCATCCATCCTAAGATTGAGATGTATGGCCATGGATAATCCTAATATTTGGAATTAAATCCATAATTATATTCATCATCACCTTGGAAAAAGGGGCATTCAAGAGGCATGGGAGGCATTAACTAGGCATGTGTGGCCCAAAATCATAATATTTGTGGCATTTATGGCCTAGGGATGTATTCTCAAGAAATGATGTCACCTAATGATGTAGTTAATAGGAATCAATTTTTAAAAATAAATATTTGACAACTCTCATGGAAAATCCACTTAAGCTCTTGATTTGGATTAATTAGCTTAAACAAGGTTAATCAGCATTTGTGCAATTATTTAAAAATTAGCCCTTGATTAATCAAAATGGTTAGAAATTCATATTACTATGTTATAATTTAACTAGAGAGGAAATATAAGGTGATGTTAGATGCATTGAAATTGTATTCCCATTTAGGATGTTGCCAACAACAAATAACAAATGTACGTGATGTGTACCAATGAATTAGAAGAAAATAATGAACCAAAGAACTAAATGGTGAAATTATCATTTTCACTCAAAATTATCTTATCAAAGTTAGCAAGCCCATAAAATGCATTGCCCTATTTAGGGATACTTTGACCTAAACTAGCACTTGTAAGTGACAAGTTTGAACCATTTAGGTTGTTTTATGGATTTTGACCTAAAATGTGCATTTGAGAGCAATTTGAGTAAGATTGAGAATTTCAACACAAATGGTGTTGGGAATTGGATGTTTATATACCCATTTAGTAAAGTATTTTGTGGTTGTGACTATAAATACATGTCTAATTTGATATCAAGGTAGTTTGCCTATGAGATCTAATACCCACATGGAGAATGGATAGGGAGATTACATGGTTTTTATCTTGACTTGAGGTGAATGAATTAAATAAACATGAGTTTGGAAAGAAGTACACTATTTATAAAATTCAATATCTTCCTTTTTAAGAGTGGGTCAAAATTATCCAATACATAGGCATTTACAGGCTATAGCATGTTAATTATAGTGGTGACTGAAAATGTCCCCATGTGCTTATTCAAGGAGAGGAAAAACCTCATCTTGCATAACAAAATGGAACAAGGTACCTTAAAAATTGTGATAATAAAGGATTTTATATCTAAATACATATTTAAAATCTTGTTTTCAAATGCAAATCTTTTCATAGGAATCTAGGTTGGGAGGATAAGTTTGGTGTTTCAAAAATTAAATGATGTATTTGTACCAAGAGATTTGTCAAATGGTGATAGCCTTAATGTGGTAGATAAGTGAATAATGTGGCTAAATAGAGGATGTATATTTTTTTATTTGGATAAGAAATGTGGGATTGGTGAGAACTTGGTATGAATGAAAAAGAGATGTTGAAGAAGCAAGGGAATTAGTGATAGAATTTTCATCTTGAGGGATAAGCTCAATGGTGAAAGAAATCAAATATTTAGTGAGAGTAATTTAAATTTATGATAAGAAATGAGATTCTTACCCTTTAGATTGGAAATAAGTATTGACTTAGCATATAATGAGTTGGGAATCACCTAAAGCATGTAGGTATTAGATATCTAAATCAACAACAACTTTCATGCCTAAGATTAAAGATTTTGTTTTATTATTTTAAGAAATTAGATGTTTAATTCCTAAGTAATAAATGGGTCTAATAAATGTAAATAAGTGAATAATATGCTTTAATTAACCTATTGATTTGTGTAAATAGATAGTATTTTTGCCTTTTCTAAATATAATAGGAAGCGAGAGAAAATAAAACTTAGTTTATTCTAATAGATCTAGACTAAGATAGGGCCTAATATTGGAGGAGAAGGACTGGAAAATAGGTTGAAATAGGTTCTTGAACTTCATTTCTAGGTTGGACACAAGCATGAAAAGTGGACACCCTATTGTTCAACACTATAGTCCTATTTTGGCATTATTATATTGAGGCTGAAAGTTTCTTGGGTTCTATTCGGTAGGCTTGTGTGGCCCCGTCTATTAATTCTTGAGGCCTAAAATCTTATGGAACTCATTATGTATTTGATTTACTCTTAAAATCCCTTAGGAGATCTTTGTGATTGAACTTGAATGGAAATTTGAGAAAGAGAGAGAAGGGGTTAGTGTGTAAAGGATGCACTAGATGTACTTCACACCCCATGTGTGGGCACGTTGCCTACATACCAATACTCTAAGGAAAGATCAAGCTTATGTAGTTTTCCCATTGAAGTGATTGGTGTATTTGTGTATAAAAATGTAAATATATTAAAAAATTGGTGTACTTGGAATGACTAGGGACTGGTGTAAAGGTTTGAATAAGCTTTAAATACTATTATATGGCTATATGCAAAGAATATGGAAGAGTGCTTGAGTAGTCTTGCTTGTATTCTTGATTCTCTCTTGTAAATGAGTGTCAACCTTTATAAATGGAATTTTAATGGAATTTTATGGCGTAATTAATGATCATGGGTTAGATGAATTCTTATTAGGATGACAAGTAAAAAGATAAAGATTGAAGAAAATATGACAGTTTGACGTAATTTTGCACTTGGATAATAGCACCAAAAATATGACACCCTGGGTTCCAGTGCTCCTATAAAATTTGGGAAGTATTTTCCTAAGGGGATGAGACTTAGGGGAATAGATTTAAGCCTAAACGAGTTTCTATGGTATAAAAGAGCTAAGTCTAGAAGGCTATGGATGATTGGGAATTAGTGAAAGATTGGGCTAGAAGGGTTGTGTGAGCAAGAAGGAGGACCTATGGTTGGGTGTCATTAGTCATGCCTAAGTCATTTAATTTCACATTTTATATGACTAAATTTACCCCACTTTATTATAGTGATGCAACAATGCAAAATATTTGGATAAATAAAAAATAGAAAGCATCTCTGAACTTACTTGTTAAGGGAGAAGCTCATGAAGCTATGTGATGTTGGATGTGCATAGAGAGAGCATGTTGTGAATTGTGAGTCTACAAATGAAAACATAAAGTAGACTAGTTCTTACTAGATATGATATATCTAAAATAATAATGTATAAAAGTTGAGTAAGAAGAGAAAGGAATGAATACACCTCGCCAAGTACATGAACCAATATAAAACTTATTGTGATTCTATATTATGATGGATTATGCTAAGTATGTGTTGAATCAAGAGTAAAATCATGAATGGAGTTGAGTTCTCAATTTCCTAGTAGGTGGCTCAATAGTGAAAAGGTTGGCCCTTTGGCTCCATCATCACCAATTAAGTAAAGTTAATGAATCATGCATGTGTTAATTGATGTATGGACTGTGTGTCTAATCCCTTTGAATAGGTGGCTCAAAAATACAAAGGTTGGCTGTTTGTCTCCATTATTTCCCCATAAAGTGAAGTTATGGTGTGATACTAATATAGAATAGATGTTTATGATATGGCTCATGGAGCCTATGGATGTGTTGGAAATTTGAAAATGTGGCATGGATAGCTTAAATGTATGTTAAAAACTAGGCCACTCTTGACCATTTCAAAAGATGAAGGTTAAGATTATATAAAATCCACTCTAAAACTAATATACTAGGCTTATATGAAAGCCAACTTAGGAACTTAAGTACTCAAAAAGTTAGACTTATATGAAATTTAAACTCAAAAATGATGCCAACCACCTATAGATGGAGTAAGGCATGCAACTATTGAGAATGCTTGGAATAAACTAAACTCAAAAAAAGAGATGATCAATGTGCTACAGACATTGACCCTAATCATTCATGTCTAGAACATGGATTTTGATCTAAAAGTTATGCCAATTGCCTAATCTAAACTAAAATTAGGAACCATCATGATGCACATGATAACCCCCTATATCTAAGAAAACTATACTAAAAATGGTGAAACTGACTGATCTAGAAGTGCAAAAGCTATTTCACTAAATTTTATCTATTTTGAATTTAAAGGAAAATAGAGAGAAAGATGGTGATAAGTGATTAGAATGAACCCATATTTGGTTTGTGCACTGTATCTAGACATTATGAGAATTCCTCTTTGGCTATGGAGGACTACCTATAGATAAAAATACACTACCATAAGATGTTTTTTAGCAGATAAATGAGTGGGATGCCAAGCTACATGCTTGTTTTAGGAAGTGTGAAACTTCCATGCAGATGATAGTCCACTTTTGAGAGACAAAATAATAATAAATAACTAAAATAGAGATTAAAAGAGAGATAATATTACAATTTTTAATAACCTATATGCAATAAAGAGTGATAGGGTACACATGAAATGATTTGTTGGTGTTTTAGAAGTTGTCTAGGTAGGCTTTGAAGAGGCTAAAGAATTGATAGTCATCAACATCAGTAGGTATGTGACTGATATTGATTTGGTTGCTGTGGTTATTAATGAGGTGATTGATGTTGGTCAGGCTACTAAAGTGGGTAGGATCGATATTTATCTAAGAGGTTACATAAATCCTTCATGGGTTTAGGAAATGGTTTAGATTAGGTTAGATAGGTTGAGAGAGTTAGGAAAGGGAGTTTATGGCTTGGTCAAGTTTGGTTAGAGGTTTGGTATGCATGTATAGGGAAACAAGCAAGGAATCTTTTTAACTCCACCACGGGGGCATGATCAGAAGTTCATAAAGTAGTGTATGGTAGATATAAAGAAATAGAAGAATAAATATGTAAATGACCCATAGTATTAGTGATATACTTAGCTATGGGTGATAAGTTCTAGGTTGATAATCCCTATCAGGGAATCCAAACTTGAGTGCCTGAATAGAGAAGACAAGCATATGTTGTTGGTCCTCAAGATCTTAGTTGCTAATGGTGATTAACCTACATAAAGTGATTATAAGCATAGATGTCAAAAATAGAATGTTGAGAGCATAAACAAGAGTAAGAATTGATTTTATTAATTTTTGCTAATCTAAAATATAGGTTAGAGTTTGGCTTATATTATCGATGTTGATGATCCCACCGATGTTGGTAGGTATCCCATCAACATTGGTCATGGGTTGACTGACATCGATAGACCTAGAATAGGTAAATATTTCTATTTTTGGCCTATTTTTTTTTGTTGTGCATGCCAAGTGTGACATCCATTATAAAATGGTAAAAATAGAGGTTAGGAAGGAAGTAGTTATTTGGGAATTTAGTTTAGAAGTAGGAATAAGTCTTAGGTGGTTAAGGTGAGGTGACTAGGTCTTGAGGTGACTCATCAAAGGAGAATTAGTCATAGGGTGAGGTAGCAAAGTAAGGTGGTAATAGGGGTTTTTAATTAGCTTAATTAAGTAGTTTAAATTAATTAAATGTGTGAGGGGAGTTTTGACACAAGGATTTATGCACATGTGTATGACATAATTTTGGTGTCTACATTTACCCCTTTTTATCTTGTAATTTGTATTGACATGTTGCAAGATAGAAATAGGAGTTAGATGCTCCAAGTATTGGATGAGGTATCTGCCCTCAAAATAGAAATCAATAGAGGAGAAACTAGAATTGGGTACTAGTTTTTTAGGAAGGTAATTGGGTGATTAGTGGTAAATTGAGCATCATTGTGTATCATGAGCTATAGTTGATAATTTTAAGAATAGACAATATTAAGGAGGACTCAAATAGAATTAACCAAAGTATATCTTGTAAGTGATAGATAATAGGTCAAACCAATCAAAGGTGTAGCTCCAATGGTCAATGTTTACTAGGTATCTAAGGTATGAACTGCCCCTAGAACATAAAAAAAGGATGAAGGTGATAGGATGGGATTGTTTTCCATTCACAATATCTAAAATTCATACACATGTATTATAGTTAGGACAAGTAATGTACTCCTAGTGTAAAAGGGTCAATTAGTGAGGAAGTATTCATGTTCTCCAAGCATAGTCATCGATGGTGAAGATTTGAGTGATCTTTAATGTCACTTTGTCATGGTTGGGGGAGATATATGTGATTTCTAGTTTCCCCAATGTATGTGTAAGGTTGTTTAAAGTTGGGTGTGTTTATGTTGGAAAACATGGTTGGGAAGGTGATAAAATTGGTAATATGGGATAATATCAATAAGGTAAAGTACTTATGTTAGAAAAATTAGGGAAATATTACTGATATCGATAAGTGTAAGCATTGACATCAGCATATTACGTCAAGATTGCCAACATTGGTGGCTAAAAAAACCTGACAAAAGGGGGTTGAGTGACTGACCAAACTCATTTGAAACTTGTTGATTAGAGAGAATAAATAGGGCATTAAGATTTATTTGAGATGGTAGCGTAAGGAGGGGACCCAACAGGAGGCATAAGACCATAGGTGCCAGTAGTGCCAACTAGGAGGAGATGGTGGGATGAGGTAAGAGCCCAGACTACTTTGATTTTGTGTTTGCATGTTTTAGGTTAAATGATAGGTGAATGTGTAAATAATAGGATTTGGGGGTGTAGGAGAAGTTAGGGGGATTTAAGGGTAGTTTTATATGGGAAATGGGTAGGTTGGGTTTGAGTCATTTGGCTGTGGGGTCAAACCAATCTTCGACATCAGTGAGATCAACTGACATTAGTTGATTATTAATCAATGTTGATCAACATAGCATTGAGTTCAACCAATGTTAGCTAACCTAACACTGAGGTCAGTAGTGTGATGTTGATGTCAGTTGATACATAGGTTGATAAAGTATTAATGTTAGCATTGATGCTTATGTTAGTTACTATTGAAAAGTAAAAAATAAGAGAAAGGGTGAGTTGTTGATCTCTAGTGGGAGTAGTCAACTATCCTAATAGCTGAGCTATCCTCAGAAGATCCCATGTCATCTAAGTGCTACCTACATATCCCAGTTTAAGGCCTTACACCAATGTAGTTCTCCTAAAACTTAAGAAAAAGATCTAAAAGGTTGGTTGTAGGAAAAAAAGGTAAAATAAGATAGTTGAGAAGTCTATTTTTTTTAAAGTCAAGTTATAACATCAAGAGTCAGGAATATAGGTAGTGAGGCATAGATTTGGAATATGTGGGTAGGCCTAGGTTAGAGAGAGAGACAATAAATCCTAGGGTAATTAGGAAGGTGGGTTTATGGCTGAGCTAACCTTAGAAGACCCCACGTCGACTGAGTGCTTCCTACATATCCTAGTTTAGGGCCTTAGACCAATGTAGTTCTCCTAATGAGAAGGGGAAAAAATTTGTGAGGGAGTAGAGTAAAAAGGATGTAAATTGATTCATTTGTGTATAGATACAAGTGAAGATGAATCTTACACTATGAGACCATCTGCCAAGGTTATTGGCACATATGAGGAGAGATGTTACTCGTAATGAGGGGGATCATATCATGGTCATTAATTTGGGAGGAGTGAAATCATATTATCATGTTACATGGGACGTGTCACTGATGATCATAATAATTAAAAGGTGGGATCATACCACCAACACCTTCCATCTATCAATCAGAGAGTTGATAGTCACAAAGGAGGATGTCTACAAGATTTCGTGACTACCACTCTAAGGTGAGGAGATTTTTGCATACTCAAGAGAGGAGCATGATATACATATGGTTAGCTTATATGGGGAGCATGTTAGTGAGGTGACTTAACACTTTGCTAGCTTTGCATATGAGCCACTCTACATGACTGATGAGGAACAACATCATCTTAGCATCCTGATGATGATTAGGATCATGGTTTATGCCTTACCTAATGTAGATGGAGGGAGATTTATAATTTCTTTGATTAGTGTACTTATGTAGATGATAGAGTAGTACACCATTTTTACCTAGGGTCTAGTATTTTTGGCATAGTTATATAGAGAGCTATGGGATTTGACATTGTGTCAATGATATAGTTTATGTGTCAGCCATCTTTTGCACTATTGGGCATATGAGAACATTGTGGTGACACAACCACTAAAGATACCTACCACTATTTTGGCTAACTTTAGGGTTAGATTAAAATGGTGGAGAGATGAGATGGTATAGATTGAAGTGGATGGTGTCATGTGAGACATCACCTATTATAGGCACATGATCGAGGGCTTGATCCCTATAGATATCATGTTGAGACTGTATATAATTTATCTATCTTCAAATGGTAGGTAGAGTAATTTATTAGGTTGTAGAGCTCATTATGGGTCAGAGGGAGATAGGTCAATGAGCTAGAGATGGTACCCATAACATGGGTTAGGAGATAGTTTGGGCTTTTATAGGATATTTTGCCTACCTTCACTTGATATAGGAGGGATGACATAGAGGCACCATTACCATTGCCTAAGGAGATTGATAGGCTAGATTATGAGGAGCTACTAGTAGGGCCAAGTTTTGGGTACCTAAGGTGTATAACTACCTACATAGCTTGGTGGGTAGGGTTACATCTAGAAATGGAGGTTATGAGGCCACTAATAGACTTACAAGGGCTAGTTAGGGAGAGATGTAGCATTATAGGTGTAAAATATAGTAGTACAAAATCAAGATGTAATGGTGTAAGCTTGAGAGATAGCCCAGGTAGAGGTGTTAGCCTTACAAGGGTAGGTAGTGATGTTATAGTGTCAAGTCATAACACTACAAGGATAAATGACTATTTTATAGGGTTAGGTGATTACAATGATGGTAGAGAGAGATATTCTAAGAGTAGTAGCAGGTCAGGCCACTCCTCCTCCACCACCATGACCATAAGGACCAATACAGGCTAGGCCATCATCAAGAGCCATGGGTCCTATATAGACTATATTGATGGCAAGGTAATCAACTATCCTAGATGAGATTGCTTAATATGAGAGGGTGTTTAGAGAGTTTAGAGAGTGGGAGACGTTGATGTCATGTGTGATAGCTTCTAGCTCATATTAATGCAAGTGGATAGATAGTGGTGATGATACTACATCTTCATGACCTCAGGGAGATCCTCAAGGTCACTACGTATCATCATTTTCCAGTTTTGGTTTATATATGTTATATGTATACCAGACTACAAGCTAAATATGTGAGATGCATATTTTGAGAGATTTTTATGATGTTTTGATGATGTAGATGAGAGACATGTATTTGATCACATATTTATATATGAGATGTTTATTTATTGCCATGAATTTATGTGAGATGCATTCCTTATTATTATAATGTTGATATAGATGATGTTTATTTATGGCTATGTTAATTTGGATGATGATTATCATGTTATTTGATGTTAGACTAGCTTTTTCTATTTATGTGATGGTATATGCATAGTTGATTAGTTAGCTTCATCTTAGCATTTTTCCATATTTGTGATGGTGCATGCTTAAAATGGGACTGTTGGCTATGTTAGGTTATTTTAACAATTTTCCATATTTTTGATGGTGTATGCATAAAATAAATAGGATGATTAGGTAAATGTTGGTATTGGCATTGTTTTTACATCTTGAATAGAGATATCAACATATGATGTGGATGGAAAAAATAAAAGGTAGAATGCTCGTGCATTGGCAAAGATTGTATTTTAGCATATAAATAGGCTCAGGAAAATGAGCCTCTTTCATGCCTTATATCTTTAAACCATTGTGTTTGTTAGAGAAGCATCATTTTTGCCTCATGTTAAGTGAGCTTCATTGTCCCTTTAAAGAGTATGAGGAGAAAATGGGTAGAATAATATAAAATGTTGAGATATCATAACCTACCAAGTAGAAATGATATGTCCCTTTTATGGGTGACTCAAGAGCTAATATAAGCAAGTCCATGACTCAATTTTTTTTATTTTATTGTCATGTAAGTTAATCAATGTGAGAAGCCTACAATGGCATTTTGGATAGCTTAATGTTGTGCAAAGAGATGAAGAGTCCTTTGTATTTTTTTCCCTTTGAGAAGAAATATTGGCTTAGCCATCCTTCAAGGGAGTGGTATAAGTGTTTTATTTAATTTTAAATAGCTATCTTTGAATGGATCAGTCTATTGATAATAGTAAAGGGAAGTTATGCAGTTATCCTTCAAGGGAGCAGTCTACATTGAAAAGCATAACCTGAGATTTTAGAATTTTTTTCAAATATCCCATTTTTTTAACTTTTAGTCATAGACAATACTATAGAGGCTTAGGACTTTTCCAATGTGAGGATAAAACTATACCATTGTGTAGGTTACCTAATTTTATAGGAGTAAGGATGAAGAGGAAGGGAAATGAATGTAATAGGGATGCTCAAGGGATGGTCTCAAGTTAAACATGAAGTAAAATGATGTTGTTTTAACAAAAGAATGGTCGTAGATGTAAGACATTTAAAGAGTCTGGTTTTGGCCTTCCTTCAAGAGAAAATAAGTGATAAGTTTTTGAACCATACTTGTGAGTTATGATATAAGATCTAAGCCAATTAGGAGAAAATTTACCTCATTTGTTTTTCTCCATATTCATCACACGTTGATTTTCTTTCAAGACAAGATCTCCTATATTGAAATCTCACTCTTTGTGGTTTTTGTTATAAGCATGCTTAATATGTTCTTGATAAGTTTGGAGGTGCTTAAGGGCTATGATGTGACGCTCATCAAGCAATTCAAGTTAGGCTAAATGTTCTTAGTGAAAGTCATCATTAGTAAGTATGTCATGCAAATAAATATGAAAATAAGGAATCTAAACCTCAAGAGGTAAAATGGCCTCCATCCCATATACCAATGAAAAAGGCATGGCACCCATAAGGGTTTGAATGCTAGTGTAGTAAGCCCATAAAGAAAAAGGAATGTGTGTGTGCCAATCCTTGCCTGTATCATTGACTACCTGCATGAGAATCTTGGTCAAAGTTTTTTTAGAAGCTTCTACCTATCTATTAGCTTAGGGATTGTATGGTGATGAGAATCTTAATTTGATTCCAAATGCATCGCAAAGACCTTGAATAGTAATATTTTTAAAATACTTTCCACTATCTATTATAATTTTTTAAGGTACATGAAAATGATAGATGATGTGATGGTTAAAGAACTCAATAATTTTGTTAGCTTTAGTGGAGATGAGAGGGATGCCCTCGACCCACTTGGTGAAGTATTCAGTGGTAGTAATGACATAATGATGACATAGTGATGAATGAGGGTTAATATCTCTAATTAGATCTAAGCCCAATTAGGAGAAGGGTCAAAAGTCTTTGGCAACTTGTAATTCATGACTGGGAATGTGAAGGAGGTTAGCATGTTGTTGATACTTGATGCAACACTAGATGTAGTCAACACAACCTAATGAAGTGTGGGCCAATAATAGCCAAGTCAAAGAATACACTTAGGAAATATGTTATCATTTAAATACCCACCACAAATCTCATCATGGACTTCCTTAATAACAAAAGGAGTCTTAGTACTAGTTAGGCATCTAACGAGAAGACCATCAAAGGTTTGTTTGTAGAGAAGTCCCTTAGTATAGTATAATGAGCAGACCATTTTATGAAGGCCCATTTCCCATTATTAGAAATAGTAGGAGTAATAGATAGGAAAATATAATCAATGAGTTGTTTGTACCATAAGTCTTATGGGTTGGTTGTTACATTTCTAACAAAGAGGATGTTAGCTGAGCCATAGGAGGGTAATGTTAAGAAATGCATGATGACATATATTCCTAAAGATGAAGATGAATATGGTATGTGTGAATCAAGTGAAGCTATCATGTCAGCAAACTTATTTGTAGATTGAGTAATAGTTTGCAAGAGATAAGAATCAAACAATCCCAAGAGTGTATCTACATGATGTTTATAACACTAAAGAATTTTGTTTTTGCATAGGTAGGAACCATTAACTTGGTTAACCACTAGCTGAGAATCACTAAAAATGGTTATGACTTGATACCTAGGAAGAAAGTGACTTGAAGTATAAGAATCAAAGCCTCATATTCGACCATATTGTTAGTGTATTCAAAATATAGTTTAAGCAACAAAGGCATAGGCTCACCATCTAGAGGAATAAGTATGACCCCCACACCCCTACCATTTTGGCATTTAGATTCATCAAATAACATCATAATTTGATAGGATATGTCATCGATGGAGATTGTTACAATATATTCTTTAGGGAATTCAATGTTTGAAGGTTGGTTGCCAAGTAAAGGGGCAGTAGCTAACTGGTCCATGATTTTTTTCCCTTTAATTAATTTTTGATGAATGAACTCTAACTTAAATTTAGCAAGAAGCATGAGCCACTGAGCTACATGTTGGTTGTGATAAGGTTTTGAATGCATGTATTTGAGAGGATCACTATGGGTGACCACATAATTTTTGTGATTTAGGAGGTAATGTTGAAGCTTAGAGGTGGAAAATACCAATGCAAGGCAATTTTTTTTAGTATGGGTATATCGAGTCTCATAATCCATAAGTGTGTGGATTCTATAATAGACCACTTGCTCTCAATGTTGGTCATCTTGATGTGAAATCATAACACCTAAAGAATGGTCTATTATAGAGATGTATAGGTAAAAAAGCTAATTTTCCTTAGGTGGAACAAGAACCAATGGGGAAAATAGGTATTATTTAAGTGCATCAAAGGCTTCTTGGTATTATGTATTCCATTGGAAGGAGACATCCCTCTTGAGGATATGGTGAAAGGGTTGGTAATGATTAGACAACTAGGAAATGAAGTGTCAAATTGATTGAAGTTTTCCTTGTAGGCCATGGAGTTGTTTGATATTAGTAGGTGAAGGCATCTCTAAGATTTCTCTAACTTTAGCAAGATTGACTTCAATACCATGGAGAAAAATGATAAAACCTAAGAGTTTACTGAAAAGAACACCAAAGACACATTTCTTTGGGTTTAGATGAACATTATATTGAAGAAGATGAGTGAATATGGTTTTGGGAATTGTCAAGTGTTCTTGGTAGAGTTTAGACTTACTGAGTAAATCATCCATGTAATCTTCCATAATTTTGTGTAGGAGATCATGTGAAATGTAAGTCATGGTGCACTGGTAAGTTACACCAGCATTTTTCAGGCCAAAAGGCATGACTCAATAACAAAAAGACCATCATGGGGTAATAAATGTGGTCTTGTGTTGATCTTTAGGAGTAATTAGGATTTGATTACATCTAGAGAATCTATACATAAGTGATATGATCTCATGGCTGACAATTAAATCAACAATTTGGTCAATGCTAGGCAATGAAAAATCATCTTTTAGATAAGCAAGGTTTAAATCATGACAACCAATGCAAATGTAGATTCCCTCGGTCACTTTTGTGATAGGAACAATTTTGGAAATCCACTATGGGTAGTTGATGGGTTGGATAAAGTTAATAGAAAAAAGGTGTTGGAGCTCTTCTTTGATAAAGAGAGAAATACAAGGATGCATTTTGTGAATCTTATACTTAATGGGTTTAGCATCTTGATAAATGACAATATTATGGGTGATAATGGAGGGGTCAATATCAAGCATGTCATTGTAAGACCAAGAAAAGGCTTTGTTATGGTCATTAAGAAATGTGGCATAATCAACTTGTTTAAAGGAATCTAAAGATTAGCCAATCTTGAGGATGTGAGGGTTATCATGGGAGGGCAATTTGATGTCAATAGTTAATTCATTTAACATAGATTGGGTTTTAGATGGGAGAAATCATTGGATATGAGAATTATCCACACCCATGTAGGTAAGAATTTCATCATCATCCTAACATTAGATAGTGTTAATAGTGGGAGAATCTTCATCAATTATTTTAGGATGAAATAGAGGAAGGGTCATTGTTTATTTAACTTGGCGATAGGTGAGAGGTCCCAAATAAATGGAATTTATTATTAGGAATGGAGAAAATAGATGGAATTGATAGAGAGGGGAGAAAATACTTGATCTACCATGAGTCGAGGGGAGGTAGGCAAAGTAGGTTCCTCAAGAGGATAAAGCATAGGTATTATGGCTCCCTCAACATCTAGGTGAGGCATGGGTAAATTATGATCCTCTATAGGTAAAATAAGGGGTAAAGGTGGTGTAATTAGAGTAGGAAAAATATATCTTTCATTTATGATAGAAGTAGTTGACATGGACTCTTCTAGGTGCAAAGGTGAAATGGGTGGGGTACCATTCTCTATAGGTGGAGGAAAAGTAGATAAATAAGGTTACTCAAGAGGGTATAATGTAGGAATTCTATTCCCTTCATCATGTGGTTGAGGAACTAGTAGAGTGTGGTCTTCAAGTGCTAAGAGGATAGGTAATATTGGTATAAAAAAACTGGGATTACAAGCTCCTCAAGTGGTAAAAGGAGTGGTAAAGGATGCTCTTCCTCTCAAGGTAGTGGAATGGGTGAAATAGGGTCTTCTACTTGAGGAGGAAGGATGGGAAAAATAGATTATACTAAATGTGGGGTATGAGTCGATCAAATAGGCATCTCCTGTTGAGGGGCCAGTTAAACTAAAAATAAAGAAAAGACCATATTAACCATATGGATATTATGATCTCCTGAGTTAGTTATGGACTAAACAATATTTTGAACTGGTGAATGGTTAGTAAAAATGTGCTTGAACACAACTATACTTTTATTGGGAGGTGTGTTAGGATTATCCAAGATGAGCTCACCTCTATTAAGCATATCTTGAACAATGTTCTTAAGCATCTTTAAATTATTAGAGTTGTGACCTTTAACTCGATGGTAACCATAAATGTCATCTTCCTTATACTAGGTTGGGATAGGATGGGAAGGGTTGAACTATATAAGAGGTTTAATCTTAAGAAGCATTATGCCACTTTACTGTAATAGTTTTTTATAAAATGGATGTATATGACTCCCTAATGGGAATGTATTATCTTTATTCATACCATTGTTAGAATTGCTTGGTTAGATTTTGAGAAGTCAAAGTATTTGATTGGTTTATGGTTGGGTAAGATGTTAACTTAATGACCACTGTGTTAGTGGAGCCTTTAGCCTTTTGGTTAGAAGGAGATTTTTTAGAGGAGGAGTCATTTGTTTTAGTATTGGGATTCTTACTATGCAACTTGAATTTGCCTTTATCAATAACACAAACCTCAAGTTTCCATGTCATGGTAAAAGCTTCATCAAATGTGTGGAAAGTTTGTACCTAGAGTGCATATGAGATGTGTTTAGCACATGCTCTTGAGAAAATCTCAATAAGCTTAGGTTGAGGTAAGGAGAAGGAAAGTTGATTGATCAATCTTCTCCAATGAGTAATAAAATAAACAATAGACTCATCATTAAATTATTTGATAAAATAAAGGTCTATTATGGAAACCTTCTTAGAAATGTTAATAGAGAAATGGTATAGGAATATTTGTGCAAGTTGGGTGAGTGAGAAGAGAGTGTTGAGGTATAGATATATACCAATCCAAGTCAACACCTGAAAGAGACATAGGGAAAGTGTGAAGTAGTTACACATTATCATGTCCTATTAAATAACAAGCATGTCTAAATTCTCACAAGTGATATTGTGCATCCTCTTTACTCTAAAAACAAGTAAATTTAGGGAGTTCACATTGGCTTGGATAAGGGAGAATAGGCACTAAAGGGTGGATTGGTTCATTGCTTATCTGATCATAAGATAATACATTCTTTGAACCAGAAATGGATGTCTCTAAATTAGACATCTTGTCCATTAACATCTTAATGAAGTTTGGAGGGGCATTAGTTTGGGGGATTCCTCTTGAGTTATAGGTAAGTTGATAAGAAGCAAAGGGATCATATGAAATATCTTGTAGAGGTTATGTTAGGGTAACATAAATATAATGATTCATACGTTGAGGTGCAGAAAGAAAAGGGACTTATCTTGTTAGGTTGGAGACTATGCCTTGGTTAGTTGTTGTTATTATAGGTTAAATTATTGTCATGGTTATGATGGATGAAGTTTGAGTTGTAACTTAGGTGATTATAGGCATGAGGGTAGATGGAATAGGTACCACTAAATTTTGGAATGGGTTGTGACTTGGCTGAACCAGTTGTGGTTGTGAAAGTAGAGAAGTTACACCAGTGTTTAGGTGGGACTGGGTGGCTGGATACATCACATTTTGGACATTATTTATAGTTGCATTACTTGTCAAAGTGGTGGTTTGGGTAAGTACAAGGAAAAAAGTGGAGGAACTAAAATTGAGGTCATCTCCATCAAAGACATTGGCATACCATAGATTGGGTTACCCATAGAATTATGGGTTCAACTCATATCAAGGTAATGTTGAAGGGCTCCCACATTATGATCAAGAAATTTGGAAAAATATTGATCTCCCTCAAGCATAATAGGAATTTGGTTAGGGATGGGAGTATGCTCTATATTTGAAATATGCTCCATGATAGAATCAAAAGTAAGAGGGGAAGGTAGAAGTGGTTGTTGGCTTATATAATAAATAATAATTTTGGCTTGAGCTCATGTCAATACCATGCAAGAGGTGGTTTAAATAGTCTTACTACCATCTATTTGAAACAAAATAAATAAAACCTAGGTTTAAAGGCAAGAAAATGGGTTGTTTTATCTTTTTATTTTGAGAAAATAAAACTACACAGTCACTGATGTCAATAGGTATGGCTAATATCAGTAGGAAATGTTCATCGATGTTAGTAGAACAATCAATGTTGATAGGTAAAGTCTATCGTTACCAATAATTCTAACTGATGTTAGTCACTATAGAGTCCTAGGAAATGGAAGATATGATGTTTTGAGAAATTAGAAGCTAAAAATAGGTAGAATAATGGATGTAAAAGGTCTATGTAAGAGGGAATAACACTCAAAAAACCTGAGATAATAGGTTATATAAAATGAGCTTTAGAAATAGTATTGATTTTATGAATCAATAGAAAAGCATCTTTACCAACTCAAAAATATAGAAGGCAATTGAAAAGGAGAAAGAGAACATGTAGCCAAAAACTATTAAGTGCTAGAGATTAATTTTAGTCTCATGTTGGCTTATTCCTTAATCAGATAGTGAGAAGAGAAATTTGTTATCAAAGGTACTAAAAAGTAATATATAGCTGGTTTCAAGTTTGTTTTGGTACTCAAGAGGGAATTTATGTTAGACTAGGTATGTGGTTTGTTATAGGATCTTGCTCTTTGCACTTCGCAAACCTAGAGCTAAGCTAGGTCTCTTATCCAAAATATACCTTTTATCTAAAGATTATACTCTACTAGAGAAAGGAGTGGGCTCTCCCCTTGGTGGTGAAATCCAAGTAGGATAGTCGGGTAGGGTAAGGTGATCCACCAAGTGATGAAATCCTGATGGGCCTTTTTTTAGGTGAATTTTGATTCTTGTTTATGTGAATGTAATTTGGTTGTGTAACATACGTGTACTACAATTTATTAAAAATGCTTATAATTAGATACGTTAGTTAATATGCAATAAGAAAACTATCAAATGCAGTAAGTTTTAAACCTAAATCTAAAATGTTGAGATTCGAATTAAAACAAAGAGGAAATAAGAATATAATATGAATTTCACTATCTTAATGTGCATCCAAGAGAAAGTAAAAAATGGAATTTCCTTTTTTCATAAAATAAAATGACAAATTGTTTATAGAGGCAATGAGAAAAGAAATAAAATTTCAATTTTAATGTCTTTTAAATAGAGAAGTAAGATATTGAATTTTCCATTTTTTAAGAAAAAAGAGAAGGAAGGAAGTGTAAGAAATGAAATTTCACTATAATTCACCTATATGAATATTTAAAACAAGAAATAAACCCAAAGAAAACTCCAAGGTCCTACCAGGTGTGCCAAAAATGTTTCATTAAATTTTGTCTATTTTGAATTTAAAAGAAAACATAGAGAAGGATGGGGATAAGTGATTAGAATGAACCCAAATTTGGTTTTTGCACCGTATCCAAATGTTGTGAGCACTCTTCTTTGGCTAGGGAGGACTACTTATAGATAATAATACACTACCACAAGATGTTTGTTAATAGATAAATGAGTGGGATGTCAAGCTACATGCTTGTTCTAGGAAGTGTGAAACTTCCCTAGAGATGACAGTCAACTTTTCAAGGATAATATAATAATAAATAACTAAAAAAGAGATAAATAAAGAGTAAAAGAGAGATAATATTACCATTTTTAACAACTTATATATAGCAGTGAGTGATAGCGTGTAGGTGAAATGCTTTTTTGGTGTTTTACAAGTTATTTAGGTAGGCTTTGAAGAGGCTAAATAATTGATAGTCACCAACATTATTAGGTATGTGACTGATATCAATTAGGCTATCAAGGTCAGCAATGAGGTGACTGATGTCGATTAGGCTACCAAGGTTGGTAGGGGAAATATTTGTCTGGGAGTTTATATAAAGCCTTTCTAGGTCTGAGAAATGGTTTAGATCAGGTCAAAGAGGTTGAGAGAGTTAGGAAAGGGAGTTTATGGCTTGGTCAAGTCTGGTCAGAGGTTTGTTATGCATGTATAGGGAAGCAAGAAAGGAAGCTTTTTGACTCCCTCATGGGGGCATGGTCAGAAGTGCATAAAGTAGTGTAGGGTAGATATAAAAATTTAGAAGAATAAATATGTAAATGACCCACAATATCAGTGATATACTTAGCTATGGGAGATAAGTTCCATGTTGATAATCCCTATCAGGGAGTCTAAACCTAAGTGCCTGAATAGAGAAGACAAGTAGATGTTGTTGTTCTTTAAGAGCTCATTTTTTGATGGTGATTGGCTTATGTAGAGTTATTGTAAGACTAGATGTCAAAAATAGAATGTCAAGACCTTGATCAAGAATAAGAATTGATTTTTTTAACTTTTGATAACCTAAATTATAGGTTGGAGTTTGGCTTATCTTTCCAATATTGGCGATCCCACTGATGTCAATAGGTATCCCACCAATGTTGACTATGGGTTGACTGATGTTGGTGGCCCTATAATAGGTAAACCTTTCTATTTTTGGCCTATTTTTTGTTATTATGTGTGGCAAGTGTGACACCCATTATAAAATGATAAAAATAGCAGGTTAGGAAGGAAGTAGTTGTTTATGAATTTATTTTGGAAGTAGGAATAAGTCTTAGGTGGTTAGGATGAGGGGACCATGTCTTAGGGTGACTCATTAGAGGATAATTAGTCATAAGGAGAGGTGGCTAGGTAAGGTGGTAATATGGGTATTTAATTAAATTAATTAAGTAGTTTAAATTAATTAAATGTGTGAGGGTTAAAAGCATGGGTTAGGAATATTAATTGTTATTAAAATGGGTTTAGGGGGTTTTTGACACAAGGAGTTGCATATGTGCGTGTGATGTAATTTTGGTATCTACAAAAACTATCCCTAAATTGAACTTTTTTTCCTATTTTTGGAAAGCTTGAGTGTTTTTCTACCTAGACAAAAGTGCCAAAATGTGGACACCCTTGTGTTTGGTGCTACTATCCATTTTCATCATTATTGTTAGATGTTAAAATTAGTTACTGATAGGAAACTATCAATATTTTTCTATTCTATTTTGACCAGTTTGACCTCTAGATTTTATATTGAGTGGTCTGAATGCTTCTATTTCAATTGTTAGGAGTTTTGATATTTGTGACAAAACCATTGTTTGAAGCCCCCTCTTTTGAGGGTAGGAATGATGAGCTTGCAATGGTTTCCCTTAGAATAAAAGAGTCCTACAAGTGTGTTAAGTTGTATAGATATATGATATAGTATTTGATATTTGATAATATGTTTCAAGATATAGAAAATGTTTGTATTGATAGATTTTTAGATCAATAGGGTTATGCCTAGATAGATATAAAAATGTGAAATTATGTGCAAAGTACTGAACTATAAATGTTACATATTAGTTGTTAGTTGGAGGGATGGAGTATGATGTCCATCATAGCATCCAAGAAAGCAAGGGAAATGAATGATATGGATCATGTCATTACACACATTAAAAAGCAAACAAGCAATGAAGCAAACAAGCAAGAAGTAAGAAGCACACAAGGATGGCCAAGGGGTCTACAAATAAGGGACATGGGCACATGTCACTCAAACTAGAAAATAATCACAAAAGGCATATTCAAATTCTACATATATGTACAAATGAAACAAGCAAAGTTGGCATAAGAGCCAAAAGAACATAAAAAAGTATAATCAAAGGACATTGGAAAATGTCTTAAGGTACACACATGAATAAAAACAAAGGACATTGGAAAATGTCCCAATGCATGAGAAAGATTCAATAGGAATAGAAAAATGCAATCGCATAAGCTATGCTAAGGAAGTAGAAAAACATGTAATAACTAGAAAGATACAAACACATCTAACTAATCAAAGAAAATGTGAACGTATGTAGAGCATGTGTAGTACAAGACTAGGTATATTCTAAGAGATACAAAAGTGTTAAATACTAGTGAAATGTCAATATAATATTCTATGTAAGCTCTAAAATAATGTACATCAACATGATAACTTAGAGTGTGTAGTGTAAGAGTGGCATAACATGGATGGTGTATTCATATAGAAGATGCCCTTAGTGGGTATGCATATCAATGTATGTCTTGAACATAGAAGTAGGAGTGCCCCTTTAATGGGTAGAATGAAGTAATCAAAGATCTAGATGTCACTACACACACTCAAAGAAGATCAAGTGAAGCATGGTAATGTAGAAAATTTACATACAATAGCATGAAACATCAAATGTAAGTCCTGACATGATAGTAGTAATGTAAAGCGTGGATGATGCATACAATTGAAATGTTTTTGGTATTTTTGGTATGCTTTGAATGATTTTATATTTTTAATTTTTGTATTGTTTTTGTATTTTGATATAAGCTATGTATAATCAATATAAAAGAGATTATATATAATTAATGCTAGAAAAAGACTATATACAAGTATGCAAATAAAATAGTATGTACATAATGATATAAAAGACTAGGCTGGTGGGGGGAAGGGATCCAAAGATGGAGCATGATGGGGATGGAAATGGAGGAAAGGGTCATAGCCATCATCATAACTATCATCATATGCTACAGATGTTATGTTTATGGTGTCATCATTTTGAAGGTGAACTGAAGGTTGCTCTAGTGGGGGAGATGCTAACGATGTGCTAGGATGTTTAGTCTTACTAGTAGATGACCATAGTGCAAGTAGTGAGGCTGGTGATGTTAGTGGTGATATAATCTAAATAATGCCTCGATCTTGTAGTTTATATAATCTCTATTGTAAAGATATACATGAGTTTGTATCATGGCATGTAATCTTATAAAAAGTACAAAATGGGTGACCATCCTGATGTAACAATCTATTGAGAGGTCTGTGGCATACTATAGGTAATGTGATCAGTCAAAAATCAAGGATTATATGTAACATAATCTATGGATGATGTTATGTGTTGCCTACTTGAATTTGAATATCTAGATTTATATCCATGGAAGTAATCATGTGAACTATATGTGCCAAGTGATCTCTTTATCACTATGAGTGTGGATCATATCTTGAGAGTGTAGTGCAAGATGTTAGAACTCATGTAAGATGTGGGATGAGAGATCTAGAGTCATCTTGGTATGCTCCTAGGATGGCTAGTGTAAATCTCAGTCCACACAAATAGTCATCTATGAGTGTGGGTATTATATCATCATCTAAAAAATCCTATGAATATGTATCAACATCATGTACATATAATGATTTTGAATTTACCACAAGGGGTAACTATGCTATAAGAGTCTCATCTTATGTAGTAGTAGGAGAAGGTGCACATGTTAATATTAGGACCATTGTCAATGAGTACACTATGAATAGGCTAATCATGAATATGTGATCTTATAAAAAGTGCATTATAGCCTATATTATCCTCCATAATTTCTTGATCTAAAAAAGTATCAAAGGCTTGGATACAACTCTAGACCCATACACACCTATCATACCTCTCAAAGGATGTACCTCAATTAAAGGTGCCTAGTATATAGCTGGTGGAGGATGTGTATGGTATGTATGATGAACACTTAATGTGTCCTCTTTCTCTTCTTTTGAATGTTCTAAAAATGTATCTTAAAATATTTTCAAAGCTTTATCTTATGTTGGATTTACCTCTAGAGGCTTAACTAAAGTTCCCAAATCAAGTAAATTATCATCTATCAAGTCCTATATTTTATGTCATATACTGATGCATCTATTTATGGTGTGGCTTGGTGCCCTATTAAAATTTCAAAATTCATGTTGACCATATCCCCATGGAAGAGGCATTGTTATCTTTTCTTCCTATATAAGAGGGAGAGTGATGATGTTACATTCTAATAACTATTGTAAAACCCTCACTAGAGAAACTAGTAGATTGGTAAATACATGACAAGGAGGGGGCTCTAAAGCTGCATTGACTATTAGTTGATTCTGATTCTTGTTGTCACTGATTTTGAGTTTGTATGGGACTTTTCTATTACTCTTGTTGCTTGTGTCTAAGATACTTCAATACCTAAGTTTCCCCATTGAAATTAGCTTGACTTCTCTTCCCTTGAGTGTATGACATAATTCAGTGAAGGAAGAGAATATTTTGAACATAATATATTCATGCAATGCTAGTAGAAAGATCTATTTAAAGATGTCTTGTAGCTCTTGATCAACCATGGGGCTAGTTA
This sequence comes from Torreya grandis, assembly GCA_037957365.1. Taxonomy (NCBI): domain Eukaryota; kingdom Viridiplantae; phylum Streptophyta; class Pinopsida; order Cupressales; family Taxaceae; genus Torreya; species Torreya grandis. The sequence goes on from JARHVA010005725.1 coordinate 811,934, forward strand.
GTTTAGCCAAAATAGTTTTGTATCTAAGAAATTAATCTATGAGGAGCTCATTTGACCTTTGTTTCTATTGTACAATCTATGCATATGAAACCTTATCACCAATTTTGATATTGAAATGTGTTAGGAACATATATACTAAAGGATTGAAGGTTGTGATCGATTGATTTGATAGACTATAAAACTATTTCAAAGCACAATACTTTAGGCTCCATGGAAATAGTTTGGTAAGTAGCCAATCATTGGGTACATAACCTAAACATGCTATGTGAAAAGATCTCAAATGTGTCTTTGGATCATCCTTACCATCATATAGAGAGAGCTTGAGTTGAATAAAACCTGGTGGTAAGGGTGTATAAGCAATGTGATGTGCCAATGGTGTATGCAGTAGAGCAAAAGAAACTAATGCATGTGTAGGTCTAGTAGTACCTTGCTCAAGATGTTGCACTTTGGATTGAGGAGAGCAGATCTCTTGCATAAGGGATGCCACATCAAGAGATAGGGATGTACTATATATAACTAGTCACATAAGAGAAGGTTGGGCTGCTATAGGGGTTGTTGAGACATAGTTTCACCTATAGTTTTATTATCAACTAGCTACTCTATGGTTTGATAATATTTCCCATTAGTTACTTTTTTTGTTCTTCTTGTAAAATTCTAAGCATGTCATCTTGCATATACATATATTTTGTTAAGATTTATTGAAGTTCTCTTTTATTAGTTTCATCAAAACTGATATATTGAGCCATTGGTAAAGTAGGAAAACAACTTAAAATGTTTTTAAATGTTTTACAATATTTTTTAATAGGTAATGTGCTAGAAATGGAAAGTATTGAATATAAGAAATGTAAAGTCCAAAAAATATTGAATTAGAATTTGTGTAAAAAGGATATTGAGTTACCAAACATGTAAAGTGATTCCTCAAAATGAATTAGGTGCTAGTATATACAACTAAAGATTTTTCAAAAGTACTTGTGCAAAATACTATGAAATTTTTATTTTGAAATTATTTTTTGAGTTTGATATGTAATTAAAAATTAAAAAATGATGTGAGAAGTACTAGAAAATAACTAAGATTTTGGTTGATATAAATAGGGTTTTGAATGAATTTTTTAAAAATTAATGTAATAATTTTAAAAAAATTAGTGAAATTGGTAGAATTTTTCTTAAAAAATTTAGGAAAAATAAGATTTTTTTAAAAAATTAGAAATATATTTTTCCTAGTGTTTTGAATGTGTTTTTATGCAAAATGGACCTAGTATGTGCAAACTAGGTTTTAAACAAAATATGTGATTTTTTTACAATTAATAGGTAGATTTATGATTTTTAAAATCAATAAAAATTATAAAATTGTGGATAAAAATAAAAAATAATTATCCCTAGTGTTTTTAGGGTTTTTTTGCAAAAATTTATAGTTGGGTTCATCAAATGTTTTATTGTTTTAGGAAATTAGATGTTTAATTCCTAAGTAATAAATGGGTCTGAGAAATGTAAATCAGTGAATAATATGCTTTAATTAACCTACTAATTTATTTAAAAACATAGTATTTTTTCCTTTTCTAAATATAGTGAGAAGTGAGATAAAATAGAACTTAGCTTATTCTGGTTGATCCGAACTGAGACAGGCCCTGATACTAGAGGAGTAAGACCAAAAACTAGGATAAAACAGGTTCTTGAACTTTGTTTTTGGGTTGGATGGGAGCACCCAAAGTGTACATCCTATTTTTTGGCACTGTATTCTTATTTTGAAGCTATTATTCTAAGGATGAAATCTTTTTGGGTTCTATTTAGTAGGCTTGTGTGACCCTGTCTATGAATCTTTTGGGCCTAGAAGCCTATAGAGATCACTATGTGTCTGATTTAGTATTCAAAACCCTTTGGAGATATTTTTTCTTGAACATGAATTTAAATTTGAGAAATAGGGAGAAGGGGTTATTGTGTAAAAGATACATTGGATTCACTTCACACGTCATGTGTGGGCATGCTTCCTACATACTAATACTTTGAGGAGGGATCAAGCTAATGTACTTTTCCCATTGAAGTTCTTAGTGAAATTATGTATGAAAATGTAATGAGATGTCAAACTAGCTATACTTGGAATGAATAGGGATTGGTGTAAAGGTTTGAATAAGCTTGAAATATTGTTGGATGGTTGTATGTAGAGAATAAGGAAGAGTGCTTGAATAGTCTTGCTTGTATTCTTACTTCTCTCTTGTAAATGAGTGTCAACCATTCTAAATGGAATTTTAATGTCCTTTTATAAGGTAATTAATGATTATGAGTTAGATGACTTTATATTAGGCTAACAAGGAAAAAGATAAGGATTTGGGAAAATATGACCATTTGAGGTAATTTTTCACTTAGACAACAACACTAGAAATAAGACACCCTAAGTTTTAGTGATCTTGTCAAATTTGGACTCTATTGTCCTAAAGGGATGAGACCTATGTGGGATAGATCTAGGCCTAAAAGGGTTGCTTAAGTTTGAAAGAGCTAAGTCTAAAAGGCTATAGATGATGGGGAATTAGTGAAAGACTAGCCTATAAGGGTTGTGTGAGCAAGAAGGTATTATGGATTGGGTGTCATTAGCCATGCCTAAGTCATCTAATTTTGCATTTTATGACTACATATTTGTACTCTAATATGTTTTTATTGACATATAATGTTAACTAAAAATTTAAAGGGATGATTTTTATAAGATGAATTATAATAATACAACCTACCCTAGCTCATTAGAGTCATTTAGCACTATCAATGTGAAGGGTCCAAGTATCCTTTTGTAAGTTGAAATTAATATTAGGAATTTCTTTGATAACTAATTTTGGGTTAGCAGTATCAAGGAGGAATGAGATTTTATAAGGATTACTTGCTTTAATATCAATAGTGAATCTATGTAAGTAATATTTAAGAGACATATCTTGATTGAGACCTTTAATATAGAGAATATTATCATCAGGAAGACTATCTTGAAGGTAATTATTAATAGGCATAGGAGGTGCAATAAGTTGATCAGCTATGATTTATCCTTTGACAAATTTCTGAATAACAATTTGGAGATAAAGTTCCATAAGGAAAACTATCTAATTGCCAATTCTATCACTAAGAAGAAAGGCTTTAGATAAGGAGTGGTGAAGGGGATAAAAATGAATGATGACATAAGTGGTTTTATAAAACATGTAACATAAAAGATTTTTAATTGCAAAAAATATGGCAAGGCAATCACGTTTAAATTTTGTGTAATGTTTCTCATAATCAATGAGGCATCAACTAATATAGTAGATGGCATACTCTCTTTAAGTATCACGTTATTGGGAAAGCATTTCCCCAAATGATATGGGTGTGGAAGAAGTATATAAGATAAAAGGTTGATTTTTTGAAGGAGGATGAAGCATAGGTGGTTGAATCAATGATTCTTTCATGTTATCAATTATTTTTTGACAAGGATCCATCCATTCAAAATCATTACCTTTCTTAATAAGAAAATTTATGGAGTGGATATGGTAAGCCATTTTGGGGATGTATCATCTAATTTCCCCAAGTTTATCAATATAAGTGTGAATATCTAGAATGGAATGAGGGATAGGCATCTTGATGACACTAATATTGATAGTGTCAATGTCAATGCCACAAAGGGAGACTAAGAATCCTAATCATTTTCTAAATGTAACATCAAAGAAACATTGGTAAGGATTTAGTCTAACTTTGTATTTGAGAAGATGGTAGAATATGATGGCAAGATCAAAAATATGAGTCTTGAAAATTTTAGACTCAGTAATGAGGTTATCCACATAGGTTTCTACAATTTTATGGATAATGTCATGAAAGATATGAGTCATTTCTTGTTGGTAAGTATCTTTCACATTTTAAAGGCCAAATGGAATTTTAACATAGAAATAGGTGCCCCATTTTATGGTGAAAGTGGTCTTATGTTGGTCCTCAAGAGTAATGTGAATTTGATTATAACCTGAGAATCCATCAATAAGAGAAAACATTTCATAACAAACTATGGAATTGACAATGGAATTTATTGAAGGTAGAGGGAAATTATCCGTGGGACAAACAAGATTAAGATTATAAAAATTAATGCATATTAGAATTACCATAGTGAATTTTTTTTTAATGGTAACTATGTTATAAACCCATTCATAATAATCCACTATTTTTATAAACTTAGCATCAATAAGTTTAATAATTTATTTGTTACATAAGGTGGAAACCTCATGTGGAAATTTTTGTTGCTTTTGACACATGGGTTTGGCATCAAGTTGAAGTGATGATATTATGCACCACAATGCTAGGGTCAATACCAAACATGTCCTCATAGGACTAGGTAAATATCTCATGATATTTATCATGTTCAATAGGTGAGATTTTGTGAGAAACTATAACTGGTCAAGGGTACGATGGAGTACCATATTCAATGCAAGTAGTTTCTTTAATAAGCATAGCATTTCCATCTTAGAATTGGTATGGTGTATTAGGTAAATAATAAATTGGATTATCTTTAGGACAAATACTATCAAAGAGTTTGTTGAAACATGGGGATTTGATTTTTAAATTCCCAAGTTTATGATGATGCTGAGGGAGTTGAGGTTGTTGGGCATGAGCTAATTCAATAATAGATTCATCACTAAGTAGAGTGGGAAGAGGACCATAATACCTAACATAACCTCAAGATCAATAATTTTATTACCATGGAGATCAAATTTAGAATGTATCTAATGGACATCTATGGCTTTGGCATTATCAAAGTCAACATACCCCTATTTCTAAAAATTGGGGACCCATTTGGTATATTGTGCAATTTGTGTTTTGAAGTTGAAATTAACTTGAACAGAGCATAATTAAAATTTTTTTCATGTTATTTGAATTTGAATATCATCCACCCCTTGGTATTATTTTTACATGGTTCTACTTTAGCTTTACCTAATGTTGCTAATAGTGGATTTTTGTGTTTCAGAACATATGTTTAATGGAGCTCTCCTTATTGGGATCATACCTGGGTTTCATAATTCTATCTAAATTTGAAATTTTAGTATCCTTTGGTATGTAAAAATTCATGTGTAATCCATGATAAAGCCTCTTAAAACCCTCACTTAGAAATGCTAGCAAAAAATTTGTTTAGACCCAAATTAAAAAACTGGTAAGAATAATTTTGGTGGGAACATTTTAAATAGTCCATGGAATTACACCTAATATTTATATTAAAGCTTGATCATGTTTTTCAATATGAAAAAACCTAAATATAAAAATTATAATCTTGGTACCTTTATTTCTTGAGATCCTTTATCCCATTTTATTTTAGCGTGGTCCAACCTTAATACTACAAGGTCCCTTTTATTAAATGCCTTGCTTGGTCTAACTCTTGTTGCAAGATTAGTCTATACTCTTAGTCCTAATGCCCCATTCATGTTTATTTACCTAAATGAGACCATAGTCCTAAGACTTTATCTCGAGTCTTATTTCCCCAAAGTCCCAACTTAAGTTTTGTGCTTCTCTATAAAATCTATAACCCATGTGTATTTAGGTAGAAGTAATTAGATGGTGCGAGATGGACTCGATAAGTCTAAGGATTTAACCCACCAGACCAATTATGCTTAACTATTCAGGTCATGATCAATGGTTCATGCTTACTCAAATATAGATGATTGAATGACATGTAATGTGTCAAGTTTTCCATAGAACCTATTGTGTCCTGTAGGACTTAAATTTGATGTGCATGTGCCAATCATTTGATGTCTATGAGGCCTTCATATGACATCTAAGAGGCCATCCAATTTAAGACCTAATGATACATTATTAGATTTTAATTTTTATGCTCTGACATGCATCATTTGATGTCCACGAAGTTATCATCTATGTCTATGAATCCATCAAAATTCAAGCTCATAAATCAATCTCACCTAGATAAAATTAACATGTTATTTGCCTTAATCTATTTGGAAGTTTTGTGCTCCAACATTAAGATTATTTTTCGATCAATTAGAATTTATTTTTTGGATTAAATTTAAATGTGCATGGTGGAAAATTATAAATACCAGATGATTAGCTTGAGTATTATCATAAGCTTGAATCATGTTTTTGAACATTAGACCATACCTTAGTTCAAATCCTTATACTTAGTTTATATATGTAATACCCCATGGTCTTGTGAAATATTTAATGGGATTATTAGTGAGGCTTAAAAAAATGTGAGGCCCTATTATATGAATCCTATCTTAAAGTATTTATCCCAAGGTTTGCCTCATATTTATTAATATGATAAAATCTTTAGGTCAAAAATTTTAGGTTAGGTCCTCTTTTTATATCAAATCCCCTTTTACTAAGATCTGAACTTAGCCTAAATAATTTAGCCTAAGGTTTATTTCATGTTTGTTAACACTAAATGAAACCTTATACTAAACTATTTAACCTAAGTTATTTACATGGTCTGATGCTAAGTTAATGTTTGTACACCTTTTTAGGATTGATGGCTCATGCTTAATTGTGACAACATGATCAAATGATCAATATCATTGGGGATTATTCAATAGGACCTTTGAGTAAGCACAGATCCACAATATGGCATACACACACTAACCATAGGACTAACAAAGATCCAAAGCTCATAAATCCCATGAGACTTCTAAGTGGCATAATTGTGGGGAGTGATATAAGGGACAACCGATGGTGTGAAACTAGAAGGATTACGATCAATGATGTATGTTGATCTGAACAACATTATCTAATGACATGAAATAATTTTTTTTAAAAAGAAAACAATAAAGTTTCAAAACATTTATGAACCAAATTTTGTGAAAAGGCTAATTGGATGCCACATAGCTACCACATTGATGCCACCTAAGCAAAAGTGGGTAAAACCTAAGATTTTAGGGGATCAAAAAGGAAAAGATATAAATATATAAGTCTTTATGAAATACAAAGCACCAAATTCACCTAAGTGATAATAGCTTCTAATATTAATTTTTGAAAAGACTTGTCAAAATCCCTAACATCTATAGAAGTCTTAGTTTGATCCCAATTTGATCACAACTGAGCTAAAAGAGTCCAAATAGTATTTGAACAAGTGAAAATTAGCCCAAAGCTTAATTATATAACACTTGTGAGAAAATTGTAGACTAACAACCATGGTAGCATGAAAGCAAAAAAACAAAGAAGACAGATTTATACTTAACTTTAGATGTGGATGAAAGAATCTGTAAAGACACTACACTTGATGTGGTAGCATTGAACGTCAAGGATAATAACTAGTCCAAGATATTTGGGCCATTAAAGAGTTACAAGAAATCATTGAGGATGAAAATAATGTGATAGTCTACTAGAGGTACTATGACCTAGTTGCAGTCTAAATGATAGGTTTCCATCATGCAACAATAAAACTAGAGGTACTTCATTGTATTGATGTTATTGCCCCTGTATTTAAGGATTGTAGAATTGACTAAGATATGATAGTGCATGAATGTAATTTTAAATTTTTTGATTACATTTACCACATTGAATTTTATAGTTACTACAAACTTCTCATTCCTCAAGTGGATTTGCACACAATTAAGCAATGCTCTAGCCAAAATGACCTAAAAGCCACCCTTGCACCATGGCTATATTTAGGAACCCATGTCTTTTTTGAACCCACTAAAATCACCCAATTTAGGGTAGGTATTAGAATGATTATGACCTTGTTAAATAGACTATCTAGGGCCCCTTTTATTGCTTATGTCAACAAGATCTGAGTCCCTTATATATATTTCATGGATAAAAAGGGACTTACTCCTATAAGAGAAATGATCAGTGTTTGCCTAAAGAAACAATTCTTTGCTATAAAGGAGAGGACTATAAATCACTTCCTTATGATTTCTTGTCTCTTAGATGCCTTATTTGTCACCACCATAATCCTTAACAATAAAAATTGGTCACCTAATGGAAGGTAATAGTCTCCCATTACTATTCCAAACTATATATATTCAATTATAGGGATCACATACAATTCATTTGTGATTATATATATCCATCCTTGTTTGAGGCTATAATAGGGGTCCATTTGATGAGAGTTAGGCCCTTAATTAATAGATATGTGGAACTTATTAGAGATATTGTTTTATATCCTAACTACACTATAATTAGGATGGAAGGAACCTTATGTTAGCCTCTTAGATAGTCAATCTATGTACCCAACAAGCTGGTTGAGTAAGAGATTACATACCAATTATTCCATGGTATTAATGGTGTATACAACCTTAAAAAGGAAGGGGCTACTCCATCCTTTCCCTCTAACTATTAGTAGAATAATATTGTAGAATTGGGATAATGTAGATGCCATCTCCAAACATAGAGATTCATCCAATCTATAGATTGGAAATTTAAGGTAGTGGGACACTTGGGAAAAGGTTGTGAAACATTTTAAGGCCAAACAAATTAACATGAAATATGAATATCAACTCTGTGTCCATGACACAATGTGTATTTTGGCATCTTCACTCATAGAGGTCATAGCAAGATTAAATAAGCACAATATAAATCTTGAGGCTATAATGAAAAGAGATGAGAAGCTAGCTAGTGAAATTTGGCAAATTAATCCTTTGTAGTACCATTTTATTCCTGGACCATATATTAGGCCTCCTTAGAAATAGCTAGTGGCACAAATTACATAAGGGATAGAAAAGGAAAATCTTGAAGAAAGACCTAGTGAGGGGGCACCATATTCTTCCCATCTTGAAAAGATAGAGGCTCTAATTGAATACATTGACATGATAACATTGCATCCTAGGGAAATGGTGGAAGATACCTTAGAAGCACTAGTTAGTGCTTATGGGTTAAATAAAGAAGAGACTTAAACCCCAACAAGAAAAAACTCAACCCTAAGTTGAGGAAATAGGAAAAGAAAAGGGTAAGGAGATAAATTTGGACTTAGTTCTAGTTTTTCCCCTTAAAAGAGAAATTTTGAATTAAAATTGGTCCCAATAGGAACCAAGAGGCCTAGCCTCACTCACCCTATGAGTGAGGTTAATTTTTTTAGTGATGAAAACCCAATTTATAGTCCAACCATTCCTAAATGGTTCACATATATGGAATGTTAAAAAAATCCCAACTTTGTACCATCAATGGGCCATCATAAAATATGTCAACATCATAACTAATGAGGATCTTAAGTCCTAGATAGTGGCTCCACAAAGGGAAGAGAATGAAAGATATTTGGATGCTCATAGGTCTTTATGTAACACCTAAATAGAAGTATTACAGCCTCCCAGAATTACACACTCTTCAATAAGTGTCTAATTTGACCTGACCACTATTATATTGAAAGAGTAACAACAAAGAAAGCTATGGTGGGTGGAGAGGAATTCACTATTCAGAAGGTGGAGCCATTTGTAGGCTTGAATCTATTGGAGGCCAAAGACCAGGTGAAGACCCCATCCATGAGGAGAATATACTTAGGTTAGCTAGAGCTCAATCAACCCAATTGTTAACTATCATCAAAGGCCTAAAAAAATGAATAAAGAACCTTCAAAAGCAAAATGAATATTTGGATAAATAGGTAGTTTTATCAGTTCTTATTTCCATGATCAAATTGTTTGAGTGATCATTTCATGATATTTTTGACTCACTGAAATCAATAGATCTAAGACAAATTAAAATGTACCTATATGATACAATATACAAGGGTTTAAACACCCAAATTGTTAGGTTATAAAGACAAAATAGAATATTTAATTAGCATCTTGATATGGGATAAAATCCCTAGTTTCAAGACTATTAACATTACTCATCTCAACACCATCTTGGGCTTGATTTTGGATAAAATCAATAGTTTGATTATATGTTCTAAATCCTTGGAGAGACTCATTAGGGAGGATAAATATCTATGAAATAGAATTGAAAAAATCTTGGGAACCATGAATTTCAAGCCTATAAAGCTTAGCTCCATATGTATCATTATGAATGACGAATTCAGACATAGGACCACTTTGGTCATGTAGGAGGTGAATAACAAAATCCAAGGTAATTATAGGGGTGACAATAGTAATATCATGGATATGATCCTAACTACAAAAAAGAAGATAACCAAAGTGAGGAACATGATGGAGGATTTAGAGAGAAATGACAGGGACCTAGATGATTTGGCAGATCAAGAGGATGAGCTCTTCCTTGAGCCATATATCAATTTAAGTTAGTTGATTAATAACATTAGAAATCAATGAGGTTACTTTAATAGAACTAAGAATCTTCATCGGCACAGGGTCCACCAAGTAGTTAAAAATATTCTCTTTTATGGGAACCTTATGAATTTGGAAAATAGAATATTCTTTTGTAAAGGGATGTGCATTTTTTTAGCACATTACCTAGGGGTCAGTCCACATGAGAAGAGTTAGTGTATTATATAAACCATTGTAAAAAGGAAATTTGTCGTAACACTTGTACACTTTTAATTTGATAGGACTAATTGATATACTTCCTTGAAATATATAAAAGGAGCATTGTCATTTGTAAATGGGGAGAGAGTTTTTGGAGCTAAAAAAACTAATGCAAACTTTGAAGTAATTAATATAAGCATAGAATTCTAAGAATATTGTCTCATCTTGTTTGTGTCAATTATCATTTATCTTCTCTTTTAATTATTTGGTCTAAATCTCAAATTTTAATGTTTTTTTAAGAATTTAGGATGTGCATATTTAATACATGGTTACTAATTTGTGTAAATGCTATATTAATTGAATGTTCTTGTCTTTACTTCATTTTATTTGCTCTGCATAAGGATGTGCATATATTATTTTATTGTAGTAGTAAATCTTTAAATTAAATCTAGTTCTTACTTGTATTTATTCATACTATGATTAGATACTTGCCTAGTGTGTGGTAAGATTTGTGTGTATTCTATTTCATGTTATATATTAGGTAAATGTATGTTCAGTTGGAATTTAAACTTTGTCATGATGTTTGAGGTAAATATTAGCAACATGTTTTCTTTCTTTCTGCCCTACCCTTCCCTTTTTCTCCTTCTTTAAGTAGATCATTATAGCTTAAAACCATTGTAAGTATTCATTTTAGAATAGTCTTAGGTTATAATTTGATCAAAATTCACTAATTTTAGCATATATTACTGCATCTTTTGGAAATATTGATGAGAGGACCAAGGTGGATCCTAACCACCAAGTTTTTTATAAATATTATGGAATAGTTTGTTTATTTTACCACTATTTCATCTTAGGTGACCAAATCATCACAACCTATAATTCATTCTCTAAATTCTTTGAATTTTAAAATGCAAAGTGTTCTTTAAACACTAAGATCAACTTTTGGTACACTTAGAGGCGTCAACATGGATAAGCTCCGTTAGTGCTAGAAGGAGGGATATAATAGATCTTTGTGAATTTGTAAGATCATTGATGGTTTCTGTGTATTTTGATAAAAAATAATTCTATTATTTGCATAATTTTACTTCTTTTAGTGTAATTGTGTAAAGTATGGTGATCTTCACAGTTTTAGATGCATCTTTATGCTCCCTTTAAATTAAGATCAACATTCATTGAAAGTATACACTTGATTATGGTAAAGATGGATTCAACTTTGTCAACTCAATAGGTTTGAGGTTAGTAATATATATTTTGGTTAAATATTTATAGATCATTTTCAAATTTGAGCTTATTTAAGGTTAAAATTGTAAACATCATTCACATTTATGTTTTTGGACATATCTTTGAGGTAGTTTAGTTGAAGATCTAGGTCCTTTATTGTTCTTTATATGAATCTTTATAAAATTCACTTAATTTTCAAGTTTAATCTTTTTTCATTGTAAAAAATTGATTTGACACATCATATTTTAAATGGAATTCAAAGTTCTCAAGCTAGAATTGCCTAGAATAAAAAAAAGCCACATTTAGAAATAAGGGAACCCTTGCTTGAACTAAAAATACATAAGAGACCTAGGTGGGACAAATGTTAGCATAAGATTTATAAGTTATTACCAAATTCACTAATCTAAGGTACCTTTGTATTTGACCTTCATCAAGGTATGACATGACTAGGGGATTCCTATATCAATATATCAGGTGTAGTACACTATCTCCCCCACAATCCTAAGAAATATTTACAAAGGTTTGTCATGTCCCCTTTTTCGTGGACATTGACAGGTTTGATGATTAGCTTATTATGTGACCTTCGTAGGCTAATATGATGGATAGAGGGTCATAATGGAGCTTGGCTTGACTTTGATTCACAGAATTTCTACATTTGGTTTTCATTCAGGGTATTTCAGATGCATTGAGCCTGAGCTCCTACTTTTTAGGGATATTTGATATGCAGTGGAGCACCTTTATTTTGGTATGGTCATATGCGGAATCACTCCCTGATTCACCTGCTTCGATCGGTTTGAGGATCCGACGTATATTGAGGGAGATATTAATATTTGATTGATTTAATCAAATATTAATTATTTGGTCTCATTAATAATTAATTATTAATTATTAATTATTTGCTCTAATTTTAAATTAGAAACCCTAATGCTAATTTAAGAAAACCCTAATTAGGGCAAGCATATCTTTTGAGGGTATAAGGGTTTCACATGGAGGCCATTATTGATTTATGCTATTGATTATTGATTATTGAAAATTGAAGAATTTCTTCTGTGAAGACTGAGCCTAGGGTTCAAGGATTCCATTTGCATTGGAGAATGTTCCCTCTTCAGTGTGTGCAATTAAGAGGCTGTGAAATATCAGCTGATCTATTGCCAAAGTGAGAGATAGCTTCATCCAGAAGTTATCACAGAATTTCAGGTTTGAGAGATAACTTCACACAGAAGTTATCACAGATATTCCAGGTATTTATTGCTTTATGTTTTGATTCAATAAATTATACAGCTAGAGATCTACTGTGCTAGAGACATATATATTTCGGATCAGGGGTTGAAGACAGGGAAGTGGTGCTTAATTTACGGCCGTACAGAATCCGTACTGGTTCGTACAGATCAGTGCAGGAACCGACATCGGCAGACGGAGGGTTTCAGTGACCAACATCGGTCGACTGAAGACCGACGTCGGCAGAAATCCGACCGGCAGAGACCGACGTCGGTGATATATCGACCGACGACGGTGACTGTGTGTCGACACAGAAGGGCCGAGACTTTCCAGAACTTGATTTGCACTTCCAGATTTTCAAAGCCAGGGTTTTCAAGACTGTATTTCATTTTTATATGCATATTAGAGGACTGCAATTGTAATAATTTACAAGGACAAGTGATACAATCTGTAATTTGTTATTAAAAGACTATATTATTGTGATCTTTCTGAATTTATTCAACAGCGATTATATCTTGGTTCAGATTTTTTGTGTTGCTATATTTCCTGTTTAGAAGGGGACATCACAGTGGTATCAGAGCTTTTGTGCAGATAAGAGAGCCCCTAAGTGAGGGACATTACAGTGGTATCAGAGCTTTTGTCTTTGGTACCAGTGTTTTGTGTCTTTCATATTTCCTATTTGGAGGGGATATTACAGTGGTATCAGAGCTAAATTCCTGCCAACCTGTTGGGCACATCAGAACTAATGTCTTTCCATCCTGTTGGGTAGTTTGGGTAGATTGAATCAGCGAAGGATCATGATGCCTTCATATACTTAGAAACAGTGGGACAATGATATGAAGAAGCTGGAACACAGTTTGAAGCAGTTGGATGAAACCCAGCAGAGGATGAATGAAATTCTTTCATATCCTACATCCAAAAACAAACCCGCACGGTATATGACAGCGAAGGAGGAGTGGGATTTAGTACCACCTCGAATTCAGAAGTTGTTGCCTTTTGATCGCTTTGTTAAGCGTAGGAGGGAGCACTACAGCTCACTTCAATGAAAGAGTAGCGTATCCCATGATTATTATGATTATGAGATAGGATATAGTGAAGATGATGATGAGTTAGATGCTTGCACTCAGAGTGTACAGGTGGGCTCAGATGTTAGTGCACTGAGGGTGGATGATCTCTCAACTATGGCAGAGATTGTAGCAGAGTCCCAGGATCCGATTATTGCAGATGATACTTAGGAGATTGCAGTGGACAGTTTTGAGGACTTAGTTTCACCGGTTGTTTCTTTCCATATGGAAGAATTAGACAGTGATGCTACAGTTGTTGATACTCCGTCTGTTGATATGAGCTATGGAGTTGATTCATAGAGTATGGATGGTAGTACTCTAGAGATCAGTGATTCTGAGTCTACTCTTTTGGACCATGCATCAGAGGAGGATTGTAGGAGACAGTCTAGCCAGTGCCACCATGTGTCTAGTCAGCTGAGAGTTAGTGAGCGAGACATTGCTACTGCTTGCAAGCATTTCGATGATGCTCGTCAGTTGTTAGCAGTATATGGGTGGGGTTCTCCTACTAGCATCGAACAGGGAGGTAGTTATTTGTCCTTGACAGAGATCCACTCTTTATGGGAGGCTATCCAGATTCTGAGACAGGATTATATGCAGTTGGTCACCGACAGAGATTATCTTATGGAGTGGGGTAGCACAGCGTATGATGCATTGTTGGTCGAGGAAGATAAGGTGAGTGAGCTTACTCAGCAGCTAGAGGCGACTTCTGAGATTCTTGAGACTACGCAGTTAGCTTATGAGGAGTCACAATTTCATTTGGCTGAGATGACCATGGAGTTAGAGCATTTACAGTCTTCACCAGCCCCAGATTCAGAGGTTAGTACATTGAGTGTTGTTGGTGAGTACGTTCCTATAGATGTAGCTGAGGAACATGTTGTTGAGGCTGACACACCGGTTCAGGACTTGGGAGTACCTAATTCTGAGGGGTTTGAGATACCAGTGGAGTCGAGTCTCCATATTGATTCTTCTCACACATTTGATAGTATGGTACAGTTGGTTGTGCCACCATTACAGAGGGATCAGTTATGGGATGGATTAACACCATCTTTTGTAGATAGGATTTGCAGTTGCCAAGTACACAATCTACAGTATCGACACATCCAGGGTAGTTGTGATTTCAGAGATTGGTTGAGTTGTGTTCGCCAATTTGATTATGGGTTCCTCTTTGTTCTACTTCTGTTGATGTTACAGGTACTTGCATTAATTCACAGCAGTGCAGAGCATAACTACATTTGGGATCCAGGTGGATCGAGTAGTTCATTGTTCCGAGATTGCTTGGGGACAAGCAATTTCCAGAGGGGCGGATTGTCATGTCCCCTTTTTCGTGGACATTGACAGGTTTGATGATTAGCTTATTATGTGACCTTCGTAGGCTAATATGATGGATAGAGGGTCATAATGGAGCTTGGCTTGACTTTGATTCACAGAATTTCTACATTTGGTTTTCATTCAGGGTATTTCAGATGCATTGAGCCTGAGCTCCTACTTTTTAGGGATATTTGATATGCAGTGGAGCACCTTTATTTTGGTATGGTCATATGCGGAATCACTCCTTGATTCACCTGCTTCGATCGGTTTGAGGATTCGACGTATATTGAGGGAGATATTAATATTTGATTGATTTAATCAAATATTAATTATTTGGTCTCATTAATAATTAATTATTAATTATTAATTATTTTCTCTAATTTTAAATTAGAAACCCTAATGCTAATTTAAGAAAACCCTAATTAGGGCAAGCATATCTTTTGAGGGTATAAGGGTTTCACATGGAGGCCATTATTGATTTATGCTATTGATTATTGATTATTGAAAATTGAAGAATTTCTTCTGTGAAGACTGAGCCTAGGGTTCAAGGATTCCATTTGCATTGGAGAACGTTCCCTCTTCAGTGTGTGGAATTAAGAGGCTGTGAAATATCAGCTGATCTATTGCCAAAGTGAGAGATAGCTTCATCCAGAAGTTATCACAGAATTTTAGGTTTGAGAGATAACTTCACACAGAAGTTATCACAGATATTCCAGGTATTTATTGCTTTATGTTTTGATTCAATAAATTATACAGCTAGAGATCTACTGTGCTAGAGACATATATATTTCGGATCAGGGGTTGAAGACAAGGAAGTGGTGCTTAATTTGCGGCCGTACAGAATCCGTACTGGTTCGTACAGATCAGTGCAGGAACCGACATCGGCAGACAGAGGGTTTCAGTGACCGACATCGATTGACTGAAGACCGACGTCGGTAGAAATCCGATCGGCAGAGACCGACGTCGGCGATATATCGACCGACGACGGCGACTGTGTGTCGACACAGAAGGGCCGAGACTTTCCAGAACTCGATTTGCACTTCCAGATTTTCAAAGCCAGGGTTTTCAAGACTGTATTTCATTTTTATATGCATATTAGAGGACTGCAATTGTAATAATTTACAAGGACAAGTGATACAATCTGTAATTTGTTATTAAAAGACTATATTATTGTGATCTTTCTGAATTTATTCAACAGCGATTATATCTTGGTTCAGATTTTTTGTGTTGCTATATTTCCTATTTAGAAGGGGACATCACAGTGGTATCAGAGCTTTTGTGCAGATAAGAGAGCCCCTAAGTGAGGGACATTACAGTGGTATCAGAGCTTTTGTCTTTGGTACCAGTGTTTTGTGTCTTTCATATTTCCTATTTGGAGGGGATATTACAGGTTTAGTCCAAATGGTGTTGTAACTATAAAAGAACCATTAAAATTGTTAAATGTAACCAATGAAGATGTATCTTATAGGTTATTTCCTTTTACATTTAGGGATGATACATATGAATGGTTTCTTAATTTTCCTAGTAATTACATTACTAGCTATGATGGTTTTAACAATGTCTTTATTGACCAATTTGGCAAGGTTATTAGTTACTATATGTTATACAAATAATTCACCACCATCATAAGATATTAAATTGAGTTCATAAGAGCATTTAATGCTAAGTTTAAAAATATGAATAGTTGGACCATAGGTCCCTAAAAACTTGATGGTTTGTTGGCTTTAGAAATATATAAAGATGCAGTATATCCTATGACTTTTGTGTTCATGAAGAGATCTCTTCCAGTTTTAACTACCTTATCCAAGGCCTATTTTTAAGTAGTGATCATTAATGAGAAAATTAATCCTTAGGTACAAATGGCTTACTCTATACCAAATGTTAATCCACACCTTGAGCATATTTGCTAAAAACAATCAAACTAAGTTAGCTGTAAATTAGATCCCAAATTTAAATCAATTACCCTTGAACCATGTTGCCCCTAATCAGAACATAGGGTTACTAAACCATGCTACCACTATATTCAATACAAATTATCAAAAGGGTTTAATACCAACCACTAATGCTAATCAATTTCATAACTCTAAAAATCCCAAGAGTGAGAATGACTCTATTTTAAAGATGGTCCAAAATCTTAGCACTAATTTCCTTTAGCTAAAAAAGTAAGTTAGTCATACTAGTGAAAGCTTGAGTAGTAACTTCTCATTTCAAATATTCAATAGACCCAATAATATATTATATAATGAAAATTTTCACAATAATAAGAAAAATGAATCATCTACTACTACGAAGAAAATAGACATTAATCTTATTGATATTTCATTAACTGATTATTGTAAGGTTCATTGTATTGCTAATCATGGTGAAATGGACTACATTGAAATCTATAAATATTTTAAATCCTTTTAGGAAGAATTGGACACCTTTTAATTAGTTCCTAATAAAGATAATGGTGTAAGCACATAAGGATCTAAATCCATTGATCAAGCCTTCATGGTAGAGACATTTGACTTCCCCTTCTAGGAAGATAATGAACTTGATGATGTTCTAGAAGTTCATGATTTTTAATAGTTCCTAAAGAATTCTTACCATATAAGGAATATATACCAAAGGCATCCTTTGACTACTTCAACATCTCTAAAGAACTTTGGCACTCCTCTAGATACTACATTGGATAATAAGCCAGAGCCTCCAAAGGGAAGTACTTCTAAACAAAGTACTAATACATGTATTTCTTCAAATAAAATTAGGTATAATATTATAGAGGACATGAAAAAAATAAAGTCTAAAATCACATTGCATGAATTGAAGTAGATCACTGAGTAAAGGGATCTATTACTAGAGTCCTTATCTAAAAAACCTAACAAGCCATCTAAGAATAATAATCCCAATGTTGCTAGGTATAAGGATAAGACAAAATCCCCACATTTTTTTCTTACTATCATAATGTTTGGTAAGAATATACATAACTATTTGTTGTATTCTGGTGCATCTACCAACATTATGCAAACATGTCCCTATAAATAGCTTGGCTTGACTTCTATTAAATTTGATAGAGTTGTCACTTAGCTAGATAAGTCTAGAGTCAAGGTAATTAGGTAATTATTAAATGTTTATATGTAGATTGCCTATGATCCTAGATTTTAATAATTTATTAATATCCAAGTTGATAGAATTCCTAATGTTTATGGTTTATTTTTAAGGGATTAGACAAAGGCCCTGAATAGATATATTTCCATTGATTGTTCTGATTTATGGTTTCCATGGAAAGGGGTACCAAATCAAATTAGAGTGGAAAGAGAACTAAGGACGAAACATATGATCATGAAATATAATGATGTGAATAAAAAGTTAAATATAGTTGACTCTAATTTAGGAGTTTTCACTCTTGAAACTGCCAAGGTAAGTAAGCCTAACACTTCTCATATTGTTCTTAGGTTGTGGAAGATACATTTTGATGGGGATAGATGTAAGTCTAGGTGTATAATACGAGTTATCCAAACCAATCCTATGGGTAAGGAATATCATACTTCCTATAGAATATAATTCCCATACACCAATATCCTTTTAGAGTATGAAGCCTTGATTTTAGGTTTACAATTTACCATCGAGTACAAAGTCAAAGAACTATTGGTTTATGGTGACTCAAAACTAGTAGTTAATCAGGTAAGAAGTATATACCAGTGTAAATTATCATACCTCAAGAGGTACAAGTTTAGATTCTAGGATTTACTTGATTATTTTGATTCTTTTAACATTGTTTCTATCCCTAGAGATGAGAACAAGGTTGTTGATGAGTTTACCTTAGTTACAACTAATCTTATGCCAAATAATGACTCTTATAATTTTAGCATTAAACTAGTTCCATGCCCCTCTATCTTAGATAATGTGAGCCATATGTAGGTACTTAATGATGACTAATAGATCCTATATTTCATGACTAATATACAAGTATTTGAATCACATATCATAGATGAGGCCAATGAGAATACTCTTAGAGAAGATGGCATATTTAATGGTAAAGTCATTTAGCTAAATGACAATAAAATTACAAGAGGCATGAATTCCTTGTAGAAGTTATTTAACCAAGATAATCTAGCTGAAAACACTAGGATTCCCAAAGTGAGTGGGAAGGATTACAAGGTAGATGATTTTGGACCCCAAGATTAACCTCAACTGGTTAACATTAGAACAACATGTACAAGCACTAAAGATGAGAAATCCAAAGACTTAATGATAAGATACAAGGATATAAGTACATGGTCTTATGATGAATTGAATATTTTTGATCCAAAATTCATCACTCATATCATACCCTTGAAGAAATACTACAAACCTTTTAGAAAAAATTAGACACCTATCAACCCTAGTTTAGAACCAATGATTTTCAAGAAGTTATTAGATGAAAATATTATATTTCCCATTAGGCATTCTACTTGAGTTTCCAATCTAGTTCTTAGGAAAAGAATTATGAAATCAGGACTTGCATTGATTTTAAGAACCTTAATAAGTCATCTAAAAAGGACAACTATCCTTTGCCTTATTTAGATAAATTTATACAAAATGTTTTAGTTTCTAATATGATGTCATTTCTTGATGTATTTTCAAGGTATAATCAATTCTTGACTTAGGAAGATAGGATGAAGATTGTTTTCACTACTAAAAGGGGCACATTTAAATATAAAAATATGCCATTTGGACTGATCAATGTAGAAGAAACATTCCAAAGATCCATGGACCATTGTTTCCAAGTTTTGGTAGGTAAATGCATTATTATATACATAGATGATCTGAATATTTTTTTTATAAAAATAGTGAGGACCACATTATACATTTACAATAAGTATTTGAAACGTGTATAAGGTATGGGATTTCCCTTAACCAAAAGAAGAGTATCATTTGTGTTACTAAGGGTAATTTTTTAGGAAATTTCATTACTAAGGAGGGAATATCTATAGATACTAAAATAATATAAGTCATATCAATTATAGAGCCTCTTAATAGTAGGAAAGAGCTAAAATCATTCTTAGGCAAAATTAACATTGTAAGGAAGTTTATTTTTGGACTTGCAAAAATTGTCAAGCCATTGAATGACATGTTAAAAAAGGATGCCAAAATCACTCGGAATGAGGAAGATAAGAAATCCTTTAAGGATATCAAGGATACAATTGGTCAATATCCAGTCCTTATAAGTTGAGACTTCTCTAAGGATTTTTACCTTTACTCCTTTGCTTCTAATCACACTATTGCTATAGTATTAACTTAGAAAATTGATGGATGTGATCATCTAATTACTTTCATGAGCATGAATTTCAAGAATGCCAAGTTAAATTATTATTTAATTGATAAACAAGCATGTGCATTGGTAAAGGAAGTAAAATATTTTAGGCACTACATCTTTATAAATAAAGTGCATGATATCTTACCTGACCCTACTACAAAGCTCATGCTAAGTTAGAATGAGATATGAGAAAGGAGAGGTGAGTAGATGTTTGTCCTATAGGAACATGACATTGAGATAAAAATAAAAAAAATTGGTAAGGTGCTAAGGTCTGGTTCAAATGATTACTAATTTTAAACCCAAGCTTAATGTCATTCAGGTTGGACAAGAAAGTTTTCAATCTAATGAATAGTATGATCCTATCATTCACTATTGATTAATGGTGCTTATCTTGTAGAACTAACTAGAGAGTAGAAGATGGCTCTAGGACTGAAAATGGACCATTATCTAATCAAGAATGGAGTGATATACTAAAAAATTTGAAGGTGTCTACCTAAGATGCATTTCAAAGAAAGAATCTATTGAGATAATGAGCACATTTCATGAGAATTTGGGAAGTGGGCATCCATCTAGAAGAAACACAACCCAAAAAATTCTAAGAGATAGCTATTATTGGCCAACCATCTTTAGGGACTCTCATAAGCATGTGAGAGATGCCACTCATGCCAAATCTTTAGCACAAATGAACCAGAAAGTAATAATGTCATTATAGCTAGTAATGGTTGATAGACCCTTACACAGTGGGGGTTAGACTTTGTAGGGTTAATCAACCCCAAATCATCATACTATCACAAGCATGTCCTAATAGCTACTAACTATTGCATAAGATAGACTAAGGTAGTGACCACCAAGTAATGCATAACTGAAGAAGTCATCACCTTTTTTTTAAAAAAATATGCAAAAGATTTAGAACTCTAATCTCCCTAGTATGTGACAATGGGTCAGATTTCACATACATTGAAATGACACAATGGACATATGATAATAGTATCATTCTCAAATTCTCATATAACCATTACCCTCAAGGTAATGGAGCATCTAAATATACTAATAAGAACTTGATGAAGGCAATAAATAAGTATACAATAGATAAACCTAGAACTTGGCATAAAATTCTAAAATATACCCTATGGGCAAATAGAATAAGAATCAAGAAAGCCCTAAAGGAATCACCATTCCTATTGGTGTATGGCCAAGATTCCATCTTCCCTATCACCCTCAAATTTTCTACCTACAATTTCATGTAGGAATACATGGAGGATGATCATGAACTTGAAAATTCAAGATTATTAGACATTGTTCATATGGAAGATGCTAGAGAAGAGGCTTTTTCCAAATTTAGCAAGCAATAAACCATAGTGAAAGGGTGGTTTGGTAAGATATCAAAAGTAAAGGTCTTCAGACAAGGAGACTTGGTTCTTATTTGGGGAAAGCCATTTGAACCTAAGGAAAAGCATGGAAAGTTCACACCTTTATGGATAGGTCCCTATTGGATTGCTGACATGCTCAAGAACAACACCTTCAAACTAAAATACAAACAAAGAGAAGAATTAATATTACCCACCAATAGGTAGTATCTCAAACTTTACTTATTTGTTTCTGCTCCTAAGGTCTTCATGGAGTAAATATATAATAATAACTAGAATTAGTGTAGGTAAGCTAGTTTAGTTTCCCTTTTTCTCTTTCCTTCATGTCCCTTATTTGTACATATTCTTGTATATATTTATTTGATATTATTTGCTTTCTTTCTTGCTTTGCTTTCTTTTATATGCTTTTGGTTCTCTACTTAGTTCCCTCCTAATAAGTCCTTAGACAACCCTCAACTCAAAGTTCATATTAAGTACTCACAAACTCCACAAGTTCAAAAATTTGGGTATGTATCTTGAGAAAATATTGATTATGGATTTGGAATATGATCTTATGTTATAGTTTTAAGAAACTAGTAAGGATTTATAGATAGGTCAATTATTATATGAAAATTTAAACATTATAATCTAAATTTGGTTTCATGAAGAATTGCATATGTGGGATGAAAGCTTGAATTATTAAGGCATAGTCATGTTAAAACTTAACAAATATCCTTACCTGGGATGAAGGTTACAACCATAGGTGATTGTTTGAGGATAAGAAATTTGAAAAAATCCCTAAACCTGATTAAATTGGTTCCCTAATTTTGTAATAAATCCCAAAATATCTAAAAAATAAATGAGAGCTTATTTCACAATTAAAAATTTTTCAAGCAAAGGTGATTTTGGTAATCTCCATCAAGGCTATAGACACCTGGGTGGAAATTGTCATGTCCCCTTTTTAGTGGACATCGACTGATTTGATGATTAGCCTATTATGCGACCCTCGTAGGCTGAGAGGATGGATAGGGGGTCATGAAGGAGATTGGCTTGGCTTTGATTAGTAGAATTCCTATAGTTGGCATTCATTCAGGGTCTTTCAGACACATTTGGCCTGAGCTCCTATTATTTAGGGATATTTGACATGCAACAGAGCACCCTTATTTTGGTATGGTCATGTGCAAAATCACTCCCTGATTCACTAGCTTCAGTTGGTTTGACGAGTGGACATATATTGAGGGAGATATTAATATTTGATTGATTTAATCAAATATCAATTATTTGGTCTATTTTTAATTAGAAACCCTAATTCTAATTTAATAAACCCTAATTAGGGCAAGCACATCTTTTGAGGGCATAAGGGTTTCTCATGGAGGCCATTATTGATTATCCATTGATTATTGACTATTGATTTTGAAGAATTCTTTTGTGAAGACTGAGCCAAGGGTTCCAAGATTCCATTTACATTAGAGAATGTCCACTCTTCAGTGTGTGCGATTCAGAGGTTGTGAGATATCAGCCGATCTATTGCCAAATTGAGAGATAGATTCATACAGAAGTTATCACAGAGATTTACAGAGTTGAGAGATAACTTCACACAGAAGTTATCACAGATATTCTAGGTATTTATTTCTTTTTATTTTTCTTCAATAATTTATACAAATAAAGATTTCCAGATTAGGGATCCAAAATATAGGCCACAACATAGTATTTAGCTTTCATATAAAATCTGTACCAATCTACATAATTTTATTTTGTTCTGCCATGAGCCAGCCATAGCCGTAGGGGATACAGGAACTGACATCGGCACCCCAGTGACTAACATCAATTGATTGAGGACTGACGTTAGCAGAGAAGCCTACTGTCAGTGACTGACATCGGCAGTATATCAACCGATGATGGCAACTGTGAGTTGACACAGCAACCTGAGAGCCATTCTAGATTTGAAAAAGGATCAGGTTTTGAGATGATATTTGTATTACTTTATATGCATGCTCGAGACCTTCTATTGTAACCATTTGAGTGAATAAATAAGAGAATATATTGTGGTTTTATTTATCTATTTGAATATATTTTGCAAATATCACAATTTATTCTTATTTCATACAAAAATTTAGAATATTAGGAAAGCATATTAGAGCTGTTTGTATATTTGTATGCCCTATTTGAAGGGGATATTACGGTGGTATCAGAGCCAAATTCCTGCCATCCTATTGGGCACATCAGAGCCAATGTCCTACCATCTTGTTGGGTAGTTTGGGGTAGATTGAATCAACGAAGTATCCATGATGTCTTTAAGTAATTAGAAATAGTGGGACAAGGATATGGAGAAACTGGAACAAAGTTTAAAGAGGTTAAATTAATTTCTTTCATACCTTACATTCAAAGACAAATCCACATGGTATATGATAGCAAATGATGAGTGGGAGTTATTAACTCCTCAAGTTTGGGAGAGGTTGTCTTTTGATCACTTTGTTAAGCTGAGGATAGAGCACTATAAATTAGTTAGACAAGATAGCAGCATGTCCCATGATTATTATGATTATTATGAGATAGGAGATAGTGAAGATGAGAATGAGTCTGATGCTTACACTCAGAGTGGGGTAGTGTGCTCAGATGTTAGTGCACTAAGGGTTGATGATCTCTCAGCTATGGCAAAGATTGTAGAGGAGTCCCAAGATTTGATTATTGCAGATGACACCTAGGAGGATGCAATAGATAGTTTTGAGGACTTAGTTTCCTTGGTAATTTCTTTCGGTATGGAGGAGTTAGACAGTGATGCTACAATTGTTGATACTCTGTATGTTGATATGAGCTTTGGAGTTGATTCGTAGAGTATGGATGTTAGTATTATAGAGGTTAGTGATTCTGAGTCTACTCTTTTGGACCGTGCATTAGTGGAGGATTGTAGGAGACAATTTAGCCAGCGCCCTCATGTGACTAGTCAGTTGAGAGTTAGTGAGCAAGACATTGCTACCACTTGTAAGCATTTTGATGCTGCTCATCAGTTGTTAGTAGTTTATGGATGGGGTTCTCCTACTAGCATTGAGTAGGGAGGTAGTTATTTTCCCTTGACAGAGATCCACTCTTTATGGGAGGCTATTTAGATTTTGAGATAGGATTATATGCAGTTGGTAGCTGATAGAGATTATCTGATGGAGTGGGGCAGCATAGTGTATGATGCATTATTGGTTAAGGAAGATAAGGTGAGTGAGCTTACTCAACAACTCAAGGTGACTTTTGAGATTCTTGAGAGTACACAGTTGGCTTTCGAGGAGTCACAGTTTCATTTGGTTGAGGTGACTGCAGAGTTGGAACATTTGTAGTCTTCACCAGCGCTAGATCCAGTGCATTTGTATATTGAGATGGTTGGTGGTGAGTACATTCCTATAGTGGTTGCTGAGGAATATGTTGTTAGAGCTAACACACATGTTTAGGATATGGGAGTACTTATTCTTGATGAGTTGGGCATACCAGTGGAGTTGAGTTTCTAGATTGATTCTTCTCACACTGATGACAGTGTGGTATAGTTGGTCGTACACCTTTACAGAGGGATCAATTATGGGATGGATTGTCACCATCTTTTGTAGATGGAATTCACATTTTGAGTTGTCCATTCTACTTGGGTTATGATACTTTGAGTGTTTGTTTCTTATGGGTTCCTAACTATGACAGTTGTGCTTTCAAAGTTTGGTTACGTTGCATCTGCTAGTTTGATTGTGGATTCCTTTGGGTTATATTTCTAAGGATATTGCAAGAGTTTGCATTGATTGTCATCAGTATAGTTCATGACTACATTTGGGATCTAGGTGGATTGAGTGGTTTGTTGTTCTGAGATTGCTTGGGGATAAGCAATTTTAGGAGGGGCAGATTATCATGTCCCCTTTTTAGTGGACATCAATAGATTTGATGATTAACCTATTATGCAACCCTTGTAGGCTGAGAGGATGGATAGGGGGTCATGATGGAGATTGGCTTGCCTTTAATTATCAAAATTCTTATAGTTGGCTTTCATTCAGGCTCTTTCAGACACATTTACCCTGAGCTCCTATTATTTAGGGATATTTGACATGTAGCAAAGTGCCCTTATTTTGGTATGGTCATGTGCAAAATCACTCCCTGATTCACCAGCTTCAGTCGGTTTGAGGAGTGGACATATATTGAGGGAGATATTAATATTTGACTGATTTAATCAAATATTAATTATTTGGTCTATTTTTAATTAGAAACCCTAATTCTAATTTAAGAAACCCTAATTAGGGCAAGCACATCTTTTGAGGGTATAAGGGTTTCTCATGGAGGCCATTATTGATTATCCATTGATTATTGACTATTGATTTTGAAGAATTCTGCTGTGAACACTGAGCCAAGGGTTCCAAGATTCCATTTGCATTAGAGAACATCCACTCTTTAGTGTGTGTGATTCAAAGGTTGTGAGATATCAACTGATCTATTTCCAAATTGAGAGATAGCTTCATACAAAAGTTATCACAAATATTTACAGGGTTGAGAGATAACTTCACACAAAAGTTATAACAGATATTCTAGGTATTTATTTCTTTATGTTTTGCTTCAATAATTTATACAGATAGAGATTTCTAGATTAGGGATCCAAAATACAGGCTGCAGCATAATATTTGGCTTTCATACGGAATCCATACCAATTTGCACAATTCTATTCTGTTCTGCCACAAGCTAGACAAAGCCGTAGGGGATACAGGAACTGACATCAACACCCTAGTGACTGACATTGGCCGACTGAGGACTGACGTCGATAGAGAATTTGACCATCAGCAATCGACGTCGACAGCATATCGATCGATGATGGTGACTGTGAGTCGACATAGCAACCTGAGAGCCATTCTAGATTTGAAAAAGGATCAGGTTTTGAGACTATATTTGTATTACTTTATATGCATGCTCGAGACCTTCTATTGTAACCATCTGAGTGAATAAATAATAGATTATATTTTGGTTTTATTTATCTATTTGAATATATTTTGCAAATATCACAATTTATCCTTATTTCATACAAAAATTTAGAATATCAAGAAAGCATATCAGAGCTGTTTGTATATTTATATCCCTATTTGAAGGGGAGATTACAGAAATGGATCAATACCTTGAGTGGAGTCAAAGGCATCTTTATTATGGCTATGGATGCCTATCTATTAGTAGAGAAATGTACAAGCCTTTCTTGAGGTAAAGCATGGTTCTTAATGAATATCCAAACATGCTACAAGTCAATGCTAATGATTAAAGGCATGAAACCTATAAATTGTTCCCCAAATCCCATGACAAATAGTAAGTGGAATCAAATCACACACACATCATGGCTAGGTTTTGATGTTGAATCTTAATTCTATAGATGCAAGGTTTATTTTAACCATAAATTGATTTTGATGATGGCTTGGATCAAGTAGAATAAGTAATCTAGTAATTTGTCTGAACCAAAGTATCTAAATTCTAACATATTGTTATGTTTAGCCCAAATTTTTCCATTTATTGAGGTCAACATACCCCTATTTTTTTAAATTTGGAAACATGTGTTAAATTGTGCAATTTGTGTTTTGAAGTTGAAATTCACTTGACCAAAGAATCAGTAAAATGTTTTGCATATTATTTTCTTTTGAAGATCATCCACCCCTTGGTTTAGTTGGTCCTCTTTATTCATGGTTCTAATTTATCTTTGGCTAATGTTACTAATAGTAGATCTTCATGTTTTAGATCATTGGTTTAATGGATCTCTCCTTGATGGGAACATACCTAGGTTTCATAATTCTATCTAAATTTGACCTTTTATTAGACTTTAGTCTGTTAAAAGTCAAGTTGAATCCATGTTCAATATCCCTAAAAAACTTGTTTAGAAACCCTGTCACAAAATTATTTTGGACCCAAATTCAAAAATTGATGGGAATAATTTTGGTGAGAACATCATAAATAGTCCATGGACTTACAACTAATATTTATATTAAGGCTTGATCATGGTTTTTAATACAACCAAACCTTAATATAAAAATTATAATCTTAGTCCCCTTATGGCTCAAGCTCTATTATCCCATTTTATATTATCATGGTCTAACCTTAATACTATAGGGTCCCTTTTATTAAATGCCTAGTGTGGTTTGACTCTTATTGTAAGATTACTCTATAATCTTAGTCCTAAGGCCCCATTCATGTTTATGTACCTAAAAGAGACCTTAGTCCTAAGACTTTATCCTAAGTCTTATTTTCCCTGATCCCTAACTTAAGTTATGTGCTTCTATGCAAGATCTATGACCCACATATATTTAGGTAGAAGCAATTATATAGCATAAGATGGACCCAATAAGTCTAAGGCTTTAACCCACTAGACCAATCATGATTGACTACTCAGATCATGATCAATGTTTCATGGTTTCTCAAATGAATATGATCTCATGATGCGTAATGAGTCAAAATTTCCATAGAGGCTATTAGGTCCTTAGGACTTAAATTTGACATTCTCATACCCATAATTTGACATCTGTGAGACCATCAGTTGACATCCATAAGGACAACAAATTTAAGCCCCAGGGATACACTGTTAGAGTTTAATTTTGATGCTCTTATTCCCATTATTTGACATCCATAATGTTTTAATTGATTTCCACAAAGCCATCAAAACTCAAGCTCAAAAATCAATCTAACTTAGATAAAATAAACATGTTGTTTCCCTTAATCTACTTGGAAGTTTTGTGCTCCAATGTTATGATTGGTTTAGATAAATTGTAAGGTATGTTTTGGATTAAATTTAAATGTACATGGGGGAAAATTATAAATACCACATGCTTAGATTGAGTATCATCATAAGGTTGAATAATTTTTTTAACATTAGACTAGACCTTAGTTTAAAGCCTTATACTTAGTCTATATATGTAATACCCCCATGGTCTTGTGAAATATTTTATGGCCTTGTTAGTGAAGCTTAAGAAAAAATGAGGCCATATTTTATGAATACTAGCTTAAATTATTAATCCCAAGGTTTGCCTCCTATTTATTAGTAAGATAAAAGCCTTAGGTCAAAGATCTTAAGTTAGGTCCTCTTTTTATATCAGGCCCCCTTTTACTATGATTTAAACATAGCCTAAATAATTTAGCCTAAGATTTATTTCATGTTTGTTAACAAAAAATGAAACCTTAAACTAAATTATTTAACCTAAATTATTTACATGGTCCATTACTAACTTAAATCTCATATACCTTTTCAGGATCAACGACTCATGCTTAATTAGGATACCATGATAAAATGAAGTGAGATCACTATGGACTATTCAATAGGAAATTTGAGTAAGCATAAAGCCACCATGTGGAAAAATCATACCAATTATGAGATTAACAAATATTTAGAGATCATAAGGCCTACAAGACAACCAAGTGGCAAAACTATGGGGCCCGATGCAAAGGACAACCAATGGCATGAAACTAGTAGGATTGGGATTAATGATCTGCATTTATATGAATAACATTATCTAATTGTGTGAAATAAAAGACAAATTTTAAAATTCAATGGTCAATTTTCAAATCATTTATGAACTAAATGTCATGAAAAGGCCAACTAGATGCCATAGATCTACCACATCAATCCCACCTAAGCAAAATAAAAAAACCCAAGATTTTGTGGGATCAAAAAGGCAAAGTTATAAAAGTAGAAGTCTTAATCAAATAAAAATCACTAAATTTACCTAAGTGTTAATATATACCATTGTTAAAGCTTGAAAATACTTTAAAAAATCCCTAGCATCTATAGAATCCTTAATTTGATCTTAATTTTATCATAACAAAGCTAAAAGAGTCTAATTACCATCTAAACAAGTGTAAATTATCCTTGAGGTTAATTACAAACCACTTGAGAGAGAATTATAGAATAATATCCATGGAAACATCAAAATGACAAAATAGAGAAGATAGAGAGTTGTACTTAACTTTAGATGTGGATGGAAGAACCTTCAAAGACACTGCACTTGATGCAATAACATTGAATATTGGGGATAATAACTACTCCAAATTTTTATAGGTTATTGAATAGTTATAAGCAATCACCAAGGAGGATGAAAAGAATTATATAGTCTACTAGAGGTACTATGATGCAGTTTTAATCTAAATGATAGGTCTCCACCATGCAATAGTAAAACTATAGGTACTTCATTATATCGATGTTATTGCCCTTGTCTTTAAGGATTGTATAATTGATCAAAATATGATAGTGCACAAATGTAATTCTAAAAAGGTTTATTAAATTTCCCCATTATATTTGATATTTACTACAAAATTATCATTCCTCAGGTGGATTTTCCCATAATTAAGCAATGGTTCAACCAAAATGACATGAAAGCTACCCTTGCCCCATGGCTATATTTAGGAACCCATGCATTTTTTGACCCCACTGGAAGAATCCCTATTGCCTAATTTAGGGTAGGGATTATAATGATTATGACCTTGATAAATAAACTATTTGGGGCCCCTTCCACCACTTCCATCAAAAAGATCTATGTCCTTTATATATTTCATGGTTGAAAAGGGACTTACTCCTCCTATAGGATAAATGATCAGTGTTTTCCTAAAGAAACAATTTTGTTCCATAAACAAGAGGACTGAAAATCACTTATTTATGATTTATTTTTTCTTTAATGAACTATTATCCACCAAAACAATCCCTAACATAAAAAAATGGTCACCTGATGGAAGTCAAATAGTTTCCCGTTACTATTCCAAACTGCATATATTCAAGTATAGGGACCCCATACAATTAATTTATGATTGTGTATATCCAGCCTTATTTGAGGATATAACAAGGGTATTTTTTATGAGAGTCAACCCCATAATCAATAAATAAGTGGAACTTATTAGAAACCTTTGGTTATATCCTAACTATCCTATAATCAAGATAGAGAGAACCTTATTTTAGCCTCTTAGATTACCAATCTATGTACCCATCAAGCTAGCTGAGTAGGAGATTTCATACCAATTGTTCCATGGTATTGATGGTGTTTGAAAAAATAAAAGTAAGTGGATACTCCATCCTTTCCCTCTGACTATTCGTATAACAGTGTTTTTGAATTAGAATAATGTATACACCATCTCCAATCATATAGATTCATTCAATAACAACTTGATGATTTAAGGAAGTGGGACACCTAAGAGAAGGTTTTGAAACATTTGAAGGCCAAGCAAATTAATATGAAATATTAACATCAACTCAGTGTCTATGGCACAATGTACATTTAGGCATATTTACTCACAGAGGTCCTAGCAAGATTGAATAAACACACTATTAAGCCCAAGGCTAGATTGAAAAGAGATGAGAAGATATCTAGTGAAATATAGTAGTTAAATCCTTTGCATTACCATTTACTTCCCAGACCATGTACTTGGCCTCCTCTAGAACA
Source organism: Torreya grandis (assembly GCA_037957365.1). Classification (NCBI taxonomy): domain Eukaryota; kingdom Viridiplantae; phylum Streptophyta; class Pinopsida; order Cupressales; family Taxaceae; genus Torreya; species Torreya grandis. The sequence goes on from JARHVA010005725.1 coordinate 843,125, forward strand.
ACTAGAGGCACAAATTACACAAGGGATAGAAGAAGAGAAGCTTGAAGAAAGAATTAGTGAGGGGGGACCATCTTCTACCCAACCTAAAAATATAGAGTCTCCAACTGAATACCTTAACATGATAGCATTGCATCTTGGGGAAATGGTGGAAGATGCCTTAGAATCACTGGCTAGTGCTTATGGCTCAGATGAAGAGGATCCTTAAACCCAAAAATAAGAACCTCAAGACCATGTTAAGGAAATAGGAAAATGAAAGGGGAAGGAGATAACTTTAGACTTAGTTTTATTTATTCCCCCTTAAAAGAGAAATGTTGAATTATAATTGGTCCTATCATGAACCGAGAGGCCCATATTAACCCTCACTCACCTTATGAGTAGGGTTAATCTATTCAGTGATGAGAACCCAATTTATGGTCCAACCATTCCTAAATGGTTTATATATGGAAAGTTACAAAATATCCCAACTCTACACCATCAATGAGCCATAAAAAAATATATCAACATCATAGATTAGGAGGAGATTAAGCCCTTGATAGTGGCTCTGCAAAGAGAACAGAATGACAGACATTTGGATACTCCTAGGTCTTCAGGTAGTACCTAAATAAAAGTCTTAAATCCTCCTAAAATGACACACTCTTCAATAAGTGTCTAATTTGACCCAACCACTATTGGATTAGAAAGAGTAACAATAAAGAAACCTATGGTGGGTGGAGAGGAATTCACATTTTAGAAGGTGGAGCCATTTGTAGGCTTGACTGTAGTTGGAGGCCAAAGACTAGGTGAAGAACCCATCCATGAGGAGGATATACTTAGATTAGCTAAATCTCAATAATCCCAATTGCAAACTAGAATCAAAGGTCTACAAAAATGAATAAAGAATCTTCAGAAGTAGAATGAGGATTTGGAGAAATAGATAGTTTGATCAATTCCTATTTCCATGATTGAATTGTTTAAGTGATCATTTCATGATATGTTTGACTCACTGAAATCAATTAAGTTAAAATAATGTGCACTATACCTATATGATACAATATCCAAGAATTTAATCACCCAATGATAGGGTTTTAGGGATAAAATAAAATATTTATTTAACATCTTGATATGGGATAATATCTTTGGTTTTAATAATATCAACATTACTCATCTCAACACCATTTTGGGCTTGATTTTGGATAAAATCAATAGTTTGAGTGTATGGTCCAAATCCTTAAAGAGAATCATCAGGGATGATAAATATATACTAGATAGAATTGAAAAAATCATGGGAAACATGATTTACAATCATATAAAGCTCAAATCCATAGGCATCATTACGAATGATGAATTCATACACATGACAAATTTGGTCATGCAAGAGGTGAAGAGAAAAATCCAAGGTAAGTCTGGAGGTGACAACATCTAGATCATGGATATAATCCTAACTATATAAAATATGATATCTAAGGTGAGGATAATTAAGTAGGCTTTAGAGAGAAATGATAGGGACCTAGATGATTTGGAAAATCAAGAGGATGAGCTCCTCCTTGAGCCAGCCAACAATTTGAAGTTCGTTGATGAACAACATAAAAAAGAAATGAGGTTACTTAAATAGAACCAAGGGTCCTCATCATCAAAGGGTCCACCAAGTAGTTAAAAATATACTATTTTATGAGAACATTATGAATTTTCAAAATAGAATATTATTTTGTAAAAGCATGTGCATTTTATTAGCACATTGCTTAGGGGTGAGTCCACATGGAAAGAGTTAGTTTATTCTAGAAACCTTTGTAAAGAGGACACCTATAATAACACTTTTAAAATTTTAATTTGATATGACTAACTGACATACTTCCTTGAAATATATAAAAGGAGTATTGTCATCTATAAATGAGGAGAGAGTTTTTAAAGTTATGAAAACTAGTGTAAACTTTGAAGCAATTAATACAAGCAAATAATTATGAGAAGATTGTCTCATCTTGTTTGTGTCAATTGTCATTTATATTCTCTCTCAATTTTTTATTCTATATCTCAAATTTGAATGATTTTTTAGAATTTGAGATATGCATCTTTAATATAGGGTTGCTAATTTGTGTAAATTCTAGATTAGTTGAATGTTCTTGGGTTTACTTCATTTTATTTGATTTTCATAAGGATGTGAATATGTTATTTGAATTTAGTATTAAATATTTAAAATTAAAGCTATTTATTATTTATATTTTTCATACTATCCTTAGATACTTACCTGGTGTGTGGTAAGATTTGGGCATATGTTATTTCATGCCATATATTGGTTAAATGTATGTTCAATTGGATTTTAAAATTTATCATGATGTTTGAGGCAAAGATTAGTATCATGTTTTCTTTTATCCATACCCTTACCTGTTTCTCTTTATTTAACCAGATCACTGTAGCTTAAAACCATTAAAAATATTTATTTTAAAAAAGTCTTCAGTTGGAATTTGATCACAATTCATTGATATTAGCATAAATTATTGCATCTTTTGCAAAGATTGTTGAGAGGATAAAGGTGGCTCCCAACCACCAAGTTTTATAAATATTATGGAATGGTTTGTTTGCTTTACTAATATTTCACCATAGGTGACTAGATCATCACAACATACAACTCATGCTCTAAATTGTTTTAATTCTAAAATGAGAAGTGTTATTTAAACACTAAGATCACATTATAGTACACTTAGAGGCATCAATATGCATATAATGTAATCTCAAGAGTAGGATAAATAGATGGATCAGATGGGATTGGTGTGTGATTAATTTATTTGATGTGGGAATATTTGGATGTAGCAATGGGATCTATAGGTGGTAGAGAATATGCAAAAATCTCTAAAGGTTTAAAAGGTGTGATTTATTATACCACTCAAGGAGTATCAAAAAGTGGAGAATTAATAGGACTCACCTGACCTTTGGGATCTAATTCATGATTTGTGGAAATGGTATGAACATCTTGGTTAAAATCATGTATTTGAGCTAAATTTTTCTAATAATGTTGAACATCCAAATCTCAAGATTGAGCTTGGGCCATTATGTAGTTATCATCACAGGTCAGATAAATGGTAGATATTTGAGATTTAGGTGGAGTTTTAGAATGTAAAATCTGAACATTATTGATTTTACGTGGATACATGATTAGAGGGTCTTGAAATAATTTGGCCACTCTATATTTATTACATATGAAGGCATATTTTGGTAAAGAAATCTCCTAAGCATTGCATGGAGGGATACAATTAATGATCTCATCAATGAGAGGAATAGTATGATCATGAGGTAATAAAGAAGGAGGAAGCCACTTCAATATATAGGGAGGTAGCTTGGTAGTGTTACAAATATGTTGTAAGTCATTAGGTTCATCATCATCTAAATCAGCAAGAGTGACTTGTAAATCTAGATTGATGTTGATGAACTCAAGGAAGGGAGCATTGTTAATGGTAGAGATGGTAGGAATACGGTATTAAGATTTTGAATTAGGAAGTTAAAGAATCTAAGGGTTGGGATCAACCTCATGCTTATATTGTTTGTCATTATGTAAGAATTTTATGCATTAGCTACTAGAAGAGGTGATTGTCCCCATTCTATGAGTCCATGGGTGACTAAGGAGTATGTTATAAGATAAGGGAAAATATAGGACAATAAGTTTAGTTTAAATAGTCTTAGGTCCTATTGTGAGGGAAACCCAAATAAAACCAAGTGGAATTTGATTAGTTTTATCAAATCTATGACAAGTAAGGTGGGTTTGCTTGAGATGATCCTTATTATAACCAAGTTGTTGGATAAGCCACAAAGATGTCACATTAATAATAAAACCTTTGTCAACTAAAAATTTATGAATAAGGGTAGTATTAATGGTTATTTTAATTAATAATGGTGGATCATTAATCATGTCTTCTTAAATAAATTTAATATATGGTTTAGAAGGACTATTTTAACTTATTCAAAAATAATGGAGTTTTATTCCTATGTTAGTTAATGGTCTAGATTATTAAATCAGTATAAAATATAGCAATAAGTATAGTCCCAATTTGTGTAACTATTTGCCTTTTACACATTTCTAAAAATAAAAATAAATGAGAATAAATATAACTTAGCTATAAATAAATTGAGATGGCTGATACAGAGTTTGAAAATAGCTATGCAAGACTAGGAAGGTGTCGTAAACCTAAATCTAGATTTTGTTGGGAGAAAGGATAAGAGTGCCAAAAAGTGGATGCTTTGGTGTCTAATGTTGTCCAATTTTTGCATTGTTGTTCATTTCTATTTCTATTTCTAGATTCTAGTAAAAAATAATTTTGAGGTCCTATAGGTGTCTTGGTTTCTTTGTGATCATCTATATATGCCATTGTATGACCCATTTTATTTTGAAACCCTAGGTGTATCTACACATGAAAAATAGAAAACATATCAAAATGGAAAAGGGAAAAAATGGGTTAGGGAAGTATGATCACATGATCTATAACCCTTGTTATCTTGATTGTTTCCTACATTAACTCTCAAACTAGGGTCTCAGATAAAATGTAGTTTTCCCTTAGGGAATGTGCATAATCAATGCACATAGTAGATGTAAGAATGAACTTTATTCTAAGCCCTTCCCTAATCAAGCATTCATATCTATGGGTTATGCAAAATTTTGATCTATACTATTGACTGATTTTAATTGTTTAGTGTGTCAAAGTAATAAGTGCCAGATATAAAATGCCTTGTGAAATCCTTCATATAAGATACTCTTTATTTTGAATTTATGAGATTTATTAGTGCTAAGATGACATCAAAAACATAAATAAAACTTAAGGGAGGGGTTAATAATGGTTAGAGACTTGTTAAGCAGTAAAAAATTATCATTAGATAACAATGCTAGAGAGGAAAGGAACATCAGGCATTGTAGTCCATCAGAATTCTAATGTATAGGACTCATAAAAATAGGTTGAGACTGACATAGGCCAAGTTTGGGGGTCTCTATGGGTATAGATTAATTGATTGAGACAATGAAAAGGTGACAAAAGTGAGAAATAAGACCAAGATTAAAAAAAAGACATGGCTAGTGTGAACAAGGCTCATATTCTTTAGTCAGAGTCTCCTATAAAGAGGACTAAGATAAGACATGATATGTGTGGTTGCTTGAACAATTTAGGGTGTATAGATTTACCCCCATTTTATTATAATGATGTAATGAAATTAAATACTAAATTAAAACAAAGAAGAATAAAATGCATACCTGAACTTACCTATATAGAGGTGGATGTATTGCAAGGGTCTAACTCACTTCCTAGCCAGGGAAGTGGATGGAGAGCCAAATAGTGCCTGGAGAAAGAAGGAATCCATCGAGTTGATTCCTCCTATATTGAATCTGAATGTATAATCTATGTATCATGGAGAAGGAGGGCAATGATTTCCCCCTATACTGAATCTCACTAAAGATGTGGAATGCTTAGAGGCCCAAAACCAATGTCTATCCTTTGTCCTACATACACTCATGTAATCTGGATGTATGTATAAAATATATATGTTATAAAGATAAAAATCTATCATGCCCCCACATTGAATATCTAAACTATAACTAAGAACTTCTCATAGGCCCAAAACCAATGATTGTCCTCTATTCTACACATTTTCATATAGTCTGGATGTATGTATAAAGTCTATATGTTGTGAAGATCAAAATATATCATACCCTAACTTTTAATATTTGAAATGGAAATGAGAAGTTCTTGAAGGATGAAAACCAATCTATGTCCTCTATCCTACAAAAACCCATGTAGTCTAAATCTGAGTAATATAATTGACCAACTAATACAAATAGCCATGTGGTCCAGCCTAGTGACAACCTAGAAACTGTGAACATAGGATTTTAATAAGGGGAGATTGGTATTATGTTAGTAAACAAAATAAAAATATCACACTAATAGATAACACATTAAGCCTATCTCAATAGGGGAGATTAGTTAATAAAACAAAAATATAAAACACAACTAAAAAATGAAAGGAAGACCTTTCTTCACCTTCCTTGGATTCTCCAAAATTCTTATTGTAGTGTCTTTCTTAGTTTATGTTTATGAAGTCTGCATCAATGAAGTGTGTCTACCTCCATTTCTCCTTGGCACCTTGTTTGGATTTGATTTGGCTTGGCTTGGCTCAACATTTGGGCATTATAACACTAAGCTAAAAATATTTTGAATGCACTTGGGCATTATAAGTTTGGCATAAAAGATATTTAAAATTCAATATGTAAGGCCTCCTATTTATATATATTTTGGAATGATTTATAATCAACCTAAACCATCCATCCTAACATGAGGATGTGTGGTTAGGGATTAATTCAATTATGTAATTAAAATTCATAAATAAGCTCATCATTATTTGGGATAAAGGGGCATTAACTAGGCATGGAGGGTCTTAATGAGGCATGGGAGGCATTAATTTAGATATTTATGGCATTTATGACTTGTGGATGCAACCCCATAGGATGATGTCATTTGATGATGAAGTTAATGACAATCAATTTCTAAAAAATATTTATTCAACAAGTTCCATGGAGAATTAATTTAAGATATTGATTTGGTTTAATCAATCTTAAACATGATTAGTCAGCTTTGATACAAAACCTTGATAATTCATGCACAAATTAATCAAATTGGTCAAAATGTCATATTATTGGCTCAAAATTTTACTAGATTGGAATTGAAAGTCAATGTTAGATGCATTTGAACCACTATCCCATTTAGAATTTTATCAATGTAAAATAATAAAGGCATGTGTCTCATACAATAAATTTGATAGAAAAGAGAAATCCAGAGTACCCAAGTGCAAAATTGGTATTTTGAATTGAAATGATTTGATTAAAGTTAGCTAGCCCATAAATTGCATTGCCCCATTCAGAGATACTTTGGTCAAAATCAATAGTTGAATATGTCAGTTTTAAAGCTTTTAATGTGTTTTGGTGTTTTAAGCCTATTGCGTGAATATTTTATTACCAAAAAAATGGTTATTTCAACCATAGTATGATGATATAAAATCTCTCCTCAAGACAAGGAGAGACTCCCTTTTATTGTTAACTAACACAACAATTAATTATTTACACTTATTTACAATAATTTTATCATAGTGAATGTTGTCATATCATCTAATTCTCTTTTTTTTTAATTGATGTTCAATCATAAAATTTCTTCCATTATATGTGTTATACTTTGAAAATATAAGATCACTTGATGAACCAAATATAATTGATATTTAGATTTGTTAGCCAAAAGATTAATAAGAATAATACTAGTAGAGTAAACTTAAAAGATAGAACAAAGTGCAGCCCAAACTCTTCACCTTAATTCCAACAAAGATTAAAATTATCAAAGAAGAATAACTGGTAGCCCTAAGTCTCCTCAGTAATTCACTTTCAATGTGAATAGAAACCCATTAACTAAAACGTACCTCAAAGATTCCAAAATCAGCTTCCTGGTACCTTCTATTTTATAGAAATTTTGCACCACAATTCACTCAAATTAGAAAAAAAATTCAATGGAAAAGACAAAAGAACATTCCCAATACACCAAAAGTATATTTCAATGCAAATTTTGAAAGATCACTTAATTTTATTATATTGAATTAATTTTTGATTTACAATATAAACAAAAAGTTTCAAAATTGTTTCTCAATTCATCAGTAGTTCCCCTCTATAGCAATTGGTGATCCTTTCTACAAAGAGCATCCTCCTATTTATAGAGAGGAAATGTTGTTGAATTGAGAAACAATTTTGAAATTTTGTGTTCATATTGTAAATCAAAAATTCATTCAATATAAGAAAAACAAGTGATCTTTCAAATTTTGCATTTAAATAGACTTGTGTATTAGGACTATTCTTTTGTCTTTTCCATTGCATTTCATTCTGCTTTGCAGTGCAAAATTTCTATAAAATGGAAGTTGCCAAGAAGTTTATTTTGGAATTTTTGAGATACTTTTTAGTTACTTGGTTTATGTTCACATTGAAAGTGAATTATTGAAGAGACTTTGGGCTGCCAGTTATTCTTTTTTGATAATTTTAATCTTTATTGGAAATAAGGTGATTACTTTGGGATGCACTTTATTCTATCTTTTAAGTTTACTCTGCTGATATTATAAGTGTTAATATTTTGGCTAACAAATTTGAATATCCATTATATTTGTTTCAACAAGTGATCTTAGATTTTCAAAGTATATCACAAAGAAAAAAGGAAGTTTGTGATTGCATATCAATTATTAAAAAAAAGAATTGGATGATATGACAACACCCACTATGATAAAATAATTGTAAATAATTAAGTGTTATGTTAGTTAACAATAAAAGGGAGCCTCCCCTTATCTTGAGGAGAGATTTTATCTCATCATACTATGGTTGAAATAACCATTTTTTTGGTAACAAATTATTCCCCTGATAGGTTTTGGTGATGTTATTGGGGATAAGAACAAGAAACTGAGCTCTACACTCATTCAATTGACATAAGACCAACACCTTGTTGTTTGCTATTGTTTTGTTGTAGTTTATCTTTTTTTTTTGATTATTTTCATGGTCTGGCAGAATAAAGATACACTCATGGTCAAAGGGAAGAAATACATATTGATCCAACATGTGAGTTATTATAAAAACACAACTTTGATCTTTTATTAGCACGTGCAAGATCACCTCTTTATTTTTCAATAATTTTTCCACCTTCTAATACATGATCTCCTACTCTAGGAGAAGGTTCCAATGTTTATAGAGTTTCACCTATTTTTCCTTTGTAAAGATTAGTCATACCTCTATACAATCCACAAAGAATGGCTAATCAAGTTCCATGGGGGACTGATTTTGGTCCATTAAATTTAACTCCTCTATCTCATAAACTTCTTTGTGATTCACAACAAATTTTCCCAAAGTTCTATGTCAATGAAAAACAACATTCAGATGAACATATTACCACATTCTACATTGTATGTGGAGTAATTGGAGTGAAACATGAAGATGTTTCTATAAGATTATTTTTAGAAACACTCTAAGGCATTGTTACTTATTGGTTTTATCATCTTGAAATCATAACTATCAACAATTGGGTAACACTTAAAGCTAATTTCGAGGTAAGGCTCAATCCTAAAGAAGATGCTCATGTCTTGTTATCTCAGATTACACAAAGGAAAAAAGAGCCACATGAACCCATGCGTGAGTTCATGGTAAAGTTTAACAAGCTGAGGAATAGGATTTTAGTAGTTGCTCAACCTACACATGTGAATATAAAGTTTTTATTCATCAATTATCAATTATCAAAAGTAAGTTTTCTTTTATAGCCCTAACTGATCTTGATGCTACTCAAAGTTTAGCCACTAAAGTAGAAGATGATTTGATTTTGGTAGGGAAGGTGAGAAATAATTCCATTAAGCTTAGAGGGTAGCCTTCAACAATTTCATATCCTACTAGCATTGTGGATCCTGTGGTTCAAATACTAGCAAATGAATTTTTATCACTCAAAAAGCAAATGTCTCAAGGTATGTCATTTTACCCATACAAGGATGTTCCAAGGAGGACATAATAAAATGATTCTAATTATTCCAACAATGTTGTATGAAATCAAAACTAGAATAAGCTTTCTCCACCACAAGCAAGGCTTACATTAGAGGCACCTCTAAATAATTTAGTAATCAATTGGTAGGAACCCAAAATCGATGAAGTTCTAGAATTAGAATATGTTGTGGAAGAAGATACAACTTATTTCATCAGAGGTGAAGAAGGAGATGTTGGTGACTCTTATATCAAGTTTTTAAACTTTGAAGAAGAAGAAATTGAACAAGAGGGAGACACACATGTAGAATATTATGCCATCTTTACCCATTCTCAAAGTTAGTTAAATCAACAACAAAAGGTTGATAAAATAAAATCTAAGGATGAACCATGAAAAGAGATTACAATTGCGAAAATAGAAAATCATTTGCCAATTCAACCAAAGGATATGGTGGTAGACAAATAAGTACATACTCCTCATAATTCTACCTCGTTTCCTTCAACATCTAGACCTAGTGCCCAAAACCTAAAACCTAAAAATGAAAATGTCTTATCTTCCTTGAATACCCTATATCTAGCTTTTGATATCATTGATCATTCCAAGAAGACTAAAATCCAAATGTCAAAGGCTAAGTACATCTAATCAAATCCTAAACAATTTGAAAGACTGAAAATTTTTGTCAAAAGTAAAGGGATAAATTCTGATCAGACTTTAGCTAAGAATATACCAATTGACCCTAAACCAAGACCAAATCAAAATAACTTGGTTGTAACTCTTACATCTAACTCTATCATAAAAAAATCATTCTATCTTTCCTTGTTTGTCAATGGTTATAATCTTAGTAATTTTGTCATTGATTTGGGTGCTTCTGATAATGTGATGCCTGCTAAGGTGGATACTATCTTGGGATTAACCTTGACAAAGAATTTTAGTTATTACTTCTCAATGAAAATCAAATAAGTACCTCTAATAAGAAAAATCAAAGATGGATAATTTGCATTTATTGTATTTTCATAGAAAAATATTAAGAAGAAAATTCTAGTGGTTGATGTTCTAATCTCATATGGAGTTCTATTAGGATGTAAATTTTATAAAGATGTTAGTGGCGATATTAACATGGATTGGTCTAAGGCTAGGATACCTTTAAAGGGTCTTATGTAGAAAATTCATCCAAAAAGACAAGTGAAGTGTACTATGACAAAGACTAAGGATCCAAAAGCCTAAATCCTTTTTAAATTTTTTTGAATGAGTATGTATTTCTTGGGCACATATGAAGATTCAATATATTCAAATGAAATTTTAGAAAAAATATCAGGAAATTGATGAAGCATTCACTTCATATGAATAAGTTTTAGATTTTGAAACTATAAGAGTTGAAAATTCAAATAATGTTTGGACTTTGGATTTTGACAGTAGCTATTCTTCAACTCGATCTAGAGTCAGGATAATTTTCATATCCACAAAAGGAAAAATCTTCCCTTTAAATTTCAAGTTGTTTGATAATACTAATAATACTTTTGAGTATGAAGCTTTGTTGTTAGGAATGAAGGTTACACAAAATAAAGGAATTAAAAACCTTCATGCTCAAGGTGATACTGAGCTAGTCATTTGTCAAGTCAAGAATCTATATCAAATAAAGAATGAAAGACTAAGGCATTCTTGAAATCATGTTTGGGATCACATGGAAAGTTTTGATTCTTTCAATATATTACCCGTTCCAAGAGAATATAATGATAGAACTGATTTATTATCTATTTCAACCACTCTCTTGATTCTTCATAAAGATTTCCAAGGAAAAAAGTATACCATTGAGTTGTTTTTTTGGCCCAGTGTTCCTGATAATGTTAATCAATGGTAGGTTTTCAATAATGATGAGCAAGTCATCTCATTATTAGAGGTGGAAAATTTTAGTGAGTTATATTTTTAAGGAAGTGACTCCACCCCTCAAGAGTCCATCTTTGAAGTTAATGAGGAAACTAGTGAGGAAATATTACAACTAAAAGGGAATAAGAATCCCAAAGGGTTGGTATCTTTGGAGAGACTTTTTTTATAAACATGATCGATTCATTAAATTTTAACAATCAGAATTAGATTCATCTATAAAAATTAAGTAAGTTAATATAGGAACAGAGAGTGACCCCAAGATGACAAATATTGGGAAATGTTGCTAATTAGAGGAAAAAGAGAAGTTGGTGAGACTTCTATTCTGGTACATTGATGTATTAGCATATTCATATGCTAATCTTAAATCTTTTTGACTAAAGGAGGTGCAACATGATATTTATCTCAAACTTGGGTCTTAGCCTCACAATAAAAAACAACAATAGTATAATCCTAAAACCTTAGGTACTATTCTCGATTAAATCCAAAATATGTTGAATGTTAGAATTATCTTTCCTATACATCACTCCACATGGATAGGAAATATTGTTCCTATGAGAAAAATGAATGGAGAGATCCAAATTTATGTTGAATTCCAAAATTTGAATCAATCGTCACTTAAGGATAATTACCCATTGTTGGTAATGGATCAAGTATTACAAATAGTGACTAGTTCATAGATGTTATCTATGCTAGATGGCTTCTTAGGATACAATCAAGTGGAGTTCCATGATGAATATCAACACAAGACAAACTTCACTACTCTATGGGGCACTTTTACCTATCATAAAATGCCTTATGGATTGATCAATGCTAGTGTTACCTTTTAGAGGGCTATGGACTTGGCTATCTGAGATATAATCTATAACTTTACTGTAGCATATCTATATGATCTAACCATTTTCTCAAAAAAGTGCTAAGATCATTGTGATCATTTGTAGTATGTGCTTAAAAGATGCCATGAACATGGAATATCTCTTAATCATAAGAAATACATTTTTGGGGTTACATAAGGTAAGATTCTTGGACATATTGTATGTAAGGAAGGAATTAAAATTGATCTTGAATGGGTCAAGTAAATTCAAAATCTTACTCTACCATTAAGTAAGAAAGGAGAGCTTTCCTTCTTTAGGAAGGCTAATTTCTTATAGAGATTTGTTCCTAATTTTACTATGAAGACACACCACACTGTTGATATGATGAAAGGAAAATCAACTTATTATTAGAACATAGATAGAAGAACTTCTTTTCATGAAATTTAAGAATCAATTTGACATGCTCTAGTTTTAGTCTACCCTGACTATACCACAAACTTCATTATGTATAGTTATGCTTTTGAGCATACCTTATCCATAATATTAGTAAAACCAAATGAAGAGGGGATTGAATCTCCTATAACATTCATGACCTATCCCTTAAAGGCTCATGAAATAAAGTACTCATCTATGTAAAAACATGTGTATGCTATGGTGAAAGTAGTTAAACATTTCAGATATTACATCCTCAATTCTCACACCATTGCACTAGTACCAGATTCTGCCATTAACTCTATTTTGACTCAACAAGAGTTTATAGGCAAAAGAGGTAATTGGATCACTATAATACAAGAATATGATATGGATATCAAGCATAAAAAACTTGTGAATGAAAAAGGTTTGTGTCAACTCATGGTAAAGACCAATTCAGAAGAAGCACCCAATAATGAAGAGGACATAGAAGAAGATCTTCCCATAGTCTTACTTGTAAGCACAATGAATAAATGGTATTCAGATATTGCTATTTTCCTCACATATGGAGAATGTCTAGAATATTTGTCTCACAAAGAGAAAAGGACAATCAATATTAAGGCTAAAAATTTTATCCTTTGGGATAATGGTTTGTATATGTAGAATATTGATGGAATTTTTATAAGATGCATATATAAGGCACAATAAGGTAAGTTGTTGGAATATTTTCATGATTTCGGTTTTAGAAGACATTTTTCAGCCCCTGTCAAGGCTCACAAGATTTTTTGAGCTAGATATTATTGGCCAACACTTTTTCAAGATGCATACACTTGGGTGTGTAAATACGAGAAGTGCCAACAGTTTGTGGGAAAACCTAAGTTAGCATATTTACCTCTCAAGCTAGTAATAATTGAAGAACCTTTTTAGTAGTGGGGTATTGATTTCATTGGTGAAGTGAAACCATTTTCAAGTGAAGCTCATGGGTATGTTCTCATGACTACTGATTACTTCACTAAGTGGGTGGAGGTAATTCTGACCAAACATGCAACTTCAGAGGTTGTTTGAAATTTCCTCAAAAAGAATATCATTACAAGGTTTTGTGTGCCAAATAAAGTTATGGCTAATACTTATACCTATTTCACATCCTAGGAGATGACTCAAATTTTTTTTGAATATGGGATCATTTTGTCTCATACTTCAGACTACTTCCCTCAAGGAAATGCTCAAGTTGAGTAATAATAATTTGGTAACTATCATCAGAAAGTTGGTAGAAGATAATCAAAAAATGTGGCATAAAGCATTATATGATGCATTATAGGATGATTATATCACTCTTAAGTAAGTGATTGGTATGTCACCTATTCAAATTTTGTATGGAATGAATGTAGACATACCCATGACATTAAAGTTTCTCACTCTTAGATTGGCTAGGGAAATTAAAGATGAAACATTTAAAAGATATTTAGACAAGCGTATTATGTACCTTGCTAGCTTTTATCCTTGAATTTAGTAGGCTCAATTCATGGGATAACCCCCACATAATTTGTCTATTTTGTAACATATTATCTCTAAGCATTCAAAATGAGGCTTATATCTACCTCCTTGCATTTATTCTTCCCAATAAATTTTATCTTTTGAGGGAATTTTGCATTCCATGCAATTTGAGGAATTTTCTCTAAACTACACTTTCTTTCTTTTCGTGTTATGTTGAAGAATTTTTCTGACTTTGCATATGTTTTATGCAAAATTAGAGATTTTTTTTGAATTTGCATATGCAATATTGGAGGATTTTTTTGAGTTTTCATATGTACTATCACGATTTTTCTTCGATATTGCACATAGGACCCACCACCTATGCTAATTAATGGGCATTAATTACCACATTTTATATATATTATGACTCATAATTTTTTATTTTTACTATTTATTTTTACCCTCATCATTTTGAGCATGTTCACACTTCCCCTCACCATTTTAAAATTTCTCAAAAATATCCTATCATCATTTTTGTAAATGCCTTCATTTGCATGAATTCTTATTTACATGCATTATAGGTAGGGTTTTCTTTTCTCCTTTATTTTGTCTTATTTTTGATTTGTTTGTGGTTGATTTATTCACCTAGGGTTTTTAATTTTTCATTTTTTCCCCTTTTTAAGTTTTATCTTCTTCACATGTAACTCAAATAAATTTCTCTAAGATGCACCTTTACCTTTTATACTCATGTGCTTTTCAAATAAATTTCTCCAATTAGCACTTTTATTTTTTGCCTTAATGTGCACATTGGAGAATTTTATCTGGAGTGTACATTCCTATTTGATACACTTTAGAGAAAATTCTATGATGTAGATCAAAATTCACCATCAAATGCAAGTTAAATAAAATTATCTGACATGCACAAAATATTGAAGTTGAATGCAAGTCAAAGAATTTTCTTTGACATGCACTTAGCAAGGTAAAAACTAAGTTATACAAATCAGAGAAAATTCTCTAACTTTCATGAAAGATATTTTATTTTTTGAGTTGGACGGAAGTCAAAGAATTTTCTCTGACTTACATCTCAACCATCCAAAATCTTGTGCAGTTTAGAGAAAATTCTCTGAACTACACAACCTTCACCATACCTCATGTAAAAGCATTATTTTTTGTTGATCCTATTTTTTTCTAAGAAAAAGAATAAAAATGGTAACTCTGCATAATCAAATTTTCCTACTTGTAGCTATTTGATCAATGTCAAACATTTCTCTAAGTAAGAAAATAATGAAGCACAAGTATCATGGTTTATTCCCATTATCCATAATTGACTCAAATGTGGACCAAATTAGGGATACCAAGATAGGTCATGTAGACATGGATGAGTTTTTACAAAGATTTGGAAGAGAACCCATTATAACTCATATACATCTAGTACTTAATAATGAAATTCATTTAGCTACTACATTTCCTATATCATCATAGGATTCTAAATTCATCTTGACCATGGTAGTACATTTTGATAAGTAAATCAGATCAATCAAAGATTTAGGGGGTAAGGTGATCATTCACCTTGATGAGGAATATTTTGATAAAAAATTTCACCTCTCCAAGATTGAAGAATATTCATACTTAACTATGGAATAAACTCAAGAATACTATGATAGAGATCTTGAGAAGTGCAAGAAACATATTAACTCCAAATGGCCCAAGACTCCTTAGCCCACCATTACTAGATGGCCCAATTATCTATATCATAGTGAATATCTAGATGAGATAGGAGTTGTGATTACTCTCCTCATTAAAGTGAAAGGGTTGTCAAATTCAAACATTTTACAAGAATGGATGTATCAATACATTTTGATTATCAAAATGAACAAGCAAAAGATATTTTGGGGTACACAAATCAGTGATGTTATTTGTCATCAACTCACTGAGGTGGTTTATTCACTCAAGTTTTACATGAAATCATATCTTGTGTATGTTGAAACTAGTATGAAGTCTTTCTTAGGTTTAAATTCTATTGGTGAAATGAAAAATGTTCTTGTATATGAGCATTATCCATAACTGACTCTAAAAGAAAACATCAAGCATTACAAGAGAGTTAATGATGCTTTCTTCTAAATATTCATTTATAATTTTGAGAAAGAACTTGAAAAGAAGAGAGTTTTAGATTAGGCATGGGCACAGGTCAATAAGGTTGGATGCATTTTCTTACAATTCCTAAATTTTACCGACATCAAGATAAGAAGATTTGATGAATAGCCTGACATGATACGTAGATAACCAAGTGATAAACTAATAATAATGGACATGTGTAGACAAATGATAAATGTGCATAAAACACAATCAGATACTCATAAAAAAGGTTTCAAATTTCTAATCAATATTGGTCAGTACACAATTTCCACTACTCAAAAGTCTAAGATGATGGAAACTATGTTGTAGTGGATTACACTAAAGAAATTCAAGAGTAGATAAAAATTTGATTATATAATGATGAAGGAGAATCTCAAACATAATATCACCTATATACATAGAATTGAAGATATTTGGGCAAAATGTAAAACTAATGAAGATATAAAGAGACTTGATGATAGTCATCTTACTACTAATTAGATTATCAATTTGGAATAGGAAAATATTCCAAGGGATATGAGGAAAATCAAGTGGCTTCAACTCCTCTGCCTCCCATCTAATGGTCAGTTAAAGAACCCACTTCTATTAGAGATAGATTTCAACCCATTATTACAAGCATTAATGTTTGGTTTGAATCTAAAGGAATTAGTTTCAAACATTTTAAAATTGGTTCTATGGAAGAGTATGATGAAGAGACTATTCAAAAGTGAGAGGAGCTAAGAACAAAAAATAAAGAAGAGACCTCTACTTATAAATAAAAGCCAAAATTTGTATTTGTTAGTAAAGGAAAAAAGAAAAGACAAAGAAGCAAGTGTAAAATAAAGTTCTCAAGTGGAGAAGAAAGAGATATTAGTCACAAGTAAGGCACTATCTTAATCAATAATGTCACAAGTATCTCAGCCAGTGCTTCAATAGACTATAAAAATAAAGACTACTCAATCAAAGGTTCTTTTGACTAAAGCTTCTCAAACCATGGTTTCACAAGTAACATTTTCCATAGTTCTTCTTGTAAGTACCAATGTTAAAGTTGATCATGTTCCTTCTCAAGTTGTTCATTCACATCTACCTTCACCTTCTAGTGTCACAATTTTTCAAGTTCCTTCACAACGTACACTAGATCAAATTTTGGATTCATTGTTAGAACTACCTAGTCCTTCAAATTCATTGGGATCCCTAACTAATTTTTATTTCACCCAACAAGAAATGGAAAAATTTATGTCTATACCTTCTTCAGAGGCAAAAACTTGGCTTCATGTCACTCTAGTGTCCAAAATGTCAATAGGAACTAAAGTGATGATTAATCCAACCCAAACCTCACCTATTATTACTACAATCCCATTAGTGTCTACCCCATTACCAAATACCTCTATCAGACTACCTTCCATTCCAATTACTTCACAATCCATTTTTCCTCCCCAAGTATCCAAAGCTATAACATCCTCTACATAAGGAGATCCATCTCCTCTTCCTCCTTAAATAGCATCAAAAATACCTAAGAGTAAGAAGAAAGTAGTGGCATTGCAAGCCTTTAATTTTGGTCAACTTATGCCAATAAATCCAAAAACAACAAATAAGGACAAAACTATGTCAAGGGTGATATTTGAATCTGGGCACACATATGCCAAAGTTGTTGTTCCTCCTAAAGATAAAAATATTAAAGATATTAAAGTGTTTGAATATGTAGTAGGACAATAAATCTTGGGAAACAAACCCATGAAAGTACAAAGGAAGATATGTAAGTAACAATAGCCTCCTTGATCGAGAGATATGATAAGGATAAGAAGATCAAGGATCAACTAAAAGTACAAGTAGAATAGCTAACCTCTATTTTACTAAAAATCACCCAACCTTCTAAGTCTATTGATCCTATTGTACATGAAAGTACTAAAAATTCCATTCAATAGGCTAAGAAAATTAAATCTCAGGGTTAGGTTATCAATGCCTGGATTGAGAGATTAACAACATAGGGTACTCAATGGTTGCATTATACCATTGGATTTTTTAAGAACCTATGCGATGTAAAAAAAGAAATTTAGTAAATAATTAAAATGCTCACTAAAAATTTGGAATTGACTAAAAAAGGATATTAATACATGTACTTAGGTACGTAGATTTAAATTGGAGCTTTTGGTTGAGCAAAATGTCATTCTAAATAGGAAAATGTTCATTAAATATAGGGAAGTTATGAAGAATAAAAGAGTTCACAAGAATCTAGTTAAAGATCTTAAAGAAGATGAAGATATGTGTAATAATAAGATGTTAGATCTTGCAGAGAAAATTGGAGAGCTTCCTTGCCAAGTTAAAAATGACTCAAGAAATTCTTCCTGTGAAGACTATTATTTAAGAATTTACATCTTTGCTCCAAAAAAATATTGAAATAGGTACTGTCATGATAAACTCCATTGATAAATTGATTAAATTTTAGGTTATTTGGATAAATTAAAAATAATCATAGACAAAAGCAAAAATTTGCCAGTTAACTTTGAAGATTCAATCACAAGGGTACTTTCCATCTCCAAAAGTACATCTGACGCAAATAATTGTGAGGTCCAAACTATATGAAAGAGATGTGACAAATTTTTAGAGAAGAATGAAAATTAACAAATTCTCGTGTCTAAGGACACTTAGTTTACTTTTGTAGCTTTTCATATGTAATTTTTTTAGTATAATTTATAAGTAAGAAAAGTACATAGTCCTAAGTCAAATAGGACTCAGTCAATGAATAAGTGAATGTATTTATTTTTTTCCTAATTTTTTTCATAGTTCACCTCTATAAATAGGAGGATGCTCTTTGTAGAAAGGATCAACAATTGATATAGAGGGGAAATACTACTGAATTGAGAAATAATTTTGAAAATTTGTGTTCATATTATAAATCAAAAATTCATTCAATATAAGAAAATCAAGTGATATTTCAAACATTGCATTGAAATATACTTGTGGTGTATTGGGAATGTTCTTTTATCTTTTCCATTGCATTTTTTTCTACTTTGAGAGAATTGTGGTGAAAAATTTCTATAAAATAGAAGGTACCAGGAAGCTGATTTTGGAATCTTTGAGGTACTTTTTAGTTACTAGGTTTATGTTCACATTGAAAGTGAATTACTAAGGAGACTCTAGCTGCCAGTTATTCTTCTTTGTTAATTTTAATCTTTGTTGGAAATAAGGTGAAGACTTTAGGCTGCACTTTATTCTATCTTTTAAGTTTACTCTGCTAGTATTATTCATGTTAATCTTTTGGCTAACAAATATGAATATCGGTTATATTTAGTTCATAAAGTGATCTTAGATTTTCAAATTATATCACAAATAATGGAAGAAATTTTATGATTGAACATCAATTTTGAAAAAAGAGAATTGGATGATATGACAACACCCACTATGATAACATTATTACAAATAAGCGTAAATAATTAAGTGTTGTGTTAGTTAACAATAGAAGGGATCCTCCCCTTATCTTGAGGAGAGATTTTATCTCATCATACTATGGTTAAAATAACCATTTTTCTACCATTTTGTTGATATTAAAATATTCACCCAATAAAGCCAAAATGTGTAATTTGGTGGGAATTGGTCAAAAGCCTGATTGAAGGTTATTGGTGACTACATTTAGGTGTCTAAAATTTGCCCTTATTTAAGATGATGTTGAAAATAGTAGGCAAATCAATGTCTTCTCAAATAATGATATATGATATGTATGACAAAAAGAAGATGATGGTTGAAAAAAATCTCCAAAGAGTGTTTGGGAAGCCTATGATGATGCCCCCTTGAGGGAGTGGCTATCACATTTGTTGATGGATAGTCCTTCAAAAAGAAGCAAGAAGAAAGGTGGAATTAATTCATGGTTAAGATTAATCCAAATGAGAAAATTCTTCCATGCATTAACTTAAAAATTATTACTAATTTTCTCAGAGATGGTTATAATTAGGAATAAAAGTCAAAATAATGATTTACCCATAGGCGATTATAATCTTTAAGAGGACCTGGATTGGCTAAAGATTATTGTGCCCTAGTTAGGGATAAATAGTAAGCATAACTTAAGGATATAACCTAGAATATAGATTCAATTTGAGTTGGTGCAAATGTATACATGATGGTCTAATGACTAAAGAAGCCAAAAATAATTAGGAATGTGAAGATGCACAAAATGATGAAAGGGATGGGTAAAAGAATAAGAGTAGATCATTGGAAAAGATTCAATTATACCTATTAATGTAGAGATGCTCATCCTTATTAGCAATGATACAAATATAATGGTCAATGGGTTGATTTGATCAAGTGTAGGATGGAAGGATATGCCAAGGTGCCAAGGAGAAACTTCTATAGCTCCATTACTTGTAGACCTTCTTGAAGCCGATTTTTAATGTAGCATGTGATGGTAGGAATCATGATAGAACGTCATGAAGAATATCCCAAAATATTCATAAAGACTGACTCCTGATCCATTAAACACTAAAAAATATTACACTAATGATAATCAACATGATGATAATACTAACATATGAATATGGATAGACTTAAGAATAATGTGCTCAAAGGAATCACCCAACAAACACATATATATTGAGTCAAGGCAATAGTGCTAAAAGAAAACAAATAAGCAAGTGAACAAACAAACAAAGAAATAGAAAAAAAAATGAACAAATAATTAAATTGAAATAAATAAATAGAAATCCTAAAAACAAAATCAAAATAAATCATCCTAACAATAACTTTACCCTGGTAGGGTGGATCGAGGATAACTGACCAGGCATAGACAGGATAAATGTTTTTGGATTTTGAAATATTTGAATTGTTTTGGTATTTTGAGGTAGTTTAACTCATTATATAATGACAATATACCTACTTGAAAAATAATGAGACCATTTGGCTTAGGTTTCTTGTAAAATGTGAGAGCATGGCTTAGGTTGCTCATAAAACGTTAAGAATGTGGCTTAGGTTACTTGTAAAATGGTGAGTGTGGATTAGGTTGATAAAAAAATGGTGAGAGCATGGCTTAAGGGGACTGAGGTGACCTCAACATTAATTTAACATGGAATACATAGTCTCAAAATGACCTCAAGGCACATTAATTCCATTCACACAAAAAAGTGAGGAAAAACCAACTAGGTCCCAATAAGTTCTCAAATCTAGTAAATGGCTAGTCAAATGAAAATAGTAATGGTAAGGTGATGTGTCAATGCATTATAAATAAATGTTTCCCCTAGTTTTCCCATAGGTATTTATAACTAAGATATAAAGGATAAGATCAATGATACTAATTTTTCCATAGGTGGTTATAATTAGTAGCAAGACTGGTGATACACTGATTTGCCCATAGGCATTTATAATCAGGCTCACATAAACTAAATTGATATAGGATAGAAGATGAAATATATCTTGCTAGATTAGTTGTCACACTAGTTTCATAGACTATCACTATAAACATGGATTGGATTCATTGTTGAAACTTTATTGGAATCCCCTCACAAAAGGTGAAGGAAGAATCAAAGTAACCAAGATCAAAACAAGATTAGATAGGATGACTAAAATAGGCTTTAGTCTAGATAGGAATGGAATGATAAGATGAAGTGGAATTTCTTTAGGATAATTATGGTTTATAATAAATTGGATAAAATGGTAAGAGGGTTTCCCCTAAGTAATAAGGTGAATAGCTAGGTATGCAATTATTGACCATTTTTTGGGTCTAACAAGCCAAAACATGGTCCCCTTCTTCCTCTAATGTTTTAGGCCATTTCATTTTTGATTTTGCACAAGTCTAGGAATCTACAGACTCTACAAGTGGAATTTTTATGGACTCTATAGGTTTTTATGGACTCAGCAGGGTTTGATTTTCTATGGACTCAGTAGGGCTTTGTTTTTCTATGGACTCAGTAGTGAGTTTTTTCTACGAAATCTGCAAGTGTAATCTTTGATAGATGAAGAACCAGTTCAGAGAGTGCAAGGTTTTGAAAAGCTTCTTTGGACTCTTATCTAAAGAAATTCATAAGGAAAGAGGGCTAAAATGGTTCAGAAGACACTTCTCCTTAAGGTTGGAAGAGTGGTTCAATGACATAATCTTTCTAAGAATTAGCACCTTTAAACTGTTGAACTAGTTCAATGCCTTTGGTTCATCGCTTGGTTCAATTGGCAGGTTCATCACTTGGTTCAATCACCTTGGTTCAATCGGTAGGTTCATCATTTGGTTTAAACACTCAGTTCAATTAGATGGTTCAATGAGCTTGGTTTAAAGGCTTGACATGCAGTGTTGAATTGTTGAACCAATTCAATGAATTGGTTCAACAGTTGGTTCAAGTGGGAAAGGTTCAAAGGCTTCGTTCAATAAAGGCTTGGTGCGCAATGTTGAACTTCTGAACCGTTAAACCACGATTGGTTCAATGGGTTAGTTCAACAGCTTGGTTTAAGGGGGCATCCCAAAGTTAAAGGGCAAGTGCCCTTACAGAGGGTAGTTCCAAGTTTAAGAGCCCTTGTAAAAGGCAGGAAGCATTTCAAAGGAAAAGAGCCACAAAGTTAAGTTTTCTTTAGACTTAGCATTGAAATGAATTCCTTCAGACATTTTGTCTAAATGAATTTAGAGGAAGGCCACTAGCCCAAAGCAAAAGACTTGGGGAAGTTAAAGTGGCCAATTCCTGTAGACTTTTTGTCCATGAGAAAAAGCCTGAAGTAAAAGAGACCCATAGAGAAGGCCGAAAGACAAAGGTTGCCAAAGGGTAGGTACCCTTGTCGGAGGCTCTCGCTAGCTAATTAAAGGGTACCTCCCTAGAGCTGAAGGGACACTTCC
The DNA here is from genome assembly GCA_037957365.1 of Torreya grandis. Taxonomy (NCBI): domain Eukaryota; kingdom Viridiplantae; phylum Streptophyta; class Pinopsida; order Cupressales; family Taxaceae; genus Torreya; species Torreya grandis. The sequence continues at coordinate 866,113 of JARHVA010005725.1, forward strand.
CTTTTGGGAGGGTCTGAAACAAAGGAAAAGGCCAAAGCAAAAAAGCCAAAGGAAAAGTCCAAGTGATGATAGGTGTGCAAATGTCAAATTTAAGATGGTAAAATAGGCATTAGTTTTTAAATGCTTACACACCAACCATGGAAAGAGCCCAAGGAATGCAACAACTAGCTAGAAGATCGCCCCTGAGGGTTGAAGGAGTAGAAGGAGACAAAGCAGGAAGAAGACAAGGAGCCCAGAGAATAAAGAGAGAAAAGTGCCAAGTGTAAGAATAGGTAGATAGCCCAAGTGGCAAAGGGAGGCACTGATTCAAGAAGTTACTCCAATAGGTGATACAGTGCCCAAAAATTGATTAGTAGGAGGCTAGAATAGCTAACAATGTAACCCATTTTTATTCATTTCACATTAATGAGCAGACAAACTACATAATCACCTTGAAGAAGTGGTCTTTCAATAAGACAAACGACGTGGCTCATAATTTCTCATTGATGTTTAAGTGGCTTGCTCTTCCTAATGACCAGAGTGTAAATGGGTCATTGGTAAAAAGGGGTGCCAAAAGGCCTCCTTTCTTCTTCTATATATTAGAGACTTGTCATTTGAAAAATCATCTTCCACATTTGTAAGGTGAAGCCCTAACAAATTTTCACCTAAAATGAATGAACACATTTTTACCTCTATTTTGGTTAGATATCTCTGTGTGTGTCTGAGTGTCAGTTTATGTTTAGTCATTGCTTCCTAATGCTTCCATAGGCTTAACACCAACACACCTAGTGTCTATAAGGTGCCATTCTTGTAGGTGATAATGAGAGCTATATTTGGAAGTGTAGAGACAGAAGAAGCTACTATACAGTGTGCCTTCCCACAGTACCTTTGGTGAGTCTCTATTTTCTATGTGTTCTATTAAAGCCTCCCCATTAAGCTTCTTGTAACTTGGTCCTTCTACCAGTTTGAAGTGTACGTATGTGTTTATCTAGCTTCAAGTGTGAGTGTGAGTAGGTCGAATCATTTTGGTGTATCACCTCTTTTAGAGTAGTTTTGTTTTCCTATAATCCTTCTCCCTTTTCACCCCCCATTATATATCTATATAACTATATTAGCACTTATTGGAACAACTCAAATGCATCAAAGGGAGCTAGCCCTTACCTAGAGAATCTCCCCTCCAACTTTGCTAGTCCCACAGGTGAGAGGGGAGTTTCCATTTTGACGTGTGGAAGGTAGGATCTCGGCCTCCTATCCTAGGTGCAATCTACTGTGTCAATAGTTTTTGGCATGCCCGGTGGGACACAATTTTTACACTTTGTAAAGTTTTAGGATTGATGCTGATCTTATTACAGAAAATTAACTTACTTTTAACATTTGGTGACTCCTCTAGTAAGAACTTCATTTTTAATCAAAGACCAGTCTAATTCCTATGCCTAAAGTCACCACACACTCTACTTCTAAGGGTGTTCCTTTCAACTTCATTTAGTTGCCTTTAAACTTAGCAAAAAGACTGAGGCTTGAGAGGACCCATCCTTATTCATCAAACCACCTTCCCAAACCTACTGTAAGGAACACATACGCAGTAGGGCCATAGTTACATCTTGTCATAGCAATGGCATTACCTTTTGTGACTTTTCATGGTCAGATCCCCTTGAATCTCCAATGTTATGACCCAATTCTAGGTGCAGCCCTCAAAAGTGTGCCTTCCTTTGATGGAGAGGGGCCCATTATAGTCATCAAACACATCAAAAATATTGCTAACCTTTGCAATATTCACAATGTCACTAAGGAAAATATTGCAATCAGATTGCTGGCATTGTCTCTCAAGGGCAAAGCTCTTGACGGTATGGGACTTTGACTATAAATTCAATTAGTTTCTAGAATGAATTGGGCACTCACTTAATGGACCATTTTAGAGAAAAGAGTAACCACCTCTCACTTGTTGAGCAACTAACTACCATGAAGAGAGCCCCACATGAATACATGCAAGATTTCAATGCTTGATTTCAGAAGACATGGGATAGAATCCCCATTTTGGTAAAACCTACTCCTAGCTATGCTTTCCTATATTACTTAAGAGCATTGAATAGTGATATCACTGTTATGATAAAATCCATGGGAGGACATGTGATGCCTGCCACTTATGACATAGCCATAGCAGTTGAAAATTGCTTAGTGCAGGCTAGGAAGATAGCTCCTAAACCCCAAATTCCACTTTTTCCTAAAATGCTACCTCCAATTCAAACCACTGATCCCACATTAGCTCCTCTGTCTCGCATTGAAAAACTAGTTGTTTCCCCATCCAATGAGCTTCATGAAGTTAATAGTCTGTTGCAAAGTATGTCAAATGAACTTGTGGCTCTTAAAAGGCAGTAAGCTCAAAGCAATAGACCAAACTGAGGATACCAGCAGTATGGCCAAGCTCCTAGACCCCCTTTCCAAAATTACAATCAAGGATAGGGTCAGCTTACTTAGACCAGACATTTTCAAGGCTACAACCTAGGTGCCCCTTCATCATCTAAAGTCATGGTGCCCATTCAAAATAATCTGGTGTAGGAACAATCAAGTTGTTCAACCATGGGATATGGTCATGAGCAAGCTATTTATATAAATGAGATGATGGGTTATTGCCCAAACATGTAATAAAATTAGGCAGTCACCCATTCCCAAGTCTTTGAGGCTCCAATGCAACACAACATGAGTAGCAGTTAGGCCCAGCCTAATTCTACACTCATGAATCATCTAGAAGGAGAATTCTTTTAAGTCAATTATGTGGGTGCTATAGACAATCAAGCTGACTGTGTTTCAGCCAACACAAGATTCAAGAGAAGGGAAATGGAAGAAGCTCAAGCTACTACCCAAACATCAGCAACACCTTCTTCATCACACACAAATCAAAAAGTCTCGAGCTTTAGATCACTGGTTGTACCTCTAGCTCCTCGACTTACCCCTTAGGCTGTACATAATTCCAAAGAAATTTTGAAGGCAACCCTTGAGTCAATGTGGTTGACCAGATGAAGAAGATACATATGAACATATCCTTGTGGGATTCACTATCAATACTGGGGTAGAAAGACATGATGCAAAAGGAATTACATGAACTAGATGAATGAGCTGTCCTAGTAAAAGCTGATAACATTTTGATGATGAATGGACAACCTTCCACCTTAGGTCAGACCCAAAAAGAAGAGAAGGCTCCTCCTTTTTATGTATCCCTAGTCATAAGAGATTTCTTGGTGCATAATTGCATCATTGATAGTAGAGCAATCACCTCGATGATTCTGAAATGCATAATCGACAAACTAGGCTTGAAATACAAAGAAATGACCAAGGGAATCCTACAGCTAGATGGAACTCTAGCAAAGACAATTGGGGTGGTAAGAGGTTTGAGCTTGATGTTGCATGCTTGCCTAACTTTATTAGTTCCTCATGATGTGGTAGTGGCAAATGTCCCTCTTGACTTTGCTATATGCTTATCCAGTGATTTTACATCCAAGATAGGTGGTTACTTAGCAGCTAATTGGTCTTATCTAGTTTTTAGAACCAAGTATGGGACTAAAGTCAAGATTAAATCCAAACCACTCCATAGAGATCATCTGGAACCTTACTCACTCAAGGAAACCAATGTTAGCTATGCCATCATTGACCAGGAAGAGTTACAAATAGACCAATCTCCATCCTCTACCCTTGAAGGAGTTGCAGACCTACTCTTAGATGAATGGGGAAGTGACAACTTTGAGCATGATCCCTACAAATTCATAGAGGAGGTGGGCCTTGGAATTTATTGCATGCATGAAGAGGATACTTTTATACCAAATTTGATGAAGGCCAGCCAAGAGAGTTTAGGTCTATAGTAGCTATTCTTTGGTGGTTCAAGGAGTAAGTTGGGAGCTGGTGGTGGAGCAATGTTGGTCTCTCCTTCAAAAGGGAGGTATTTTTCAGCCTTCTAGTTCCAATTTTATTGCACATGCAATGTTGCAAAATATTAATCCCTCATCCATGGCTTGGAGTGGGTGAGGAAAAGAGAAATCAAAGAGCTGTAATTATTTGGTGATAGCGAGCTGATTGTCAACCAAGAGGCTAGAATTTGATGAAGAGTTCTCTACTAAATCCCTACAAACATAGGTTATGGGACTTAGTGTAAAATTTCTTTGCCTTCAATATCACCTCCATTTCTAGAGAACAGAACAAGTAAGCAAATAGGCTAGCAGTAGTTGGTGCCCAATTCGATATTGCTCAGGAAATAGGCCGAGACCATAGCTCACGTCACTTGAAAGTAGTGATCTAGCCCTCTATACCTGATAACATCACCAACTAGTAGGTTTTCAATAGTGATTAGAAAATAACACTTTTCTTGTAAGAAGAAGCATAATTCACTGCAAAAAACTAGGCAATGCTATAGTATCAATATGGCAGCCAAATTGTTCAACTAAAGAACAGTAAGCTTCCTAAAGGTTTGGTCACACTAGAGAGTATCTTCAATGGAGATGGCCAATTAAGAAATGACAAGGTGTACATTGCAATAAAGGAGGAGCACCATGAGAAGGTGGAAATTTTCAAGGACAAGCTGCTTGCACATGGGAAAGTGTGCACAAACCAAGAAAGGCAGGCCTTCATCTTGTTGTGCCAAGAATTTGCTGATATCTTCACTTGGGAGTATAGTGATTTGAAGGGTTTTGACCCAAGCTTGGCCCAGCATACCATTGAGCTAGAAGAAAGTGCCAAGCTAATCAAGTAGAAGCATAGGCCTATTAACCCAATGATTGAGCCTCTCATGTGGAAAGAACTCACCAAGCTAATTGAGTCTAAGATAATATTTCCAATCAAACACTCTTCGTGGTTGGCCAATCTTGTTCTCATTCAAAAAAAGAATAGGGAGATTAGATTGTGTGTCAATTTTAGAGATCTCAATAGAGTCTCTTTGAAAGACCATTATCCTCTCCCAAGCATGGATCAGATCCTTTAGATGGTAACAGGTAGTGAGCATTTCTCCCTCCTGGATGGGTATTCAGGATATAACCAAATTTTGGTGCAAGACTGTGACCAACATAAGACAACCTTCACAACCAAGTGGGGAATGTTTGCTTATAGGAAAATGCCTTTTGGACTATCTAATACTGGTGCCACTTACCAATGAGCTATGGATATGGCCTTTTAAGGCTTGATAAATAAGACTGTGCTATTATATCTTGATGATGTGATAGTTTTCTCCAAGGAAGTGAGCCAACACATGAAACACCTAAGGCAAATCTTTGAGAGCTATAGGGAGTTTGGTATCTCTCTCAATCTTAAGAAATGTGTGTTTTTTGTCCATGAGGGGAAGCTCCTTGGTCACATTATTTCTTCAGAGGGTTTGGCTATTGATCTAAAGAGAGTTCACTCCATCCTAGAGTTATCCTTACCTAAGCACAAGAAAGGCCTGCAAAGTTTCTTTGGTAAGATAAATTTCATACGGAGATTTATCTCAAATTTTGTAGAGATGGTCAAGCCATTGACCTCTATGCTGAGGAAGGGTGAGGAGTTCACATGGACAACACAAAGAAAATACATTTTTTAAGAAATCAAGTAGGCCATAGCCTGCGCTCCTACTTTGATCAGCCCTAACTTCACCAAAGATTTCAACCTCTACACCTTCGGTAATGAAGAGGTAATCTCTGCCATGCTTACCCAAGCAAATGATGATAACTTTGAGTAGCCAATTTTGCATTTTTTAGACAAGGCCTAGAAGGTTTTGAAGTCAGATACACATATGTGGAAAAGCAAGTCTTGGTGGTCATACAGAGTCTAAAGAAATTTAGACACATGCTATCTAATAGCAAAATCCACCTCATGATTCCACATCCTAGCATCAAGGATTTTTTGGTCAATCAAGACCTAAATGAGAAGAGAGCAAGGTGGATCACTAAGGTGATGGAATATGATGTAGATATCAAGATCACCAAACTAGTAAGAGGGAGAGGCCTATGTGAACACCTCACTGTAGACTTTAAGCAACAAAAGGAGGATAGTTTACTAATCCTTGATGCAGATATAGTAGAAGAACTAGCTTTCATGAAAGATTGGACATCAGACGTGAGGCATTTCCTTCTCATTGGTGAGTGCCCACACTAACTTGACAAGACCAAGAGATGGTATTTTAGACTCTAGTGTCTCCCTTATGCCCTGATTGATGGAGTACTATTTAGGAAGGATCTCTCAAGAGTCTTTTTAAGATGCTTGGACTCAAGTCAGGCTAATAGGGTGCTATCTGAGTTTCATGATGGACTAACTGGTAGTCATTTTACTCCTAGGGCTATTGTAGCAAGAATAATGAGAGCTGGTTATTTTTAGCCTACTCTTTTCAGGGACACCCATGCCTGGGTAAGAAAGTGCCAAAAGTGCATGATTTTTGATGGGAAGCAATGGTTGGCTTCCATGCCTTTATAGCCTATTCAGATGGAGTAACCATTCATGTAATGGGGCCTGGACTTCATAGGGTGATTAATCCTCCCTCCAGTGATGGACACAAGTGGGTCCTGACTACCATGAATTATTTCACAAGATGGGTAGAGGCTATTGCTCTAAAGGAGGCCAATGAAAGTATGGTCCTAAATTTTTATGAGGACCTGGTGGCAAGGTTCAAGGTTCTAGCAACCATAATCTCAAATAATGTGTTAGCTTTTATGGGAACCAAAACAAGTGAATGGGCACTAAGATATGGTATATATCTAAGCACTTCATCCATTTACTACCTATAGGGGATTGTACTAATTTAGTCTACAAATAAGAACTTGATTGGGATCATCAAGTAGACCATGGAGGAAAATTAGAGGACTTGGCATGCCAAGTTGAAAATAACCCTATGGGTAGATAGGGTCACCTCGAAGAGGGCAATTGGCAACTTACCATACACGCTCATCTATGGAAGGGAAGCTAGGCTCCCCATTTCATTCGAGTTGCTAGCCTTGGATCTCACTCACCAGCTACAATTAGAAGAAGGAAATAACATGGAAGTTAGATTATCTGAGCTGATGGAACTCCAAAAGGCAAGGGACCAGGCTATGGCTTCTATGACTAGCCGCTAATAACAAGTGAAGAGACACTTCGATAAGAAATATTCATCAAAAGGTTTCTCTGAAGGAGACATTATCTTGAAATGGGATGAAGACTAAGTTAAGCCTAGAAAGCATGCAAAGTTTGACATTCTATGGAGTGGCCCACCCGTAATAACTCAGTGTAAGCAGCATAATGCATTCTAACTCTCTAGGTTGGATGGTGAAGAACTGTATATCCCATTTAGTGGGATACATCTTAAGCATTACACTGAGCCCTTTCTCCATCATATATATATTTTCCCTTACTTTTCTCTTATTTTCCCTAAGTGCTTTCTAAACATGTTAGTAGTTTTCTTAGCTTTGTGTGTGTTTTCATTTCCTTTTGAGGTAAATCTTTGTGATTGGTTCTAGATTTATCAGAGCTATTGTTGATCTTTAAGTTATAATCTGACCCTGTGCCCAATGGATTTTGAGGCAACTAACTTCTAAGCATAGCAGGCATGCTTCCCCTAGGAGTCACCAATTTATTGACCATTTTTTGGGTCTAACAAGCCAAAAATTAGTCCCCTTCTTCCTCTAATGTTTTAGGTCATTTCATTTTTTATTTTTCATAAGTCCAAGAATCTACGAACTTTGCAGGTGGAATTTCTATAGACTCTATAGGTTTCTACAGACTCAGTAGGGTTTGATTTTCTACAGACTCAACAGGGCTTTGTTTTTCTATGGACTCAGTAGTGAGTTTTTTTCTATGAACTTTTTAGGTGCAATCTTTGATAGATGAAGAACCAATTCAGAGAGTGCAAGGTTTTGCAAAGCTTCTTCAAACTCTTATCTAAAGAAATTCATAAGGAAAGAGGACTAAAATGGTTCAGAAGACACTTTTTCTTAAGGTTGGAAGAGTGGTTCAATGACATAATCTTTCTAAGAGTTAGCACCTTTGAATCATTGAACTGGTTTAATGTCTTTGGTTCATCACTTGGTTCAATCGACGAGTTCATCACTTGGTTCAATCGCCTTGGTTCAATCGGTGGGTTCATCATTAAGTTCAAACACTAGGTTTAATTAGGTGGTTCAATGAGCTTGGTTCAAAGGCTCGATACACAGTGTTGAACCATTAAACTAGTTAAATGGATTGGTTCAATGGTTGGTTCAAGTGGGAAAGGTTCAAAGGCTTCGTTCAATAAAGGCTCGGCACATAGTGTTGAACCATTGAACTGTTGAACCATAGCTGGTTCGATGGGTTGGTTTAATGGCTTGGTTCAAGGGGGAGTCCCAAAGCTAAAGGGAAAGTGTCCTTGTGGAGGTAAGTTCTAGGTTTAAGAGCCCTTGTGGAGGGTAGGAAGCATTTCAAAGGAAAAGAGCCGCAAATTTAAGTTTTCTTTAGACTTAGCGTTGAAATGAATTCCTTCAGACAAAAAGCCCAAAGGAATTTGGAGGAAGGCTGCCAACCTAAAGCAAAAGACCTGGGGAAGTCAAAGTAGCCAATTCCCATGAACTTTTTGTCTGTGAGAAAAAGCTCGAAACAAAAGAGACCCGAAGAGAGGGCTAAAAGACAAAGGCCATTGAAGGGCAGGTACCCTTGTGAGGGGCTCCCAGCGGCCAATTGAAGGGTACCTCCCTATAGCCAAAGGGAAACTTCCATTTTGGGAGGGTCTAAAACAAAGGAAAAGGCCAAAGCAAAAAAGCTAAAGAAAAATTCCAAGTGATGATAGGCACACGGATGTCAAATTTAAGACAGTAAAATAGCCATTGGTTTTTAAATGCTTGCACACCAACCATGGAAAGAGCCCAAGGAATGCAGTGACCCACTAGAAGATCACCCTTAAGGGCTAAAGGAGTAGAAGGAGACAAAGTAGGAAGAAGATAAAGAGCTCAAAGAATAAAGAGAGAAAAGTGCCAAGTGTAAGAATAGGTAGATAGCCCAAGTGGCGAAGGGAGGCACCAATTCAAGAAGTTACTCCAGTAGGTAATACAATGTCCATGAATTGATTATTAGGAGGTGCAAATAGCTAACAGTGCAAACCATTTTTCTTCATTTTGCATTAATGAGTAGATAAACCATGTAATCACCTTGAAGAAGCGGTCTTGCAAGCAGACAAATGGCGCAGCTCATAATTTCTCATTGATGTTTAAGCGGCTTGCTCTTCCTGATGACCGCAGTGCAAATGGGTCACTGGTAAAAAGGGATGCCAAAAGGCCTCCTTCATTCCTCTATATATTGGAGACTTTTCATTTGAAAAATCATCTTCCACATTTGTAAGGTGAAGCTCTGGAAAAATTTTGCCTGAAATCAATAAACACATTTTTACCTCTATTCTAGTTAGATATCTCTATGTGTGTCTGAGTGTCAGTTTGTGTTTAGTCATTGCTTCTTAATGCTTCCACAGGATTAACACCAACACACCTAGTGTCTATAAGGTGACATTCTTACAAGTGACAAGGAGAGTTGTATTTGGAAGTGTAGAGATAGAAGAAGCTACTATACAGTGTGCCTTTCCACAACACCTTTGGTGAGTCTCTATTTTCTGTGTGTTCCATTAAAGCCTCCTTGTTAAGCTTCCTGTAACCTATTCCTTCTACCAGTTTGAAGTGTACGTATGTGTTTGTTTGGCTTCAAGTGTGAGTGTGATTAGGTCAAATCATTTTGGTGCATCACCTCTTTTAGAGTAGTTTTTGTTTTCCTGTAATCCTTCTCCCTTTTCATCCCCCCATTATACATCTATATACCTATATTAGCACTTATTGAAACAACTCAGATGCATCAAAGGGAGCTAGCCCTTACATAGAGACTCTCCCCTCTAGCTTCACTAGTCCCACAGGTGAGAGGAGAGTTTCCATTTTGATGTGTGGAAGGTAGGAGCTCAGCCTCCTACCCTAGGTGCAATCCACTATGCCAATTGCAACAATGGCAAAAGGATATGTAAAAATGATAATAGCATGGTAATAAAATGGTATGGTACATTTTTGGTTCTAGCCTACATATGATAAATGGCATATGATTTTGTTGTTCTTATTAAAGTGGAGATGCACATCTTAATCATAAAATGATATAAATAGAATAATCAATCATGTTAATTGCTACCCCACACCTCATCATAATAGTTGCTCTATCAAGAACTAGATGTAGAGTTTGATGTTGAGAATGTTGTTGTGATCTTTTCTACTCATTGATTCTAATTCCCTAAAGCATCAAATAAGGTATCTTTGTAGCCTCTATAAAGTCAAGTATGGTCATGGATGGTAAATAAGGATAAATAATGGATGATAGGTTTGATTGTGAAATGGAATGGTGGATGATAATGGAATGTGTAGTGGTTGGGAAATAAATGAAGATCAAGACTTTTAGTCACACATAATATTATTGATGCCAAATTTGATATAACTTTGGATGTGGTAGGGTTGAAGACTTATAAATATTCTCTTGATAGGATCACTATGTTTTTTTGTTGTTTGATATTGAGAGTAGATATCATTTGATTAGGTTGTAGATTGGAAGATTTTTTGATTTGATCTTTGATATTATATTCATCAAATAGTGAAGGACTTTTGTGCTTAGCTATTAGTGCCTAATGAGGTTTTCACTAGTGAAGTTATCTTGATTGTTCCATAATTCCTTTGAGAAGGTTTCACTAAAGAACATTGATTTTTGACTTTGATTGTCTTCTATCACTTCCAAAAAAGTTTCACTATAAGATGTTGATTTTGAAATTTACTTATCCCCTAGTGCCTCTAAAAAGGTTTCACTAAGAGAGTGTTATTATGCTATATGAATGTGATCTTGGCCTTCTTGCCCATCTTCAACTACTATATCACCATGAATTTTGTTTAATAATGTGTGATTATGTCAGTCTTAATTGACACTTGTGGGAGATGAGATGTCAATAATATGGCTATGTTAGTTGTTGGTAATGGCATGCGTAATGGCAATGAAATGGATTTTGTTAGCATGATCTTTGTAAAAGATACTAGGAGAACTCATGTCAAATCTGAAGTACTCATCATAAAAAATTATAAAAATATCACAAATGTATTCAAATTGATCTACGAGGCATTCATAACTAATATTGTAATAGTCACAAACATATTATACTTATAAATCTAATTTTGACTCAATGGAGTTTGAATCTGATGTTGAGACTAATGTTTATTCTAATTTTGATGCTAAATTTGACATTGGTTCAATAATATAACCTGACTCTAACTCTGATTCTTCATTTGATGGGTACTCTATTATAATGATGTCTTGTTGAATGGTTGGTATTGGACAAGTAATGACCTATGATGGCATGGTGGGCTCCATAAAAACTAATTTATCAAAGTGAGACTCCTCCATAATGGGAAAAATGTCAAGAGATAACTCCTCAGAGATTGGCTTGCTAATAGGAAGCTTTTGAAAAATAGGCATATGGTCAAGGTAATGATTTTCCCAAAGGTGGTTATAATAATTAAGAAGTGACTTAGTAAATATTGGATCATCAATGTGAGACTCCTCAATAAATAGTATAGGATCAATAGGTGATTCATCATAGGTTGACTTATCACAAATGATGGGTTCAATAAAAGCATCTCAGATTGGTTAGTTCTCTTGGCCTTAGTTTCTAATGAGTTGAAAAATATCATTTTTTAATACAACTTGGTCTTCTAATGATTGGATTGATTGAAGGACGTATTGGCTTGGTTGAGGTGTGGATTGGTTCTAGATGAGCAATGGCCTACCATTAGATAATTGTAGGGTATTAGGGATCATGATTACTCATGTGAGCCAACGGATAAAGTCTTGAAATGGTAATGATAGGGTGGTGTGGATCTTGATTACTCCTATAAGCTAAAGGACTAGGTCCTGGAATGATAATGAGACATTATGGATCTTGATTTCTTACACAAGCCAATGCATCCAAGTTCTCCTCACAAACCATATCATCCCAATCTTGAGTTGGATCATAATCTATTTTTTTAATGTGTTCCATGTAGTGATTATCATAAAGTGGGTATGGATTCATATCTTGAACAACATTATATGTATTTTAGTCTTTAAATTCCTCCTCATAAACCATATCATCCCAATTTATAATTTGATTTGGATTTTGTTGATTTTGACTATGTTCCCCATAAGGAATATTATAGGGAGAATAATATAAATCTTTATAAAATTTATCTCTATAAGGGTTTTGAGTTGAATTTTATGCAACCATTTTATCATAATTTGGATTGTACATGAATCCACCCTAAGTTTAGCTAGACATATACATATAAATGATGAAATCTTTGAAACAAAAAGGCTTATAGTTTTACAAGCTTTAAAAAAATATGTCCAAAGGACAAATGGTTCAAACTTGGTCTAATTTGGTTGAAGGTAGACCTGTATCTCCAACTTGGTCTAAAAATGGAGCTATATCTCCAAAATGGTTTCTGTTAAGATTTACCATAAAATAGTTTAACATCAAATGTCTAATTTCAAATGTCATACACATTAATGGTCAAGCATTTGAATAAAAACTGGCATGTCAAAGGTCTAGATCAAAGTTTTCCAAACAAGGTCTAAACAAGGAAAGCGAAGAGATTTGCTATGTCTTTTATCTAAATGTAGAGTCAAAAGCTAGGCTCAAACAGATTGTGCTAGAACTTTTGGCCAAACAACATCAAAATCTAGGCTTGAAACAAAGTCATTATGTGATTTGATTTAATTTAACAAGTTTGGAAACAACTTTGACATAGACCTAACATGTGGAATAAAATATAAACATGATCAATTGGCATAAGGCATGACACAAAAGGATTATGGATAAATGATGTGTTATTCCAAATAAAGGCACAATCAATGATGAGGATAGGCTTTAAACAAACAACCCATCAATAGTTTTCAAATTTGGGTAATCGATTGACCAAAGTTATGCAACCAAAAAGAGAAATATCCATGTATCAGACCCATAAATTGAAGCCTAAATAAAAATCAGTCAATGTTTGAATCCAAACTTGACAAGGTAAATTAAAAACTCAATGTTGAATACTAGGATTTGACCAAAAATCTAGACAAGATTGGACAACATTATAGCACATAAATAAGGTTCAAATGACATATATGACTTAGTTTGAAACAAATGGGTTTTAGTGTAATGGTAAACAACTTTTCAAACAAATTGAGTAGCCCAATGACATAAGAATGCTCAAATGATATGATCAATGTTATGTTTTAAAGACTCATAGGAAAAATGGGCTGACATATTTTGGGCAACATAATTCTACCCTTCTCAACTCAAATGACACACACACAAACAAGTTTAGAAAAAAATTCAAGGCACAAGTGTGGTGTAAAATGGCTATCATAATGCCTCTCTAGACAAATGAGTGACATATAAACTAATCGGTTTTGACATGGTTTATAAATAGACAAACAAGTTTTAGTCTCAAAACACCAAGCAATAAAATGAAAAAATACAAGTAAATCATCGAAATTCCTATCAAGGGTATGACAAAGTGGGGTTGACTAAAACTAATTGGTTTTTGATCATTTCTAGATAGATCCTATGTCTACCAACTTTCAAGTTAGTAAATAAGATAAGAAACACTTTGATTAGGTGTCTATAGTACTTGGATTTTTACAAAAAGATCTTACCCTTTTTTTAACCACTACATCCATCACTTGCTTAGTGTAGTGTGATGTCCAAAGTTTAGATACATCCCATGTGAAAATACAACACTAAAATGTGGTTTAACCACTCAAACCTCTAATCCTAGTGGGAGTGGTTAAATTTAATACCAGGAGATGAAACTCTAGGTCAAAGCCTCCCTATAGAACTTGTAGGAGGTAATGGATTCCCCCTCACAAGCCAAGTTTGCATAAAAATTAATGACTTAAAAGAAAGACTTTAGGTTCATTTCAAGTTCACCCAAATTATTGTGAGTTTTTAGGTTGTGATTTAGATGGAATTATTTATATGCCTTAAACTAGGTTCAAATTGTGATGAGATGGCACTTTTGATCCCAAAAATTCCCTAAAGGGTATGGATGGGAGAGCATACATGCATGTCTATTTTTGATAAAATAATCAACAAGCAAGTTTGCAAATAAATGAAGTAATGTTTATTTGTTGCACCAAATTTGAAATATGTGATTAGGTTCATTACTATCCCCTTGGATTTGAGTGTGAAAATGGCAAAGATTTCACAAGAAAAAAAATACCACATGAAGCAATAAAAACCTAAGCTTATTTTAAGCCCAAATTAAAGATTCAAGACTTAGCCTAGGTTCAAAATTAAAACACCAAATTGAAAAAGTTGTAAGATTTATGATGTGTTTTAAGAACTAAATGAAAATTACCTAAGACTTAGTTGAATCTTAGTTTCATTTTATCCACCAATTCAAATGTGTGGGAAACATGACATGTTCATTTATGCCAAATTTAAAGTGTGCATGATTTTTTTATCAAATTATTTTTAAACCCAATTTGAAAGGTGTGTGGTTAGTCAAAATCATTTAAATATATTTTTAAACTACCCCATCAACCTAAAAAAACACAATTATAAGGGCCTAATTTGAATAACTTAAGAGTTTGAGAAAATGACCTTAAGAATTTATCTCTCAAGTTAACAGTCGAGTTGGGTTGACAGGCAAGTTGGGTTAACAAGCGAGTTGGGTTGGTAGGCAAGCTAGATTGATAGGTGAGTTGGGTTGATAGTTGAGTTGGTTTGATAGGAAATTTGGGTTGATAGGTGTGTTATGTTGGTAAGAAAGCTATGACGCGTAGGTGAGTTGGGCTAGACAGGCGAGTTAGGCTACATAGTCTTGAGATCAAAATTGTGGCTTAAAAAATGGATTTTTACTCAATTTTTATCTTGTTTGCCTCCACACTCCAAGATCCTTCATCATAATAGTTATTATGTTGCTTTTAGATTCAATTTGACTAATATTTTGAGGTTATATCCCATCAAGTGTGCCATTTGTGAACATAGGATTGCAATAAGGAAGATTAATATTATGTTAGTATATGAAATCAAAATAAAAATAACAAACTAATAGATAACATATTAAGCCTATCTCAATGGGGGAGTTTAGTTAACAAAAAAAAATGGAAAACACAACTAAAACATGAAAGAAAGACCTTCCTTCACCTTCCTTTGATGTTCCAAAATGATTATTGTAGTGGCTTTCATGATTTATGCTCATGAAGTGTGAATCAATGAAGTGTGGCTACCTCCATATCTCCTTGGCACCTTGTTTAGATTTGACTTGGCTTGGATTGGATCAACATTTGGGCATTATAACATAAATATGCAATGATTTTGAATTCATTCAAGAATTATAAGTTTGGCATAAAAGTGATTTAAATTTCAGTAGGCAAGGCCTCTTATTTATTGATTTATGGAATGATTTAGAATCAACCTGAACCATCCATCCCAAGAATAAGATGTGTTGTTAGGGATTAATTCAATTATGTTATTAAAATACATAAATATTCTAATAAATATCTAGGATAGAGGGACATTAACTAGGAATGGAGGGTCTTAATGAGGCATGGGAGACATTAATTCAAATATTTATAGTATTTATGGCTTGTGGATGCCACCCCATAGGATGATGTCATTTAATGATGCAATTAATGACAATCAATTTATAAAAAATATTTATTCAACAAGTTCCATGGAAAATTAACTTAATCTCTTGATTTTGTTTAATTATCCTTAAACATGATTAGTCAACTTTGATGCAAAACCATGACAATTAGTGCACAAATTAATCATATTGGTCAAAATGGCATATTATTGGCTCAAAATTTGACTGGATTAGAATTAGAAGTCAATGTTAGATGTGTTGGAACCATTATCCCATTTAGGATGTTGTCAATGTAAAATAACAAAGGCACATGTCTCATATAAGAATTTTGATAGAAAAAGCCATCTAAAGCACCCAAGTGTAAAATTGACATTTTGACTCAAAATGATTTGATCAAAGTGTGTTAGCCCATAAATTACATTGCACCATTTAGGGATACTTTGGACAAAATCAGCACTTGAATATGTTAGTTTCAAAGCTTTTTAATGTGTTTTAGTGTTTTTAAGACAAATTATGCATTTTACTTGGAATTAGTCAAAAGCCTAATTGAAGGTTAATGGTGGCCACATTTAGGTGTCTATAGGTACAATTGGATATAACATAAAAATCTAGTCAATGTGCAAGAAGAGAATGACATGTCTTATCATTCCATATATATAATATTGAGTGATGAAGAACATGAAAATCTATTTCATGCCCCCAAATCTGGTATGTGAGTGATGTGTATGTATAATCTGCTAATCTATATAACCACATATGATATGAGATATATTACTATGCCTCATATGCAAAAATAGAGACCAAAACACTATGCTTTACTCTATGTCTATAGTCTGTTATATGTTTTTATAACTGTGTCACGTTGTATGAAGCTATATGTGTGAGACATGTAGCATGTACATGCCCCCAAATCTAGTATCTAAGTTTATATTTATATCAAAATAACTATGAATCCATATAAGATAAACCACTATATCTAAATAGTCTATATATCTATAAATTGAAAGTATATCCCTTTAAATGTCCTGAGTAATGTTGAGTGACCCACATAATCTGAGTCACTATATAGCTTAACCAATCTGATCTTAATTTGATAATCTGAATTTTGGATGTGTAAGAACCATGGTGTATCCACTTGTGAGAGTGGGTGGGTATGTTGGGTAAGTGTAGAAATAGGAATAATATGAATGATGCCTCCCTTTTGGGGAGAGGGAAATAATTTGTGATAAAAGAGGTCGAGCCAAAAGTGATGACTAGTGGCATAATAATAGAAACAAGGTTGGTATGTTATGCATAGATTAGGAAGTTATTTGATTGATTTAATTGTGTTATTGAGAGTCAAACATATTTTGATTGGTGATGACCATGGCGCATGTTTGGGTATAGGATAAATATAAAAATGTTCATTTTTTAGTATGTAGATAAGGTAGTAAGAGAGATAATCTTGAGTGATGTCAAAGGTATCATTGTCGTGATTATATGGAAGGAGATGATTTGAAAAAAAAGTTATGAGTTTCAAGTTATGGGAAAAATGGCATTTCATTTTGAACAAAAAATTTAGTTAACATAGGAAATTGGATTTATTCTTGATTCATTTGTGTAACTACCTAGGTTGATATTTTGAGCTCTAGAGTGATAAAATTACCAAGGAGATAAGCACCTTTCATGACCCAATTTGAGTAGCTGGTAGCCCAAGTTTAGGTTAGTGGTCATCTGACCCTCATAAGTAGTTTAAATGCTTGGTTTTTGTTATCTTTTAGGCCTATTTTGGTGTTTATGAGGGCTTAAAAATAGCTTACGAAGTTTTTTCTATTTTTATCACTCTTGTCCTATAGTCTAGTGCTCCTATCTAGGGTTCAGTGCTCTTGTCTAGCACTGTTATCCTTAATACAACATTATTATCCAAGAGGCATAATTTTTCTATAATGTTGCTTTGTTGTTTACTACTTTTTTGGCTTGGATTTTGAATTAGTATTGTTAATTGATAGTTGTGCTATTTTTGGTGATGTAAGGTGAGGTATAGATGAGAGAGTTTTATAGGGGTTGGGTGATGGAGACATTGAGGTTGCTACTATTATCTTCTAATGAGAGAGCAGTTATGGATAGGGTGGGGTTGGGTCACATGTGTGACCTAGGTATAGTATATTGATATTGATATATGATGACCACATTATGCAAGAGTTAGAATGTGGATACATGTTATTTTTGGCTTCTTACATGAGATATGACTATGACTTTGGAGGATGTGTATCATATAATAATTTACTAGTCAGTGGGTGGTGAGTGATGGTACAAGATGACATGGGTGATGATGTGATTGATCATGCATCTTTATAATTTGTTGGTGTACCCTTGGTTATGCATCAATGAGGTGGTGATAGTGATGTGCTACTATCAATCATTATGTAATCTAATGTTCCACACTTGTGGAAGTGGTTGGTTATTTTATTGGCATCTTTTATTATTGTGGATGGGAGTGGAGTATCTATTGCATACATGATGCATAAGATTATGCACAGTGTGGAGGTATATGTCACTATATTCTTATGGGGGAAGACTATGCTAGCCTACCTATATAAGAACATATATATGTCTATATATGAGTCATTCAGTGGTAGAGTGAGTGTGGTGACCTTATTGCATTATTGGAACTATGAGCACATAATAGTTGTGTAGCTGATTAAATTATCAAGGGTAGAGTGGGCACCTCCATAACCATTCAGGGAGTGGTGGATGAGCATATTGGTTATCCAATCCCATGGGATAGACCATTATAGGTGGGTTTTGGATGGATTGGCGGTTGAAAACATCATATGGAGGCCTTATAGAGGATTTCTTAGGTGGGTAGAGGATGGAGTACAATTGAGATACATGAGGGTTAGCTATTGTATATATGGCTATTGGGGTGTAGTATATGAGTGATTTTAGTATGATCACATTACTAGATAGTTTTCGGTACCACATGATGTTCCCCAAACAACATGGGTGTGGGTGAGAAGTGCATCAATGTCTATAAGTGTAGGAGCTTGTATGAGGCCTACTAAGGCTGAGCTCATATAATTACCTTTGGATGTGAGGGATGTGGTCATAAATATTTGAGATTTAGATGACATTAGATGAACATATGCATATACTCCATGTTGGGTTAGGCATTGATGGGATCTATTATACCCTTTGATGTAGGGTATGATCTAGAGTATGAGGATCTTGAGCTTATCAAGATGATGGGAGGTATGTAGTGACAACATTTGAACTATGTATAAATTTTGGCTTTTAGTTTTATTTCAAAGTATATAGCTAATATAGTGTCATACTTTAGATGAAGGTAACGTAAGAGGTGCTAAGGATGGAGCATAGGCTAGAGTAGGATGTTGAGATGATGATTAATAGGAGACATTAATCAAGTCAACACTCTAAGAGCTCACATGGCATGTACCTAATGATGCAGTAGAGGAGGGATTGATAAAACAAGTGATAGTCATGGACAGTATCCATGCCCATCTATTTTACAGGGATGTTGTAGTGATAGCTACATATTTTAGGGTAGTAGGAGAGAGAGAGATGAGCTAAGAGCTAAGCTAGATAGGTATAAGATGCACCCACCTAATTTTGGATCTATTATCATGAGGATTATGGATGAGTATATAGATATTTATAGATGATATGCAGACTTGCATGAGGAGTTTAGTTGGCTACTGGAGTGAGAGAGTCATCACAAGATGTATGCAGTAGCTTGAGGAGGTGCAAGACCATCAAGTGTTAGGGTAGATTATGGGACTAGCAGTGGTGGAGAGAGTGAGACTGAGAGTGAGGGCTTGATGCCCATTCATGACTAATTTTACTTGATATTGGTGTATATGTATTGAAAACTCATTATATATATATATATATATATACATATACATATACATATATA
Organism: Torreya grandis; assembly: GCA_037957365.1. Lineage (NCBI taxonomy): Eukaryota > Viridiplantae > Streptophyta > Pinopsida > Cupressales > Taxaceae > Torreya > Torreya grandis. Next base: position 885,592 of record JARHVA010005725.1, read on the forward strand.
TATATATATATATATATATATATATATATATGTATATATATATGTATATATATATACATAGATATATATATATATGTATATGTATATATATATATATATATATACATATAGATATACATACATATACATATATATACATATACATTTATATATATGTATATGTGTGTGTATATATATATGTATATATATATATATATATATATATATATATATGTATATGTATATGTATATACATATATAGATATATAGATATATACATCAATACATATGTGTGTGTGTGTGTATACATCTATATATATGTATATATATATTTGTATATATATATATATATACATATGTGTGTGTATATATATATATATGTATGTGTATATATGTGTGTGTGTGTGTGTGTGTGTGTGTGTGTGTGTGTATGGACACTTGCTTGATTTTGACTCATGCATATTATGTTATGGAATTTGGAGTATATTGGTATATTTATTGAAAATGGTTGATTAGAAATAGTTGATTTAGAATTGATGTTGAGGTTGCATATGTTTGGTAAAATGGTATTTGGGATGTGATTAAATTTTTATTGATAGGTTCAAGTGTGATTCTAATTTTTATTTTAAATTATATGTGAGTAAAAAATTTTGTTGTTTTGTAATTGGTAAACTAATTTGATAAATTGAATTGGTTTAAGATTAGTAAAATAAGATATTGGTAAGATTAGAATTTGGATAATTTGGTTTAGCTAGGGATGGTTATTTAGTATTAGGAATGTTAGTTATTAGTAGAATGGGATGTAATATACCACTCTGTACATATCAGCCCCATGGCTACTATATCACTATTTGAACTCTAATGGCCAAGTGAACCAGTGGCCATACTACTCATGCTATGTAGGAACATGCCCTATATCTGATGTTTTCTATGGTGCAATAATTATAGTTGTACATGGAAACTTTATAGAGCTCAACCTTAATGGATATGTAATTGAAATTGTGTGCTATAAAAAAGGCTCATTTATCCGTAATCATAGTGGATTGCTATGTGAAATAACACCCTATTGCCTCTATTGTGATGCATATGACTATGTAATAGATCAAGATAGAACTATAACCTATGATGGGGGCTCATCTAATCTCAATCATAGTGGGTTTCTACATGAAATAAGTCCCTAAAAACTTAGCTATAGTGAATATCTATCTAGAGTGGTAATCTATGATATGGGTTCATCTAATCTTAAACGTAGTGGGTTTCTACATGATATAAGACTCTGGAAACTCTACTATAGTACCTATGAATATGTTAGATATGTATATGGAACTACACTATGTACTCCATAAACTACACTACTATATGTAGGTTGCTCTTGATGTACTGGTATCTAAACCCTTTCAGTAGGTGGGATAAGAGATACCCTATGAAGCTTTATCCTAGAAACCGTATTACTCTCATAATGAGTAACCAATGATTTTTGTGAAGGCATGTCCTGGGATGAATCGTTCATGGAGGAATGAGGTCTATGGATCCATGGTGAAGGAGATCTTGGTACCCCTAGTGTGAATGCTATGATGCCATTATAAACACATCTATTAATACAGACCCTGAGTCTATAACAATCATTATCTCTGTGTCCATGGATATAATGATAGTTTCAAAAGGGATGATATGGTTGTTTATGTAAGAGATGTAGATATTGATGATGAGTACAAAGCAATGTAATTAACATCCTATCTATTAGTGATGATAATATGACATATAGTTTATCCCACTTTGAATCAAATTGTAGTGGTGCCTTACTATTATTCTCTATAGTGCACAATATAGGTAGTGCTCTAAAAATTGGCTCTCTATTCTTAACTAGTTTTTTTTCTCATTGTGGTCTCCTATATTATTTGGTACATGGTGGATGTTATGTGGTAGGATCTATAGATAGAGGTCATGCTATGTAATCCAATGTAAGCTAATCAACTAAATATGAATCAATCAATCCTAATTTCTTCTCTAAGGCTAAAACTATATAATATAAGTGCCTAAAAGATGACTCTACCTAATATAACATATGTTCTAGGAGGATTTGGTGAAGCCTCTTAATAAACATATGCTAGACCTCCAAATCTATTGGTTTATAGATCAAGCATAACATGTGAGTCTTGAATCATAAAATGTATTCACTAACTGGATCTAAAGGATTATGATGCAATGTGTTAAGTTTCTCATATTTAACATGATGGCATGTGTTTACTATGTAATATCTAAGAAATTCCTCCTCTAAGTCATCATATGTATTAAAAAAACCAATGGGGAGTACATTAAAGAACTAATTATGTGCATTACCCACTAATGTCTATTGTCACAACTTAAGTATAATCAAAGGACTCACATGAGATGGAAAAGCCTTTTAAAGGCTTTAAGGTGTATGAATGAATCCCCAGTTCCATAAAATTGAGGAAATTATGGTATCTATAAATGCTTAGGAAATGAAGCTTTGATAAATGTCTTCGAAAGAGAGTTATCATGCAAGTCATTGGCATCCATCCAAGACTTATAAGCCTTATTTTTGAAAGTAAGGAGATATACTTGGTTTTTTAATTCACCAACTCCATGTATCAAAGAAATAATCTCTTGGGATGGTATATTACTATCTTTAAGTTGTTCATTTTAAACATCGAAATTGATCATTTATTTTAGCCATGGGAATGCTACATTTAGTAATTATATCATAGAGAGGGGGTGTTCTCACTTGAACATTTGGAGGAATGGTAACTTGGACCTTAGTAGAGGGATGTGGGCTACCATTCATTTTGGGTTAAAATTGATAAATAGGTGCTACTACAGTAGGGGTGGCTTGGGAGATTTGTTGGTATCTTTAGTATTTAGTGAATCACATTCTAATTGAATAGAAGATGTGATGTTATCACTGACATGTGCATCATTTGAAATAGAATCATGCATAGAAGTAAAAGAAACATTTTGTAATGAATTATGTTTGAGAGTAGTGAGAGAAGATTTAGAATCATGAGATGCATTTTATTCTTCACTATATGCACAATAGTCATCATTACTCCACGCATGATCACAATTAAAATTTTGTTCATTTGAAAGAGGAGAAGTAGAAGTATCACTTTCATATTCAATCTCATTGTCATATTCATTTGAATGTTCACTATCATACTCATTATCACTTCCATTATCAATAGGGAGAGGGGTAAGACAATATGTTAATTCTTTTTTAATATGAAATAAATAGTCATGTGAAATTGGAATACTATGTGCATTTATGTTATCCCTGAATAGAGTTCATGCATTATTTTCATTGGAAATATGATAAGTAAGAGTAAGAGATTTATCATTTAAACATTATTTTGTCATTGTTTGAGATGAAAAAGTAGAGTTAAGAACATGAGATTTATCATTCGAATTATGCATGGAAAATTTGACCTTATTTCAATTATATTGTTGCAATTTGAACATAGAAGTAGCAAAAGAGAGAAAAATTGGGTTCAAATGCAAGAAAATTATCACCAATGAGAGGTTCACTTGGAATTTCATGACTAATATGTACATTTGATGTATTTTTCATAGGAGAATGAGGTGAAAATTAACTTTTCCATTTATCAAAAAATGTTTTCTTTGGAAGAGGGAGAAAAAAAATAGGTTTGAGAGAAAAAGATGCATCTACTTTTTCTTCACTATCACTTTCATTTGCATCATCATATTCCTCATTAAAATAATAGTAATTGTATTCATTGTAAATTAAATCATTTTTATAATTTTTGTCTAATGTACCATTTTGTAAATTTTTCCATTCATTATCATAATTATGAGAAAAAAATAGAAATTTATGTATAGGATGAGAGGGAAGAAGTGCATTACTAGACATTTTATTATTTTTACCAAATAGAGTATGTAAAAGTACTATTTAGAAAATAAATAAAATAATTAATAATAACATAGGGATTTTTAAAATATTTTCGACACTCCAAACAATTTACAAAAAATCCAAAATTATTATTTAAAATTTTAAAGGGAGAAGGCTTGGGGTTCGAGGACCTAGTTTGAAAATCTAAGGTTTTGGGTTGGATTTTTAGAATTTTAAAATTATTCAAATAATTTGAAGTCAAATAAATTTGAGTAAAATAAATTTACTAAAATAAAAATTTTGAAATTGAATTTTTGCACAAAAATGTAAAGGAAAACCCTAGGGGCACCTAGGGTTTGAGATTTGTTTGAAGTAAGTTAGGTTCACCAAATGATTTTACTTATTTGGGATTAATGGAGTTTTATTCCTATTTTAGATAAGGGTTTGGATTAATAAATTATTACAAAATATATAAATAAATACATTCCTAATTTTTGGAACTACTTGTCTTTTTCACCTTTCTAAAAATAACAATAAATGAGAACTATAACTTAGCTAGAAAAAAATTGAGACAACTAATATAGAGGTTAAAATGGATATCTAGGACTAGGAAGGTGTCATAAACTTGAATATATTTCATTATGAGAAAGGATAGGAGTTCTAAAAAATGGAAACTTTGGTGTTTGGCACTATTGTCCAATTATGAAACCATTGTCTGTTTCAATTTCTAATTTTAGTTTCTAGTGAGGTCTACTTTTGGGGTCTTATAGGTGTCCTAGTTTCTTCTCGATAACCTATCTATGACACTATATGACTTATTTTATTATCAATCCCTAGGTCTATCTACATACATGAAATAATAAACATATCAAAATATGAAAGAGAAAACAATAGCTTAGGGGAAGTATGATCACATGATCTAAAACTCCTATTATCCTGATCATTACCTATATTAACCCCAAAACTAGGGTCTCATATCAAATATAGTTCTTATTTAGGGAACATGAATAATCAACACACACGATAGATGTAAGAATAAACTTTCACCTAGGCCCTTCCTTGATCAAACATGCAAATATATGTGTGATGTAGAATTTTGAGCTATATTATTGACTGATTTTAATTATCTAGTATGCCAAAGTAGTAAATGCTAGATATAAAATGCCTTGTGAAGTCCTTTATATAGGATACTCTTTATTTTGAATTTGGTATATTTAGTCATGCTAGGACTACATAAAAAATATAAATAAAACTTAAGGGAGGGGATAAGAAGGGTGCAAGACCCATTAAATAAGAAAAAATGACTACTAGACAATAGTGCTAGATAGGATAGGAGTGTTAAGCACTATATTCAACTAGAATTCTATTATCTAAGACTTAAAAAAATATGTTGGGACTAACATAGACCAATTTTGGGGGTATATATTAGTTGACTGAGATAGTAGAAAGGTGACAAAAGTGAGAAAAAGGACCAAGAAAAGTAAAACAAAGACAAGACTAGTGTGAACAAGGCTCGTATTTTCCAATCAGAGTCTCTTATGAAGAGGACTACAAAAACACATGATATGTGTGGTTTCTTAACTAGTTTAGGGTGTATACAAGGACACACAATTTTAATGGTATGCATGTTGGTATGTTGAGACTCAATAAAAGCTAGTTCTTCATCTATAAGAGATGGATCTTGAATTTATGTTAATTATTGCATAAGGAACTTGTGATGATAATAGGAAGTATGAACTAACTCCATAAGTGAAATCTTACAAGGCATTGAAGTTTTTGGGGGTTCAGAAGGAGGAGGTTGTTCCTCAAGGGCTTCAGAAGATACGTGAGTTGTTTTAGTATCTTTGAGAATTTGTTATTCTAAATATGGTTTCTTAGGTTTTGTGATAGGATCTTTATGAGCTAGCTTGTGATGACAGTTTACCTTAGTTGTGTTAACATATTGAGAAATATTTTAATATTTTTCATAGTTAGTATCAATATTAAAAACATCCTTGGTATTTTTTTAATTGTTAGTTATGGAAAAATATTTTTGGTTATTAGAATAATAAGCTTTGGAAGCTTATCATTTTTGAGTAGTATTTTACTCTTGATGACAAAGGTTTATCATGGCTTCGTGATTGAAGGAATCACCACGTATATAAGAGATAGAAAATTTATTAATCCCCCTCTACAATTTTCATGGGAGTGACCAATGTTAGTGTGGAACCAACAATAATGATTAGGGTTATACCATTTAAGATGATTATTAGGATGAGTAAAGGGTTTAGAGGGTAGTAAGAATTGTTTCATTTGCTACACAATGAGTGGTATGTGATAATATGGGGAAATGTCATATTTGGAAACTCTTGATTTGTTTTGAGGATTATTAATTTTGATAGGAAAGGTAGAAGTTTGAAAATATCCTTTAAGGATTTGGGATTAGGTTCAAATTGCTTCATGAAGAAGTCTTGACATTTAGTTTGGTCAAGAGCCTCATTAAGTGTTTGGAGATCAAAATTTTGAACCTTATATTAAAGAGGAGTTAAAGAAGTTATCAAGAGTTTAAATAAATTTTCATTAGTCATGTTATGGTCGACTTTAGGGCCTATGATTTCCATCATTTTATAAAATCATGAGTTGATTTGTTGGGAGATTGCTTAGCATTGATGGAATGTCTAAGATAATTTTTGAAAAGATTATTATGTTGAAACTCTTTGACTAAATAATTAACTAAATATTTAAGTTTCGAAATGGAGTTTTGGGGATTTTGATTATACCAATTTAATACATCACTAGCAAAGGTTTTAACTAGAAGTGTATTTGTGGTGAAAGTATTAGTTTACATCCACTCTTTGTAAAAATATTACCAAAAGCTTTGAGAAAGGATGTAGGGTCTCTAGGCCCATCATACTTGATAGTTGGAGATATATTACCAATATTAACAGATATAATGAAGGGAGATAAAGGATCATTTTGGATGTTTTGAATCATTTTTTTATTCATAAAAAGTTTAGGAATAACATTTCATGAGGCATCTCTAAGAGGTGGAGGAATAAAATTTGGGTTGGCTTGAGGATTGATATCTAGAGGTTGATTATCCATATTGATCAAATGAAATTGTAATTGCATCATATGAGAGGTGTTATAATTTTGTATTATGTTCATTTTTTGTATGGCTTGTGTAAGAAATTGAGTCATATAAATTAGTGGGTTGGTATTTGTAGAACTCCCCAAATTGGTATTAGGGGAAGGGTTATTAGAAGATGGATTATTAGTGGGATTATAGGATAGACTTGTGTCAATTTATCCCATATTATGTTAATGGATTTGAAGTTGAAAATTGTCTTGATAGGTATAAAAAGGATTAGATCCACCTAATTCATCTTAAGGTGTGATTTGAAGCATGTTAAAATTGACAAATGAAGGAGGGGAAGAGGTGTTCTAAGAGTGAGGATTCTCTTGGGAGGAAAAGAGAGGGAGAAATGAACATCCTATATAGTGTTTAAATGAATTCAGGTTGTCCAGGAAGATTATAATAGGGGACTTGATGATTATTTGAGAAAAGTAAATAAAATACTAAGTAGAAATAGAGAGCTAAGTTGGATAAACAAGATAGTAGTAAGAGTACATAGTCGAGTGGGTCGACCTAATACTACAAACTAGGTGAAATAGTGTTTGATAAGAGTACATAGTTGGCTGGGTTGACCTAGTACTATAATTTAATTGGTAAAAGAGATACAAGGTCAAATAGGTCAACTTAGTACTATAGGTAGGAAGAAAAAATGTCTATAAAAGACTATGTCAAATAGATCAATAATGCACTAAAAATAGTGAAATATTCTATAATGTACTTAGATCAATAAATGGAAATAAACACACAATAAATTAGGTCAATGAAAATGATCCAATTAAAGCACACAACATAAAATCTTGCACCAATAATGACAAATGCAAGTTTTTTCAATACAACATACAACGAGAAAAGAGAAAGTAATCAACTAGAAATCAAATGTTAATTAAGTTGTCATCCTAAATATTGTTATTATTATAAAGTGTTATCTTAAGTGTGATGGGGAAGTTGATGAAAGTAGGGAACTAAAAAGTAATCTATGGATGGTTTTAGGATGTTTAGGTTGAAAGGGATTTGTATTGGCAATTGTATTAGCTTGGTATTAGGGCCTACCCCCTCACTTCACAATCCCATAGTGATAAGGGTGCCAGGTGATTTTCCAATATATACCATTAACCATGTATTTATACCTAGCTATAGAACCAATTCAGCTACCCACTTGGTGATGAAATCCAAGTAGGTAGGCATTGGGTAGATAAATGTTTAAATACATTTGGAAATTATGTGATTTGGTAGTTTTTACAAGAAAGATAAAAATATTGAAACTAGGTGGTATATTGAAAAACCACCTAATTAGACTTTGTGAGCTATTTTAAGCATGCAAACAACTGACAGTGAATGTGTGAAGTAACTACTAGCATATAATTGTTAATTTCTAATTTGAAACATAGTATAAAGTCAGTTCTGATGATAGTGTATGAAAAAATTATAGAATAGAGTCAAAAATGTCACTATTGTATTACATAATTAAGGGTCTTTAAAAACTAAGTTAACCAAGTCGACCTAGTCTTTCAGATAGAAGACAAAATATAGAACTAGGTTGAACATGATGACCTAGTTTGCTATGTGATGGCAGTTTTAAATATTACAGAATTTATAAAATATAACTATAAGGAAGAACTAATTTGAAAGAAAGAGAGATAAACCCTTGTGGGTTAGAAGATGCTAAGGATTATGAAATTTCTATTGAAGATCCTTAAATGTTTGCTTAGAAATTCTGCCAATTGTGTCAACTAGGTTAACCTAGTTATATAATTTCTTGTTTATTGAAGCCTGTTAAGATGACTATACCATCCTAGTTGACCTAGTATGTTATTTAAAAGCTATCTAAAATAACATGTCAAACTAGTTTATTGTTTGAAAGTGAATAAGAGTGTTATTTTGATGTATTCTATCTAATAACCTATATCTAATGATGACCCACATAAAAATAATAGTCATTTTTGTGTGACTATGTTTTAAACTTGTGCATATAATTTAGAAACTATACTGACCCTATTAACCTAGTATCACAAATATATAAAACTAAAATAATAAAAATGAAAAATGTTAAAGAAAACTTGTAAGGGTTAGATTCATGTCAAGTTTACCAAAATGTATGATATTATAAATACATCATATCTATAAATCAATCCTATCTTGAAGAAGATAGATCCTACTTACACTTGTGATTGGGGATACATTAGATAATCAAGAACATCACCAATATGCAAATTTTATAGACCTAATCAGGATATCTTTTATCATAAAAATATCACTAGGGAGGGTTTCAAAGCCTCCAGTCAGGCAAAACCACAAAATAACCCTAACTAAGTCCTATGTTTTCATATTCACTATACTAATAACAAGTAAAGGAACAAACTATAATCTAGTGCTCACCAAATCTTTTTGCACAAAGTGGGAGTAATAAACAATAAAATTAAACATGCATAAGAGAATCGTAATTAGGCTATGTATAGGTAAGACTATAATGCATGGAAAAGAAGAGTAATATTATTTAGAACTAAGACTTATGCTACTTCTATCTACTAAAGAGAGGATAAATATTAGTTATACTTTCTTAGAAGACAAATCTATCAAGACTCAATCTCTCCCTTGGCTAAAAGTGATTCACAAGATGTTTTTCTTGTTTTTTAATGATCACTAAGAAAATCCAAAGCATCCAAGACTTCTCCACAAGATTAGATTCTCCAATTAGAAACCCTAAGCTAAGACTCCTCAAGTAGAATGGTGGAAGAACATACTATAAAGAAGTGAAAATGAATGATAAATCTTGAAGTCTCTCTAATAATAACAAAATGGATGTGTTTATATAGTTGTATCTAACCTTAAACCCTTCTAAAATTTTCATCTGATAGGGTCGACCCAATCGACCTAGTATCATTATTGACAGAAACTCACTAGGTCATGGGCTAGGTCGACCAAGGTCTGACTTAGACCCTAAATGAGTTTCATGAATAAGAGCACAATGTAGACCCAATCAACATAGTCATGTAAACTATCAAAAGGGGTTTTAGGTTAGGAAAAGGCTCATGAGGGTGGTAAGATATTTGAAAAGTGTGTAAAAGAGGAGTAATAGCTTAGGGGAATGTTTTTAGGATCTAGTTGGATTGGTAATAAGTGGTAATAAGGGACAATAATCCTATGAAGCATTAATGGTCTACCCACCACTTTCTCAATGTACCCTTTAGGGTGTGAACTTAGATTGACTGAGACTTGATGGGTTATTGCAAGATACAATACATAAGTAATTGATAAAAGTTTTAAAATATTAAATTTTATAACTTTTTTTAGCCTCAACATTATGTGATACTATGTTTTTTCTCAAATCACCATCCCCTATTTCACCTAAGAGTCATGTGATGATATTTTAGTGGGGCATATGTATAGACATAATATTTTGACACTTTATCAAATTTTTATGCTTTCTATCTTGCAATAATATAATGAATCTCAATATCTTTGAGTGCATGCCCTAAGGGGTGCATCATGAAAGGGGTGGGTAGATCATTCGTGCTTCATAAGATTCTTGTCCATTATTTCCACCTATTACCAATCCAAATAGCTCCTAAAAATATTAACCTAAGCTATTACTCCTCTTTTACACATTCCTAAATTCTTTTACAAATTTCATTACCCCTTTTCCTAACCTAAAACCTCTTTTGATAGTTTACATGACTATGTCAGCTATGTCAACCTTTTGATATTATTGGTAAAACTCAATTAGGGTCTAGGTCAGATCTTGGACAACCTACTCTATGACCCAGTGATTTTTTATCAATAATGCTACTAGGTTGATTTGGTCGACCCTATTGGTCAAAATGTTTGGAAGGGTTTAGGGTTATATCCACTTATATAGACACATCCATTTCATCATTATTAGAGAGACATCAAGATTTATTATTTATTTTAACTTATTTAAAATATATTCTTCCTCCATTCTACTTGAGGAGGATTAGCTTAGGGTTTCTAGTTGGATAATCTAGTCTTGTGTAAAAGTCTTAGATGCTTTAAACCTAACTTAGTGATCACTATAAGCCATAAAAACCCCTTGAAAATCACCTTTGGACAAGGAAGAGATTGAGTCTTGATGGGTTCATATTTATTTTGCTCCTTGCTTTAGTAGATATAAGTAACATAAGTATTGGATTTTGAATAATATTACTCTTCTTTTCATGCACTAGGATCTTACCTATACATAAGTTAAAAAGGATTCTCTTATGTATGTTTAATTTTGTTATTTATTTCCCCCATTTTATTCCATAAGCTTTAGTGAGTACTAGATTATATTTATTTTCTTTAATTTTTATTATTATAGTGAATATGAAAACATGGGACTTATTTAGGGTTATTCCATTGTTTGACTTGACTAAAGTCTTTGAAACCCTCCCTAGTGATATTGTTGTGATAAGGTATCTCATAATTGGGTCTAGTGGATCTGTATATTGGTCATGTTCCTAATTATTTAATGTGTCCCCAATCAAAAGTGTAATTAGGACCTACCTTCTCTAATATGGGATTGATTTATAGATTTTATGTATTTATAATTGCATATATAGGGCACTCTATAGATAGGCTAACTTACATAATCAATACATGAAAGGAAAATAGATGAATGAGATAGTATTGAAACCATGGTGAAATTTTATAGAGGGTTGATATAAATATTAAAAAATAATTTAGAGGCATTTTTCTCCATTAAAAACCTACATGAGGTCAAATATTCAACTCAATATAGTAAGGCCTATTAGGCCTAGAACTAGACATGAGCCCTAATGATGATTGAACTCACTTATTTGAATAATGTTGTTACCAAATATTTCACCCTATAGGAGTATGTTCAAACCTAATCTAATATTTGTGAAACATTAGAATACCTATAGGCCTATGGGTTGCTTATAGTAGAGGTAGACCTCTAGATTTAAGTGTTAGCTCCCTGAATTGACCATTGAGTGCTTATCACCTATGCTAACTAATTTTTTGTTATAAAAGAGGTAGAAATATGAATGGAAATAAACTATTATAATGGGTTGATACACCATAAGTATTTCCACAATATCATCATACTTATTTCACTAAAAAATAAGACCTACAACACAAGCTTTAAGATCTTAAAATATATTAACATTAGTATTTCAATATAGAGGTGATATGCATGAGACAACTCAAGGTAAGTTGACCAGAGGTCAGATTGTAGACTCTAAAGACACTTTAAAAATTTAATTTATGAAAACACACTAGCTACACTCTATATGACCTATTATAATGAGAACTTTCACCAAACATGAAAGGACAAAGAGAAGAGAAGGATAATTGTTTACCATTAGACGTCATCATACATCACTTTGCATAGTTAAAAAAGATGTTTATGAACTTAAATAAAGATTTAATAATTTATTCAAAGGAAAAATACAACATAAAACTAGTATGGTTTTACCATACATGGTGTGGAATTAGAAAACAAGAGTGAAAATTACTAATACCTATAGAATGTGAGAAAGGAGAGAGAAGAATGAAGATCAAGAGTCATAAGAATAGGTGTCAAGATAAGAGAAGGATTTATGTTCACATGATAATAGATAATGAAATATTACATGTAATTTATCTTTAGATAAATGTCCCTTAAAATCATCAAACTCCCCAAACTTGGTGTAAAAGTCCCTCAACTTGCATCTTGAAAACTATCTTCATCATTGGCTTCTTTTGAGAGCTCCAAGGAAAACTAGAGATAGTTTCCACACATGTAATATGATTGGGGGGTTAAAAAAATATCTGACATGCATTGCATTTTCCCCAAATCATTTATCTTCTTCTATATAAGTGTTCTCACTACCTTCAGTCACTATCATCCTTCATTCACTCATCATTCACACTTGTCATCAAGATGCCCATTAATTTTTTAACATAATCCATATATGGGATGGTTTGAAACCCATAAAGATTATTATCCATATATTAATTAGGATAACCTTAAAATTCCTCCCAATTAAATTTATCACCTTCTCACTTGATGATAACCTTCCATTCACTATGCTAGTTTGGACTTGTTAAAGTTAAGGTACTTGTAGAGGTATCTATGTGATTATTTGAAGAAATAAATGGAAATTGGGAGATAGAGTAGGTCAAATTTGTCCTCCCAAATTTATCTTCATCCTTTTTAACTCTTATGTACCTAGAAAACATTAAAATTTGTTAAGAAAAATAGTTTTTTACCATGTTCAAACAAATAGCTTAAAATCCAACTTGATGGGAATGAGACTAAGGGATTTGTATACAAGACTAAATAATTTTAATATCCTAACTATCCCTTGTTTTATGCATTTACTTCTTTGTTTTTCCCATCAGGTCATTAGAAAGGGTTTTGGAGGGTTTTGAGTGGTTTAAACCCTTAAGTATTATTCATGAAAAGTTCCACAAAAAGAAATTTTAGGACCCTCTCCAAAATATACTAAATTTTTATGCTCCCATGGTAATAATACATATAAATATGAACTTCTAAATCTAGCCTCTTGAGCTCTTCTTTTCATTCTATGCACCTTGTCATGTTTATAAGATAATAAATGACTTCTTTATGACTTTATCTATAAACCAAAGGATTTTAATCACCTTATAACTCCTCATGAAGGTCCTAAAATTATTTTAAAATCTCATCTAGCCATATAAGTGGCATTAGACACCTTTTAGGCATTATGCCTAGTCTAGGCCTAATAGGTCTGACTGCACCTATATAGGTTTAGGCCATCATGTTTGGTCTCTTGATGTTGTGGGGCCTTATTAATGTTTTCCCATGTCCAAATAAACTCCTTACACCTTTCCTCATTAATGCAAAACTATATACACATTCATTTTTTTATCGTAGGAATTTTAAAATAGATATGAGGTTAGATCAAGTGTTAGTTTCACAAAATAATGAAATCAACACAATAACATGTTAACATATCTAAGCATAGATATTAGGGGGAGCATAGTGAAAAAAAATACATATGAAAGAACAAATAAAATGAAAATAATTTAAAATACCTTACCTTACTTGAGATCTCTAAGTGATTTTTTGTGGTTTGCTCGGCTTGTGCTCAAAGAGTCTTTGGCAATGGAGTTTGACTGTCTCCTTCTCTCCTTGGCACCATTGTGGCTTGTGGATTATGATTGATTGATGGCTTGGAATATTATTTGGTAATTATAAAATTATTTCTATGAGTCTTATGTAAAAACCTACATTACAAATTTATAATATCCAAGCTCCCTAAATGAAGAAGCAAATGCTTATAGTTATAGGCTTAGAAACTAACCTCAACTCAAGGTGAGTTAAGGTGTAGTTTAAACATGTAATGGGTTCAAACCGAGCCTAAGTGCATTAATTAACCTTATTATATTTAAAAGGTTTAAATAATTAATGATTTGTAATGAATAAGCAGGGGTGAGATATTTTGAGATATTTTCTAAGGCTTGACAACTCACAAAAAGGTAATCATGAAAAACTAAGATATTCTTTATTTTTGAATTTCCTTTTTTAGAATTTAATTATTTTCACATGGATAATTAAAATATTAATTTAATTTATTTTATTTTTTAATTAATTTTGATTAGGATTTTATCATTTTCAAGATTTGATTTAATTTCATGTGCCCCATTTAATAGGTCTATAAGCCAAATTGCATGTTGTGATTTTGTAGGTTTATTAGAGATGAATATGTGAGAGGTTTTTGTTGATTATGCTATTATACCCCAATTTGAGATGTTTCAATGTGATTCTAAGCTTTGATAAATGATGCACAAATAAATTTAGGACATTTAGTGATTCTTAGTCTTAATTGTCAATGGTTGGTAAGAATCAATCTGAAAGTCTAGTTGAAGGCCCGTGTTGGCCATTTTTAGGTGTCTAAACCTATATTAATTTTCATATTTGGACATTTTTAGGGTCTACACCTATAATAATTTTCATATACTTCTTACAAACCTTACTACCTAGGAGTGCCCACTATCTGAGATAGAACAAATATTATCTTCCCTATCTACTTAGGTAAAAAAAGGATATGAGGATTTCATTTAGGTCATGAGGGTATTTTTTATAAATTTTTTGAGTTGGACCACACTTATAGTATCCCCAAACATCATGAAACTTAAGGCAAACCTATGTGTAATACTCATTGTGTGTAGGGTTAGTATGTTGACTGTAGGTGTACTTAAAAACTAAATCTTGCCCTATTTCCTTGTCTTGAGAATTCATGAGATTGTGATTATCATTTGAGAAGAATTTATAATCATGCTTAACATTAATTATTACATTCCAACTCAAATTTACCTCACCTTTACTTCACTTGGCTAGTTTGAAGTCAACTATGATTATGTTATCTACTAAAAAAAAGGCATGCATGTAGGTAGATATTAAATGGTTATGCCTTTTATGATGTTATATTATCTCCTTTAAATCATAAAGGTCACCTCAAAGTCATTTTAACTCACCTCATACATAAATACATGTGAAAAGACCAAACTACCACATGCTAATGTACTGTCATCCTACAGATGAATGTAGATGACATTTTTTAGGGTAAAGGTACACATGTGGGTGACTCTTTTATGACTTAGTCATGGAATAACATCCATTATACTCTTATCAAGGTATCTAATCTATTATCTTAGACACTCACATCCATAATATGTCTTATATTCAACCAACAGTTAGACTACCAAATTTTCACATGTATCTATTCTACAGTCAACTATAGATGTCCATCTCAAAGGAAAAAGAAACAATGTAGTTAGTAGTTTGATTTCAAAACCTGAATCTTAAATCCGTCACTATTCCTTGAGATATTAGTGTCATTATCACTTCAATAGGGTCACCTAGCATGGAAATATGTCCCTATCATGACACCTTAGACTATAAGGTCATTTAAAGTTCATCATGATATAGAGAACACTAAAAACCTATAGAGAAAGAATATCTAGAATGGAGGCCTCATCTACATCACTTATTAAGACCAAAAACTCACTTTCCTTGATCAAGGCCTCACTCTTATGTCTGGGATATAATGTAAGATAATTCAAAACTATCTAGACTTTATTTCATCTCATTATATGATAGCATAAAGAATAGTCAAGTCCCTATTTTTGAGTTTTTAAGGTAGTGGATCCCTAAAACTCTTTATCCATATATGAACATGACTCCTCAAGTCTTAATTCCATTATATGGCTTCACCATTGATTTATATGACATCCCTTAACTCATCAACCTCTATGAACATCTCCAACATGCTCAAACTCCTCCATGTACCACCTTTAGGTCTCTATGAGAGCCACCTATAGGTACAGTTGTAGGATACATGGAAGTGAATAGAGCTATAGATAATATGCATAATGTGTGGCTCCATAATTAATTTTATACCTTATACCAATCTTCAAATTTCTAATTTTAGCTTTGAAAGCCTTAAAACCAGCTCCAATGTCCTCATTCTAACATTATTATCCTCCTATAAGGCACATATAGGTACACATCAATGGTGAAGAACTATGTATAGAGTTTGAATTATTTTTCATAGTATATTACATATAATTTAAAGGCTCAACATTATTGCTCATTCTTCAAGAGTGTGTTTAACACCTCTTGAAACTCCTCATTACATCTCCATGACTGCTATGCAAGCTTCAAAACCTCTCATTAACTTGGCTATAGATGGGTACTTTTAGAAAGATGATTGTGTGTCATATATGATTGTGTTAGTCAATTATGTTAGCCTTTGAGTCTAATATTTTTAAGGAGGGAGATTAACATGATATGAAAATCATAAAATACATGTCACATTCCTTTGAAACCACTATAAGATCAGGGACCTTTACAATTAGTGAAAAATGCTTACAACTTAGAAATGGAGATCCCACTAGTAAACTAAGATGTTTTTCTCGTAAAAAAACCTTGACACATGTAATAAAATATGGAAACCATGAGGGAAAGATGTCCACATCTATTATAAACATTTTCATCATGTGGTTTGTAGGGACCAACTCAAACAAGGAGAAAACCTGTAGGGTGTGGGGATAAGTATACAAAAAGGAGTAGTAAAATTCTTAGAATTGGTTCATAAATCATGGGAAACCAATATTTTAACTCCTATCATGAATCTAAATTAATGTTCGCTAACATCTCTTAGAGGCATTTGACCTAAAATAACTCTTGTTGTCCATACTATGAGAACACCCACTGACCAATTATGCATGTTAAGTAGAGTGATGGAGGATTAGAATGATTTCAAGCCAATTTAAATAATTACAAATTAAATAAAATTTGTAATTGGTTTTATGGAAGCTAACGAGTCATTTAAAAACCTTCCACATGTGCCACAACACTTGTATAGGTTGTAAACCTACCAAAATTTCCTCTTTTCTAATTATTTTCTTAATCTAACTTAATACCTACATATTTTTCAATTATTACTAACATGAATGAAAATAATATGACATGAGGGATGTTCAGGAATAATTTGGAACACTTGTCTACCAAGGGAAATTGTAAAACATTCATTAATGTCTCAAATATGACCCTATGTGACATAAAATAGCACAATGACTAAGTTTGACTATGACCAAGGTTAATAGAATATTAAATAAAAATTTTAGGACCATAATACATCCTATTATATCCTATAATACCCCTAATATAAACCTATATAAATTTTGAACTATATGGGGTTGACTTGTTTTGATTTGTGGTCAAAATAGTCAACATTCTTGGTGATTTCCTATGGGTGGCAAGCCAACTATGCCAAGACCAATAGTCTAATCCTATTAATTGGGATATGAAGTTACCTATTGATCTAAAAAATGAAAGATTTGGTTGAAATATAATTTAGGAAATAATAACAACACAATTCAAATAATGCTATCTCTGAGAAGAGATGTTTTATTCATCAAAATTTGTAGACCCAAACATATGCCTATCTCTGAGAAGAGATGTCTAATTTCCATTTAGGGTTACGTCTTAATTTATACATATTTATAAGGTGGTATGAGGATGTGGAAGGTCACCAATCTCAAGGGATATTAATTTTTTTGACTTCCATGATTTACAATAATACAAAATTTGGGGAATTACTCTTTTTAGACTACACTACTAAAATTGAAATTTAGGGCACTTCCATTAGGTTTTCAAGGGTAAACATTTATCAAGAAAATATCCATGCCATATCATGGTTTTATCCTCATTATTATCTTTCAAACTATTTAAATGGTGATTCAATTGGAGCTACAGTCCAAAAGTTATGGCTCCCAGAAGTTCCATCA
Source organism: Torreya grandis (assembly GCA_037957365.1). NCBI lineage: Eukaryota > Viridiplantae > Streptophyta > Pinopsida > Cupressales > Taxaceae > Torreya > Torreya grandis. The sequence goes on from JARHVA010005725.1 coordinate 903,828, forward strand.
TTAATTAGGGTGGACCCATCATCCGAATTGTCACCTGAATTGTTGCCCGGTTCACCTATACATAAATTTGACACTCAATTTACATTGAAACCACAAAAATAAACAAGGAAAGACACAAAAAATAATACACCCTAAAGGAAATACACACGTGTTTTAAAAAAACTTATGAAACACACACACAACTAAAACAAAGACACACATGTAATCTAGTATTTGATATACCTCACTCTTGAGGTGAGAAAAAGATTTCCATGATTTAACCAGGGTCAAATATGGTTCCTGTTTCATTCTTACAACTCCATGTAATCAAACTATCATGTGAGGAATTATAGTCATAAAACTCTTGACTTGTATGGTGGAATGATTTACCATCCTGATGTATTCTCATGCCTACAATTGGAATACTTTGGGATTTAAAGAATGCTCTCTCTTATCCTCCAAGGAACTTGTTTAGATATAAACCTTATTTTATCTCTATCCTATCTAATTAATGTTCCTCAAATTATAGGTTAAGAGTGATGACATTTACATCAATCATTTCATCCTCTAGGGCATGATCTGCTTGATGTTTGGGATCATCAAGCTTGATTTCCTTTAGTTCCATCACTTATACAAATGATTCATGTTTAGGTTGAGATATTTACTATTCCTCAAGCACAAACAAATTTTCCTTGACTTCACTAGTCCTCTCTATGATTAAAAAATCTTGAACAATAATATGACATATATTCTCATGATTCATGAGCCCTTCTCTTTCTTGATCAATAGGACATTAAACATCCTAATAATTAGGCTCATTATCAAATATACCATCAAACTCACACTTATTTAGAGGAGGAATAGTCTTACCTATTTGCTCAAATTCTTGACTTATGGAATTTAACCATTGCCATAGGTCATCCTCTTCACCATGACTACCATATTCAAGGGTTGCTTCATCAAGTAAAAGTAAAATTACATATTTCTTCTCATCATATTGATCTATCATTTTCTTAAATATATCATCATCATACACATGGATCAAATAGTTACCTTCAATACCTTGTATGAAATAATGCTCAATACTCACCTCAAATTGCTCATATGATCCTTCATGTATGATATAGGTGCCAAGGTCAGTTTTCTCAAAGTAGGTATATGGATCATGTTCATAATCATCTACACCATACTCATGTATAAAAAAATTATAAATTCCTTCAAGCTTAGAGGAAGCACCATAATCTAAAATAGACTCTTCTTTCTCATTGATGACACAATTAAAGTTGAATCTTACTTCTAGATAGGGCTCAATGTCAAACCTATCAAGTGGTTGAGTTCTTATGGTTAATTTTTCCCCATATCTTGTCTTGAAGGCTAAGAAGGACCAATTAGTTGAAAGGTAGCCTCCTATCTTAGTTGTGAAATCTATTGAAAGGCTGATTAAAAATGAGTAGGTAAGTTAACAACCATAATGTCTTAGATCACACTGAGCTCAAGAAATAGTGAGGGAATTAATATTCAGGGTTTGAAATCAAACTACCACCTATAGTGGCTCATTTACCTTCAAGATGTACATCTAAAATTGATTGTAGAATGAATACATATGAAAATTTGGTAGTCTAACTATTGGTTGAATCCAAGACATAATATGGATGTGAGTGGTTAAGATAAGAGATTAGAGACCTTTATAAGAGTCTAATCCATGGTATAACATGACTAAGTCATAAAAGAGTTTCCTAAAAGTGTACCTTTTCCCTCAAAAAGGTCACCTCTAGTCATTTGTAGGATGATAATACATTAACATGTGGTAATCTAGTCTTGTCATATGTCTTTAAGCATTAGGTGAGTCCAAATGATATATATGTGACCTTGATGATTTTAAGGATAGAATATAACATGATACAAGGCCTAAATATGCAATACACACCTATAGGCATGACATTTTCTAAGTAGAGAACACAGTCATAATTAACTATAAACTAGCCTAGTCAAGTAAAGGTGAGGGCACTTTGAGTTAGCAAGGAAGCATGAGTGTTAAGCATGATTAGAACTTCCTCAAAAATTATAATGACCATATCATGAATTCTAAAGGGAAGTAAATAGGGTAAGAGTTAGTTTTTAAGTAGACCTACAATCAACACACTTACCCTACACATAGTGAGTATTACACAGAGGTCTACCTTGAGTTCCATGATGTTTGGGGATACTAGAAGTGTGGTCCAACTCTAAAATTTTCTATATAATACCCTCATGACCCAAATTAGACCCTTATATCCTTATTTTTATTTATAAAATTAGGGAGATACCCTATATTCTATCTTAGATAGAGGGAACTCTCAAGCAATAAGATATATAAGAAGTATATGAAAATGATGAGAGGAAGGTGCACAGAGTGTTGGATCACTTAGGAAAGGTGTAAGGAGATGAGTTCAACATGGGAAAACATGACTAAGATTTATTTAGATCACATTGAGCTTATGAATGAGTGATGTTTTGGAACACTCAATGGGATAATTGTCCTAAAGATAACTTGTCAAGGTAAATGTTGGTCTTGACAACATCAATTCTATATGGTGTGCTACTTAGCATTTTGTGACTATATCTAAGTTAAAATATAGTCTTAGACAATTTTTTTATCATATATTTATTCCCATACTTCATGATCCTACTAGGTCATCTTTTAGTAGAGTTTTCAATCCTATCAGTCCATCTCTTCAACCTAAACTTCCTCTTCAAGTTTAACACCCTTAGCCTATTCTACCCTTTGAAGAGAAAGTGGAATTTTTTAGACAAGAAGAACAAGAGAGTGAGGAATAATTTTAAGAAAAAATGCTTGAGCAACATGCCTTCTCAGCATTAAACACTAAAAATCCAATCCATCTTGATCCCTATGTTGACATTCTCCCTAATTCTACAAATAGTGTTCCTGCATTCAATGGTGAAGTATATGTCACTTTAACACATTAGGGATATATCAAAAAAAATTAGTTTTCACAATGTCACTAAAGTCAACATTCCCATTAGACTCCTTGACATGTCCCTTAGAGGGAAAGCACTTGATTGGTATAAGACTTTTCTTGGTGGTTGCATCATAATATGAGATGAGTTAGGAGTGTTTCTAACTTCAATATTTGTTGAAAACAACTACATGACCCTTATAAGACGTGAGATAACATTTAAGGAAAGTTAAAGATAGGTTATACCTATTAGTTTCCAAAAAATAAACCTAGATTGGTCATTTTTGACCTAAGACCATATCCTACCTACTCAAAATGTAAGAAGGAGATCAATAAGACATATTAATTTACTCACATATATATGTATGGCATGAATGATAATTAAATCACTTGGGGAGAGTTTAATGGGATCTTAGAATCCAAATTTGTGAAATTAGTTCAAGGTTGGATGTCAGGATTTTATGAACAATTATTAACAGTCCAAACCTAATAAAACCCTCCCAAAACCTCAGTTTAGACCTAATGGATAAGATATGGCTGGATATGAATTAAAAGGTGATAAAATTATTTTAAAATTAATCTAGTCATGTTTATAACTCTCCCAGGATTCTTGGCATCTATATTTTCCATACTATCTTTTGTTCAGACAAACCTAATATAGTGTTTCTTGTAGGATTTAAATGGTTATATAGGTGTAGAAGGGGATTTTTGAGTGAAAATAATTGAAATAGGCCTGTATATACTTGATACAACCCATAATATCCATTTCTCACTTTAGTAAATCATGAAAATCCCTCTACTACATCACTCATTACAAATAGTCTCTAACCAAATAGTGAAGAAATGAAATGTGTCTACCTAGTGAGATAGTGAAGAAGGTGAATTGGAATATTTTGAGGTATTTTTGATATACAAGAGGAAAAATATGATTTATTTATATTACATAGCACCTATGAAACACATTCCCTTTAGCAATTGTAGGTCAATTTAGTGATAAATGTGAAGACCAGTGTATAAAGGCTAATGAATGAATGGTAAACAACAAATGATAAGTGGTGCAGGAGAGACCATTAATTAAAGGTAATATGATGTATTTTATAACCTCATTTTAACCATATCATTATAGTTAAAAATTTAAAATGATCCCTATTGAAGTTTCAATTATTCAAGTGAACTCATCACCAATGGATAATTTCAAAGAAGGATAGTGAAGAGTTCTATGCCACCTTGAAGAAGAATGATGCATCTCTGATGGACACTTGTCTAACACAAATTTATAACCTATTTTAAACCTTATTATCTCAAATTTTAATTTATTTCCATATATTTAAAAATGTACTTGTGACCCTTCCAACTATCTTATTCTCTCCTTTCTCCTTTGCTCTATAAATACAAGCCATTTTTGGTAATTGTATCTACTACACACCTATTATGGCAAAGCCCTACCCATTTGACACCTTTTTTTGCCTTGAATAAATATTATAAAATTTATTTATTTTTATAATAATCTTTCCTAATCATTTCAAGTGGTGTATTTACATGACAAGTGATGAAGATTGTTTCTCCTTGCTTTCATTCTACCCTTTTATGTATTATTTGAGCAACATCTCTTCTATCAGGTCTCATGAAGTGTATTATTTATTAATGTGCAATTTAAGTGTGAGAGGGACTATTAGTGTATATTATAAGACATTATTTTCACCCACCTCTATATATGCATATCAATCTACCTCTATGAGAAACATTTATGCTAGAAGGTCATAGATTTGAGGTCAGTTTTGAAAGTTTACCTTCTTAGTGCAAATGTGAGTGTATTGTTTGGACTCATCCTTGGTGTGTCAACTCATTAGCATAGATTAATTTATATTACGTTCTTACCTTTTCACCACCAAGTGATTATATAGTGTACTGTATGATATTAATAGATAAATCAAGGGAGCTAAGCCTTCAAACTATAAGTTTACCTCTGTTATAGGCAACCCACAGGCTTAGAGGTAATCCCATATTGTCCAAATATGGTATAGGCTTTAACACCCTATCCTAGGGTGAAATATTTGGCTAAAAAAATTTATAGGCTTGGTATTCACTTTTTTAATAACCCACTTTGTATAGTTTAAATACATATTCTCAAAACACTAAAAAATATAAAATCATAAATTCTTTAGAAAAACATCTAAGTTGTCTTGTCTTACACCATCTTGTCCTATGTCCTACATATCATAGTTATAATATCTAACTTATTCATTTTATTATCTTATATCCTAATCATATTATCATTCTAGTCATCTTATCATATTGTCTTCAAAAGCTTTATCCTAATCCTAAACCCTCATATGGTCTAAATCCATATCCTTTTCCAAATTCTTTATCCCTATCCAAATCATTAGTCTATTCCACATCCATACCCTTTCCAAGTTATTATTTTTAAACCAAAATAAATTAATTATAATCATGACCAACCTAGTCTAACTCATCACCTAATAAATCATCCTATGAACTCTCATCAAGTTCATTACACAAGACACAATGACACTACATGTAGATATTTATGTGTGTTTGTATACTTTGTGTTGTTTGATTTTTTCATATATCTATATATGATTGTATTATGTTCATATCTTTGGCTATATATATTTTCATCTTGTGTCATATATATTTTTATCTATTTGGTAATGAACAAGGATGCTCTTATGACACCAAAAATCATAATGATGCTTTTAGGTGCCCTCGATAATGTAGAGTTCACTATTTTCCCCTTTTATCTACTTTGGCACAATGTCCTCTTAGTAATACTTATATCATGGGTAATATTTCCAAGTTCTATATCTATCATATTTTGTCATGTCCCCTTTTTAGTTGACATGTTCAGAGTTGATGGTTAGCCTATTATATGACCCTCGTAGGCTGATAGGATGGATAAAGGGTCATAATGGAGCTTGGCTTGGCTTCGATTAGCAGAATTTCTATAGTTGGTTTTCATACGGGCTCTTTCAGACACATTTGCCTGAGATCCTATTATTTAGGGACTTTTGACATGTAGTGGAGCACTCTTATTTTGGCATGATCATGTGTGGAATCACTCCCTGGTTCACCAGCTTCAGATGGTTTGAGGATCCGACATGTATTGAGGGAGATATTAATATTAGATTGATTTAATCAAATATTAATTATTTGGTCTAATTTTAATTTAGAAACCCTAATTCTAATTTAAGAAAACCCTAATTAGGGCAAGCATATCTTTTTGAGGGTATAAGGGTTTCTCATGGGAGAGAATTGAATTATTATGAGATTATGATTATTGACTTTTGCTAAGAATTCTTCTGAGAAGACTAAGCTAAGGGTTCCAATATTCTATTTCCATTGAAGAATGTCCACTCTTTAGTGTGTGCGATTCAAAGGCTATGAAATATCAGCTGATCTATTGCCAATTTGAGAGGTAACTTGATAAAAAAGTTGTCACAGAGCTTTCCAGGTATTTATTTTATTAGGGTTTGATTCAGTAATTATTTAGAATAAAGATCTTCCATATTAGGATATATTTATTTAGATCTAGAGTACAACATACATGCCATGCTATTTTCCATTAGCTTTTATATGGGATCCATATAGATCTATACAAATCTGTCCCATTCTGCATCAAGCTAGAAAGCATCATGGGAAGCACAGAGACTGAACTTGGTAGTCTAGTGACTGACATCGATCGACTCAGAAACTGACATTGGCAGTCTAGTGACCAACATCGATTGACTCAGAAACTCACATCGGCAAGATATCGATTGACATCGATTGAACCAGGTCATTAGAGACTGATGTCGGTAGTTTTTAGAGTGTTATACCACTGACAATGGTAGTATAACCGATGATGGTGACTGTGTTTTTAACACAACAACCCAAGACGGACCAGATCTAGGGTTTATTTATAATTTGCAAAAAAATTAGGTTTTTAAGATAGTATTTTAATATTCTTTTTATATGTATGACAGAGGACTTCTATTGTAATCATCTGGATGAATAATAAGATCATTGATTTTCCAGTTAAGAGATTATACTATGGTTTATTTATTTGGATATTATTTTGCATGAAAAAACACAATTTAATCTTATTTCATACAAAAAATTATAATACATAGAAAAGTAATTCAAAACTTTTGTCTTTTTAGAGTCCCTATTGGTTGGGGATATTATAGTGGTATTAGAGCTAAATCCTACCATCTTGAGGGTTTAAATATCTTATGCAGCCACAAGAGTTGGGACCACATAGGTACAACACACGTAATAAAGCCTTACTTGAAGGTACCCAGGTGTTAGAATAGCATCCAATCACCATGAGTGATAGGTGTGAGGGTAGCCCACCTAGGGGCCATCGACATAATGATGAACAAGATACTAGAGAAGTCTACCGTGAGATGACACAGGCACTACAGGCACTTACTACTATGGTAAGGAGGATGAACCCACCTGATAGATAGAATGGGGAACAAGGAGATAATAGGAGTGATAATGTTAATCAGAGACCACAGCTGACCCATTCTAAGACTACTGATAAACCTACATGTCCCACATTTGTTTAGGAGGAACCAGAGGCTCTAGTAGAGGAGGAGGCAGGGGATTCCCTATTTGTAGATGTTCTCATGGATGCAAATGATGAGTAGGAATTATTAGCTCCTCAATTTTGGGAGAAGATGTACTTTGATCATTTTGTTAATCAGAGGAGAGAGCACTATAGATTGGTTAGAAAAGATAGGAGGCCTAGAGGTCAACTCAGTGAGCTGAAGAAGGCTACTGGCAAGCTTTCTTTGACTACTTTTGATGGCAACAACAAGATGACAGCATAAGCTTGGGTTCATAAGCTTGAAACATTCTTGGCATTGAGGCCAATGACAAAGATAGAGTCCATCAAATATGCCACTTTGGACTTGGATGGAGTAGCACATGACTGGTGGTACCATGGTATGGTAACACTTCAGCATAACCAGGTGACAGAGTACTAGGACTTCATGGATAGGTTGGTTGAGAGGTTTGACAAGAAAGATCATGAGGTTTACTTTCGAGATCTGGCACAATTGAAATAAATAGGTAACTTGGAGTCCTTCATGGGTGATTTTTAATGATTGGTAGTCATGGTGCCAAATATTTTAGAGCATAGATTGGTAGTTCTCTTCATGGAGGGATTGACCAAACCATTGAGAGGTTGGATCAAAGCCTTCGATCCTCCTTCATTACAGATAGCTATGAAGAAGGCATGTAGTATGGATATGGTAGCCCCATCCAATAAATCTAACTTAGGAGGTACTTCTTCATCCAGGGACAATAAGGGCTTCAATAATAATAGAGAGAGACTAGATTTTAACATAGATAAATCGGGTGTTAAGAATGATTCAAAGGCAAATCCAGTAGCACCACCTTTAGATCAAGAGGCTCTTAATGATTTACATAGGAAAAAGCTTTGCTTCTATTACAAAGGTCCCTATGATTCCAATCATGATTGCCCTTTGAGGCCTAAGGGCAAGGCCAATCGAGTGATGTGGGCTTATTATGAAGATTCAGATTCAAAGGATTCCAAATAGCAAGATAGTTCTGAGGGGGCAGAGGTAGAGGCTTTAGAGCCTAAGGTAGAGGCAAATTTAGAGCTTCACATACAAGAGACATGCCTATCCAACATTCAGTCAGATGAGTCATTTAGACTTTATGGAGTTTTTGTAGGACAGAAGGTCATCACCCTTCTTGATATAGGAGACACACATAATTTTATAGATGTTAGATATGTGGAGAAGTGTGGACTCACTATCGAAGATTTCAAGGGCATTAGAGTTAAGGTGGCTAACAGTCACACTCTTAGGTGTGAGCATATGATTAGAGACCTCCCATTATGCTTGAACAACTATGAGTTCAAGGCTGATTATTATGTGGTAAACATGGGGGATATAGACTTAGTCTTGATTATGAAGTGGCTTCATTCATTTGAGGAAGTTACTCTTCATCTCAAGGACATGGAGGTTTATTTTGATGTTGATGGGAAGACACATATTCTTAAGGCAATATGGGGCAGTAGCTTCAAACATATGTTTTTTCATTAGATGGAGAGACTCATACCACACGATATGGGAGAATGCATTGTTGAGTGCACATTGGCACAAGTATAGGAGAGACATGTGGATGAGCCTTGTCTTGAGATGAGTATAGTTTAATAGGTAGCACATGTGGTAGGGACTCAGCTTTCTTCTACAGTTGAGTCACATGTTGATATGAGTATGTCTAGCATTCACACTCTAGATTCAATGATTGTAGTGGCTATAAGAGATAGCTGCATAGAGCCAGTTGGTATCGTTCACATTTTTTAGAGGATATTGTAGGAGCTTGTGATGATTATCAGTAGCATAGATCATGATTACGTATGGGATCCAGGTGGATTGATTGGTTTATCATTCAGTGATTGCTTGAGGGCAAGTAATTTTAGGAGGGGTGGATTGTCATGTCCCCTTTTTAGTTGACATGTTTAGAGTTAATGGTTATCCTATTATACGACCCTCATATGCTGATAGGATGGATAGAGGGTCATAATGGAGCTTGGCTTGGCTTCAATTAGCAAAATTTATATAGTTGGTTTTCATTTGGGCTCTTTCAGACATGTTTACCTGAGCTCCTATTATTTAGGGACTTCTGACATGCAGTGGAACACTCTTATTTTGGCATGATCATGTGCATAATCACTCCCTAGTTCACCAACTTCAGATGATTCGAGGATCTGACATGTATTGAGAGAGATATTAATATTTGATTGATTTAATCAAATATTAATTATTTGGTCTAATTTTAATTTAAAAACCCTAATTCTAATTTAAGAAAACCCTAATTAGGGAAAGCATATCTTTTTGAGGGTATAAGGGTTTCTCATGGGAGAGAATTGAATTATTATGAGATTATGATTATTGATTTTTGCTAAGAATTCTTCTGAGAAGACTGAGCCAAGGGTTCTAGTATTCTATTTGCATTGAATAATGTCCACTCTTCAGTGTGTGTGATTCAGAGGCTATGAAATATCAGTTGATCTATTGCCAATTTGAGAGGTAACTTCATACAAAAGTTGTCACAGAGCTTTCCAGGTATTTATTTTATTAGGGTTTGATTTAGTAATTGTTCAAAATAAAGATCTTCTGCATTAGGCTATATTTATTCAGATTTGGAGTACAACATATAGGCCGCACTATTTTCCATTAGATTTTGTACGAGATCCATACAGATATATACAAATTCATACCATTCTACATCAGGCTAAAAAGCACCATGGGAAGCACAGAGACCGACATTGATAGTCCAGTGACCGACATCGATCGACTTAGAAACTAGCATCGGCAGTCCAGTGACTGACATCAGTTGACTCAAAAATTGACATCGATAGGATATCAATCGACATTGGCTAAACCAAGTCATTAGAGACCAACGTCGATATTTTTCAGAGTGTTATACCACTGACAGTGGTAGTATAATCGATGATGGTGACTATGTTTTTAACACAGCAACCCGAGATGAACCAGATCTAGGGTTTAATTCTAGCTTGCAAAAAAATTAGGTTTTTAAGATAGTATTTTAATATTCTTTTTATATGTATGATAGAGGACTTCTATTGTAATCATCTAGACAAATAATAAGATCATTGATTTGCCAGTTAAGAGATTATATTGTGGTTTGTTTATTTGGAAATTATTTTGCAAAAATTGCAATTTGTTCTTATTTCATACAAAAAATCAAAATACACAGAAAAGCAATTCAGAGCTTTTGTCTTTCTATAGTCCCTATTGGTTGGGGATATTACATATTTTTAGACTATGATAATCCTTATGACAATTGTGATGGCTTGATCATCTACACCCTCATCATTTAACTAATCATCTAATCATCCTTATTTCTCATCACTGATCCAATCCTATCCACTCACCTGACTAACATCCACTCTTGTATATTATAATCACTAATCCTCATAATCAAAATCATCATCATATTATACTCTATAATTTTTTTTTAATATTTGAGTCAGTAATATATTGGCCTAATGTCTTTTTAGATTATGTAGGTAGTGATCATTTACATGGTGTGATTGAGGTTAGCTCTACCACTCTCTCCTCTTTCACATTATTATTTATCATACTATATTATCCTTCATAATCTTCCCATAATAAATAAATAAAATCCTTGATATATAAATCATTTATCAACCAATCTCTTAATCAATCACCATCCCTACAATCCTCTCCCTAATCTTTTTCATCAATCACCTATACCTGTCAATTGGGACAAACAAATAAAAAAACACATATTTTCCTCCATCAATCATTCATCATCATTTATTAGTCAATTTATCATTTATTTCTCCCATGTATGTGTCATTTTTATGGGAATCATCACTATTAATCACATTATGGCTCATTGATTTGATGCACTATATTCTAATTATTCCCCTTGATCTTTTGGTCCCTTGATCATATCATTTATTATCTCTTATATCATTCCTTGAATAACTTGAATTTGGATTTTAGCTACATTCATTATTAATCTTATAAAATAATTATATTATCTTTGGCCCAATACTCTCCTAGCATGTTTCCTTGCTTGGTATATGTTGATATCTTGTGGTCTTTATCATCTTGGTCTGCATCTCTCCCTATCATGCATCCTTTCTTGGGATATGTCAAAATCTTATGGCCTTTTATCTTATCATCATCATAATTTTTACTCCCTTTGCATATGTCTTTGGCAAGGGCATAATCCATCTATAACTCACTACTCAGGTCATTTTTATTTTCATGAACTATCTCAACATATTGTATCCCTTCTCCTCTTCTATCGATCACATCCCACCCCTTATTTCCTCTTTAGAGTGGCCATCCATCTCATTCTTCCCAACATGTCCCCTTAAGGGGAATAATATCTACTAACATTCATCTATGAAATAGTGTTACTTTGAAATACCATTACTCCTTCTATTTCATCCACTCATAATTCCATTTTAAAGAGGGTCAAAATGTATACACTTAGATTAAGTTACTTCCATTATCATCACTAACATTAATATTATTCAACACTAATTTATCTTATTTCATTTAATGTCATTTTTACCCTCTAATTATATCCTAATATCACCCCTTATAGTCATTTATTTTACATCCCCCTTCATTTTTATTCATTCAAAAACCTTATATTAACCCCACCAATATATTACTTCTCCTAATAATGTATTAATCTTATCTTAATCCCACTTATCCATTATTTGGGAATTTAAAATTCCCATGGCCCACCTAACCACCTACACTATCATATTCATAGGCTCTCCTACACCCCTAGTCCCTAACCACCCCCATAATACCTATGCAAAATCCCCTCCTAATCCTAATTAATTCTTAAGGATATTCTAGAGCCTCCTTTAACTTGGCCCCTCCTCTCTAGAAGCCTCTATTCTGGAGGCTTCCAAGGAATTTTTAATTCCTTGGAAATTCCTCCACCCTTTGTCCCCATGTCTAAAATTTGAATGTGAGCCATCAATATTCCCTCTTTGGCTTATTTATACAATCCAAACCTCCATGGAAACTAATAATAAACTAGCATCATAAGTATCCATTGAATATATTAAGTCTATGAAATCTTCATCAATAATCAAAACCACTAATAAATCTATCATAATGTTGCAAATCTAAGTCCATGAAAATCTAAAATCAAAAATCCTCTTGAATATCTTGGAGAGAGGCTAGTTGAATTAGGAAATTCGTAAGATCATCTCCACCTTTTCTGATTAATTTCCATAATCTCTCTTATTAGGTAGTTTGATATTTTGGGTGTTTTGATATTCAAATCCATTTTTCTCAAATTTTCATCTATTTAAATCATGCAATTATTTAATTTAATTAAAATATTTTTTATATATTTTACCATATCCAAAACATACACCATGAAATTCAAATATAATTTAAAAGTCATATAATGATCAATAGAGAAAAAATGACTATAAATAAATTATATACCAAATTAAATCCATGTGAACAATGTCATTTACATATAAAATGATAAAAATGTTTTAAAAATAAACATATCAATCATAATTAGGGGTAATATCACATAGGTTATACTCCTCATCAATATCAACACCATAAATCTAGAACCTCAAGAGGTAGATGTAACAAGATCAAATTGTGGGCCCCATCACATGAAAGCATACATAGTCTCTCCTCAAAATCACCTATCCATCATAGTGTATCCTCATGATCTTATCTCAAATAATCATATAAGTCTATAAATTTCTATACAATATCAATGAAACTCCCCTTTGGGATGTTCTGTCTATCTAGCTCCACATGCAAATCCTCATACTCTTTGGTTTTCATATGGTATGCCACCATAAATCTCATAATTAGATCAAATAATGGTGCATGTGCACCAAAAGTATCAAAAAATATATAAATAAATCCATATTTGGATAAGTCATTGACACACTAAAAGTAAGGGCCTAAATGTCCTAATCTACCATGCTTTACCACTCTTAGTTACCTACACACATCTGAGATAATACACTAGTTAGTGACATATATGAAACCCAATACTTTTATATCCAATATAAATACAAAAACTCAAAACTATAGTACTCAAATATGGTTCTAATGGATCCTGATTCAATTGGTGTTGATCTTGATGGAACATCATCTTCTTCATCATCACCTTTCTCTCCACCACCACCTATGTGTTAGGAATGGCACCTTGAGCCATAACTACAATAAGGGAAAAAAGAACCCATCAATCCCCATCCCACCATTACACATAACCATCAAAACAACCTATATCATTTGTTTATACCAAGGGAACCATAAGGTCCCACTCATCACCTAGGCATAGGGATAAATGTACAACAGTGGGTCTTAGCCTATCAAGTGGCTTATGAACAATCTATACTATGTGATGCCATGGATTTGGTACTAATGGCACACCCTACTTAATCCCAAACTACCATGTCACTTGATCATTCTAAAATAACTCATACACTCCAATAAATAGATCGATCAACCACATACGAAGATGAAATCTCTATAACTCTTGACCATCCTTAGTCCACCCAATAAAAGTAATATAAAGATGCAATAGAATTTGATCAAGAGAAAGCCTATCCATCATAATCTGGTATTCCATAATGGTATAAATTATACCACATGGGAATACCAAAAACTCAACAAACACTTATCAATAGGCCCATCCAGGAAGGGGACCACCAACTAGCTTCACTATTATAATATGCTCATACACTCAAATGTGTAATAAAGTCACTACACTAATTTTAGCATGTCTCTCCAATGTAAACCTATATAGATATATGTAAAAGTGGGATAATATAGTCATAACCTAAGATTATTTTGTCCTATCCATATCAATATGATCAACCACCTAGTATATATGATAATAAATCCCAGTTACCCTACCTTCCATAACTATAAATGATGCTAGTAATACACAAATAAACTTCAACATTCATAGAACATCACCACTAATAATATTCTAAATCTAAATCATACTAATCAAATCTACCCCAATATATATCTAACCAATAAAATATACATGCAACCACTAAATATATCCTTGGCTATCATCATTGGTAACCTGCACCCTTTGACCCATAATTGATAACTAAAAGATCTAATATACATCTTATGGGATAATGGTCATCTCACTAGTAGGGAGATAAAATATATAGGTATCTAGGTTTCACCTCTCTAATAGAGAAATAAGGAGGTATATTTTATACACTATCTCTCCCAATTGGGCCACATGCCCTAATCCTACTTGGTCAATAATAACCTAATTAGCCACATCTAAACCCAATTCTACCAAAGTTAAATAGTGTCATCCATGCCAAAACTCTCTAATGTGCACGTCCTTTTCTAACCAAGAAAAAGTAATAAAAATTCATCAATGATCACATTTTGTTAAAAAAATATAAACCTTCATAAACTAATCATAAAATATAAAGATACTAGTGTCAGACACAAGGGTTCATGTAGGATAATTATGTTAGAAGTTAATGTCCATGCTAGACACATACATCATCTGGTAAAGTTTGGTATTGGATGATTGCATCATCATCCCAATATAAGTGTTCAAAATACCATGAAAATTCCAAAAAAAATGGATCAAAATGTAAATTTTCAAAAATAAATTATCAAGAAATTACCAAACAACTACTTATTAGCTCAGAACAATCTTGGCTAGATAGAGCACTCTAGAGTAGATAAAATCATAAAAGATGAGGAAATCTCCCACATGGAATTATTTCTCTTTAGGATTATATCTCAAAATTCACAAAGTTTCAAAATTCAAGTGTTTTCAAAATTCTATTCCAACTAACCTAATATACCACTTTGTCAACTTCAAATGCCCACATCTTGAGCCATGATTATCCAAATTTGAAACTAAAAGTTGCATTGGGATATAGATAATGATCCCTTCCATATTATACCAAATTTTTAAATTTTAAATAATTATAAAGAATCACTCATAATTTTAATACACTGATATCCTATGACATTCTAGGTAATACCACAAACAATGTTATAAAGTCTTGGCTACAACATTACTAGAATATTTCCAAGTCAAAAACTATCAAACAAATTCTCCATTATTACTTTTATGTGGAAAACACCAATGGGAAATGTATTCTCTCCTCCCAAAAGGGGTAATATTATTAGGGTCATGTTTATAAATATGTTATACAAAATTGAAACACATTTGGCACAACTCTCAAATTAAAGTGAGGGCATGATATGGAAGCACGTTATCCTTATTAAATATTAATATATAAAATTTTAGATTCAATGGGGGTATGTCATATGGACATGGCTTCCACACATTCATAGTTTTCATATTATAGTGGGGGCATTTGGAAAGCATGTTCTCCATAAGTATTTAGTATTCAACATCTCAAGTTTACAATGGAGGCATGTTTTGGAAAATATTCCTCCACATTGGTACTTATTCCAATTTTAGATACATTTATACATAGTGGTTACATGCTTTGGAATCATGTTCTCCATACTTATACAAATTTTGAAATTGGAAACACATACATAGTATATGATCTAGATTCATAGTTATGGAAAAATCCTATACATTATTACCATTTACTATAGATAGTACTAGCACAAGACATATACAAGGTGAATATGCTATGAAAAATGTGCTTAATATTTTGAAAATCAAAATTAACTTTAAAATTCTAAAAAATCTATGTATTAATACCCTGATTGAGTATTTATAGACTATATTGAGCCTTACCTATCTACAATGGTTGGTTCTTCCTTTTGGTGTGAATGGAGGGATTAACTCATCTAGTATCATCAAGTTTTTTGTGATGATCTTGATTACATCACTCACACTATACTTAGTTATATATATACATATATTTTACACTCAAGTTGTGCTCATCAAGAAACAATACCATCAATGGATAAGGAAATGTTATTCTTACTCTAAGTTGGGGACATTATAACCTCCAAACTCTCTATACTCTAGGAACAACACCACCATGGTGAAACACACTTTTACCACTTTTATACTTACTCATCTTCTTATCCAAAACATGGATGAGATAGTAAGTCCCTTAATTACTTCTCCAGTTTGTTACATTCTACACTCATTTACTACATGACACAAACACAAGGGTACACTATCCATGCTCTTTATTTATGTTACTATTTAGTATTACTTACATATAGATTATATATCTTGATTTATTCTTTTTTTCATATGCTTGGTTGTAGGTAATGATCAAAGACAAAATATTGAAGGAACAACTTGAACACAGACAAGGTGTGTTTTCCACACCGCGGTATGCATTTTATTTTGTTTTAAACTAGTAATTCTCAATTTTATTGCATTAATAGATTAAGGGGGGAATTTTATACACCCATTTTGGTATAATTACACATATTACTAGTCATATTATATGTATATACATCTTTACTAGTAATTAGACATCTAGTGACATAATCTCTTAGGGACATCCTTAGTTCCATCTTATCTCACATGACCTACCACCCCTTGGGCATGTGTGCTATGTTTTTTTAGCCTCATATAGTATATACTCGATACCCTTAACTGTTATGCTTGTTTCCTAAATTTTTTTTGGTTCTTGGATGCTTTTGTCCATCCTTTAGACTAGCATCAATGTTAGTATCCAAGCTCAATACAACTATTCATTATTATCTTTTTATCTTTTATCATATCCTTCATGTTGTGATAATTTTTGAATCCCTATTTTCACATATTATGGTCCAATTTTTACATCATTAGGATGTAATTAAAATTCAAAAGGTTCTTATATATAAAAAGGCTATGGTATAATTAACACACCTTCTAATTTGATATGAAAACTCTATAATAATAAGGTACCATCTATTTCAAGTTATCAAATTTCACTAAAACATTATTTTAAATATTTGAATCATTAGAAAGCTAAAATATACTATTGTATCACTTGTAACAAGGGTTACTAACATAAAAAGCATATATTTATATTTTTATAATCACACACACATGCATAAGGGAGAACTACATGCAAGTTTGAGGCCCTCTTAGGAATATTGGCTATCTAGGTAGAACTTAGTAAAAATAAGGTTACTAGATCTGGATCAAATCATGTTACTAACCCCTTTTTCTAGGTTGTAAGAAGCATAATTCCAAAGAACTAGGTTTTTTTCTCATTATCTAGATTTGGGACACATTCAGTCATAAGTTGAGACAAATAATGTTACATAGGTGGTAGTTTAGGTTTGGTACAAATTCTAGGTCTCTCTTGTGTATATTTCCCATTAGAGACTAGTGTCAAATAAAGACATAAGCATTAACATTTATGTCCAAGATCGAACCAACTATCTAAAGGTAAAAAATAGTTAAAACATATAGAAAACAAAATCTAAATGTCTAGTACAACCCTATGATGAATTTTAGGCACTACCACAATATAAAATATAATACTAAATAAGATACTCTCTCCTTGTCATTTTAGTTGTTTTTTTACTTACTATATTTAGTAAATTTTATCACTTAAATTTATACCCTTGAGGAAGGTTGTTCAAACTTTCCTTATTTAGGTGACACACATGAATAATCCTAGGTTGTGGGTAACATAAATACTTGATTAAACCTATATATTAAGGTCATATCCCTTGATTTATCACCTTTAAACTATCTCTAAACCTACTAATTTCATGGAAAATGGAGAGAGAACTAAAATCAAACTAAACTAGGGAGGTGATGAACCAAATTTGTCTCCTCCAACTACCTATAATTCACTGAGAACATGAACTATGACTGAATCTAGTTTCACAACTCAAATGGGGTCTCCAAACATGAGTGTTTCACATAAAGATTATATAATGATGCATAGACTAAGTGGGGTGATCAAGAGGCCTAAAACACAATAATGAATGCTTTTACTTTTAATTCATACAAGGTTATTTGGAATCACTCTACATAACCTACAACTACATATGAAGATAGGATAACTGAGAGGAGGTTTCATAACCATCATATGCATTTATCAACTAACATGAAGCATACACTATTTAAAATCACAAGATAAGGATATAACTCACTTTTACTCATTTCATAGGCAAAATAAAAGTGTTCATTTAGATAGACCTATGTCATATCTAGAAAAAGGATACTTTACAATCCATACAAGGCAACATATATAGAATTAGGTGAGATAAGAGAAAGGTAAGCATAAAAGGAGTCCATGATGACTAACATCTCATGATGAAGGAAGTTAAAAACAAGAAAACCCACAAAAGGAAGGGTTATGAACTCTCCAACCATGTGTCATCTTGAGTTTGACTATGAGTTCATGGAGTGGCATAAGAGGAGCCTCATTGTCCTTTATTATCTTTGAAACTACCCCTTTTGATGATTAAGAAGTGATAGATCACCCTCTTGACTCTAACTACATTTCCTTGAATTTTTACACCTAGTTAATGATTGATATCCCTCAATATAGGTGTGAAATTTCTATAAATTGGTTATTGAACTTATTGACACTTTTAAACTACTATCTAATGATGATTCTTAATCTCCTTGGAAAATATTATCATTTATATAACTCTCCAAGACTAAATGTTATTCTATTTATGTAGAGGATTTACTTGGGCATATTATTTAAAATGCTTACTCTTGTTTATCACATCATATCCTTTCTCATTTATTTCACTACTATGACTTGGATATGTTTATACTCCTAATGATCTCAAGAAAGGTCTATAACCTTGTCTCTTTTTCATGCAAACAAGATAGACATTTTATTAGATTTGATCCTTCATCTATGAGATTAGTTACAATTCCATGATGGGTGTTTTTAAGGTTTTTAGAAGATTATTTAATCCCTTCTTAGGTTTAAGAGACTCTATACACTATCTTAGAGTTTTTAACATGCTGAGATACACATAAACATATATGTATCATGCCTTCAAGGCTACTTTTATTACAAATGTGTCCTCAGATGTGTCAAATAGTGACCATAATTTGAGCCTTAGGTACCTTCAATCATCATAAAATTTATTTTAAGATAATTTAGGATAATTTGGGCTATTTGAGAAGGTGTTTTATCTATTAGTTCCTTTTTGGCCTCTTAATGTCTTGTGGGTGCCTTATAGTATTAATGATCATTCATAGATATGAGGGTTTTACTATCTCTCTACACCATAAATTTCAAGGGAATAAAGTCCCCATATGATCCCTAGGTGCACTCCCCATATGCATCTTTTCCATTAACTTTTGAGCAAAGGAAAAAACCTCTTGGCCTAATAGACATGCATGTGGGTATCCATTTAGGTTTGATGATTTATATATGAATTCAAGAGTGATATGTGACTTATAAGACTCGGAGATGACTTATAGACTAGTATAATATTTTTTTCATTTTTCATTTATTTCTCATATCAATAGTGAAGGACTCTTCTTCATGTTAATACAGTCAAAGAGAATCTTTAGGAGAGCCTATTGTCATCCCACCTAGACCTTTATTGCATTAAAGGACCTCATAAGAGTTATGTGAAATAATAAGAAGTTATGTAATCTTCTTGAGAGAATTTAATGATATTTATATGTTTATTTTACCCCCTAAATCTCTTAAAACCCTGATTATTACACTAGCACACAATAGATCATGCATTTTTATTACCAAAGGACACTTGATCAAAGGTTTCCAACTTAGATTTGGCACTATGTGGATCCTAGAGAGACTTATAAACATCATCAAACTCTTGTAAATCACCTATCAAGATTCAATATACCTTTTTAATGAAAAAAATGAAATCTTGGGGTCTATTGGGGTTTAAGAGCACCTTTGTCTTTTAATGATTGTTCATAAAATTGGAAGGCTTAAACCCTAGAATTATTCATGGGATTTTATTATCATAAGGGTACCCTCCTACCCCAATATTACTTGGCCCAACTCCCTCCCACATACATGAACCGATACCTATAAATGGTATTTTTTGAGATTAATAGGAGCCTATAGAAATTGATAGAGAATGTTGATGGGTTTTCTAGTTGTTTGTTTTTGAAAACAATTTTCAATCATGTGTATGACATGAATAAAGATTGAATAAGGTTGTAGTTATGATGCCCTCTCTTCATTAGATATTTTATGTACTTATACCTTTCTCTTAGAAGTTAATTCCCTTGAATACATTGCATGTATGAGGAAGAACCCTACTGATAACTCTACTCAAGGCATTAATGGAGCCTTCTTGACCCTTTCTAGATGATATAATGTGAAAACAAGCCTCTATAACTACAAATCCTTCTAATAATGATAATATACTAAATTTTGACATCAAAAACAATGAAAAAAATAGATTTAAAGTAGAGAAAATATTATAAAAGTGTTATAACCCTTCTTTGAGTAGATGTGCAGACATGGTAAGGTACAATATACTTTTCTCATGTGTCAAATGACTTTTCAAGTTTTAATTCTATACATAGAACTGACTCTTTATACTTGATGTCTTCTCAAGATATCCCATTATAATGTTAAAGTCAAGAAATATTTCAAAGGAAGATAATATATTAACTTATCCATATTGCAGACACCTAAATTTGGCCATCAATAAACTCTAACTAGGCTTTTGACTAATTTTTACCAAAATGCACAATTTAGCTTAAAAACACTAAAACACATTAAATGAGTTGAAATTTATATATTCAAATTCTGATTTTGGCTAGGGTATCATTAAATGGGGCAATGCAATTTATGAGCTAGTTAACTTTGATCAGATCAATTATAATGAAAATACCAATTTTGCACCTAGGTGCTCTAGATTGCTCTTTTTTAATCAAATTTTTTATATGAGATGTGTGTATTTTTTATTTTGTGTTGGAAACATCCTAAATGGGAATACAGTTCCAACACATCTAACATTAACTTTCAATTCCAATCATGTCAAATTTTGGACCAATAATAAGGCATTATGATCAATTTGAGTAATTGTAAATAAAGTACTTAATCATGCTTAAGAGATAATAAAACCAAATTAGAGACTAACTAATAATTCCATGGAAACTTCTTGAATACATTTTTAAAAAAATGAATATTTAATAACTACATCATTAGGTGACCTCATTTCTTGGGAAGACATCCCTAGGCCATAAATGCCACAAATATCAGGATTATGGGTCTCCCATGCCTCATTATGACCCTCCATGCCTATTCAATGCCCATTTTTCCAATTTCATGATGAGGATAATTAGATATTTAATTCCAAAAAATTGAATTAATCCTCAACCACACATCTTCATCTCAAGATGGGTGGTTCAGGTTGATTCCGAGCAACCTCAAAAATATATAAATACGAGGCCTTGCCTATTGAATTTTAATCTTAAACTAGCAAAGTTACCATGTGAAACTGATTATAAGAGCTCTCACATGCCAAATTTATGATGCTAAAATATTGAGCCAAGAAAATCTAAAGCCATAAGGTGCCAAGGAGAAAAGGTAATAGCCAAGCCTCCTTTGATGAAGACTTCATGAGCACAAGCCAAGCAAGCCACTATAACAAGCATTTAAAGCATCCAAGGAAGGTAAAGGATTATTATTTTGTTTTACATTTTAGTTGTGTTTTTTATTTATGTTTACTATTAATCTTAGCATAGTAACTAGGCCTATATATGTATGCTATTTAGTGTGTTTTTATTAATTTATTTTCATTTTGGTACTAACACAATAGTAATCACCTCTCTTGATTCAAATTCCTAGATCACATAATGGCATGCCTAGTGGGACTGCACCCCACCAATTTGATCAAATAACACCTTAAAGTAACATAATAGCCATTATCATGCAAGATATTAGAGTGTGGAAGAAAAAGAAGGTTAATATTTGAGCAAAAACCTTATTTTTTAGAGCTCACATTCTTGTTCTTGAGACTATGTAATTCAGATGCCAACTCAGCCTGACTTGACTCAACTCAACTTGATTTAGATCCCAACTTAGCCTAACTTGACCCAACTCATCCTGACTTAGATCCCAATGCAACTTCACTTGACCCAACTCACCCTAACTTGGATCCCAACTCGATCTCACTTGACCCAACTCACCTTGACTCAGATACTAACTCAGCCTAACTTGACCCAACTCACCCTAACTCAAAACCCAACTCAACCTGACTTGATCCAACTCACCTTGACTCAGACCCCAACTCAGCTTGACTTGACCCAATTCACCCCAACTCTAATCCCAACTCAGACTAACTCAACCCAACTTGCCTTGACTTGGATCCCAAATCGATTGTGTGAAACCTAAGAGCTAAAAGGTTATTTTAAAATGCTTGGTTTGGTGTCATTCAGACTCCATTTTGGATGATTGTTTTTTTAAAACCATGTATTTTTTCCTAAATTTTCATAATATAACATTAGATTAACTTCAAGTTTCATAAAAGTTTTACAAAGTTTTGAAAATCTATTTGGATGTTTCTAATCTAACACATTTACTTTTGGAGTGATGCCTTAAGGGTAGACAGGTAACCAGTGGATTTCAGATTTGATAAATAATGTTTTAGACCATCTTTTGAATGCTTTTTAAAATAAATTAGGAACCTTTTTTTGGTACTTAATTAAACATTTATAGGCTTAAGTGAAGGATTTCAAATTTACAACTTAAGACCAAGGGGTCAAAAGAACACCACCACATCTTTTGTTTGGGCTTAAAATTGAACACACCTGTAAATTTTTGTTTTCAATAGTTGTTTAATTAGAACTTGCTTGGAAAAAAGAATGTTTATGTGTGTATTCTCTTCCAGTTTTCCCCTTTAGGGAACCATGGAAATCAAAAGTGCTTTCCTTATTTCTAAATTGCCTAGTTCAAGGCATAGAAATAACGTCGTCTAAATCACTCCCCAGAAACTCACAAAAGTATTGAGTGACCTTGACAAAGACCCTAAAGTATTTATATTTTATGATTTATTTATTTCATGTGAACTTGGATTTTGAGGGGGACATCATTACCTCCCATGAATTCTTTAGGGAAGCTTTAACCTAGGGTTTCACCTCTCAACACTGACTTCATTTGGCTCCATATTGGAGTTTCACATGTGACATAATGGCACTTTGGACATCGCAATACACTAATAAAATAATAGGATGTAGTGGTTTAAAAAAGGGCTAGACCTTTTTACAATAATCCAAGTGATACGGACCCAAAATTTATGCTTTTCTTTTGCATTGTTTGATGTGAAAGTCATTATGTAATTGATTCCCTTAGATCATTTAAAAACATGTAGATCTTAGACAAATCCCCACTTTCCAAAGAATTATTATTGGTACAAGGTGTGATTTAAGGTCCATTTCATAGTACTATCATTTGAGAGAATGGGGGGTGTAAAAACCCTACTATATAATGCACATTTACTTTTGGATGAAGACTTAAAATCCTCTCAAATGACGTATATTGATGAATTCCAACAATACCAAGCAACCTTGTCAGTTTAATATATAATAAAGATTAATTAGTTGGTTTTGTCCAAGATTAAAGTCTTTTTTGGAGTCAAAAATTGGTGTAAACAAATGATATAAACCAAAACACATGGTCCTCATTTTCCTTTGAATAAAGAGGCATTATGTTGCCCATGTGAAATCATCAATTTTCCTTGTTTAAAGTTCATCAAAACTTGGAGTCATATCATCCACTTTGGTGTAGTTATGCTTCCCAATTGAGTCTAAACCTTTGCCAAAGTTATTTAAGTCCTTCATTTATAATATAAATTTGAAATTGCACCTTTATAAGTCTATAGGGTTGATGTGTTAACTAGGTTTTCCATTTACACTAAAATTGAGGGAACATAGGTTCAATTTCTAATTTGGGTTAAAAGTCATTTAAGACTCATGATCATTATCACCACTTGATAGACTTCAGTCATTTTGTGCTAAACATTTTCACTTTGAGTCTATGCACAATAACCTTTTGAGTTAAAAAGGTAGTATTATGCTATCAAATTTGTGAGAAATTATCTTTACCTTAGAGATTTTTTGAAATAAACATTTTGTCACATCTTTTGGGTAGTCTAACACTATTACATTACCCAAAACATTTCAGATATTATTTTATAGGCCCTCTTGCATATAGTTCAATTTTTTTCCTACATTTTCAAACCATCCGAGTATAATTTTGTGAACCTTTGTCTATCATAGTTACGTCATTCACTTTTGTCTAGCTTATTTTTCAAAATAACCAAGTTTTATACCATTTTTTGTGAGAAAATAAACTATATCTAAAGTGCATTTTGTTTCATACCTTATACCTATTTGATTGAGTCCATGTCTGGGAGTCAAATGACTAATGTTTGTTTGAAGTGTTTCAAATATGTTAGATTAAAAATTTCATCTATTTTCAAAGTATAACTTTTGATGTCATTTGGCCAAGAGTCATAGTGCATGCCTTTTTTGAGCCTATATTTTGATGCCACATTTGGCCAAAAGACATAAAAACTTTTAATTTCCTAGATTAGACTAATTTGAAACACTTTAACCTTAGCATTTAGAATTTAGATTTTTAGTTCATTTACTTAATCTTTTTATGTAAGATGTGTAATGTTAGACACTTAATGTTAGCTTGTTTTATAATAAATTTTTGCATAAACCTTTTGATCCTTTTGGCAAATCTAGACCAAGTTTGAACATCATATTTTTAGACATTATCCTTTTAGAGTTTATAGAAATCTCTTTCCTTTCTATCTTAAAGCATTGAGTATGGATCCTAACATATATTCCTACATTCGTAGTGGAGTTGTGTATAATCCAAGGATTAGTAATGTGGTTATACAAGAAGAAATGGTGCAAGACCCATACATAGATAATATTGCTTATGAGATGGATCCTTATCCCTCTTATAATACTCAATTAGGGGCATAAATCCAAGATCCATTGGTTAACTATTTGGTTAATACATGAACTTATTTATAATAAGACCAAGAACAAACCACATAATACCTAACTAAAATACCCACAACTAATGAACCAGTTCTTTAATAGTCATGCTCTACTAATGCACCTTCCACATATGACCCATTTTTGTTTTAGCATCATTTATTGGAGAAAAAATATGAGATTTTGGTTAGAGCCATAGAGGTAGGGGCCAAGTTTCTAGTAGACTTCCCTCATGATAATTTACCAAGCCTAGTAAGAATGCCCCATAACATTATTTACAATCAACAAGCTTCTTCTATCACTCCTTTGGCTCTAGTCCAAACAACATATCAAGATCCTAATATTCATAATAAAGGCAACAACCTTATGGAAGACCATTTTAACCAAATTTAGACAACATATCAAACCTACTTGAATCTTTCACATAATTTCAATCAGATGACCATGGTGAGCAAACCTCTTATTGACTTAGTTCCTTCAACATGAGTTTTGATAAAGTTAACTAGTTAAGACAATCAATTTTGAGACCCATTCATGAAAAAAACTTTGGTAGACAACTTGTTTCATATTCCCATCATTGAATAAATGTCTTCTACTTCTACACAAAATAATGAGAAAAATATAGTGGACAATATGGAAGTAATGTCCAATCCAAATTAAAGTGGTACTAACACACAAAAGTTAGTCAACAAAATGTGCCTATAGTTAATACCATGAGTGGACCATCATACCAGGGATTAGGAGTTTCTACATCCCAACCTTAACTAGTTGCTTCATCAATTGTGTAGCCAATAGGATTCGGTAGTCAAACAGTACCCAATGTCACACCTCAACAATAAAATGTGATGAATCCTACTCCTCCTCAACAAAGGACAAGTAGTATTCCACAATATAAGTCATAATATAGTCTACCAACATAATAGAGGTTGAATATATTTCCACCTCAGCAAGGGGAAACTAATGTTCCACCTCATCAAGTAGTGGAAAATACACCTCCTCAATCATAGACCAATGTACCAATCCAAAACTAGATGATGACTAGCCAACAACATGTAAATATTGGTTAGTGATAGATTTCAAATCTTCAACATGTTTTCACTTGCCAATAAGGATTAGTGTAATAAGGATTCTCTCATGTTTCTCAAGTACCTACTAGATTAAAATTAGTTTATAATGTGCCATAAGTTTAGAGATAGGGTTTTGGTTCACAAGTTCCCACTCAATAGCAAGGTTCAATTAGTTGGCAACATGTCCCTTTTCAACCAAAGTAGGCACAATATAGTTATATCCCTCCATCCCAGCCACAAAATCCTCCAATTCAAACCTTTATAGCCAACTCAATCTATAATATCACATAACCAAATGTGCAATTCTAAGTACATCTTAATCCACATATACATATTCCTAGTCCATTTCCCAACCAAACCAATGTACCCCAAAGGATATCTCCATCATACCCTAGTCAAAGTGTCGCACTTGTAACCTCCCAACCATCTACCCAAACCAATATTCTCCCTCAAACCAATGTTCTTTCTAGTTTCATATCCCAAGAATTGTAACAAGTGAAGGATGCAATTGCTACTATTTAGGTTGGGAAATAAAATAAAAAGTTTAATTTGGATGACATGTTTTCTTATACATTCAACATGGAATACTTGTAGATACCATTTCCTCTAAGATAGGAAACACAAAAGTTTGAAAAATATAAAGGGAAAGGTGACCCTAAGGCCCATTTAACTGAGTTCTTTGTCCAATGTCAACCAGTGGCATATAGTTATATATACCTTTTGTTGTTGTTTCTAAGAAGCTTGGATGGATAAGCCTTTGAGTGGTTTTAAAAGTTGTTCAAGAATTTAGTAACAAATTTTGATGATATTTTTGATAAGTTTATGTAATACTTTTTCTATAATCTCAAACATGAGATTTCATTGGTTGACTTAACATAAGAAAAACAAAAGGTTGGTGAGATTTTTACAAGTTATCTTTAGTGATGGAAAGCCCTTTCAAGTTGATTCACCCATAGTTTACCAAATAAACAATGAGCCATTGTGTTTACTATAAATTTGCATAGTGAGATAGCTTATCATCTAGAAATACAATGTACACATACTTTCAAGGAGATCATTGACAAAAGCTTATTGATTGAGTGAGCCCTTATTAATAAAGGGATCATCAAGCTTATGTCAACTAATCATAATCAAGGTACAAATAAAAGAAGTGGTCAAAATCAAAATTCAATCCAAGTGAAAGCATCACAACCAGTACATACCAATAACCAAAAAAGACTAAAACACTTCAATTGTAATTGGTATGTCGTGGGTAATGGAGTAATTGAGTCACATCATGTCTAAACAATGAAAACATCATTTTCACCAACTTTTTAGCTTACTCCCACCTAAAAACATCTCCAACCAACACCACAATCACAACAACCAAGGCCCATGTAAAAAATACCACAACCTTTACCATTACAAACCCCTTCTCCAAGGAGAACTATGCCTATGCATCATGTATTTAGTGACCTAGGAGATCCTATTGAGTTTGTATTTTTAAAACTTGTCATTACTAATCTCATTATTTGGCCTATAACAAAGCATTATCCACAAGGCATTCCTTATCCTCATTGGTACCATGAAAATGAATTCTATGAATATCATCGGGTCAATGGGTATAATCTACGAAAATGTGTGCAAATCAATAATTTGATTGAGAATATGTTGGAGAATGGGGAGATAACATTATATAATGGTGCTTCCACCTCCAATCAAACTCATGTTATTTATCAAAACCCCTTTCTCCAACATAGCACATAGTCACATCATAATAATCAACAAAAATAAAAAATTTGACTAATGTAATAACCAAATAAGTAATATTAAAATCAAAGGCCAAACCAGTAGAATCAATAGAATCAACAATATAACCCACAACATTAGAATAATGGACAAAACCAAGGTCAAAATGGTAATAACCAAAAAACCTACCATGTAGTTTCACATGATTATAGTAGGGTTGTAGGTCATAGTAAAGGGGGTGGCATTAATACTATCTCCATTAATCCTAGACCAAGAACTAATCAATCTAGACTATTACTAAATAATACCACTCCACCAAATTACATGGATAGTCCTTCTTTGACCTAGGACTATACACATGTGAACTAGAAAATCAAGACTTCCACTTTTAGACCTTATATCAATAACTTGTCCTTGCCATGTGACCACATAAAAGTGCACCATTAATCGAGACTTGTCATATCTAGTCCCACACCATTTCTAGCATTTTTTAGCAATCATGATCTAACATCTAATCCCAATTGTGCAATCACAACTTAGAGGTCAAAGATTACTATCCTAGGCCCACAACCATCTACCACTTTACCTATTTTCCAACCAATTGTTCAACCTCAGAATAAACCATTCACCATTGACCAAGATAATAAGTTTGATATTTTGGAACAATTGCAAAAGACACCACCACAAATTTCTATTCTAGATTTGATGTGAATGTGAACAATACACAAGAACATTTTGAATGAGTTCTTAACCCAATCCATTATTACCAGTGACATATCCCCTAATAAACATCAATCTTTGGTTGGACACCTAGCTCTAGCCTAACAAGTCACATTCAACCAAAGTGATATGTCTTCCCATAGCTCTCTCCATAATAATCCATTATACATAGAAGTTTATATAAATTGGCATAAAGTTAAATGTGTCCTTATAGACAATGGATCAAGCCTCAACATAGTGTCTCTAAATCTTATCAAGATGCTTGGATACACAATGGTAGATCTCTAGCTATAAATGATAACTAACAAAGCCTATGATAATTAGGAAAGAGAATCATAAGGCACCATTAGCTTATCAGTTATCATTGGGCCTTTGACTCATGATACACTTTACCATGTGCTTGATCTTGAGTTGTCATACAATATGCTTCTAGGTAGGCCTTGGTTACATGATATTAGTGTAGTCTCATCAATGTTGTACTAATGTATAAAGTTCTCCCACTCAGGGATGAAAGTGAATATTCCAAGAGTTTTACACCCACATGAACATTGCAAACATCTTGAGGCCGAGTTTCAATGATATAATTACCAATATGACATGAATCTAAGGTTCAATCAAGATAAAGGAAAGGCCATGCTTATTGATCCTTCATAAAATAATTGAATAGATCTTAATACCTCGGATTCCTTTTTTGACATGCCACCTCTTGAAGCTTTTAATCATTTCACCATTTCAAATAATGGCCTAGGGGAGTATGTGACCCATGATACCTACCATATTTCTAATCTTCCTCAAAATCCAAAGACCTTTAAGAGACCTAAAAATACCCCACACATGCATTGGAAATAAAAAGATAAAGATAAACTTCATAATCTAGGACCAGTCACATTCATACCAACATCTAACCAAGAAAAAGACTCTCTTGAAGGAGATGAATCATGGTTATACAATGACAAATTGGATGATTGTTACAAGATCACCAAGTATCATATTCCCACTAGGATCGTGGAACATCAAGATTATGAAGGAAGAGACCTAAAATTGAATCAATAAGGAACCATTGAGCTAATTTATATGACCAAGTACAAAATAACTTATGAAATTAGATTTAAACTACATCTGAATAACCCCACATATCTTATTCAAGTTCCATCATCGATGGCTAATGATGATGCTAATAGTGAAGTAGAGTCTGATCATAGCCTCACCTTTGATGACCTAGCTGAGACTAACCTAATTAATAACAATTCCATTTGTACGCTTACCCTAGTCATTGATCACAACCCATTGCCATTATACTATCCCCAATTGATAGATTGGGACCAATAAGAATCCAATTTTTTGATTGATGAGTTTCTAAATGATGAGGCATTCTGTGAATTTTGAGGCCTTAGAGATAATGTTTTGTTGGGAGATCATAAATTAGGATTATCAAATACTTTAGATCTTGAAACCTATTTTGGAGAGCAGGTGAACACCCTTAGCCAAAAACAAATAAATAAAACACTAAGATCCCAAAGTGAAAACATCTTTGAGGAACGTTTTAACTAGGGAAAAAGTAACGATAAAGGCTAGTCTAGTGGTAAAAACCTATTTCAGGTGTTATTATATGGGTGTGTTCATTATTCTTCAAATTTAGACCTAGAGACCACCAGTGATGACCTTGCCTATGGATCCAAGTTTAGTTTTGTAAAACAACAAGTATTTGATCAAATTATTTAAGAATTTTTTATTGTTTTTATCACATAGTCAGATCTCCCATTGGGGGACTTAGATTCATCATGCCTAGGAGATGTTGAAGATAAAGTCCTAATAGAGGACCTTGATATAGTCTAATAGTTCAAGTCTTTACGTAATTATCCTAGAAGATTGTTTGACCCTTTTAGTCAAACATATAATAGAGGTAAACATTATGACTTCATTAGACCTAAAATGTATAGAATTAGGCATGTCCCTCACTAAGGAGAAACCTGAATTCTTTACAACTTTGTTGAGATAATTTTTAGATATCTTTGCATGGCCTTATTCTGACATGCCAAATTTGGACCCCACCTTGGTTCTGTACCACCTTATGGTCAATCCTAATTCCAAACTAGTGAGACAAAAGTCGCATAAGATGCATCCTCACATTGTTGTCTTGGTAAAGAAAGAGTTGGAAAAAATCTTAGAAGCAAGATGTATCCTATCCATTAACTACTTAGAATGGATATTTAATGTTGAACTTATTAGTAAATTTTTTGAAGAAATCAAAATATGTACTTATTTTTAAGACATAAAAAAATCTTGTCCTAAGGATGAATTTTCATTTCCTAATATTTACATGATTATAAAATCC
Organism: Torreya grandis; assembly: GCA_037957365.1. Taxonomy (NCBI): domain Eukaryota; kingdom Viridiplantae; phylum Streptophyta; class Pinopsida; order Cupressales; family Taxaceae; genus Torreya; species Torreya grandis. Next base: position 935,060 of record JARHVA010005725.1, read on the forward strand.
ATGATAGGTTATGAAATGCTTTCACTCATGGATGGCTTTTCAGGGTACAACCAAATTAAAATAACACCAAAAGAACAACATAAAATAGCATTCACCACTCCATGGGGAACATTTTGTTATCAGGTAATGCCATTTGGTCTTAATAATGTTGGAGAAAAATATAAAAGGGCCATGATTGTCATATTCCATGATATGATGCATGATATTATTGAAGACTATGTTGATGACATTTTAGGAAAATCCAAAACCAGGGTCGACCATCCAACAGTGCTATGTAGGATATTTGAAAGATTGTAGGAATATAAAGTTAGACTCAATTCAAATAAATTTACATTTGGATTAATATCAATAAATTTACTTGGATTAATTATGTCTTGTAGGGGTATTAAATTTGATTTATCTAAATTTCATGCTATAATCTAGATGCCACCACCAACCAATTTGAAGCATCTTTGTAGTTTTTAGGGCAAGATCCAATCAGTCTAATGTTTCATCTCTCAATTAGCAGACAAGTGTCATCCATTTAAACATATTCTAAATAACGGATTTGTATGTCACTAATATGACCACTACCAAATATATTTTTAACAAGTGAAGGACTATCTAATTAATCCACCTATTTTGTTACCTCTTATGCCAAGAAGGTCATTCTTATTGTATCTATCAACTACCAAAACTTCCTTGGGGGAAATTTTAGCTCAACATGATAACAATGAAAAAGAGAATTCAATATAATACTTAATTCTTACCTTGGTCGCATATGAAAATAACTATGCACCTATTGAAAAAGCTTGTCTAGCCATGGTCTTCACTACTTAGAAACTATGCCATTACATGTTGAACAATAAGACCATGGTTGTTTAAAAATTAGATCCACTCTAGTATATACTATCTAAAATATATTTACAAGGTAGAATTCCTAAATAGAACATGATTTTTAGTGAGTTTAACATAGAGTATGTCAATCAGAAGGTAATCAAAGGATAGGTCCTTATAGATCAACTTGTTGAATCACCCCTTATAGACATAAAGCCACTCACATTTCATTTTATTTATCAATCCATAAGGATCATCATTGACACACCTCTTGATGAATACCATTACAAGATATATTTTGATGGTTCATTTATTGCATATGGATCAGGGGTAGGCCTCTTATTTATTATACCATAGGTGGATCGAATCCCTAAATCATTCAAAAACAATTTTCCTTATACAAACAACATGGCCAAGTGTGAAGCACTTATTGTAGGAATTTTATAGGTAGTAAATTGGAACATATCTCATGTCTAATTTTATGGTGATTCTTAGTTAATCATCAATTAGGTCACAAACCATTTCCAAACCAAAGATGACAAGCTAGTTCTATATAGGGTTATGGTTGATACCCTAAAACAACAAATTGAAAATATCCAATTTGAGCATATACCAAGGGATAGTAATAGAACTTTAGATGCCATGGATAATATCAGCTCTCTAATTTGACAAATAGACAAAGCTAAAGAATATCAGTTCATTATTTATAATTTGTTTGCACTAGCTCATGAACATTCACCCATTGTAATGATTTATGATATTGTTGGTCCTAATTCTATCTGGTACTTAGACCTTTACAATGACCTTTATGGCCAAGTTATACCACTTAACCTATCTTAAAAATAAACCAAAGCCTTTATTAATCATTCCACTCATTATACTCTACTTGGATCCACCCTTTACCACTACAGTTTTGATGGAACTCTATTTCATTATTTAACTTTGATAGAGTATACACTAGCGTTAAGATAAGCTCACAAAGGAGTATGTGGATCTCATTATAGTAGGGTATTCCTATCCAAAAAATTCTTGTATATTGGTTATTATTGGCCCACGATGGATGCAAATGTAATTGAATATGTAAATAAGTGTGACAAATGTCAATGCCATGCTAATCTAATTCATGTCCTAGCACAAACATTGAAACTAATGTTGACACCATGGCCATTTGCTACATGGGGATTTAACCTCATTGGGAAGATCAAGCCCACTTCATCTGATGGCCATAAACATATCCTTACCACCATTGAGTATTTCACTAAGTGGATTGAAGTGTAATATCCCTTCGAATATCAAAACAAAAGCTCTGAATTGCTTATCTAAATTTTGCAAAATATCTTCAAATAGATAAATAAATCACAGTATAAATTCTTATTTATTTGCTCATAAGCTTACAATAGAGATCCTCTATCAAGTATACAAAGAATATTGAAAGTACGGCCTTAATAGCCTAAATATTCTGCAAACTGATCTGAATCTGGTACGTTTCGGCCTACTATGTAAAAAACATAGTCACCGACGTTGGTTATACTACCATCGTCGGTCGACCTGAAGTCGTTGACTTGCCAATGTTGATAATATGTCGACCGATGTCAGTCTCTATAGGTCCCTATTCGCCGATGTCAGTGCCTGAACTTTTTGTATGTGCGTATAGATTTTCACGAATCTGTACGAAAGTCGTATGGCCGCTGATGTCGCACAACCTATATGCTTGATCCTGATCTGTAGAATTATGGGCTAATACATAGATCTATATCTGGATAATTCTTGAATCAAAAACCCAAAATAATGAAATACCTGTAAACCCTTGTGATAGCTTCTGTGTGAAGTTATCTCTCAAACTTGTAAACACCTATGATAACTTCTATATGAAGTTATCTCTCAATTTGGCAATAGATCGGCTGATCTTTCACAACCTCTAAATCACACACAATGAAGAGTTGACGTTCTTCAATGCAAATGGAATCCTGGAACCCTTGGCTCAGTCTTCACAAAAGAATTTCTTAACAAGAATCAATATCAATAATAGTCATGAATACAAACTCTCTCCCATGAGAGATTCTTATACACCTCTAAAGGTGTGCTTCCTAAAATTAGATTCCCTTAAATTAGACTTGGGCTTCCTTAAATTAGAACTAGGGTCTTAAAATTAGACCAATTCTTAAATTAGAATTAGGATCCTAAAATTAGACCCAATAATTAATAATTAATAATTAATTAATAATTAATCAATAATTAATAATTAATTAAAATTAGATCAAATAATTAATATTTGATTAAATCAATCAAATATTAATATCTCCCTTAATTCATGTCCGAAAGAGCCCGAATGAAAACCGACCCCATCTCCATCAAGACCCTCTATCCATCCCATCAGCCTACGAGGGTTGCATAATAGGCTAATCATTCGCTCGAAAAGATGTCAACTAGAAGGGGACATGACAGTCCGCCCCTCCTGAAATTGCTTATCCTCAAGCAATCTCAACTCTGGATGCTATAGAATATCTTCGCTTTCCCATGTCGCATCCTCAACTGGCAAATCTTTCCACTTTACCAAATATTCCCTGATAGTCCTCTGACACAACTGTCTCTCTCTAGATTCCAAGATGGACTCAGGTACTAAAATCAACTTTCCCTCATCATCTAAGGGAGGTAAAACTGTAGAAGGTATCACACGGTGTCCTAACGCCTTTTTGAGGCATGATACATGAAAGACATTATGTACCTTGCTCTCTGTAGGAAGCTCTAGCTCATAAGCCATCTCTCCAATGCGTCTCAGGATCCTGAAGGGACCGTAGTAATGTGGCTTAAGCTTCTCTGCCCCACTCTTCCTAAGAGTAGACTGATGATAAGGCTGCAGCATAAGATAGACCATGTCACCTACCTCAAAAGATCTCTCAGTCCTCTGGTGATCTGCATACTGCTTCTGCTGATTTTGCGCCTTAGCAATATTCTCCTTGAGAGTCCTCATAGTATCCTGACTCTCCTGTAATAAGTCTCCAGCACTCGGCACTCTACTGTCGCTCAGTAGCAAATCTAGAAAACTCGGTGCCTCATACCCATACAATGCCATAAAAGGAGACATCTGAATGGTCATGTGGAAAGTTGTGTTATAGAAATACTCACACAGATGAATCCACTTGACCCAAGCTTTTTGCTGCCCTGTAATGTAGTTCCTGAGGTAGCCTTCCACCCATTTGTTCACTATCTCTGTTTGTCCATCAGTCTACGGGTGGTAGCTGGTGCTAGGTGTAAGCTCGGTCCCACAAAGTCGGAACACCTCCTGCCAAAAGTGACTCAGGAACCAACTATCCCTATCGCTCACTATGCTCTGAGGTAATCCATGCAGTCAGAATACCTCTCGAAAGAAAACTTCTGCTACCTGTGTAGCTGTATGTGTAGTGGTAATCGGGAAGAAGTGAGCATACTTCGTTAATCGATCCACAAATACATATATGCAATCTTTTCCTTGGGCTTTAGGTAAGCCCGTAATGAAATCCATCAACAAACACTCCCACTTCCTGTCAGGAATTGGAAGTGGCTGCAACAATCCTGCTGGGTACATGTTCTCCTGCTTGTTCTACTGACAAATAGGGCACTCACGCACATACTGAAGAACATCTGCTTTAAGGCCTTTCCATGTGAATCTCTCCCTAATCTGTCTGTAAGTCTTAAAATATCTGGGATGTCCTGCAGTGGGTATATCATGAAAAGCTCACATGATAATGTTCTTCATTGATGATTCTGGGATCAAATAAACCCTGTTCTTGTAAATGATCAAGTCATTCACAAGAGTATATCTGGTGTCAACCGTCGATCCCTCAACTATGCTAGATGCCCATGTATCCTTGGCATACTCTGCCATAATCATATGTCACCAATCCTCTGTAATGTGGACCATGGTACTCAAATACGGCCTGCATGAAAGAGCATTGGCCACAACATTCTGGGTGCCCTTGATGAAAGAGATGTCAAAATCATATGCCTGTATTTTACTTACCCACTTCTGCTGACGATAATTGAGGTCTCGCTGCCCCAAGAAATGTCTCAAATTGTTGTGGTCCGTTTTGATGCGAAATTTGCTGCCCACTAGATATTGCCTAAACTTTGCCAAGGCATGCATGATAGCAAGCATCTCCTTATCATATATGTTGTACAGTATTTCTGGTGCCCTGAGCTTATGACTCTCATATACTATGGGGTGCTTGTCCTACATAAGCACCGCTCCAATGCCCTCACCTGAAGCATCGCACTGAAGCTCGAACGGCTTCGAAAAATTAGATAGTGCCAAAACTGGGCACGTAGTCATCAACTCCTTAAACCTTTTGAAACACTCCTGTACTTCAGGTGTCCAACAAAAAACACCCTTTTTAGTCAAATCTATCATAGGAGCTGCATGTCGTGAATAACCATTCATGAACCTCTGATAAAATCCACATAGACCTAGAAATCCCCTTAGCTGTGTTAGGTTTGCTGGAATAGGCCAGTCTATGATGGCGTGGATCTTCTCAGGATCCATCCGCACTCCCCTTGTGCTGATAATATGACCCAAGTATAATAATTCGGTCATCCCCAAATCACATTTGGACTCCTTGGTGTACAAGGATTCCCTCTCCAAGATGCTGAGTACAGTCTCCAGATGAGCCAAATGCTCCTGCCATGTCCTACTGTATATAAGAATATCATAAAAAAAAACAAGTACAAACCTCCTCAGTAGTGAATGGAAGACTCTATTCATGGTGGACTGAAATGTTGCTGGCATATTAGTGAGCCCGAATGGCATCACTATAAACTCATAGTGTCCATTATGGCAACAAAAAGCTGTCTTCTCCACGTCCTGCTCGCGAACTCTGATCTGATGATAGCCTGATCTTAAGTCTATCTTCGTGAAGTAATGTGCACCATGGAGCTCATCAATAAGCTCATCAATACGGGGTATAGGATACCTATTCTTAATGGTCCTCTTATTCAGGGCTCTGTAGTCAATGCACATTCATAGGGTGTCATCCTTCTTCTTCACTAGAACAAATGAAGAGGCAAACGGTGATTTGCTAGGCCGAATGTGACCCATAGCTAGTAACTCCTTAATTGTCTTTTCGATCTCATCCTTTAACCGCTTAGGATGTCGATAAGGAGTAATCATAATGGGCTTAGCACCTTCCTCAAGCTCAATAATATGCTCAATGCCCCTATCTGGAGGTCTCCCTGGTGGAATGTCACTAAATACCTTATCATGCTTGACTCTCAACTGCTAAATGTCAGGATGATACTCAGTCTTCTATTGTCCCTCCTGCATTGGTGCCAATGTGCACTCGACAGCCCACTCTACCATGTCATGTCGCATGAGCCTCTCCATCTGATGTAAAGAAATAGTCTTGATGTTGCCGTCTCGTATTGCTTTGAGAATGTGAGTCTTCCCATCTACATCAAAGTGGATCTCCATATCCTTAAGACTAAGAGTGACTACTTCAAGGGAATGAAGCCACTTCATACCCAAAACCAAATCTATATCTCCCATGTTGACCACATAATAATCTGCCTTGAACTCATAGTTGTTTAAGCACAATGGGAGCTCTCTGATTATCTGGTCACACCTGAGGGTGTAACCGTCAGCTACCTTAACTCTAATTCCCCTGAACTCTTCTGTGGTGAGTCCTCGCTTCTCCACAAATTGAGTATCAATAAAATTATGTGTGGCTCCTATGTCAAGAAGGGTAATGACCCTCTGCCCTACCAAAACTCCCCGGAGTCTGAATGATCCCTCGTGTTGGATGCTAGATAGTCGTGCCTCTTGAATCTGGAGCTCTGACTCTGCCTTGACCCTAGGCTCTGAAGCCTCAGCCTCTGGCTCCTTGGAACAATCATGATGTTTAGAATCTTCTGATTCCTCATCCTCATAATAGGCCCACATCACCTGATTTGCTTTGCCCTTAGGCCTCAACGGACAATCGTGATTAGCATCATATGGACCCTTGCAATAAAAACAAAGTCCAATGGTGGTGCTGCTGGGTTGGCCTTTGAATTATTCTTAACACCTAATTTATCTATGTTGAAACTTGGTCTTTCTCTATTCTTGTTGATGCCCTTGTTGTCCCTGGATGAAGAAGTACCTCTGGAGTTAGATCTACTTGATGGGGCTGCCATCTCCATGCTACGTGCCTTCTTCATAGCCTCCTGAAAGGAAGGAGGATCAAAGCCTTTGATCCACCCTCTCAATGGTTCTGTCAATCCCTCCATGAAGAGTACCACAAGTCACCTCTCTGAAATGTCAGGAACCATAATTGATAACTTTTGGAAGTCACCAATATAAGACTCTAGACTGCCACTTTGGCGTAATTGTGCCAATTCTCAAAAATAGGACTCTGGATCTCTCCTATCAAAACGCTTTACCAGCCTATCCACAAACTCTTGATAAGATGTAATCCGATCATGATGAAGTGTCACCATCTTGTGGTGCCACCAATCATGAGATACTCCCTAAAGATGTAGTGTCACATATCTGATAGCATCTTCCTCACCCATCGGTCACAATGTGAGAAATGTATCTAGCTTACTAACCCAGGCTTGTGCTGTCACCTTACCACTACCATCAAATGTCGCTAGTGTGAGCCTGCTCGTAGCATGCTTCAGATCATTGTTTTGGGGTCTTGGTCTCCCATTATGTTGACCTCGGTAATGTTCTTTCCTTTGCATGAGGAATTGATCAAAAGTAATCATCTCCCTGACCATAGGTGGTAATGACTCCCACTCTTCAATCGCTGCCCTAAGGGTGTCTATAAATGCCTCCTCATGCTCCTCACCTGCTATTACCTCCTTGCCTCCTATCTCACAAAGATAGGCCTAATAGGCCTGTTAGCTATATGAGAAATAGTGCCATGGCCTCTCTGTGATCCTGCATCACTCTTGACATCTTCACGGTGTGGGGAATGTCTCCTCAGAGTACCCAATCTCAGCAGTGCTGCTGCCAACTGCTATAATACTTGGTTATTCTGCCTTTGCCCTTCTCATAGTTCTCTAAGAGTAAGTAAAACCTCTACATCATATTGATCTCTAGGATGGTGAGGAATATGGGCCCTACCAATATCATCACCCATGTCTTCCGGCGGTTGTTCTAAAACTTGAGTGCCTTCAAGCAAAGCTCTACTGCACGTGAAATACCCGTGTGGTCCCGACCCTTGTGGCTGCATAAGATTGTCAACCTCTCAAGATGGCAGGATTTAGCTCTGATACCACTGTAATATCCCTTTGAATATCAAAATAAAAGCTCTAAATTGCTTATCTAAATTTTTGCAAAATATCTTCAAATAGATAAATAAATCACAGTATAAATTCTTATTTATTTGCTCATAAGCTTACAATAGAGATCCTCTGTCAAGTATACAAAGAATATTGAAAGTACGAACTTAATAGCCTAAATATTTTGTAAACTGATCTGAATCTGGTATGTCTCAGCCTGCTATGTAAAAAACACAGTCGCCGACGTCGGTTATACTACCATCGTCGGTCGACCTGAAGTCATTGACTTGCCGACGTTGATAATATGTCAACCGATGTCGGTCTTTGTAGGTCCCTGTTCGCCGATGTCAGTGCCTAAACTTTTTATATGTGCGTATGGATTTTCATAGATCTGTATGAAAGTCATACGGTTGCTGATGTCGCACAACCTGTATGCTTGATCCTGATCTGTAGAATTATGGGCTAATACAAAGATCTATATCTGGATAATTCTTGAATCAAAAACCCAAAATAATGAAATACCTATAAACCCTTGTGATAGCTTCTGCGTGAAGTTATCTCTCAAACTTGTAAACACCTATGATAACTTCTGTATGAAGTTATCTCTTAATTTGGCAATAGATCAGCTGATCTCTCACAACCTCTGAATCGCACACAATGAAGAGTTGACGTTCTTCAATGCAAATGGAATCCTGGAACCCTTGGCTCAGTCTTCACAGAAGAATTTCTTAACAAGAATCAATATCAATAATAGTCATGAATACAAACTCTCTCCCATGAGAGATTCTTATACACCTCCAAAGGTGTGCTTGCTAAAATTAGATTCCCTTAAATTAGACTGGGGCTTCCTTAAATTAGAACCAGGGTCTTAAAATTAGACCAATTCTTAAATTAGAATTAGGATCCTAAAATTAGACCCAATAATTAATAATTAATAATTAATCAATAATTAATAATTAATCAATAATTAATAATTAATTAAAATTAGATCAAATAATTAATATTTGATTAAATCAATCAAATATTAATATCTCCCTTAATTCATGTCCGAAAGAGCCCAAATGAAAACCAACCCCATCTCCATCAAGACCCTCTATCCATCCCATCAGCCTATGAGGGTCACATAATAAGCTAATCATTCGCTCGAAAAGATGTCAACTAGAAGGGGACATGACATGAAGCTATACCACTCACTTATGTGACTAGAAAGCAAATTTCCAAATTTATCTTTAACTATCTCATTTTCTAATATGGTTTCCCCTTTGACATTATATATGGTAATGGAGGATAATTCAAGAAGACAGATGCAGACTAGCTATGTACCAAATATAACATCACACAATATTTTTTACAACATATTATCCTCAAGGTAATGGCTAGTCTAAAGCATCAAACAACACTATTGTCAATATTCTCAAAAAGTTTGTCAATGATGCCGGTCATGATTGGCACCTTAGATATTCCTTACCCTTTGGGCATACCATACCAATAATCATACTCCTATAGGAGCCACTCCATACTCACTTGTTTATGGTACTAAATCCATCCTTTCTATTAAGGTTGAATTGCCTTCACTATACATATCTTTCAAACATGTCCTGGATGATCAAGACTATCAAGTAGCTCACCTACAAGAGCTAGACCTACTTGATGAAAAACACATAGCTATACTCAATAATATTTAGGCATATTATAACTCACTCAAAGGCCACTACAATAAATTTTTCAAATATAGAAAATTTGAAATTGGTGATCTTGTTCTTAAATAAAACCAAAAGTGGTATTCACCTTAAGCGGTATTATGATTGAGCGCTAAGGTGTATTTTGTAAAGACTATTTTAGTGATGCCAGTTTATCACTATTCTTATTTATATAAATATCATTCTTATCCATCCTCTTAGCCATATCCACTTTACATATTTGATCTATCGACAAAATGTGTTCTAAAGCCTAGCCCATTTGACCTTTGTTTTTTCCATTTGCTACACATTTTTAGTACCAAGGAATCTGATCAATTTCATCAGTTATTTCAAGTACTTCAAATAGAGGTCATCTTTTGGAGTAGTATGATATAAGTTTTGATAGTTTCATCCTTCATTTTTTATTCATTTCTTATTACCAGTCTTACTTCTAATTATAACCACCTTTAGTAAAATTAGTACCATTGATCCATACCATTGTATCCTAGTTATAATTGCTTATGAACAAATTAGTAGCAATATTTATTTATTGAGCCTTGACATACCAACTTACCACTTCCTATTCCATAATATGCCTTTTTACCACCTATACTTGTTTCATTTGAATTGAATGCTACACTAGTTAAATTCTTCTATTATAAGGCAAAACTATAATGACTTGAGGTCCTACTCTTGGACTATGTAGGTAGTGCTCAATACTTTTTGAGGTCAGCTTAGTCACCCTTTCCTACTCTCACTATTTGGTGAGAAACCTAAGTTTGAACACTCTAACCATTTTTCAAGAAACCTAAGTTTGAATGATGTTATTATTCCATGAGCAACCTAAGTTTGAATGCTCTCATTATTTTATGAGCAACCTAAGCTTGAACCCTCTCACCATTTTTCAAGTAACTTAATTTTGAAATCTCTTCCTATTTTATGAGGAACCTAAGTTTAAACATTGTCACTATTTTTTGAGCTTGAACGATTTAGTGTCTTTTTATTCTTTATCAACTTGAGATACTTCCAAAGTTCTAAAAACATTTGTAAAATCATTAGAAATAACCAAAAAAATTACCACTTCTTTGCCTTAAGGATTCTGGGAACCCTTACTAAGTTGCAAGAAAACCACTTGTCACTTAGTTTTCCCATCCTTTTTGGATTTTTATCTCACACACTTTCTATTTTGTAAGACCATTCCTCTTATTCTATCACATCCACTATGTTTTCTTTCCTTAGTTATCATTTTCTTTCCATCCTCTAGGAAAACTACATTTAACCTAAAGTTTTTATTGGATATTATATATATGGAACTATGTAGGCAATGTCCACTTGCCTAGTGCATATGGAGATAGCTTGGCCACCCCCTTACTTTCCTTCTATTCCCCCATTTTGTTCATCTTTTAAGTCGTCTCCTATTTTCTTGTGGTAATGTTCATAGGGTTTCTATTACATTGTTTATTTGTTTGTTTTTGCTTATTTGTTTAATTTTTGACACTATTGCCTTGATTTAGTTTATGTGTGTTCATTGGGTGATTTGTTACCCACACCTATAGCTGAATCCATCCATATTCATATGTTTACATTGTCATCATGGTTTCTATCATTGGTGCATTATGATCTATTAAGTATTAGATTTTGGGAGTTAGTCCTCATGCATATTTTAGCCAAGTCCTCATGATTTTATACCATGATGTCTACTTACATGTGCTACAACAAAACTCATCTTTAAGAAGTCTATTTAGCAATGGTGGAATCAACATCTCTTTATCACCAATATCTTGATTCAATCCTAATCATATCTGAAATAGAGTAAATAACCATGAAATAATTTCAACCTTTATTAGTTCAGATGAGCATCTCCCTACTAATAGGTTGTTCCAATTCATCATTACCCTTTGTGTTAAGTTATCATCATCCTCAACCAAGTTTATCATGCTTTCCATATTTGGGGTCTCATGATTATAACTACCTATGGGCAAATCATTTTACACCATCCCACCTACATTTCTTAATGATTATAACCACCTTTGAGAAAATCATTATGTTCTCACCAAATTTACTTTTACTACCCAAATAAGAGCATGATTTTATCTTGTTTATCTTCCCTAACTAGGGAAACATTATCTTGTTTGTTTTTCCTAACTATGGCAGCTCCATCTTCTCAATGATTATAACTACCTTTGCAAAAATAATTGTGTTTTCATACCACATTGCCACTATTAGGGTATAATGCTTATAAATTCCTTTGAGAAAACCATTTTACACCATCACACTTGCATTCTCAATGACTTTGACTAATTTTTCAATATCATTGTGTTTTCACCCCATCATCTTTCCTTTCTTTGGTCCCCTCATCTCCATTATTTCTTATGAGGGACCACTTTTCGACCTTTCTTTATACCAACCATTCCCTTGAGGGGGAATCATATAGTTAGTTTATCATCATTATAGTTGTAAGAATATAAGACCTTTTCATTATTTAAGAAGATGTTACTGTGCTTAAAGTTTATAATGCCTTCCCAAATAGGGGTAAATTTTAGACACCTAAATATGGCCATCGATAACCTCCAACCAAGCTTTTGACTAATTTCTACTAAAATGCACAATTTTGCTGAAAAACACTAAAACACATTAAATGCTTTGAAATTTATATATACAAGTGATGATTTTGGCCAAAGTATCACTAAATGAGGCAATGCAATTTATGGTCCAACTAACTTTGATAAGATCATTTTGAGTCAAAATGCCAATTTTGCACTTAGGTGCTCTGGATTACTCTTTTCTATCAAATTTATTATACAAGATGCATGTATTTGTTAATTTATATTGACAACATCCTAAATGGGAATATGGTTCCAATAAATCTGAAATTGACTTCTAATTCTAATGCAGTCAAATTTTGAATTAATAACAAGGCATTCTGATCAATTTGAGTAATTTGTGCAAAAAGTACTTAATCGTGATTAAGATTTAATAAAACCAAATTAGAGACAAATTAATAAATCCATGGAAACTTGTTGAATAATTTTTTTAAAAAATAATACTAAATAACTACATCACCAAGTGACCTCATTTCTTGGGAAGACATCCCTAGGCCATAAATGCCATAAATATTAGGATTACGGGTCTCCCATGACTCATAATGACACTCCATGCCTCTTCAATTCCCCTTTTTCCAATGTCATGATTATGATAATTATAGATTTAATTCCAAAAAATTAAATTAATCCTCAACCACACATATTCATCTCAAGATGGATGGTTCAAGTTGATTCTAAGTAATCTAAAAAATTTATAAATAGGAGAACTTGCCTATTGAATTTTAAGCTTAATTTATGAAAATTTACCATGTAAAATTGATTATAATATATTTCACATGTCAAATTTATGATAACAAAATATTGAGCCAAGCCAAGCCAAAGCCACAAGGTGTCAAGGAGAAGAGGAGATAGCCAAGCCTCCTTTGATGAAGACTTCATGAGCACAAGCTAAGAAAGCCACTACAACAAGCATTTGAAGCATCCAAGGAAGGTGAAGGATTCTTGTTTTTCTTTAATTTTTACTTTTGTTTTTCATTTATTTATGTTATTAAGCTCACCCTAGTAATTAGGCCTAGAGATGTATGCTAGTTAGTGTGTTTTTATCAATTTCTTTTCATTTTGGGACTAACACAATACTAATCACCTCTCTTGAGTCAAATTCTTAGTTCACACATATAAACCTTAATCTCATCAAAGGCTTTAAAATTTTAAAAATACTCTATCATTTACTTGTTTTTTTTGTTCCAACACCATGAGCATCATATCATTTATAGAGATGATTATGCCATTGCCTTCACTATGGATCAATACACTTGGTCTTAGCATCAAAACTTAATATCCTAAAACTTACCTTAATCATGTACATCAAATTTTTGAATGATAATCATCAATGGTGGCCAATTTTATCTAAAATATTTGGTGACATCTTGGGGTTGAATGCTTTTTATACATCTAGACTAGTATCCTCATACATTGATTAGGTTATGGAGTCACCTATCACTCAAGTGTATATATTACTTATACCTTGAACCTAATTTCAAATCACTTGGGGACAAAATTAAATAACTAAACTTACCTCTATAACACACAACAACAAGAAAAAAACACACCAACAAGATAACACACAAACATGACAAACATGTGTAATTACACTTAAAGGAAGAAAAAACAACTAATCTAACCTACACTAACCTACTCTAACAACTTGAGATTTCCCTAAAATAATCCATTTAATAGTAGATCAAAGTAGATACCTTTTCTCACCAAGTTCATGTATCTCTCAAGCTTGATGGTAGCTATGAGATAATACAAGAGGGGTAACTATATATTTCTCTTAATAACTTCTTCTCCTTCAAACTAAAACTTGTACATATCCTCCATCTTTCTTGAATCATGATTGATCAGGGGTGTATGTTTATACTGATCTTGGACATGCTTAGGCTCATCTTCATGTTATAAAATGAATATGATAGGTATTGGATTCTAATTTTTAGCCTACAACTGAGCTAAGTAGCTAACATGACAAATATACTAATGGTATACATCTCATTCTTATTCACTTCATGAAAAAACTTCACCTCTTCACAATATTATTGAACAAACTAAATAGACTAATATGTCTCATATGACACACTTGAAGAATTATCTTCAAGAAGGAATTCCTCTTTCTCCATGAGTGGTTAAGGCCAAAATAAAATAAAATTATCTTCCAAGAGTGAAAATGTGTCTAATAACTGATTGAAAGGTTGATAAGCCACCTTAAAAATATCAAACAAATCATCATCAAGTGGAATAGTGTCTTGAAATGATAAAATTGGAGAGTTGTCTTCTCTATGTTTTTTGGTTTGCTTGAAAAATTTTCCTTATTCAATATAGGTCAGATCATAACCTCCTTAAAAAAGAGTGTAACCTATTCCTAAGACTTCAAACAAGTCCTCATATTGGACCTCATTTGGTTCTAGTTCATTTATACTTTATTCTATCCTCATGGAAGTTGGTATATAGGTATTCATAATAATAATTGGGGGGTAATTAAGATATATACATCATTGATCATGCTATTGGGACTCAAATCAATCATTATCCAATTCTAATTAATCCTCAAGAGATTTTTCTTGTATTGAAATAACATAATTATAAATTTTCTCATGGAATACCTCTTCTTCTTAGGGTGTACCAAATTTTACAACTTCATGTTTGGGTTCATCTTCATGATCTTTGAACAAATCATTGGGTTGATACCACACCTCATCATGATGTTTTTATCTTTCAACAACATCAAAACCATGCCAACAAAACTAATCTAATTGATCATTCATGACATCTTAAAGGCTATCCAGTTGTTGGATATAGTGTATAGACCTTTCTTAATATTTGAAAGTTAATTTTATTTATTTTACACCAAGGCTATTACCAATGATGATTTATTCATCATATTCACTTGAAGTGTCTTCTTTTTTAGCTAAAAAATCTTCATAAACCTTCCATACAATAGGTTTTCTTAATGGATGGGATGCTCATTCTCATTAATAGGCTTTGGGATTAGATAGGCACTCTTTAATCTTGGAGTTTTGAGATAAATGGACTTATCAAGGGAATATTGTAAGGAGGAAAAGAATAAAATATAATAGCTTCCTCAATCTTCTCCTTCCATCCACCACTAAATCTCTCAACTTTTGATGTGATTCGATATTTAACCTTCTCAACAAGGACTTATATCTTATTTTGGATGACTTCTTGGATTTACCTCCATGATGGGAAGGTTTGAGGTTATTGAGGAGAGATGGATGAGAGTTGTATAGGTGAGGGTTCTTCCTTCACATTAATTTACCAATCTAGGCATTTTTCACTTGGATTTCCCCATGAGTCCACCACTTTCTTCCATATTTTAATTTTGAAGGACTTTTTTGGGAGCTCTTGGGGAAGGGGAAGAGAGTTTTGTTTTAATACTTACTCATTAAATTTTTATCTAACCAATAATCAAAGTCTTTAATTCTAATTTACCTTGGTCTTTATGGACAAGTCTAACTTGAGGGGTTGGTGAAGGACTTGGGAAATTTAGGAACTCTCTTGGTTTGACATCATAAGGAAGAATGGGTGGAGCTTATATGGACATAAGTTTCTCTTGATGGCATATTATAGCCTAGAATAGATTGAGAACAAAATAAGGTTGATGTGGGGTAGGATAAGGCACATGAAACTGATGGTATTGAACTTTTTACCCATAATAGACTATAAATCTATCCTATATACATTAAATATAGCCACCTATGTCCAACATGTCATTTTTTTGTCATTGTTAATTCTTTCTCTCAATAGGTGCCCACTCACCCTTAACCAAATGTAATGAATCCATCATATTTTAAATGAGATGGATAAGGATAATTATACCACACTATTTTTTTTTATCAATCTTTCTCATATAACTCTCATAGCCTAATAAGGTTTTCTTGACTCTTGATATGGCTTGAGTAGGAACAACATAACTTTAACAAGGTTGACTAGAGGGATAAGTAGGCTACTAAAGATATTGAGTTGGACAAGGAGGGAGCATATAAGGCTATTGATATTGTTGATATCCTACTATTTAAGGGACAATTAGGGTAAATCAATGGATGCCATCAAATTGATATGAAGAATATAAAGGTATAAAATATGCATTTTGATCAAATAAATAATCAAAATACATACCAACTTGTGATTTTTAGATAATTGGACAACTTATACCAGTTATGGTTTAATTAGAGTCACCATTTATTCTTGTGTTCCTGATTACAAATGATGATGTATTGAATAACATCATCAAAAAATATTTAATGGATGAAAATCCTTGTCCCACTAGTCATAACAAAAAATTTATCACCCAAATTTGCACCTTTGATAAAGGTTGTTCAAACCTTCCTCATTTAGGTGACACATGGAAATAATCCTAGGTTTTGTGTCACCTAAAGAGTGGATGAACCTCTACATTAGTGATAGCTCCATTGATTCATCACCTTAGAATTATGACAAAACCTACTACTTGCATGAAAAATGGATAGAGAACTAAAATCAAACTAAACTAGGGAGGTGATGCACGAAATATTTATCCTCCACTTGCGTATAATGCATTGAGAACATGAACTATGACTGAATCTAGTTATATAGCTAAAATGGGGTCTCCAAACATGACAATTTCACATAGAGGCTATGGAATGATGAATAGACTAATGGGGATGATCAATATGCCTAAAAGATACTAATGAATGCTTCTAGTTTTAATTCATACTAGGCTATTTGGAATCACTCTACGTAACTTGAAAGGATGACTAAAACCTACAAGTAAATAAGGAGATAGAAAAAATGAGATGATGTTACATACACCATCACTAGCACTAGTCAACTAACATGAAGCATACAGTAGTTACAAGCATAAGAAAAGGGTAAAAATTAGTTTTATACATTTTAGAGGAAAATGACAAGTGTTCATTAGGATAGGGCTACACTGTATCTAGAAAAAATGATCATTTACAATCCCTACAAGCTATAATATATAGAATGAGGTGAGAGAAGATAAAGGGAAGTGTAGAAGGAGTCCATGATGAGTAGTATCTCATGATGAAACAAGTTACCCACAAGAAGACCTACAAAAGGTATGGATATTAACTCTCATACCATCTATCATCTTAATTTTGATCATGATTTCATGGGGCGGTATATGAGGAACCTCATTATCCTTGATTGTATTTGAATCTATCCGAATTGGTGTTTAAGAAGTGGCAGATCACCCACTTAAATCTAGATGCCTTTTATTGACTCTTGACACCTAGTTGATGCTTGTTGTCATTTAGGCTAGGTGTGGAAGGTTTGGAAACTAGTTCTTGAACCTATTGACACCTTTACACTACTCTCTAATCATGATGCTCAATCTCCTTAGCAAACATTATCATTTGTGTAAGTCTCCAAGACCAAATTTTACTCCATTGACATAGAGGATCTACTTGGGCACCTTCTTAAAACATCTTCCTCTTGTCAATCACATTATATCCTTTCTAATTGTTTGTATTATTATGAATTAGATATGTATATGTTCCTAATTATATCAACAAAGATATGTAACCTTGTCTCTTCTTCATGTAAACAAGATAGACATTCTACTAGGTCTGGTCCTTCACACTTGAGATCAATTACAATGCCATGAGGGGTGTTTGTAATGTTTATATAAGATGATTTGATCCTATCTTAGGTTTAAGAGATTTTATCCACTATCTTATAGGTTTCAACATGCTCATATACACATAAATAAACTTATAGAAGGCCTTCTAGGATAATTTACTTTTTTATTTGCCTTCACACATGTCAAATAATGACCCCAATCTAAGACTTAGGTACTTACAACTATTGTATAAGTTATGTCAAGATAATTTAAGATTATTTTAGATTTTTAGAAGATATTTTCTCTATTAGGTGCTTCTTAACCTCTTGCTATCATGTTAGTACCTTATAGTCTTAGGGATCATCATAGAGATGAGGGATTTTATCTCTATCTCCAACATCAATTGTAATGGTACAAGGGCCCCCTATGATCCCTAGGAGAACTCCCCCCATGAATCTTCTATATTAACTTATGAGGAAAGGAAAATTTCTCTCAGCTTAGTAGACCTACCTATCGGTATCCATTCAAGTTTAATGATTTATATATTAAATCAAGAGTGATACAAGACTTATAACACTTAGGTTTGACTTGTATATTAGTATAATAATTATTTCATGTTTAATTTTTTACTCATACCGATAATGAAGGACTCTTATTCGTGTTGATATAGTTAAAGATAGTTTGTATGAGAGCATGTTATCATTACACATGTATCTTTATTACATTAGATAACTTCCTTGTATTTTTAAGAAGTATTAATAAGTTTTTTAGGTTTATTTATAGCTTGGAATGAGACTAATTTTTTAATTTTACCCTCCAATCTCTTAAAATACTGACTATTTCACTAGCATACAATAGATCATGCATTTTATGTACCAAAAGAGACTTGATCAAAGGTAGTCCATCTTAGATTTAGCATTGTGTGAATATTAGAGACACTTAATAGCATCATATAACTCTTTTAAATCACCTATCAAGCTTTAAACTACATTTTAGAGGAAAAAAATTAAAAACCTTAGGGTCTATCAGGGTTTAAGAGCACTTTTCTCTTTTAATGATTTTTTATAAAACTTGAAGGATTATACCCTAATATTATTCATGGGATTTTAGTGTCACAATGGGACCTATTATACCCAATATTACTTGACCCAACTCTCTCCCACATGCAATAACCGATGTCTATAAATAGGCTTTTTGAAGCTTGCCAAGAGCTTGAAATTTTTGATAAAGAATCTTGATGGGTTTTCTACTCATTTAACTCTAAAAACACCTTTGAAGTATGGATATGAAATGAATAAAGGCTAGATAAGGTTGTAGTGATGATTTTCCCTCTTCATCAAATCTTTGATGTACTTTTACCTTGCTCCAAGAAGATGGTTCCCTTGAAAATATTATCTGTATGAGGAAGAACCCTGATGATAGCTTTGTTCAAAGAACTAATGGAGCCTTCTTGACACTTTATATAGGATATAACCTTAAAATAAACCTATTTGACTTCAAAACCTATTTTTAATGAAAATATACTAGATTTGGACTTTAAAAACAATGAAAAAATTAGCTTTAAATTATAGAGAACATAATAAAGTGTTAAAACCATTCTTTAAGTACATGTACAAACATGGTAAGGTACATAATGATTTTTTCATGTGTCAAATGATTTGTTCAGACTTACTTTGACTTATATACCTACAAATAAATATTCATGCTTGACATATTCTCAAGAGATCCTATAATAATGTTAAAATCAAGCAATATATCAAAGGAATATAATATCATAACTTCTTTAGATAAACCTTAGTCTCCTTAAAGGCTTGAAAATGCCAAAAACATTATATCATTTACTTACTTTCTTATCCATCACCATGAGCACAATATTAGATAGGAATATCACTATTCCATTGCCTTCATTATGGATTAATAAACTTGGTCTTAGCATGAAACCTTAAGCCCCTCAAACTTACCTTAATCATGTACACCAAAGTTTTGAATGATATGCATCAATGGTGGCCAATTTTGTCTAACATGACACATGTTAGATTAGATAAATCTATCTTATTGACTATATTTTAATGTAGATATAAATATTTCCATTCATGTTTAAAAATCTTATTTACTAGGGTATTATCTTATAAAACTCCTAAATCACATAAAACAACTAACTAGCTAGACCTAGTTCAGGTTTCTACCTAGACTAACACTAAACTAATGTAGCCCAACCCATGAAGACCTATTCAAAATTTCAAATCCTCACTATAACTAATGACCAAGACCTAATAACCCTAAAAATATTTGAATTTTTCCCAATTAGGTAAGGATTATCCCAACTTGCCTAGCATAGACCAAATCATGGATTTTTTCCTGACTAACAAAGAAATTAGTTGACCTATTTCACCTAGACCTACTCAAATGTTTTTTTTTCCAATTAGAACTAGATTCTAGACAGAACTATTCCTAGACCTAATATGGATTTGAAATTTTGATTAGGTATAAGACCTTAAATTTGTTGAAAACAAAAACATTGGAAAATCTTGATTTGGACTAGGCATAGAATGTTGAAATTGATAGAATTAAATGAAGAATTTTCAAAAAAAAAATTGCCTATCCAATTAATATTTTACAAGTGAGATATAGAGGTAAATAATTCATCAAATGAATAAGTGAAAAATATTAAAATGACTCATATAATCTTGGTTGATAGGATGAGATAACTTAGAAGAGATGAAAGGTACATAGATCAAAGTGATCCTCTAGAGTGAATTCAGAGGCTTGATTGAATAAGAAAATGCTTATACAAGATACCCTATAAGTGGTATAAATATCAAAAAAATGTATTTCTACTTATATTAAAACATGAAACTTATCCACATGAAAAGGGTTGGTAGGATGGGATAGGTCCTAGAGGCCCAATAGGCATGAAAACCAAAATGACTATCTAAAATAGCTATAGGGAGCTAAGAAAGCTAACATGCAATTGAGGTGACCTCTTAAATTAGGTTAACAAAGTTAAGATATCTAGGAATCAAATTTAAATTATAATGTTAAGACTACACTTTCATGCTAAGTATTATATATGAAATTTTATCACTTGAATGTGGTCTTTCCAATGGTGATGGATTCACGACCTATTTATCATGAAAACTGAGGCAGACTACCAAGGTACCTTAAGAGTGTTGAGACTAATAATCCATAAACACAAGTGGGATTTGCTATAAAAACAAAAGTACATTCCGTAATTCTTAGAATAGTTAGGTCATTTTGTGTAAGTAAAAAAATGTTAAATCTATTAGAAAATACTCTTGATTATTTTGAAACAATAGAAACTTATCTATGAACTTAGAATCTATGGTTGACACTACACATAGAACATGAAAAGATTTGATAGATGACAAGATTAGAGTAGATAAAGGACCAAATAAAACATTATCATTGAGATTTTGTGTGAAAATGAGTTAATTACCACTTATAAGAACCTACAATGACTAACTAATATTGATCCAATCATCAAGCTAGTGAATCCTACATTAAGAACACTTGCCTAAACATTACTCCACTTGTAGTCAAGCATCTATAGACCCAATAGAATTAAATTTTATTAATCTCTAGGACTTTTTATACCATCTATGAGGCATCCATAGCCCTAGTATAGGTTACCTAAATCACCCATAATTAAGTTTTCTTGAAATTATTTTTTATTTTTCTTTTCTTATTTTTTCTTTTCACTTTCTCTTCTTATCATCTCAATTCTAGGTTGGGGACCACATTTATAAGTGAAAGGAATAATTATAGATTTTTCACCTTAGATATTCACCATAGTAGGTTCATCTAGGCAAATCTAAAAACCATTAATATGTAATTTTTGTGTTTGGTTTCAAGAGAATGTCTTCATAAACCAAATAATTATCCCAAAATCAACCCATCATGAAAAATTTAGAACATAAATGATATCTCACTTTTTTGAAATTGATTCACAAATAGAATCTAACACTAAAAATTAATTATAGTACCTACACATGATAATAATTTATGCTACCTATTTACATGCCTTTTGTTCATCATTCTTTGATTGATAGAGGAACTTACAAGAGAAAAAAGATAGACTAGACCAAAAGGAGGCTGAAATAACAATGAAAAGTGAGAAAAATAATAAAAATTAATAAACCACATATAAAGAAGGAAAGAAAGAAAGAAACAAAGTAACAAAGGCAAAGAGATAGTATTTATAAGAACCAATAAAGCTAATTTAAGCCCAGAAGTAGTTTTTAAGGAATTATCCATTAACATGAAATTGGTCATCTTCCCCAGTTAGACACTTTAGGTGGAATGCATTCTCACCTAGGTTTCATATATTTTGTAGGGACCAGACCATAGGTCATCAAACTTACCTTATTATCCATTTTTATCATGAGACTTGCCCTAAAGAAGGACTATATCAGAGATATGAAAGGATTTAACTTTTATCATTTATCAAACCAATGATTGATGACTCCTTGGTGATTTATAAGGTGCATTAGGGATGTATCCCATTCATATTATAGTTGGATCAAGTTAAGTAGGTGAGCTTCTATCTTAGAGTCTATTTCTAAGTAGTCCCTCATGAACCATAATGTGGGGATTCTCAGGCACACTAGGACAATTAGGTATTGGCTATACATGAGATGGTAGAATGATGTTCTAAGGGATAACTTATTTCTAGTCCTATCAAACCATAATGTTAATTTTAGAAAATTATTCTAGTTCTATGGGTTTTTTTCTAAGACTTTCTTAATTACATCAAGTAAGTTCTTATTAGTTGATTACGCTACCCCATTACCTTATAGGTAATAATTGAAAGATAACTTGAGGATCACCTAATTTTTATAAGCACATTAAATAAATTAGAGAGAATAGAAAGTAGGACCATTCTCACATATTAGAGCTAAAGGCCTCCCAAACCTAGTGATGATATGCTTTTCTAAGAAGTTGATTACCATCTCAGTTATGTAATTATTAAACACTAGCACATCGATCCAATGGGTATAGTAGTTAGTTTCAATAATAATGAACTTATGTCCCATGGAGCAATTAATATTCATTGATCCAAAAAATTATAGTCCCCATTTTGTGAATGGTCAGATGTCAATAACTATAAAAAATGCCATGTCATGGCTACATTATCCATACATGGAAACTTGGTAGATATGATAACTGTGGATGTGAGCATGGACATTTTTAAACATTTAAAGCTAGTAATTTGATACCCTTTAATATTTAAGGATATATAACATGCACTAATCCATGACTATTAGAGGTATAATTATTAAGAAGGGGGTGAATTACTGAGCCCAAATAATCCAACTTCAATTTTGATCTTTATAAACACTTAATAAATTACCACAATCATTCATGAAGCATACACAACATTCATATCAATGTCAAAGAAAGATAATGCAAGATCAATAATAAAACTCCATATGTGGGAAACCCTCTTGGGGGAGAAAACCCACTAATACTTGAAATTAGACTACTATCCTATAATAAAAATATCCAATTTATACCATCTACAAATGTTTAAGGAACTAAAATCCCTATTTAGTGAGACTACAATCTCACAAGGTATTAACACATCTATCTAGTTAAGCTACAATAACTAGACCTTTTAGCAAGTTTCACCTTTCAAAGAGGTTGTAACCACCTTAGATGATAAGCTACCACAACAACACCTATAAACACATCCACCTCTAAAATGATGTCTATAACACTTGATGATGGACCTCTACTTATCACTCTTTAACTTCACTCACACTCAATCTATAGGAGAACTATTCTGCTAGTAGTATTATGACTTATAGGTCATATAAATAGTCTTCAAACTAATCTAGTCTTTAACTCATTATCAAGTCACTCTAACCTTCCTTCACTCCAAAAAACACATAGAAGCCTCTCTCAAAAACTCTCCCTAGTCTCTTTCTTTTTCAAGACTATAAATCACCATCTTTGATTTCACTATTTATAGATCAATCTTGATAATCACTACCTTGGTTAGCCATTAGGCATGAATTATAACTTAAGTCATATTTCACATGAATACATGGCTCAATACAATATTCACTAGTTGACCATAGTATCTACAGGTCACCTTTAAGTAGCTACACCTTTTAATAAGGCCCTTGTAGCTCTTATAGGTCTCATGGAGACCTATACACCCATTTAGCACAACATAAAAAAATGAGCATATGACCACTCTCAAATAAATTAGTCAACTCCTTATATCCATTTTAACATCCTCAAATGATCATAGTAAAATTATCTCATCTATGCATATGATTAATCAACTCAAACATAGATGTTATACACAAGAACATCATTATCAAATAAATAGTCAACTTATTAAGCATTGTTCATACTCAAGATAGATTGATCATACTTCCAAAATCCACATAGACCATATTCATGTAGTTTACAACATGATTTAATATCTAATTCATCATGAGACATCTAAACATCCATATAAGCTCAAATATCTTTCTTGAGTCACTTGTAGAACAAACATGAACACACAATAAAATTCCAAGCACAATATCTTTGACTATACTCACTTTCAAATCTTTAGATCTATATAACTAGATGCACTTAGAGTCCTCTATCACTTTGATATTTATATCACTATCAAATTTTACCTTTGTTAAAATATATGGAAAAACTATAGAGCTCTAGTTTTACCCTATGTTAAATTTAAATATTTGAATTCAAATGGTTATAATTAACCTTCAAACACAACGCTTGAATCATGTGTCATCTCAGCTTTAGATCAATATTGCACCTTAGATCTAGTCCAAAATTTAACACATGGTATGCCAAAGTAAAATTTTAAACTTTAATTACTTTGACCTCATCTCATGTAATCTAGAAATGTTGACTCAATGTGCTCCATTGATCTCTAAGGATTAGTCAAGTCTTTAATGATCAATGCTCACCATTTGATAAATTTTTATGAATACCTTCTTACTATTGGATCCTTATCCTATAACTTTTCTCAGTCATTAAACAACATGAACCTATCTTCATCTCTCTACTTCCTGACTCCTTAGAGTAACACACACTGGCGATCTTTCTTGAAATATAACTTGTGTAGAAATGACTATGGGGACCCTTTCAATATACCTAAGTAGCCATTTTTTATCCTCAATAACTTCTTCTATGGTACAATACATGATCTAAAATTTGGACTAGATGATCTCCTCACATAGGATAATCTAACCATGTGACATACTAGTCTTAGAACCCTCACATGTGCGAGATCTAATGTCATTAAGATGCCTTCTCAAAATATTCTATCATAGAGCGAACTATGTTATAACCTATTTGAGAGGCTAACTTTAAGCATGCATAATGTTTATCGTGCTTCAACACATGATCCCAAATTTAGTTCAAATATTCTATGCTTAAAACTAAATAAACCCATATGATCAATTTCGCTTGACAGTTTCACACATAAAGATATAATATCATCAAAATTCTAACTTGACTCTTCTTAATACATTTCAAAATTAGACAAGTATGGAAAAACATAGTCAAACTACCTAGGATCCCAAGTTTGCATAAGCATATCTTTTTACATGCTTCATCACATGATATTAAATTAAGTGAAAATAAATTAGGCATAAAAATTAATAAAATCATATAATAATTTTATCCTAACACTTCCAAGAATGTGAATGTTGACCTTATCAACATGTTTACTCAGCTCTACTTGCACCCTTTTTCAAATTTGGCTAAGTGTGGGAAAATAATGGATTATAACTAAGAAGCTAACTTTTAACCCTCATATCTTCGATGCATGACTTCAGATTCAACACATAATAACTAGGGACTACTATGATCAAAACAATATGATTAACTCCCCTTGACTCATTCACACATGGTAATTGTGACATCATTAAACTGACTACTCAAAATTTCTACCATTGGACCCAAAGTGTCTAGATGAGAACAATGTTGAATTGGGTGAATTCTACTCATGCACACAAACACTCAAAGCATTCTTGACTTCTAATAGACCCTTTGAATATGCTCAAATCACCATACTCATCCCTAAACCTTTCTATCCATGTCAACACTTAAGATCAACCAAGTTCACTTCAAGTAAACTTAAGACAAGCACATTGCAAACTTTGTCATTTTCACTTAAGCTGTCAAAGCAATTCATCCACTCAATAGGAAACATTCATGACACCACCATGGAATCATCATGATAAATCTCCAATAATGACCAGTTCTATATTTAATATGGAAATCACTAAGTACTTTAACTACTTATCTTTTTAGGCATCTCAAATATATGCCTTTGTGATTATTTTTATATACCATGCTTGATTTGACCAATAATTTTCTGATTTTTAGGCATAAGGCTCTTATTTGAGTGGAATTCAAGTGAATTAGACACTCATTATATATAAAACACTAGACCATATCTTGGTAACATTCATTATTTTTAATGTATTGTATCATATACTACTAGAAAATGATTTATGGGTCCACTTCAGCCATGACCTTGTTGATTCCTCAACTCATACAACCTTCATTGGTTGGAGTTTTAGGTTAAACTCTTAGAGAATAGTCACCCACTTGCCTCTCTGTTCACCCATATTGTTTTAGAATAACATAGCTTTCAATTCTTGGTCAGGTATAATTGTAAATATATTTTTATGTCAGATGTAGTGTTTGAACTTTTTGACTTCTTTGATTAAGGTGAAATCTTGTTTATCAATTGTTTAATACTTTAGTTCAAAATTATATAGTATAGAACTCATAAATGAGATATGTATATCATTTGTAGTTTATTTCTTATGTGTTAAGATAAAACCATTTGATTGTTATGAAGTGAATGAATAGATGTAGAAGGGATACATATAGTTATGAATGATAAGCATCATTGTGTTTATAATTGCTATATTAATCTAATCAAAAGCTATTTATCCTTAAGTTTTCCATTGAATATTTTCATCCTTCTTTAGCATGTTGTTTAGAAATTAGACTATATTTTCAAAACATGAAATGAAATTATTTATGAATTTTATCTTGTTAAAGAATGACTTCAACTCTTTTCTACTACCAAGTAACATAATTCTAAGAATTACTTCTAGTCTCGAAGGGTATATGGATATGCCTTACTCCAAGTGAATATGACGTAGTAACCTACCCTTTATGACCCAAAATATACACTTCTTTGGGTTCTATAAAAATTCATGATCTCTACACCTCTATAACACTAATCTTAAATATTTCACATGGTCCTCATAGCTATTTTAAATTATAGTTAGATTATCCATGTATATGACTACATCTATTGATAAGATTCTTAAATGTAAAATAGATGGCATGTTGGATGGTAACACCCACATTGATTAGGCCAAATGGAATCATTTTGTATGCAAATGCACCCCATATTTTTATAAATGTTGTATTTATTTGGTTTTCATAGTTGACCATTACTTGATTTTATCTTGAATACACTTCAATAAGTGACACCATTTAAAATTCATTCACTATTTGTAACAATTCATCTAGTGAAGGCAATGGGTAATTCTCTTTTTTGACATTTTTTTCAAGTTATATAAGTCTTCATAAATACTCATCTCTTCACTCTTTTTCTGAGATGGAACCAAACTATCCATCCACAAGGATTTATTTATAGGAAAGATGATTCTTGTTTAGAGTAGCTTCTAAACTTCCTTGACTATCAATGGCTCTATCAGTTGATTCACTAGTCTTTTCCTCTGATAAAATGGTTTGAATCCTTCTCTAGAGGGATGGTATGCATGTGAATATAGGTATTAAACACTTTTAAGTATTCATATATCCATGATATAACCTTTTATAAGTCCTTTAGGGATTGACATAACCCTTGTTTTTCCTTTTCCATGCACAACATGCCTAGAATCATAAGTTTTGATTCATTTACATTACCTAGGTTATAATGTTGGTATTGCATACATTTAGTGGGGAGTAGTTTATCATTTTCACATTGGTAATACATGTCAAAAAACCATTATATTGAGACCATGACCATAAATATATTTTTGGTTTTCAAAATCACCAACCCTTTTTCATTTGTATCCAACTCTTCTCTATCATCCTCATAAAAAATATGTGATTCAAACACATTTGTGTTGGTGATGAAGTCAATGATATGATGATCATCATTAAAAACTTATATGTTCCTGATATTATTGATAACATAAAGAATAAAGACCAAATACATTGAAAACCTTCTTAACCTAGACTTAGTTATAGGTTATGGTGTACTTGTAGTTGTTGCCAATACATCTACCATATAGTTTTTCTATGAGGCAATGTTTGAATGTTGAATGCATCAAATCCTCTATCAAGTTTTATACTTGGATATGGTATATAGATATGTGCTTATCATTATAAGCATACTAGATTCTTACTTATTTTATCAGCACTCCTGAGTCGCTAAGTACCTTGAGATTCTTGACTTTCTTATTTAGAATAGATTGGAGATCATGAACTAGTGCCTCATATTTAGCTACATTATTCACTCAAAATAATTTTATGTGAAATATAGCTAAGTATGACTTTCATCAGGATTTAATGAGATCAACACTAACGCCACACTAACTCTTGGACTTAGAACCATGAAATTTTAGAGTTTAAAAAAGTTTTTTAGCTATGTATATTAGATTATGGTAAGTAGGTGATGCTTACATATTGATATTTTCATTAGTTTTCTTAATGCCTAGTGGGCACACATATGTTTTCTCAACTAAAAAGACCTTTATGATTATATCCTTAGAGGATGAAGTAGCTATAAGGATGTTTATAATGGTTATTTTCTCATCTAAAGAGCTTTCAAGTCCCTTGTTTTCATATAGATCAGCTTATTTCACATCCCCATATGTTATGGTAGCATTAAGGACTGAAGGTATATCATATGAACAAAGGATATCATCCTCATCTAACTGATCTAACTCCTTAAATTCTGATTATTATTACATGGAAAACATGTTAATGGATAATTTTATTATAAGTTGTTACCTTTTTATCAAGTGTATAGACCCCTAGTTCAAACTCTTTGAATAATATTTCATTCATTTTGTTACATTTGATGATCATGTGAGTCATTTCAAGATCACATTAAATTGATATTTTATTGGGTTACCTCACCATGGGAGCCACATGTGAGATAAGGTCATTACCATGTAACCATTCAATTCTATTAACTAATCTATGCTCAAAATCATACTGAAGGCATCAAGTATATCCACTACCTAAATATCAATAAATTGTTGCACCCTTAGATTAGATGCCAAATTCATGTATGTGGTTTAAACCACTAATAAACTACATCCATGATTTGTAAAACATAAAAAACTTTTTATTTGAATTTGTAGGAGTCAATCCCAATTAACAATAAATTTTATAAGGCATCACATTTTTTGAGGCACCTAAATCTACCAAATAATTATGTATGTCCTTATTAAAACTATGGATTATTAGGAAGAAATTAGGGATTTTAGTATTTTATTTATAAATTTAAATATAGGTATCAATTTTTGTATTATATTGTTTCATTTTAAGAGTAGACAATTATTTTAATAACATGTCTCTATAGTTATAAATTTGGAACAAGTCAAACATTGTTATATTGGCCTTAGATTGTTTCAAGTCATCTACACTACTATATCCTTATTTTATTGGTTCTACAAGTTTATTAGTTTTTAAGGGAATATAATTATTATTTGTTTAATAATACATAGATGGTAACTTAGGTTTAAATGGGTTATTACTTGAGTGTTATTCGGAGTAGATGTAGTTAACAAACCTTGGTGCTTACTACTCAACTGGAAGTTGTTTCCCCTTTGGAATTATTTAACTACATGGAACTCATCCAAGTTTTTTTAGTCTCATATTCTCTATTGAATAATAATTCATAAGACTCTAAGACTATATATTTACCATGGTTTCCTCCATCTTGGTTTTAGCTATCATTGTCAAGTGGAAACAATATCTCTAAGTTGTAAATCTATTTTTAGAAGATGTTTGAGAATAGATTAAACCAGGAACAATATATTTAATTGTGATCACTTATGTTTTGAAACCTAAAATAGGTGGGTAATGATACATCATATAGGTACACTGAGCTTTAGGTGTTATTATTATTGTTATAATTTACATTATCAAATGGAATAGGAACTCCTCCATTATTGGTTCTTGTGTTCCATTACCTATTAGTTATATAAAAGTTGAATTTCCTATTTTGTGTGGGATTATTTAAATTTTCATGAGTGTTTTATGCCACTTGACTATGAAAATTGACCATATCATTTTTCATCCATTGGATCATTTGTTATAAATATTCTACTTCAAGGTTCATGCTAACATTATCCTAATTTACCATTTATGGTTGGGGGTTAGCCATAGGTGAAATAACATTTAAAAATAAGGACAACATGATGTGTTTTGTTATGGGTATTATTGACAGGCATCTGATTATTTAAAAAATACATGACAACCTATTGGTTGCTAGTAGAAGTATCATAAGCATCCATGCTATACATGGTAACTAATTTAACCTTTCAAGGTTTAACTATGCAAATATTATTTTTATATTAAAGGTTTTAGATGTCTAAATTAGTTCAATAAATTATAATAATTAGCTAGTAATTTATTATAGGATTTGACCTTTTTTTGAATTTTTAAAAATAGCAATAAATAGGCATAAATAAAGACTTATTTGAAAAGTGACTATCGTGGATGATCTAGGCTCTAAAAACTAGGTTATGGATAGTTATAAGTGTTGTAAATATGATTATAGAGTCTATTTGATCACTAGATAGTAGTACCCCATATAGACAATAGCACCATATTTCTATAGTATCCTCAAAGTGGTGGTATTGTGCCCTTTACAAGACTATTCTTATTTTTTGGGAGCACCTATGCCTATGTTTTTAGGTCCTATTCCTACATGAACAAAACTTGAAGCCCTATGTTGTGCCTAAAAAACCTAATTTAGTGTTAAAACCTTAATCCTCATTCTAATTATGGCATGATTAATAATTGTGTGTTTGTTAGTAAGATAGGCTAGACATCCTCAACACTCGATTATGAAGAGAGTTACCTACATACCAATATTCCAAAGAGGGATAAATCCCAATGTAGTTCTCCCTCTTAGTGTTTGATGTAAGTGAAAGTGACTGCTAGAATTAGATTGGACTTCGATGCATTGAATGTGCTTTAGCTTTAAAATCTTTAAAAACTAGTTCAAAGACATGTTTAAGGAATAAATATGAGAATGAATAAATATAAGGACATATTAAAGGACTAAATCTCTAAATGAAAACATACAAGGACATGTTAAAATGTCCACATACATACTCAATAAGGAACTTGGCTTACAACCACATATAAGGACATGCTCAAATGTCCACATATAGAATTAGGAAAGATCATACACAAAGGGCATGGGCACATGTCCAAGGCATACAAATATAGAAGTGGAAAACATCCAAAAGACAATGGCATATTCAAATTCCATTATATATGGAAGAAGCATAGGAACACAATCAAGTATAATATAGGATAACTATAAATTAAAGCATGTATGGATATGTAGTATAAATTGATGTAGATGCTAGGATGTATATATATATTAATTATAACTAATGACTGTTAGAAAAAATATGAGTAATTAGGAGAAATGATCAATATCAAGATAAATTAATGTTTAACTAGATTATATAGTAAGATAAAACCTAGTTATAGAAACTATGTAGGAGATGCCCCAAGTGGGTAAATGTATCAAATCTATAAACCTAGATCACTATAAATTCCCTTGATGGGTAGATGATAGCTGGTTTAGATTAGTGTAGTGGATTGGAGGCCTATCTAGAATCTGTAAGCACTTGACATAAACAAATGAAGCATGTGAGTGTGATAAAACTAACTATACTAGGATAGCTAGAAATATGCAATATATGCCAAGTAGTAGTAATATAAACATAACAATAGATACAATCTATAATTTGTTTATTTTTTAAATATTTGAATGTTTTTATATTTTGACATATTATATTAGTTTTGTGTTTTATAAGTATAATATACATACATGTAAATGAATAAAACTATGTATAAGGAGTGAGACAAAGAGGAAGTATGTACAAGGGTAGGAATCATACTAAATAATGAGTCTCATAGGAGACTAACTATCACCATGACATGTGTCAAATAAAGGAATTGTGATCATGCATGAAGTGTGAAAGGGAAAATGTGACCATGATCTATTGTGCTATATAATATGATTCTAAAGATACATATGTAGTGATTCTATGATGATGTGGCATTAACTGTGATGTCTTATGAACTATAGGGGTCTTAGGGACCCATCTCGTAGAACTAGAAGTTGTAAGTGACCTATGATGAGAACACCTATAACCTAATTTAAATGATCTCAATCCAAATAGAGTAGAGTAAGGTCCTCTATAATCTATTACATATCACTGATGTAATGGTCTATCTAGTAATGGTATCCATGGGAGATTATGTATACATTTAGATACTATAGGAGTAAACCTAGTCTATACTAATGACTTTGTTAAACACTATGATGTATGCATAGGATTTTTACTCTCTATTGTAACTGATAATAATATAATATTTTTTAGTGGTGACATAACTATAATTGGTGTTTGTGATGGAATTATTATTGGAAAATATGCTATAACTACCTATGAAATGGGTAAAGGGAACTCATATGGGACACCCTCAATCCTAAACACATGATTACCATGCATATACTTCAATCATTAGTTTACTATAGATGGGATGGATCATATCTATTTTAACCATGGCCTACCTAATAATATATTGAAAATACTTGCAATAGGTACTTCTAGGAACCAAGTGGATATGTTTGTTAGTCCAACCTATAATGGAATCATAATCTCCCCAATGGAACTATAAATGTGGCCAATGAAACCATTAATGATTGTATCTATGTGGAATATATCCCACTATGTGTAGCCCAAGTTTTGTAAGAGTGTCATGGTGCACATGATTATGGTTTCCTTATTTTCAACCATAACACTATGAATAGGGTGGTGGCCTATGTATGGTCATATGAAGAATGCATGTAAATTCATGTCATCATCAAAAATATCCTACTCTAAAAATGTGATAAGTGGTCTAAGTGTGACTTTAGTGTGATACATGCTAATAATTCTATGTAGTGGACATATCTCCTCTATAACTATGTGATAGGAATCTAGTGGTGGATGTACCTGGTATACATAGTGAACACCTAATGTACCCCTACCTCATATGATGTGTGATTTAAGAAAGGATATAAAAATACATTGAGTGCCTTTACTTTTGTTTGCTATTATTTTAGGTGATTTTGTGGTTGTGCCCACGTCAATAATGTTAGCCTCAATCAGATCTTGTATATTTTACTTTAGGATAATGCATCTATTTTTTTTGTGTCCTATTACCCTGTGATACTTATAGAATGCATTTGAATCATAACTCTTTACAAGAGGCCATGTCATATTGACCTTTTAAATGGGAGGGAGAGATATGAAATTACATTCTAATAGTTATTGTAGAGATTGTGTTGATCACTCTAGAATGTTAGTGGACATTGAACTAAAGAGTGGATAAAACCAATCTAGGATAAGGATTGAAAGCTATGTTGACTATGGCCTTTTGATCACTTTTATTTTCTATGGACCTTACCCTATATGTATGTTTTCTTGAACTCTTAATAGTTTATTCTAATACATTTATGTACTTGAGTTTGACCATTGATAAGAGCTTAACCTCTCTTTCTTTGATTGTGTGGCACATATCAATAAATGTCAAAAACTTATTGAATAAGATAGCTTCATGTAGTGATGTTAATAGACTCTATTTAAATATATCCCAAAACATTCTATCTACCATGGGGCTAGTCAATTTGGATAATATTGTCTTGTATCATATAATATAATCAACGATAGGCTCATTTGAATTTTTATTTAACTATGCCATTTGTGCATATGATATCTTATCATCGATGTTAATATAGGACTATTATAGGAACATATTGGATAAAGGATTTAATGTTGTGATATATTGATTTGGAAAATCATAGAACCACTATAGGTCATAATCCTTTAGACTACAAATAAATAGATTCATATGAAGCTAATCATTAAACACATAATCAAAGTATGTTGCATGAAAGGCTCTGAGGTGATGCTCTGGGTCACCCTTGCCATCATATAATGTGAGCTTAGGTGCCACAAAAATAGATTGCAAAGGAGTTCTCCTATGTGATGTGCCAAAGGTGTATACAAGATAATGTTATAATCCAAGGCATGTGATGGCCTAATTGCTCCCATCTCAAGATGTAACACCTTATATTATAGATTAATAACCTCATGCATAAGGAATTATACATATAGAGTTGGGAAAATAGCTTAAATTGGTATAGTTATGACTGATGGTTGAATAAAAATATTGGGTTGTGCTATCTAAGTTGTTTGAGTTGGCCCAACTAGAGGTGTAACCACATTATTAACTAGAGGGGTTGAAGATTGACAATTATTTGTCTTATTATTGATTTCTAATATGACTTATAGAATCTATGCATGATCAAGGGGTTCTTCATAAATTCTATCTCTGAATCCTTGTAATAACTCATCTTTGTTCATAATTATGTCATTATAGTTAAGTGGAAGTAGTGTGTCTTGATTCTCACTATGGACCTCATCTTTATTTTGGTTATATTATCCGTTTTTGGATGCACTATCATTAAATTCCACATAATTAGGGTGTGAAATATTTATAGCTAGAGTTGTAATAGGTTCTTTGTCCTTGTTATAGGTTTGGATAACAAGAATCTAAACATGCTCTAGAAGATTACCACGTAGTCTATCACTTATTCTTAATGGAAGAGAGATAGATTTTTTAGATGGAATATAACAAACAAACTAAAATAGTGATACTAAAACAGAATACATGAATTCTAAAAAAATAATATTAGTGAAAAAAAATAGGAGAAAAAGGATATAAATCATAAGAGCATCTAGGGTTAGGGGTTTTGAATATAGGGTTTATATGCACCAATTTAAATTATATGTAAAATAATTTGAAACCCTAATGTGAAAGTGATTTAACCTAGATACATTGTCTAAAAAGAAAAAAATGAGAAGTATGCATCCCTAAATTATTTCACAAAAATATGGATTAATGTAAGCTAGGGTTTGAAGCAATATTCAAATTAATATGGGTTCATCAAATGATTTGGCATTTTAGGGTTTAACTTTGAAAATCTATGTTTGATTAAAGGGCTGAGATGTCTAAATCAGTTAAATAAATTGACATAATTAACCATTGATTTATTATGGCATTTGACCTTAATTTATTTTTTCAAAATAAAAATAAATAGGCCTAAATAAAGGCTTATCTATAAATTTACTATCACATATGATCTTGATTCTAAAAACTAGGTTATGGATAGGATTGAGTGTCATCAATAGGATTTTAGAGTCTATTTGCTCACTAGATAATAGCACCCATATGGATAGTAGTGTAGTGTTGATGTATTTTCCTCAAAGTGTTATTAGTTTCCCCTTTGTGGGACTATTCCTATTTTATGGACCACCTATGACTATGTTTTTTAGTCATATTCTTGTGCACATGAAACCTAGAGCTCTATGTTGTGCCTATAAAACTTGATTTAGTGTGCAAACCCCAACCCTCCTTGAAAGTATGGCATAGATAATAATTGTGTGTTCATTATTAGGATACGAAATACATCCTCAATAATCCATTGTGAAGAGAGTTTTCTACATACCAATACTTTGAAAAGGGATGAAGCCTGATGTAGTTCTCCCACCTAGTTCTTGATGCAAGTGAAAGTAAATGTTATAATAAGAATAGAATTGGATGACTCAAATGTGGTTGATATTTTAAATATTTTAAAATTGGGATTTGGGATATTTTAGATGGTATTATACATAAGTAGGGCATAATAGGGATCAAATACCTTAATTTTTCTCAACTTATGTTTGGTTTGCATGTGCTTTTGTATCTATTTTTCATCTCATGAATAAAGGTTTATTATACTTATATTTAAAGATTTATGTATCTTGTGTAGATAATAAAATGTGCTTAGGCTAACTATAGAAGGGTAAAATGTTTTAAAAATTATCCATTGGGAATATTTAGGGATGAGGATACTAGAAACCAATTAGATACACTAGCACCATGTGGATATAGTATCCCAAATGTGGTGCTAATGTACAATTGGAAGACTACTAAGCATGTTGGGTTTGGATCTAAGAAGATAGTTTTGGGACTATGTTTTTGGATGACTATAGGTGATTTTTGTCTTATTAATGATATCAAAATAATTAATAATGATTTATTATAGTTTGAGGGCCAAGCTAGGAATAGGGTGACTTAATCAACATTCTTAGCAACTAAATACCACTTTTAAGTGATTATAGTAGTAGTGTTATTATAGATGATAGTAACAAGTTGTTGAATATTTTCCTATGACATAACATGATTTGGAATAATATATATGATTATTATACATATGATTCATAGGTATTAGTTTGTATACTAGATTTGGGATTCCATACATAGCACCTAAGATTTGGTTCATCGATAGAGTGTTATGTTGAAGAGCCTAATTGATCATTAGAATTCAATTATAAGTACCAGTTGGCCTAATTTAGGTAAAATACAAACTAAATGTCCTTTCCATACTATTTATTACTCAATATTAATAGATTTTATATAGGCCAATGATAAGGATGTAGTGATACTACAATTCTCCTAAGAAACATGGAAGTCATGGACTCTAAATCCCTTAGGTAGGTTTGGATGGTGGCCACTTTTGTTTATGTTTATGGGTATTTCAACATTTGGTACATATTGTGGAAAAATAAATTAATTACACTAATTAAATCATTTAGTTCCATATGAGTATCATCAAAGTAATGGTATAAGATAGCCATATCAATGGGAAGCCTAAAGTGGTTGATAAACATTATTACTAAATCAACCCAAGAGGTGATAAAACCATTTGGTAGTGAAGGTATCATGTGTACACATATTCCCATAAGGAGAAAGGGAATAAATAACAAGAAACATCCTTGTGTTGAACTTGAGTTAAAATAAGGGCATATTTAAATGCCTAAATATGTTCTTAAACTATTTGAATCTCATTAGGTATGTAGTTCATGTAAAACATGTCGAGATTCTTTGGTAAGTCATGTGTAGTCCCTAGAACATTAAAATGGGATACACGTCCACCAAACCAAATAGGTTTATCCACCAATGGTAGGTTATGATGGGCATACAACATATTGATAAGAGAACTTATGGCCATAGGTGAGCTACTAGCTACATGTATTTGTCTAGTTTTCAGTTTTCCTTTATTTACTCATGGATTTTGATGTTTTGTAAGTTATATTACCTAAAATTTATCCCCAATAGAATTTTATCTAGTGGGTATTTGTGTAATTTCCCATATAAACTAAATAATATAAAAGTGTGGTAAATACTCCTAACTATTAAGGTTTATATTTTTGTTAAAAAAAAAAGAGTTTTATGCATTGGTTGCCCTCCTTATATCACCAAAATTGTAGATGTATCATTTATATTTGTAATGTAAATGTTGGGATTTAGAGGTAGTGAATTCCATTAAGCCTCTCCTAAAATGAGTCTTGTGTAGGTGGGTCTCCCCAAGATCTATATGTATTGGGTCCCAATGCATTTATATTCACTCAGTTGTGTGTTGTGAAATTTCCAATCAAGCAGCCTACTGCTATGAAATTTAAAAATAAACTTTGAATTTTTTTTATTCTTAAGAAAATTAGATATGAATTATGGTTTCATGTTTTAATTAACTAGATTATAAATAGATATTGAAAATAATAAATCACACACATATACTTACCCAAATATGAAGTTAGGGTTTTAGATGAACATAATAAAAAATGATCACTTTAATTTTTATTCCCATGAAATTAGTAATTCAATAGTGAAACAAAAAAATGGAAATGAAATAAAATAAGCAATCATGATAAATGAGTAAAAATAGATTGTTATTGAACACAACCCTAGTGTAACAGATTTAATAAATAAATGAAAAAGAGAAGGGATAAAGAAATAAAACTTATTATAGTGAAAATAAATCCAAATTTATTGACCATGTAAATATAAAATCAGTCTCTTGAATGACTAACATGTGCACAAACATAAATGGAGCTAACGCATAAGCCAAAAGAAATTAGGCAATGTAAAAAGAGCCCATAATTACCATTTGAACTCATGGGTTGAAAACAATAATTCTAAATCCTTATATTTATCAATATCTTCTTATTTATAATCAAATTATACATTCACCATGATCAATCCACAAAAATTATGACAACATAATAATAGGGTTACAAAAGAGGGATACGATAGAAACCAAAGTGACTAGATTTAAGTGTTTTGGAGAAACAAAGAGCCCAACTTTTACAAAATCCATGGTTGGTTATATTTATATTCTTTGCAATGATTAATTTCTTGACCAAATTCTCATTTACTTTTCCAATCCAACCACTTTTCCTTTTCACTCCATTTTAGCCTACAAAAAGATAAAATCAAGTTACTTTTTATAATTAAAATTTTTCCAGACAACTTATAAAATTAAAACTTTAAAATCTCATTACACATTAGGGTTTTTGGGAAACTAGAGGAACTAGGACATATATGTTAGCGTCAAATTTCCAATGAATATGATAGTTATTAAAATGTATTAACAAGGACTAAGTTATGGATACAAAACCATTAGGGGTCTAAAAAGGTACTTGGTAGACCTATTCGGGTAAAGGAAGTACAAAACTTAGTCACAAATAAATTTTAACTCAAGTAAAATTAGGTGAAATTGGTGAGAAAAAAATGTATATGGTGAAAATATATTTATAATTATATAAATGGTTTATAAAATGGGTTGGGGTAAATATTATGCCCCTAGAGCAACAAGCAATCTAGGTGACTTGATAGAAAAAATAGAACATGAGATTCTTTTCTTGCATTGACTTGTGATTTTCAACATAAAAAGCAAATTATCTAAAGCCCAATCCATGAGACACTTTTGGCACTTATTTTTATAAATAAATTAATTTTTCTATTTGAATTTCCCTTTTGGAAAGAAACTCGACAAGTTTCAAATTCTTAGAATGACAAGAAAGGTCAAAATTTGAATTGAGGGAGTCCAAGACTTAATCAGGTGTTAGACCCCAAAATAGGTTTGTAGAATTTTGATAGCATTTTCCATGCTACCATTAGGATTAATGTCCTAAGTGTAATCATTTTTTTTCCCATGGTTTGATCTTATTATAATTAAGATTCAAATCTTGATCAACATATGAAGGATGTTTTGGGATGGTCCTCAACCTAAATGGGGATTCATCCATAATTTACATTAATATGACACTACCCTTGGGATGTCATACCTATTCAAGCCCAAAAACCCAAATATCACTATATTTATCCCCAACAACCATCCAAGACTTAACTAGGCATTTTCCCTAGTTATAACTACACATGACTCTAATTACCTAGCTAGATCTAGTGGGTGTTTTTACCTTGACAAACATGAAACTAATGTTGCCTAGCCCACAAATACATAGTTGAGCTTTCAAATCATTAATATAAATAATGATAAAGAACTAATTACTATATAAATATTTCATAATTTTCACTAATTAGGTAAGTATTTTCTTAACTTATCGAACATAGACTAAATCATGGTTTTTCTCCTAACTATCAAATGTATTCACAAACATGGTTCACCTAGACCTACTTGGATGTTTTTTCCAATTAGAACTAGACTTTATAAAAAACTCCTCCTATACCTATTTAGTATTTTTAATATTTATTAGGTCTAAGACCTCAAATTTTTCTAAAACAAAGAAAAAAACCATCCTAAAATATCTTGATTATAATTAGGCATGGAATGTTGAACTAGATAGACCTAAATGGATAATTTTATAAGTTTTTTGGTCTATCCAAGCAAGATTTTGTAAGTGGGATATAAACGTCAATAAATCATCAAATAACCAAGTTAAAAATATGAAAATGACTCACACATTCTTGGTATATAGGATGGGATAGGTTATAGGAGTTGAAAGGGCATGTAAATCAAAGTGACCCCTTAGAGTGAACTAAGAGGCCCAATCGAGTAAGAGAATGCATGTACAAGAGACCTCACAAGTGTGATAAGTGTATTAAAAACATGTTTATACTCTAAGAGTAAAACATGAGACTTATATGCATGAATGTGGTCAAAAGTATTGGATAGGTCCTAGAGGCTCAATAAGCATGAAAACTGAAATGACCCTCTAAAGTAATTACAAGTAGTTGAGAGAGATAGTAGGTAGGACAACCAAGCAAGTAGAAGAGCAACTAGACTCTATTTTGGGGTCAAGTGCTTTATATGAAATTTTACCATTCATACTTGTCATCACAATGGTATGGGTTTAAAATCACATAATGTCAAGGAAACTTATGTGAGATCCTATATTAGGATAAGAGAGACAAGCTTCAAATGAAAATTGGGAAGTCAAGAAACCACCTTCATGCTAAGTGTTATTTA
Source organism: Torreya grandis (assembly GCA_037957365.1). Taxonomy (NCBI): domain Eukaryota; kingdom Viridiplantae; phylum Streptophyta; class Pinopsida; order Cupressales; family Taxaceae; genus Torreya; species Torreya grandis. The sequence goes on from JARHVA010005725.1 coordinate 975,608, forward strand.
TGAATATTTATCACAAGGATATGGTATTTTCAATGGTGATGGGTTTAGGAAATGGTTTAACATGAAAAATAAGGTGGAATATTAAGGAAACTTAAGAGTGGTGAGACCAATAAGCTATGAGAAAAAATGGTAGTGGATATAAAAGTAAAAATAGGTTCCTTGATTCTTGGAATAATTAGGGTATATTATGCAAGTAACAATAAGTACCTCAAACATTTTAACATGTTTAATAAACACATATAGTAATATATTATATAATTATATAGTAAAATACATCAAATCCTACACCATCTCAAATTACTCATGTTATCACCAAATATTTCACCCTAGAAGAAGTTGTTCAAGCTTCTTCCAGATTTGGGCAACATAGAAAGACTTCCAGGTATGTGGGTATACAAATAATGGAAGTGAGCCTCTATATTTAAGGTCTAGATCCTTGAATACATCTTGAAATGATCACACCTACTTAAATAGTTGTCTTGGGGAAAAGGTTTAGAAGTTGCATGAAATAAACCTAATCTAAGGGGGTGATACACAAGGATGTATTCCATATGACCATCATATCTTCCTACACTAAGAAACAAGGCACACAAACTATCTTACAAGTCCTATAGATTCTAACATGAGTATTTCAATATGGAGGTAAGATTTATAGGATCTATCCAAGGTAAGTGAACCATAGGCTAGTTTAAGACACTAAGGCTCATTTTACACTTAACATATAGGATCATACACTTGACAACACTTCATATAACCTATTAGAACTATAACTCTTACATAAATATGGAATGATAAGTGAAGAAAAGATAGAGACTTATCACTTTACATCACCATACATCACTTTCATATTTACATAATTATTCAAGAACTCAAAATCAGATTTACATTAATGTTCAAAGGCAAAATATGACATCATTATAGTAGGGCTCTACCATATATAGATTGGAATCCCTTACAAAGGCTAAAATGGTAGCTACTTACAGCATTTGAGAGAGAAGTAGGAAAATAAAAGTCTAAAGGGGAATCAAATGAGTTAACATTCATTTGAACTATAGTTACGACTACTTATGTAATTATGCTCATTCCAACTTCTTGATTGATCCAAGTCACTTCAAGTGGTTACATAGTTGCATTATTCCCTCATTGATACTACCTAATGGTTACAATGGTGGGATCAAGTTATTCCAAGTTGGGTCTTTGCATTAATATATTTATAACCATCATATTCATGTATTAGAATTTTTTCTTATTGTTGACTACTCTTAATTGGTTTGTTGTGTCATGAAAAGTGGAGAAAAGGTTCCTTTTTAATGCAATTAGTCTTGGAGATGAAATTGCTAGTGTCTATGTGTATGCCTTCATGGGATATTTTGAAATAGTAGATATTTTTCAAACAAGATCATGATCAAACTCATCCCCATGTTCATAGGTCCATTATAGATGGAAAAACCAATCTCCCTTTTGATCTTATTAGGTCCAAACAAACCCATTTTTTACTTTGAGCATCCATAGAAACTGAGAACTCATCATGTATATAGGTCCTTCTAAAAATGGTAAACATAGTCACAAAATAAACCTTACATGACACAAATCCAGAGGTCCATATTAAGCTTTAATGGTGGTCCATTTATTTTCTTGATCACCTTAGATGCATCACTGTGTCTTTTTCAGGGCATTTGATTGAGCTTCAATAGAGGAATGGATGACCTTTATAAGACCTTCTTTGCCTTGGTTTAAAAATATTCCTTTGGTTTGACTTTGTCTATCAAAAATTATTCAAACCAATAAAAATGCTCAAATATATCTTTATTCCTACTAGTATCACATATCCCTACTATTAGATTTTTAATTTTTGACCTCCTACACATCATTGATCTCTTTGGTATGAATGAACATAGTCCATTGATTTCCTGCCATGAAGATCCTTTGACATTTTGAATTTCATTCACACTGTTGGATTGTTAACCATTGATTTATCTTGGACCCAACTTCTTATTAGTCTCCTCACACCACTAGATCTCTACTTGGTAAAGCCAAATCTTAGATCTTGTCTAACCCACAACCTCTTAAGGGATTTAACCTAGGGACCTTTTGACTTGTTTTACTTCAATGTGAAACATTAGATCTATGTTGTTGATATGTGATTATATGCATACCATTATATATTGATCAACTTTAAACATTTTAAGGACCTTTGAACCCAAATAGTTAATTTTTAGATCTCAAACTTGATGTTAGTATGAACATCTTATGTTGCAGGTCCAATTTTGAACCCTCATAGCTTGAGATAAGAAGCTGGTACAGACTTTAAATTTGTAGAGTGTATTCTTACCATGAATAAATCCATGGTTTTATAATCCTTTTCCTCACATGGATTTTTGAGCATATTAATAAATTACATAAGCAAGCTACTTAGTCTAGTTCTTTGACATCTTGATGATGGTCTAACTTCACAAAGCTTGTTCCTAGACTTTTATAGCTCTAAATAAATTCCCTGCAGCTTGTGTGTACTTGTACTTGATCTTGAATTGCATTAATCACCATGAAGAACTATTTGGATCCTTAAAAACCCACCAATTGCATATATGACCCTAAAATGACCCCTAAGACACCAGATGATAGGAGGACTAAATTAGACTATGACCAAAGCTAGAATGGCATATGAAGTGACATGAAATGAACTACAATCATACCCTATGACATTATAGAAATCCCTTGTACAAGATTATGACTATACGAGGTTGACCCATTTTGGATTGAAGTAAAAATGGTCAACATATTTGGTGATGTACCAAGGGTAACATGCTTTCTATGCCATGAATAATTGCCTAATCCTATTCATTAGGCTATGAAGTCACATGTACAACAGGTTTGACATACAAATTGCCTTGAACAACACACAAACAAAAGAAATAAACAAGAATAAGACACAAGACAAGAAACTAATCAAAAACACATATATGATTTAGAGAACTTATTGGAACACAACACAACAAGAAAGGAAACACACAACTAATCTAATATTTAAAAAATTGACATTCAATTCTCAATAGTAGGGATTCAAATGTATCCCATTCATAGGGATAGGAAGATATTCTCCATTCATCCTTGCTAACTAAAAAGAGTTACTTTGCTTGCATTTGATGATGACATATGGTATGCTCCATAGGGTATTAAATTTGGTATGTCTCCTTAGTTTTGCTCTAGCTTCATCCCATTTCAATACTATGTCACCTTATTGAAATTATCTTGGAGTTTCCTTCTTGTTAAAACACCTCTTCATTAGTACTTGGTGATGCTCCATAGCTTGATGAACTCTATCTCTAGTCTCTTATAAATCCATTGATTCTATCAATCTCACCTCCATTAGAGTGTTCTCAAATAACTCTATTTGTTATACTAACTCTAAGGTAGGTAGATCTTGAGAGATAGAGCTTCTCTTTCATAGACAGGAATAAGTTATCCTATTAACCCATAAGGTTGTATTAAATTTAGTGTGCCAAGCTATTTGGTTATGCTCTAAGGTTCTTTTGATGATTTTTATTAGATTATTGTTAATAGATTCACCCAACCCATTACTTTGAGGGTAATAGTTGGATGAAGTGCTCAATAATATGCCATTAATATTTTCCCAATTAGTTATCTTAGCACCCATAAAAACAAGATCATTATCTAAAATAATAGTAGGAGTACCAAACCTTGTTATGATACTCTCATATAACTCCAAGATAGCATTCTCATTAGCTTCCTTCAATGTTTCTACCTCAACCCATATTGTAAAATAGTTAGTTATTGTGAGTATCCATTTGTGACTAGTGCTTGATGGGGAATTTATCATACCAATGAAATCAAGACCCCATTACATGAAAGGTTGGTCTACTTGGATAGGCTTAAAAGAAATAGTGACAGGATTCTATTTTCCTATTAAGAAAGCACATTGTCTACACCTTCTTACCCAAGCATGGAAATCCTTGAAGAGGCTAGGCGAATAATAGCCTACACTCATTGTTACAACTTTCCTAGTTGTTCTTATGTTAATACAATAATTTGTTTTAGATTCATTAAATGACAATTACTAGAATACTTTAGTTAGTCATATAATTAGCAACTTCAAGTAGTAATAGTTTTAACATTCCAATACTACAAGAAATAGAATAAAATGTATGATAAATAAAGTTTAATATCATGTTAGGGACATTAACACAATATTAAATCCCTTACTAAGCAATGGTACTAACTTAATCAATCACATGGATTTATATGCAATCAAGTATACCTTAACCTAGCTTAAGGATCTAGACCTGATGCCCCCACCACAACTTGGGTAGCCTACATATCCACTCCTTGAAATCAAGGTCTGATGTAGTTTTCCTTTCAAATGTGATGGTCTCCTCCATGATACATCACCACCAAAGAGGTTGGAACTCTAAGCCAAAAATGGTGTAACTACTCATAACATAGATGAGCTTTTAAAGCCCTAGTTTCATCCCACATCTAAGTGACACACTCTAGCATAATCATCTTTCTAATCCAACTTTGTCTTCTTACCCAAACACTCTCACATATAAACCTAGATATAATCAATAATGAAGTAATTCCACATTCCTAATTCCATAGAGAATCACATGTTAGGCACAAAAATAAGCTAAGTATATAGAACAAAACAAGTCATACAATACATAACAGCCAAACCTATCATTCATTTATACTCTCAAAATTGTATGCACACATACATGTTATCCTACTAACTATTATGAATATATTTCTCAAAAAATCATTAAAATAATCAATTTAGGTGAGAGTCCAAACATATAACTATAGTATTTACCACCTGAGGATATACATCTAAGTTGAATTATATAATGATATCTCATACTATCATAGGTCACAATCATTCTATCTAAACATTAATAAACATAACTTACATATTTATTTAGATATGGGTCAAGATATAATGTATATAGTATGTACCATCTAGGTAATGTGTATACTATGAAACTCTATGACATGCCATACTATCATAGGTCATGTGTTTGAGTATTTGACTCAAAACCAATAAAAATATTACACCCAACCATAAAAATAAATTAATTTAGGATTATACTATCCAAGTATACCTTCAATAACAATCCGAAGAGAACATAAACTCTAAGAACACATCATGATGCACTATGTTATTCTATAAGTGTCTAGTCACTTGCATAGTTAACTTTCTCACCAAATATACTTAATATAATTTTTCATCCTTAAAATATGTGACAAACTTGATCCTATCGATAAATTTTCATAATAGTATTGTGCTACATAAAGGTTATTTGCTTTCACTAGCATTTATAACAGATGTCACACTAAGGAATACCTATCAAGGTTAGTTTCTTATGCCCATGCTCATTCCTTGAGATGCCAAACATATCTATGATGTCACTTACATATGCAAAATTAGGGTTAGATGTAGTTCTACCCTTGCATAGTTAACTTTATCTAATCTAAAAAGGTTGTATCCATAAGGTTATAATCTCTAGTTCTAAAACTAGATATCAACCTATTGTGAAAAGATATAAGTATATGTCCCAAAGTACCTTCAAAATTTAAATTGACATCTAAATATTTATATGGATTATCTCAATGTCATCTATAACATAAACCACCTAGGTATAATTTTACACAAGGTCCTAAATTTCTAAAATGTTACCCATAATATACCATTAAATTTAATAATCTTTCTAGTAAGCCTATAAAAGGTTAATAGGGTATGAACAATAAATTTCTTATTTCACAAATCAAGCTATCATATCAACCTCAAAAGTATACATAATAATTAATATTGTTCCTATTTATTAATATTTCTAGTTTTTAATAATCCTTTCTTATTTACATGATATTTACACTCAACCTACAATACAGAAATCTAGGGCTAAATATAGTTCCACCAAACATTCAATCTTCCATTAAGGAGGAAACATAATTTCTATTATATTAAAAGGGTTGACACTTGGCATTTGGCTTACTCCAATTTTTATTTATAACTCAGCCTATCATAAATCTAGTGATCAACTAAATATAAAACTCAATTATTAAATAAAATAAAATTCCATGCTTTTAAATAAATAAACCTAGCTTATATTCTCATGAATACAATGGATCCTATTATTAACTCAGCATACATTATTCAACCATCATAAATTTATATTCGAGATCAAATTCTATACTCAACACCTTATAATTACAAGTTAGACAATGCAATTTATAACATGTATATAGATCTCGATTAAGACATAGAGGCAATTTCTCTTTCAACATTATAATTTATTTTCATAGAGAATTTACTAAGAAAATATTAGCATTACATTCTTTAGGCTAGGCATCCAAGTGGTTCAGCTTGATGTCTAGATTTGACTCAACATACAATACCTAAGGCATTTTAACTTAAAACCTAGTGTATCCACTATTACAATAAATGGATAATTTAACATCTAGGTTGGGTAACTCTAGTTATTAACTAGACATTCCATTTCAAAACTTTGATTAACCATTTTTGATATAGAGACTTAATTTTTATATTCCCAACAGCTTTATTTTTAAATACAATGACTTCATAGAGACTCAACCCACCAAGATCTAACCCTTTAGTTCAAAAAAATAATATATATTCACTGATTTATCTCACTAATTTTACCAAAAAGTCTCAATTATTTTAATAATATAAATTCAGCCTTAAAAAAATATTCAACATACAACGACATGAAAAGGGATTTAGCGACTCAAGAAAGCTCATAAACTTAACAATAATCATCTAGAAATATTGCAAATGGACCTATGCATTCCAAAAATATACTATGATGCTTCAAAAATATGGCTGGCATTTCATTTTAAAACCCAAATTAAAGAAATGCATGTAGGTTTAGATAAAACATAAGTCTAATTTATTTTCATATTATAATAATGACTCAACATTATAAAGTGACTTATACCAATTTATATGGCTTACATAATGACTATGTGATATAAAATTAGGCTGGGAAATTTCATCTTATACGACTCAACTAAACACAATTTACCTTAGCATTTTGATTCCTAATTACTCAAAGGATGAAGGGAAAACCATTGAAGCCTTACTTGGTAAATACATCCTCCTTTGCTTACCTTTTACTTTACTTCTCCTTTTTCTTCCTCCTTTATCCATTTATTTCCCTATTTCTCCTTCATCTTACTCCCCAAATGTCTCCCTAAAAGAAACATGACCATAGTACTAATACATTATATATATGTTGTGTCCAGACATGGAGATAAATGAATATTTGTAGTCTATTGGAATGCAGAGGGGCTTTCCAAGTCTATTGAAATCCTTGACTATAATGAGATGTGGTTATGCTTGGGTTGAAATAATTGAGATAAAAGAATGGTGGTGGAGTTTCTCTTGGACTTAGTTAAAGAAAAGAAAATAATATAACTAGATATGGCTACCACATTCATGTTTTTGGATAAAAAGGCTACCCTTCTTTTATTGTTCAAACCCTAGATGTCCCAATAACAAGGATTACATGAAGGTAATGAAGAAGGCATGATCAATGACCCTCATAGAAGAGGTAATCAACACCCCCCCCCCCCCCGACTTTTATTTTACCTACTCCCATTTGTCACATGGATCTTTATGTAATATTTGTTTCATGCACATCTTATCATGTAGTCAACTCACCTAAAAATTCTTTAATTTATATAAAAAACATATAATTTTCTTAGTACTTAGTGATACACCACTTTACTAAACAATAAGCCTAGTTGAGAAATCTAATAAAGATATTCAAAAAAATTTAATTTGCGTAAAAACAATTAAAACAATGATAGTTAGTTATTTAATTTATATACATACATACGATCATAACTAATGTATATGTATATATCGATTCTATAGACATATTTTGTACAAAAATGGATATAATAAATATCAATAATGAATTGGTTAAACACTCAAAGACAATGATAATGACATATTTCTTTTAATAGTTTATTCATAGAATCAAATATCTATTTCCTTTATTTACTCAAGAAAATTATGATAATTAAAACCATATCAAGACTAAATCTATAAACAAATTTAAAAACATGTATCACAACCAATGCATCACAAAGACACATTGCCACCAGTGATGAGGGACAATATTTCATTGATAGGATATCACCAACAAGTACCCTAAAACCTAGAACATGAAAATGAAATGTGACACTCATGATATTTTTATTTGTGATTTTTGGAGATAAATGACCTACTACTATCCCATTATGAAACTTCTCAAGTAACACTCCAAACTAATCATTATTAATGCATCTCAATATCACACTATTGATGTCCCTCCTAAAAAGCACACCATCTATAAGACAAAAGGGAATAGATTGCAATATAAAATATATCCTTTGTGATCTACTCATATTATTAGGATACTCACCATTTTAAAAAAATTTGATCACATCCTATGTCCAACTTTATGGAGGCAATGAACTAGCTGATTGGGAATAATCATGGTTAACTAGAGCCTATTCCTTTAACTCATAAATATATAAATCTAGATGTTAATAAAGTCCTTTAACCCTTATCAATTTTTCACCTTGATATCAAAATCATATTACATTACTTTAGTGATCCACCCTTCCCTCTTTTCACTGAGATCTTTGTTCAAAAGAAATTTGTTGATACTAAAATGAGAGACCATAACATGAATCTTATTACTTAAAACCATATGTTTGAATTTATTTAGTACCCTTAAAACAACAAAGACCTACTTCTCCATAAATTATTACTTGACTTCATAATCTTCTAAACTTGACTAAATAATGTGATTGACTACTCCACACCCTCATCATTCTTTTGTTGTAGCATGGCTGAGATAGTATCAAGGCTAGAAAATGAATACAACATGAAGTATTTAGAAAAATAAAGATTCATAAGAGTATAATATTCTACAATTTCTTTCTTTATGGCTTCAAAATTACTCTTACCCTCTTTGGTCCATGAAAATACTTGGTTCTTCCTGATCATAGCTATGATAGGTTTCAATAAAGATGCAAAGCTGCGTATGAACCTCCTTACAGAATTTATCTTGCTTAAGAAACTTTTAATACCTTTCTTATGCAAGGGTAATGATAATCCTAGAATAGTCTCTATTATTTTAAGATTTATAGTCAAACCATCCTTGGAAATAATATGTCCTAAGAGATTACCTTCATGAACAACAAAGATGCACTTGTTTGGATTAAGAGATACTCCATATTCCCTAAATATATCAAACACTTGTCTCGAGTGTTTCATGTGTTCATTAAAATCTTTAGAAAACACTGTTATATCATCTATACAAGCCAATATCATCTTATTGATCAAACCTTTGAAGGCCATGTCCATTACTCTATAAAATGTGACATCGACATTGGACAAACCAAAGGACATATTCCTATAAACAAAAGTTTCCCATTTAATAATGAAGGCTATTTTAAACTAATCATCCCCATTGAATAAAATATGATGATATCTTAAATATCCATCTAGAATAGAAAATTATTGAAAACCTAAAACCATTTGCAAAATATGCTCCATTAAGGGTAGAGGATAGTGATATTTGAGTGAAACTCTACTAAGATCTATAAAGTTTACACAAAGTATTATCTCTCCATTATTATTTATAATAGGTATAAGGTTATCTACCCATGTTGAATTCTTGATGGAAATTATTATCTCAGACTCAAAGAATTTGGTGAGCTCTAACTGCATGAGTTGCTCAACCTTGGGGTTCATGGGTCTTTGATTCTATCTAACTAACTCCAAATTTCAACTAAATGGTATGGTGTGATAGCTTAGTATTGAATCCTTTGAGGTCCTTATATTCCAAAGAAAAGATATTATGAAGCTCTCTACACATCTCAATGAATGATTGTATCTATAATGTAGAACATACTTTGCCTAGTTTGAGGAGTATGTCCTTTAAGATCAAGACTCTTTCATAGTTATCCTCTTTTATATAAATAATTACCTTATCCTTATTATTTTGATCATTCTCATTGAAGATAATTTATAAAGTCACCAAACCCTTAGGTATCTTATTGGTCCTTAGTTTGACAATCTGATCACCCAATTATTCTTGAAACATCATTTGATCCCTTAAAGAAAACACAGATTCATTTTGAAAGAAGCATGAAATGTGTTTGTCACTGTCAAAAATTGGCAAAGACACTTCATTATCAACTATATAAGTTCTGATAGTGATATTAATATGAGACTATTTTCCCATCTTTTATGGCAATTGAAGTATCAAATTGAGCTCATGTGGCAGCTAGGCTATCAACATGACTATTCCATTTTTGGGGGATGATTAAATATTGAATGCATTTAAGTATTTGATAAAATACAATACCCTATGCTTATAAGAATTAATGAAAGGTTTTTTAGAAGCAACCACATTCCACCTGATGCAAAACTAATTCACTGTATCTATATACTTGTAAGTTCTTGATTCATTTCTTCCTTTCCCATTGAAGGCCATGAATTAAACCTTCATACTAAGCCATATTAAAAGTACAAATAAAATAAAATATATATGAAGCATAATATTTTTGTTTATATGGTGAGACCAACATAACACCAGCTCTTGCACCAACTTTACTTCTTGAACCATCAGAAAACATCTTCTACAACTCATCTTCACCCTCTTCCTTGGCAAGTAGAGGTGTTGGTACTCTTTCATGTATACAATACACTCCTAAATTAGTTTCCTCCAAAGAATTATAGGGATCATGATCATAAATATTAGTTCCATATTCATCAAGAAATAAATTTTAAATACCCTTAATCTTTGGAGAAGAGTCATCATCTATAATAGAGTCCTTTTCTTCATTGTCCACATAATTCAAATTGGAACTTGTCTCAATGTAAGGCTCAACATGAAACCTTGCAAGGGGTTATTTCCTAATTGTCATATTAGACCTTTACCTTGTTATAAAAGCCAATAAATACCATTAAATTGAGAGATAGCCACCTATTTTGGATATGAAGTCCCTTGATAGGTAGATTGCAAAGTGGGTTGGGAGATCAACCACAACTGTCTTGTAAAATAAGAAAACTAAGAAAATCATGAAATAAAACCTTCAAGACTTTTATCAATAATAATATCTTGATAGGTGTACCATCTAATTAAAGTAATCCCTTGCTATGTGTCTCATATTATATTCCATTCTTATTAGCTACAACTTTGGGCATGACAAAAGTAGAAGTTCCACTATCGATTATGCAATTATGTACCATCTTATCACCTTTAATGAGGGTGAGGTAAAATGATGGAGGTTTCTCATCCATAGTGTATTGTTCGAAAATGGTTACAGGAGAATTTTCAATAGCAATATGTTCATGACTTTGATTTGAGGGTGAGACACTAGTAGGGATAATAGATAACTACTTTTGTAGGAGTTTTTTTGACTAGGCATATGAAAAATATCCCAAAGAGAAATGGATATTTTAATATTCTTTAAAAAATATAAAATGTATAAATAATCCATACCTACTTTATCTTGGGATCTTGTAGGTAGATAATTACTTGGAAATTTAAGAATAAGAGAAGACCTTACCATATTTTGAATTGATGGAGATGTAGAAGTTTTTGGAACTATCAAACTTATAAATATGTCTTGTTGCCTTGTAATAGGATTAAGTGAGCATGTGGGCATGATGCTACCACATCCTAGATCCATCCTCTTGGACCTTTTATTTTTTTATGATAAAGGCTACTTTATTTATCACAAAATTATCTTCACCTAGAAGATTGTTGAAGATATATCCTTCAGGTTGCCAATCCTCATTAACTTGCATCATCACCTCATCCTCATTTGGTAGGAGTGGAATAACTCATATTTGAGATATAATATCTTGATATATATTCTCATTGGAATCCATAAATTGGTCCTTCTCCCAACCTTCTCCCTATACCAATTTTTTGTGAACTGGTACCATCTCCCTTGCATTTGTGGTGGAGTTAGGATTGTATACATTGGTAGGCCTATTGGGATTAGGCTACCATTCTCCTCTTCCTCTTCCATATTTTTTACCATAATATTTTTTATAGGGGTAAATATTATGATATGTAATTTTTTTCATGTTATCTTACCTATTTTTAGCCTCTAAGGGTAGGAACATTGCTTTCCAATCAACATTATTTTCTGTTTGCCTAGGAGCAACCTTAGTTTTGGTATTGGCATTAGGAATTTGAGCCACTTTTGAAGTGATAGTAGAAGTATGAGACAAAGGAGATAAATAAAACTTTGGAGGAAATATTAAAGCTTAGATGACACTATTCTCATCTTTGATAGCAAGATCATATGCTTTGAGAAGAGTGGAATCTGCCATAATTTAAAACATGACATCAATTTCAGTCCCAATGGCTTTCAAGTAAGTACGAAACACAAAACTAATATTTGGAATCATGGGATTTGGAAAAAAATTCCAAGTCTTCTAAAACCTTTTGTTTAACTCATGTATTATTTCTTTAGATCCCATTTTTATCACATTTAGCTGATGTATGAGAGAGGCATGGTCACATTCATTCTTAAATTTGAAAGTCAACAACACTCCAAACTAATCCCATGTTATGATGCATCCACCTTCCAAATTAATATACCATTTAAGATCCTTCCATTTAAGGTACATGACAAGGAGTGTAATGGAAATGTTATCTTAAACAATACTATGGAAACTATAAAAATTAGAAACATCTCTAATGTGATCACTAGGTGTGATATGACTCTCACCATTGAATATGGGCACATATTTCATGGAATTAGGAGGAATGACATAATATACTTGAAGTTTAATTGGATTTTTAGTAAGGTAGGGAAATCACGAGTTCTAGCCATGTCTTCTTCTTCAAGATATCTAATTTCTTTAGCCTTTTCACTCTCTTCCTCTCTAGCAAAATGTAATAGAATGTAAGATTAGGCTATGGATAATGAACTTTAGGAGGACTTTCAAGATGAATGGATGGTTTAAAGGGACTAAATTTTATAGCATAAGATGACCTATGAGGAACATGAATTATGAATGAAAGTTTATAAAAAAGCAATTACCAAATTTACCTTGAAGGAGTTACCAAATGCTAAGTAGCATGAATTTAAAATTTATATTATCAAGACAAACATTCAACTTGCCAAGTTGTCTTGAAGATAATAGGTCCCATTAGGCATGCCAAAAATGGTATCACCAAATATTTCACCCTTTAAGAAGTTATTCAAACTTATTCAAGATTTAGGAAACATGGGATCACTTTTAGGTATGTGGGTGTACCTATAATGGAAGTGAGCCTCTAGATTTAAGGGATAGCTCCTTGAATATATCTTGAAATGATCACACCTACTTAATTAGTTGCTTATGGGGAAAAAGGTTATACTTTGTGTGAAATTAATATAATATAAGGGGGTGATATAACAAGATGTCTTCTATATGACCATCATACCTTCTTTCACTAAGAAACAAAGCACACAAACTAACTTCTAAGTATTATGGATTCTAACATGAGTATTTAAATATGGAGGTGAGATTCATGAGAACTATCCAAAGTAAGTGAACCATAGGCTAGTTATAAACAATAAATATCATTTTACACTTAAAAGATAGGCTCATACACTTGAATTCACTTCATATGACATGTTAGAACCAAAAATCTTGCACAAACATGGAAGGATAAGGGAAGAAAGGATAAAGAATTATCACTTTACATAATCGTACATCACTTGAAAACTTAGATAACTTTTCAAAAACTAAAAATTAGATTTGAATTAATGTCAAAAGGTATAATATGACATAATTATAATAGGAATCCACCATAAATGGAGTAGAATCCCTTACAAAGGGAAAAATGGCAACTACTTATAGCATTTAAGAGAGAAGTGGGAAAAGAGAAGTCCAAAGGGGAATCAAATGAGTTCAACTTCATTTAAACCATAGTTAAAAATTCTTATATAACTATGCTCATTTCAAATTCTTGATTGATTTAGGTCACTTCAAGTGGTTGCATAGTTATATTATTCCCTCATTGATGTTCCTTGATGGTTGTAATGGTGGGAACAAGTTATTTCAAGTTGGGTCCTAACATCAAGGTAGTTATAACCATCAGATCCATGTGTTAGAATTTTATATTATTGTTCATTGTTCCTAATTGCTTTATTGTGGCATGAAAACTTGGAGAGAATGGTCATTTTCATGTAGTTGGTCCTAGAGACAAAACCATTAGGGTTTATGTGTATGCCTTCATGGAATCCTTTGAAATGTTATCTCTTAATTAAACTAGATCATGCTCAAACTAATCCCCATGTTCATAAGTCCACTATAGATGGAAAAAAATTATCCCTTTCGATCCTATTAGGTCCAAATAGACCCATTTTTACCTTCTAGAATCCATAAAAACTAATAACTCATCATGTATATAAGGCCTTCTTCTAAAAATGGTGAACATAGTCACAAAAAATTGTTGCATGACATAAACCCTTGAGAATGAGGTCCATATTAAGCTTTAATGGTGGTCCCTTTACATTCTTGATCACCTTGGCTACATCACTATGTATTTTTAATGTCATTTGGTCAAGCTTTAATGGTGGATGTAGACACCAAAAATATGCACACCATGATTTTGAGTGTCAAAATTCACCTAGACCACCATTAACCCCCTTGGGACTAGTTTGAACTTTTGACCACTAAACTATCTTAACCCATGACCAATTTACCTAACTAAATTAACCTATATTTTTACCCACTTTTACCTTCACCCTGAATCATTGATGGTCAAGAGGAACATCAATAGTCACCCTAATTGTTGACAGTCAAGGTGCACCTCTTCAACCACCAACATGCAAACCATAAGCCTTGATTTTTTAAAAATACCTTATCTAAATCCATGTAAGAGATATTACATACATGAGTTAAAATTAAAAGGTCTAGTTAACATATTTTTGTGACTCTCTTGCCTTGCTTATAAGAGGAGAGGAGCAAGGAGGTGAAATCATCTATAATTGTTATCAAGAGCTTGTGCATCTAGATTTTCCTTATTTTTCAAGTCAATCATCATTAATAATTTAGTGATCTAGCCATCACGTTAGAGATCCAACTTGATACTACCAATATAAAAAAGCATCAAGTACTATTACTCTATCAAAATCATGTCAAACTCCACCAATGAGTTAACCATCTTAAGCACCCATATGATAATTTTTTTGCAAGACAAGTATTTATTTTCCATTACTAAATTACTTTATTTGACCTTTAAACTAAGCCCAACACTAACCCATCTCTCATAATCCAACTTTATGATCTTGTCAACCTAACCATTTACTAACCTAGACCTACACATTGTAACTTCTAATGGTTGTCTCAACTACCGATAGTCTACCTAGCTGGTGATAATCAACTCGACTATCGATGGTCACCTTAACCATCGATGACCACTATGTTCAAAAATTATATCAAGCTATTTCCACCTACCTACCCATAACCAAATCTGATTTTTTATGTCCTTACATGTTCATAGACCCTTGGTTGATTTTTTAAAATAGACCTAAACCACCTAACACTAATATTAACTTGTTTGTTGCTATATTAGTCATTTTAAGTCTATTTCTTTAGCAAACATCTCTTGTGTTCAATTTAAGTATCTTGATTATTGATGCAAGTAATTTATATTCTATTTATAATATTAATTGTTTAAATGTGTGGATTGATAGCCCTCAAAGAAGCTCTTACCAAGATCTAGCTAGCACTAGGCAATCCACTTAACTATCTATCTAACCAACCATTTTATTTATTTCTTTATTATTTGTTGGTCATCCTTCCAAACCAAAGAGGAGATCTTCACAATCTTATGATTCAAATCATGCATAATCAAATAGTTTTTCCAACCATACCCATATTTAATTTCTTCTTCCCTTCTTTTAATATAAGCTAAAATTCACTAAAACATTCTAGTACACCCAGTAAGACCTTGAGTCTTTACTTTGAGTTTTTTTCCTTGCATCTGTATGCTCTTCTCTCAATATATGCTCATTAAAAAAAAAATCTTTTTGGCTTAAAATTAAGTGCATACATTAACTGCTTTCAATTTTAGCTCACATAGTTTAACTTGAACCAAATTAATTCTATCATAGCATCACTTTTTTTACACACACTAAACAAAACTATCTTCATTAATTGAACATCAAACAAATTTGAGACAAGGCCTAACTAGGATTTCATCACCTAATAGTCACCTTACCCTTTCTTGATAGCCCTACTTAGAATTCATTAACAAGGGGAGAACCAACTCATCTCTCTAGATGAGTATAAAATCTAGAAATTAGTATATATTAGCTAAGCACCCAACACCCTAATTGTTGTGGTGTGTGAAGTGAGGGGGTAGGCCCTAATACCAAGCCAGATTTTGATTCCTAATATAGATCCTTTTGAGCAACTAAAAAAGCCAAATCCTACCATATATTTTTTTATAGTACGTGATCTAAAAGCCAACTTATATTACACATTCTCATAACTTAAGGCATAAGATGAAAATGAGATTAAAATTAACCACATGATTTTAACATACTCTAGCATGTGTTAGATTTTTTTGATCATTTTTTTCTAATTTCTTTCTTTTTGAGTTGTAATATTCTTTGTGTCTTCCCCTCATCCTACTTGAATAGTTTTTACTCATCAACAATGAAGAGACTTAGCAAGTCAGGACCCATCTATAGACTATCCAATCTCATATATCTCTTCATCTATGGAGTATATCATAGACACTAAGAGTTATCCTCATCATCTTGATGCTTCTAGTGTGCCTTAAATAGTTTCCTAATGTAAACAAGACTTTGCTACCATTTTGGAAAATAACTTGATGGACTTACAACATTATCTTAGCATAGTAGCTCACCATACAACCATTTTCTTACCACCTACCGATCCACCCTATGATATACCATTAGGGTTTTTATTCAACTCCTCTATTGCCACTATCACCACCTAACTGTTAGATACTCAAGTTTTTACCTTAGCTAGTAACCCATCTAACACAACCATATAGAACCAACTAGCTCAACATTATAGCACCCAAACACATCTTAGCCTAACTAACAGTTCATATAACATAACTATCACACAACCCTTACCTACCCATACTTTAATTACTATTGGAATACCCATTACCACCATTACTACCATTCCTTTGGCTACTCCTACTCTACTTCAAAATGTAGTAACACTAATACCTTCCACCTTACTGCCTGTCAGTACTAGGGTTACCACTTATCCCTTACCTTTGACTCAACCACCCATGCCCACTTAGTAGTACATATACTCTATCCAACCACTAGTGACTACATATTTGTATGTGGCTTTAACCCAAACACCTATGCTAACTTCTCAACCCTTGAAAAGTTATTAATATGTCACTTAACACTAACCATAGTATATACCTTACAACCCTTCAGGTGTAGCCCAAATAGATCTAATGAAGATGATTATTGATAGTATAACCACTTTAGAGTCATCCATATTTGGTGCTCATAATATATTGTCATATGACTAGATCTATAAAGTGCCCATCCACTCATCTATGCATATCAAACCATATCCTCCTTAATGGGAACTTTCCAAATTCTCTAAGTTTTGGAGTAAGGAGGATCCCTAATAACACCTTAGGGAATGTAATAACTCATGTTATTTGATCACCTA
The DNA here is from genome assembly GCA_037957365.1 of Torreya grandis. Taxonomy (NCBI): domain Eukaryota; kingdom Viridiplantae; phylum Streptophyta; class Pinopsida; order Cupressales; family Taxaceae; genus Torreya; species Torreya grandis. The sequence continues at coordinate 993,333 of JARHVA010005725.1, forward strand.
TGATGATGCCCTCCTCTATACTTTTCTTGTGTCCTTATCTATACTGATATTGGATTGGTATAGTGCCATAACCAAACATTCCCTCTTCTCCTTTACCCAGTTGGCTCCAACCTTCATGCATCACTTTTACATAAACATCTCTAAGAAAGTCTCCATCATTGACCTATACTCTATACAAAAATTTGATGATGAATCTATTACTATTTTTGTAGCTTGTTAGAGGAGCTTGATCAATGAACTCTCCACTTTTACCCAACCCAAACTAATAAAACTTTTTGATCGATCATGTGCTAAGCACATCTATTCTACACTACATATCTAGAGATTCAAAACTTTTGATGAAGATTTTAACATGGCACATAAGCTATCAAATAGAGTCATTGATGAAGGGAAGCTAAAACTAAAATATAATAACTCAACCTATAAAACTAATGAGCCTTCCTCCTCTAAACTAAGCAATCATACCAACACCAGGACCAAAATCAAGGGAACCAAAAATATAGTTATCAATTCACCTGTCCATCATCTGTTAACCACAAAATTCATTTGGTTCCTTAAAGCAAAACTTGAGGAACCAAACTAGAACACCTAGAAGTAATTTACTCCACTCATATAATACTATGCTTCAATCTTGGAAAAGCTATTAAAAACTAACATCATACAACTTCCTCCTATCAAACCACCTCAACAATTTGATTCTTTAGATCTCACACCTATTTGGTACACTAAGAATGTTCTATGTATATTCCATTGAGTAGTAGGGAATGACATTAGTAGGTGTAACACCTTCAAGAGCATTGTTTAATCCCTCATTGATAAGGGTGATTTTGTGTTGGATAACCCCAACACACGTCAAAACTAGGAACTTGAGATCTTTAGGTATACCTTACCTAATCATACACCTACCAAAAATGATAAAAACATGGTTGAGTGTACTCATGATGCCCATACAATTAACATGGTTCTTGGCCTACTCATTATTGAAGAACCTACTAACCAACCTATCTATTACTCTCTTCTTCCACTTATTGAGGTATTGGAGTTACCTTATCCTCTTTTAGAGATCCAAATCAAGGAAGCACCCCTTTATCCTCTTCCACTTATTGAGGTACGGGAGCCATCAATCCCTCTTTCACTTGACATATTAAAATAAGAACCCATTTTACATTCTCCCTTAACCATCGAGCAACTTAATCTCCCTTCAAAGATCATTCCTGAAGAGGAAACCCCCATGTCTAAACCTCTAACAAAGGATTAACCAATTCAAACCTTGGATCCTTTGATTGAGGAAAAGGAAAAGGTTACGCTTATCTTTTAGGTCCTCTATTCAGGGGATAAAACCAACCTACAAACCCTTCTCTAGGCTAGTGAATAAATTGCAATTTATTTCCAACTCTAACATTTTGGAATATATTACCAAGTAAAAACCTTTAACCACAACTTTAGTAGACCAAACCACCACTCCTATTATCCAAACCCCTATCTTACCAACCAAATTGATGAAGGCCTCTACTAACCCAATTACTCCTTAAGAATCTAAGTCACATAAACCCTAAACAACCAAATCATCTTTTCCAAATAAACCAACTAAGAAAATTTTCACCCTACCTATATAGAGTCTTAATCACCCATCCATGAAATTGGAGCTTACCTAACCAAATGCAACAACTAATCACCCACCCACATCAACTAAGGGAGTAGAAACACTAGAAGCCCAGAGAGCCAAACTCCTACCTCCCTCCACTTTTCCCTCTATCTTGGGGTCTCATCCCTCCAATCTGATTTGAAATCTAGTTGTCCCAACTAAGACCGAACCACCATTATTGGTTACACCAGCACACTTGGTCTTAGACACACCTATTTTTGTTGAACTATTAATGACCAAGCTACCTATCCTAAAACCTCCTACCTCTACTTTCCCAACCTCCACCTTACCATAATAAAACCCACCAACCAAATTCACTACCTCATTGAAATCTTCTGTCACCAAAATTGCTACCAAAAATACTTCCACCTTACCCACCCCAGGCCAAAAGCCCAAAACTGTCACCACCTTTAGCTGAATCATACTTTACCATTTTAAAAAGGTTACTATATGCTTCTTGCTTGACCTCACCCCCTATCAGGGTATTTAAACCTATTGGTTGAAAACCCATCTTGTATAATGACCACCAAATGTGTTCCTATCATAGACACTAGGCCACAACATGGAAAACTATAAAGATCTCTAAATCATTATACATCTACTCTATGATGAGAATGATCTATTAATAGATGAACCTCCCATAGAACCATTACCAATATAACAACCAAAAACCACTAGCCAAAGCCTACATATTCCTCCACTCTCACCTCAGAGTGATGAGGAACCAAATTTATCTCCTACCCTAGTTCCTCTCTCTATCCATACCATTCATGTGGCCATGGGAGTGCAAAAAAAGGATAAGGGGAAAGCCAAAGTAATCTTATGGACATACCCATCTTCTACCTCCCAACCAAACCTTACCCAAACATCTTCACCTTCACCCAAACCCAAAGTATCTATCTTAGGTGCCTCCCAATCTAACCCCTCTAAGTCCATCAAGAGAGTGGTGCTCAAATATATTCATTAGACCCAATCAAATATGAGGTTATATGAGTTGATTACTACTTCACCTTAACATCACCAAGTAATGATAGAGGCATTGAAATTGGTAGAGGTCTAACTTGAAGAACCTCAACCTCTGGCAGCCTTTGTCAATGCTCTCCAAATTTACAACCTTATTACCTTTAAGGATTCAAAAATACCTTCTATTTATCTAGACAACTCAAATCCCCCTCTATTTATTATTGTTTACATCAACTAAACCCACATCAAATGGATCATGATTAATGGGGAAGCTAGTATTAATATCATCTCCTCCCATGCCTATAACCAACTCAGCCTTCTATATAATGTCATGTCTAAAACCTCAGTTATCCTCCAATCTTTTAGTGACACCATGACCACTACCCTTGGAACAGTTATTCTTCATATCTATTTAGGACCCTATACATTCTATAAACTCTCTTATGTAGTGGAAATTTAATTCTAATATAATGTTTTATTGGGATGACCTTGGACCTACTCCATGGGTTATATCCACTCTACCTTACATCATTACATTAAATTTGAGAATGAAGGCTAGGTCATCACCATCCAAGCTGACCCAAGTCCATTCTCGACATGTAACATGACCTATCAACCCAATGATGTCCTCCTAACCCCATTTAGCACACCCTCCTTAACTAAGGACAAGACCTCCATCATGAAACATAAATCCCTACCTCCCTCTACCAATGAGGCATCCACTATTTCATCCATCCCCTTTGATCATATCCCTAACTAAAACCCATTAGAATCAAAATTCCACCACATTTTAGTAGGGGAATATCACCTTTTAGCCTTTGATGCCTTCCCTACTCCTCACAAGGATGGGAAACTTACAAACCACCTAGGATATGACCCCAATGCCAAAACTATTGTTACTTTTAGACCTTCCCATTATCAAACCCATTTTTTCTATGGGAGACTAGATAAACCCATTGGTGCTTCCACCACCTCTCTTTTACCTTAACCATTTACCACAATTTTCTCCTACCTATAAAAACTAAGCTTTGCCAAGACATACCTCTATAGGTGTACTTTGAAAGGATTTGGTCTTAAATGATATGAGAATGACCCACATGAGTTTATTTCTATTGAAATCAAAAATCCTCATGAGAAATATATCCTTGGTTTCATTCTACTTGCCAAGAATCAAACCAAACCACCTACCACCACCATTATTGAGGAAGACACCCCTTCCTCACCAACCTCTCCTCTATCTATGTGTGAGGATGATGACATCATCCCACCTAAATTTTTTAGTCAACATGATCATCCTTTGACCCCTAACTTATCAAAGGGAAGGAGAAATCTTAACCATCCCTTTGACCCATCTTGAGATGATAGGAGATGACTCCCCTACCATTAATATTGTTCAATGTCAGGATGATGATTCCATTCTCACTACCTTGGGACCCCAAATTATTCCATCCATAAATACCTTCTTCCTGAGCCTTTAACCATGTTGAATTAATCCACCATGGATATTAGATTAGGAATCTTGAATCTTGAATAACCCCCACATTATCAAAATTAGATAATCATTGAATGCCAAAGAACTTCAAGATTTCCCCTCCTTCCTCCAAGACCATAGAATAAAATTTGCTTGGTATTATAGTGACATTATTAGAATTGACCCTACCATTTTTACCCATACCATAGTCACCAACCATGATTCCAATCCCATCAAATATAAACTTTAATGCATGCATCCTTGCATATCCCTTCTCATCAAAGAAGAGCTTCAATGTCTTATATCTATTAATTCCAATCAACCCATTGACTATCCCTAATGGATCTCAAATATTTTACCTATCACCAAAGCCATAGGGGGACTATGAATTTGTGTGGACTTTCATGACCTCAACCTCGCTTGACCCAAACATAACTTTCCTCTACCAAGAATCGACTAGCTAGTTGATCTTATAGATGGCCATGAGATATTATCTATTATGGATGGATTATTGGGTTACAATCAAATCCTAATTGACCTTAAATATTATCACAAGAGTGAATTTACCACCCTATGGTGAACCTTTTGCTATATGGGCATGTGTTTTAAATTAAATAATGCTAGTGTGACCTACTAATGTGCCATGACTTACTATTCCATGACATTATCCTTAATATTATGGAGGACTACATGGATGAACTTCTTAGAAAATAAAAACTCTAAAGGATCATTTACCCATTCTCATGATCATTTTTGAATGATTTATCCATTACCATGTCCATCTTAACCCAAATAAGTGCATTTTTGGGGTCCTATAAGGAAAGTTCCCTAGATATATTGTCTCTCTTCATGGTATTAAATTCAATCCCACCAAGATAAAAGTAGTCCTCAACATGCTTCCTCTAATTAACCTCAAGCAACTCTACCACTTTATCTCCTAGCTTTCAGATTGATGCTAACCCTTGCACCACCTTCTGAAGAAAGATGTCTCTTTTAAGTGGAATAAAAAAATTTAGAAGGCCTTTGAGTTTATCAAAGAGTACCTTTTTTATCTACCTATCCTCACCTCTCCCAAGGATGACTAACCTTTTTACCTATATATCTCCACTACAAACCACTCCCTAGGGGAAATGCTTGATCATTAGGATGAACAACACATAGAAAAATCCATATACTATATTAGTTGCATGATTGTAGAGTATGAGACTCAGTATACCCATATCGAGAAGCTTTACTTAAATTTAGTCTTCATGGGCACCAAACTTCACCATTACCTTCTTAACCTTAAAACTTATGTCATAAACAATACCAAAACACTCAAGTATATGTACTATAATCCATACCAAAACCAATGTATGTCCAAGTGGTTCATGCTCTTAGTAGAGTTTGACCTTGAGTTCCTTTATAAAAACTCAATTAAAGGGAAATTCATTACTGACCAATTAGTTGAATCACTATTAGTAGATAATCAACCTCCTCCTCTTCAATTCCCCAATGAGTCCATCATAACACTCTCTTAATGACTTCACCTATCAAGTCGCCATGTTCTTTGATGGATCAAAATGCCAATTTGGTGTGGGAACTGGTATCATCCTTATTCCATTTGATGATGAACCTCTTCTTTTGTCTTTTAAACTTGAATTTGAATGTACCAATAATATAGCTAAGTATGAATCCTTAGTGATAGGTCTTTAGATTGCCTTAGCCATAGGAGTCAAAAAAATCAACATCTTTGGTGACTCCCAACTTGTTTTCAATCAAATCAATGGCTCTTATTAGTCTAATAATGATGTTTTTTTTAATAGTAAAAACAACTATTTGATGAACTCTTAACATCATTTAAACATTACCACATCTAGTCAACCCTATGATCTACCAATAAGTTCATCATTACCATGGATTATTTTGCCTTTTAGATCCCATATGTACCCTTTGACCCTAAACTATTTGTCATTATCCATAGACTTACCTAGCCTTCCTATGTCAAACCAAATTCTCCCACCATTTTCAATGTGAAGGAGACCCCACCTGGCCTTTGGTATCAATATACCTTCAACTACCTAAACCTTTCCATCATTCCTTCTATCCTTTTTAAGAATTTTCAAAGAGCATTTATCTAGAGTAACTAACATTACATCAAGATAGGGGGAATTATTTTTAAGCTTGGCTTTGATGGCCTCCTCTTTTATTACTCACACAGTCATGAAGCCTCCCATGCTCTCAAGTAAACACATAATGGTATCTATGGGGGAAACTTTAGTGGCCTTAATGTAGTTAAATTCATCTTTTACCTAAGTTATTCCTAGCCTAATGTTAACCAAAAATGTTGTCATTATGTGAAAAAGTGTGTTAAGTGTCAACAACATGCTAATGTACATCACGCACCTAGTCATAGTCTTCATGTTTCCACTAATTTTTGGCTCTTCTCATAATGGGGTCTAAACCTTATTAGTGAAATTAACCCCCATTATTCATAATAACACCATTATATCATCACTATGGCCAAATATTTTTCCAAATGAGTAGAGGCTATTCCTCTAGTCTCAACCAAAGAAAAAAAGATTGTTGATTTTATCAACCATCACATTATCTATCGCTTTGATGTTCCTCATAAGATTATCACCAAAAATGGTAAATATTTTAATAAAAATCAAGTCTAAGGTCTCTATGATGCATTTGGCATTATGTTAAGCTTTCCTCACTCTATCTCCCTCAAGTGAATGGATAGGTTAAGTCCTTTAACACAACTATTAATAAAATGCTGACTAAAATGGTCAATGCCTCTATTCAAGATTGAAATTTGCACATCCCCTTCAATTTAAGGAAATATTTTACTAGAATTAGAACCCCTATGGGTGATACCCTTTTTGCTCTTGTGTTTGGAGTGGAGGTCATCTTGCCTCTTAAAGTCCAAATTTCCTCTCTTCATGTATCTTTGCAAGAGATTATTTGTAAAGATGATTATCATCAGTACCATTTAGCTCAGCTTGAGCTACTTGATGAGTGTCACTTAATATCCCTTACCCATCTTCATGTCTACCAAGAGTGCATCAAGCATTCCTATAACATGCACCTTAAAGTTGAGACATCAACATCAGAGACCTTTTTCTAAAGGAAAATAAACATGTCACTAATATGGAAAAAAGTAAGTGGGGTAAGTTTGATTTCAATTGTCTTGGACCCTATATCATAACCCACAAGTATGGATCAAGATCTAACTATTTATCTTCTCTTGAAGGCCACCCAAAACTTGAGCCCCTCAATACTTTGCATCTACATTCATTCTTTTGTTAAGAAGGATAAAGTTCACCTTTTATCTAACTTAAGTTCATCCCTTGCTTTCAAACGCATTCATCTCCCTATTTTAGGGAAAATAGATTAAAACTAAATCATGTGATTATCCATCATAATCATAGCCTAATATTGAACAATAGGTACCATGGTTCTACCCATGGCATTATTCTCATGGTACTTTCCACTCCTCTTCCAAGATGTATTCCCATGATCATTGTCACCTAAACCTATTTATACTTAAACAACTTTTTTGTGCTTTTAATTTTGCCTTCATAAAGGTGAACTTTACAAATAAACTTAGACCACTCCCTTGAAAGATATATGAGTAAATCACTTGTCAAAATCACAATAATTTATTGGAAACTTCTTGTGTTGATCAGGTTCCCATATACAACAACAAATAAAAAGACCCATTTTCAAAAAAAAATAAAAAATTAAACTAATCTTGAAATCCATAATTAGATCTCACACAACAAAATAAGATGGAATCCATAATCAACTTTCATAAGTAGACTTATTGCATTGATCAATCTACACTTTTTCTAACATATACTTGTTTATACTATCTCTTTGGACACCTACAAAAGAGGTATTCTAGTCTCACACGAAATCTCCATTTTCATCCATCTCCCATTTTACACATTATAAGCAAGGGATTTTGAGCTCACTTAACATTATATGTGCATGACACCTTTTCAACTACCTAATGGATGATAATTCAAATAATTTGAAGGGATTATGTTCATTAAGCCAATCCATATTTAGTTCTATATTAGTCCTTGCCAAAGAATAAGCATCATGTCCTCTTCCTATCTTGTCATGACTAGTTGATATTTTCATTATGACATTTTTCTTTTGGTAATATTTTTTATTCTCCCATCTAGTGTTATTATTTGACTTACCTCATGTGTTTTAATTTAAAAAAAATTAACAAAAATCATATGCACATGTGTCATAAGCAAAAACATAACCATAATCATAACCATAATAGACATAATAACATCATAACATCCATGAAAAATAAATAAATCAACCATTTTCATCACATGTCTAAATCAAATAATGAAGCATATACTCATTAAAATTTAGCATGTGTCATAAGTAAACATGAAGCATAATCCATAAACAATATAGCCATCACATCATAATTATCAACATTAAAGTACATCATAAGCCATGAAGATAAGCAATAAATAAAGGATCGTGTGTGTGTGTGTGTGTCTATATATATATATATATATATATATAATGAGTCCAATAACATCATAATATGTACAAACATTATATACATGTCTCTCTCTCTTTCAAAATGTACATCTCCCCAAATAGGCTCATAGGCCAAAATAAAAATGATATATAGTAATATATGATATGTATGAATTATGTCATGTCTATGCCCTTAGGGTACCACTGTCTGTTAATATACCACTAAGTGCTTGTACTTGTCCACCTATGGTACCTATCCATCTACCTATAGATGTTGCCTACTACCCTAGGGTTTCCACATGGGCATCACCTGCCAAGATCAATCTATACTCACCCCATCGAGGCTTATTGGGGCACCACCTCAAGACTATAGCCTCATATAACCATAGCTCCTCCACTATATCTAGGTATCATGCCATGGGGATGGCACCTGATGGTCCTATAAGTGACACTTCCCCTCCTCATCTCTACCTAAGTGAGTAACTTTCTTATGTCATCAAGGCTAGTGAAGCTATCACCCAGTCCCCATCGCCTTTAAGAATAGCAACTAACCTTATAAAATAGCCACTTGACCTTGTAGTGTCATGACTGGTGCCTACATAGTGGCTATTGCTACTCCTACCTATCCATCAGAGTTATACCCCTAATTTTTTTCCCCTTAACCCCTTCTCCTTGTGGGTTCCACATCCATAGGCCTCCTACCACCATCAACATCACCAAAATCTAACATCACATATAGTATCTGAGACCATGCCATATACCCATCTATAAAGTGAACATCATTTATCTATGACATGACTGGTAGATTTTCATGATCTTGTAGTGTCCTCATGAGATGTGTCTCAAGCAATAAGATCTATGTATCCTCATGCCTATACCTAGGAAATAAAATTTAAATACCCTAAATGAGGCCAAACTATTTATGCACCTTGTCAAAGGGGATAAGATCTACTTCCCCACCCCTCCTACCATGAATCGACCTATAATTCTACAAGTAAAATGTCTACCTCCTATATTTAGGCCATATTAGAAACTAAACATATGATCTCTAGGTGATGTCTCCAATCACTAGTGCACATAAATCACCCCTAAACCAATCAACATCATGGGATCTTCCTCTTGCACCTAAAGTGGTGAAGTCACCTATTTACTACATGAATCCAACTAAGAACTCTATCTAAGTTTATCCTACTTATGGAATCCCCATTGGCCTCAACACTTAGATGTGCTCATCGGCCAAATAATTTAAAACTATAATTATCATTGTCTAAATTTGAATGCGAGCCATTGCATGTGTGAGTTAAAATTAAAGGGCCTAGTTAACATCTTGTTAAAATTCTCTTACATTGACTATAAGAGGAGAGGAGTAGGGAGGTGAAATCATCTATAATTTTTATCTAAAGCTTGTGTATCTAGAGTTACCTCATTTTGAAAGTCAATTATCATCAACAATCTATGATCCATCCATCATGTCAAAGAGCCAACTTATTGCTACCACTCTACCAAAGCATCAAGTATCATTACTCTATTGAAATCATGTTAGACTCTACCAATGAGTCAACCATCTCATGCATGCATCTAATCAACCTTCTATAAGATAAATGTTTGTATTCTAGTATTCAAATACTTTATTTGACTTTTGTATTCATCCCAAAACCAACCCATCTCTCAAAATCCAACTTTGTGATCCCATTAATTTGACCATTTACTAACCTAGACCTACATATAGTAACCCTTAATGGTCATCTCAACCATCGATGGTCTACCCAACTATCAAATGTATACCTAGCCATCGATAGTCATCTCGACTACAAATAGTTACTTTAACTATTGATGGTCACATTAGCCATTGATAGTCACTGTGGTAGGAAATTATAACAAGATATTACCACCTACCTACCCCTTGCTAAGTTTGACTTTCTATGTCCATGCCTATTCATAGACAACTACTTGATTTTATAAAATAAATGCAAACCACCTAGTACTAATATTAACTTTCATGTTTCTATATTAGTCATTTTTAGTCTATTTTTTTAGCAATCATCTCTTGTGTTTAATTTTAGTATCTTGATTATTAATTCAAGTGCCTTTTATTCTAATTATAAAGTTAATTATTCAAAATGTGTGGATTGATAACCCTTCAGGAATATCTTGCTTCCAAGATCTAGCTAGCACTAGGAAATCCATTTAACTATCTATATAACCAACCATTTGCATTAGTGATTTCTTATTTATAGGTCATCCTCCCAAGCCAAAGAGGAGCTCTTCACAATATTTTGATTTAATGTGCACACAATTAAATAGGTCTTCCAACCATACCCATATTAAGTTTTTTATTCTTCCCTTCCTAAAATATAAGCTAAAATTCACTAAAATAGTGGCATGGATGACCTTTATAGGACCTTGTTTATCCTGGTTGAAAACTGATCCTTTGGTTCCATTTTATCCATCAAAAATTCCTTAGGCTAGCTAAAATACTATAAGCTATCTTTATTCTTATTGTCTTCATAGATCCCTACTATTAAATCTTGACTTTTTGACCTCTAACATGTCATTAATCTCATTGGTACAAATAAACACAGTCCATTGATTTCCTACCACAAAGATCCTTTGACATGTTGAGTTTCATTTTCACCACTAGATCACTGATTGTCACTCTAGCTTAGACCTAACTTCTTGTCAATTGCTTCATGCCATTAGATCTCTGCTTGGTGAATCCACATCATTAGATCTTTTCCAACCTATAGCTTTTTAAGGGCTTTAACCCAAAGACTTTTTGACTCATTTTACCTTGGCATGAACTATTAGATCTATGTTATCAGTATACGAGTGCATGCATAACTTTATATCTTGATCAACTTAAAAAAATTTAAGGACCTTTGAACCCATTTATGAAACTCATATGAACATGAAATTTATAGAGAATGTTCTTACCATGAATAAATCCAGGGTACTACAATATTTTAGCTCACATGGATTTCTAAGAATATTTTTAAATTGCACAAGCAAGCTACCTAGTTTGATTCTTCATGATGTCCTGATGATGGTCTAGCTTCACAAAAATGTTCTTGGAATTTTGCATCTTTGAATGACCTCCTTAAGGCTTATGTGGACTTGTCCTTAATCTTGAATTACATTTATCACCATGAAGACCTATTTCAATCTTTAAAAACTTTCCACTTGCATATATGACCCTAAAATGACCCCTAAGACACCAAATGACATGAAGACTATCATAGATTATGACCAAATATAGAATGGGATATGAAATAACATCAAATGAAATACAATAATACCCTATGACATTATAAAAATCCCCTATACAAGATTTTGATTATAAGGGGTTAACCCATTTTGGATTGAGGTAACAAAGGTCAATAACTCATGTAGCAACAAATTTTATAAGTAATGATCAAGATAATTATGTATACACATAATATTTTCAACCTTTTATCAAACACTAATGATTTACATCTTGTAAGAACCCATCGAGACTCAATATCTCTAAGTGTATTCCCTAAGGTGTGTACTAGGAAAGGGGTGGACAAACCTTTAGTGCTTCATAGGATTATTATCCATTATTGACACATTATTACTAATATAGCTAGATCTTAAAACAATTCCATATGCTATTACTCCTCCCTTACACACTTATCTAGTCTTTTTTCTCTTTCCATTCATCTTTTTCCTCACCTTGATTCCCTTTAGCTAGTTCACTATACTAGGTCAACTAGGTAAACCCTATATAGTTTTTAGCCTTTGATTACTATACAAGGTTGATTGGGTCAACCCTATAGTGTTTAGGGTATTTTTCACTTGGTATTTTGTTAGCCCTTCAACTAACCTAGCTTGGGACCTAATGATTTATCTCCCAAAAACATATAAGGTTGATTGGGTCAACCTCATATAACTGACATATTTGAAATGATTTAGGGTGATATCTACTTATAAATACAAGATATTTTCATCATTATTTCAATATGAAATCAAGATTTATTATTCACTCACTCTTATTTATAATATTCTCTTTCACCATTTTACTTGAGGAGTCTAAGCTTAAGGTTTGTGCTTGGAGAATCTAGTCTTGTGGATAAGTCTTAGATGCTTTGGCCTTTCCTAGTTATCCTAAGAAACCATAACAACCTCTTGTGAATCCCCTTCAACCAAGGGAGAGATTGAGTCTTGATTGGTTCACATTCAAGTAAGTATATTCTAACTATGTTCTTCTTTCTTTAGTAGATATAAATAACATAAATATTGGCTCAAATAATATTACTATTCATATTTCATGTATTAGGGTCTTAATCATAATTAGCTTAATTAAGATTCTCTTATACATGTTTTGATTTCTTTACTAATCCCTTTATTGTGCCACAATCTTTAGTGTGCACTATATTAGATTTAATTTCTTATTTATTAGACTAGAGTGAAAATTAAACCTAGGACTCTTTTAGGGTTGTTGCATGATTGTGTTAGACTATAGGGTTTGGAACCCTTCCTAACATAGTGGATTATGACAAGTGATCCCCTAAAGGATATCATGGATCCCCATATTGGCTATGCTACCACTTAACAAATGTATTCAGAATCATAAGTGTAGGTATGCCCTATCTTTTTTGAACTAGGATTGATTTATAGACATGATGCATTTCTAATTACATACATTCTAGTGAACTTAACATGAACTAACCCTTTCAGGATTTGTTTACCTTATTTCATTATTTCATCATTATTTTTATCATAGATTTGCCATATTGGATCGACTATGTCGACCCAATATCTAACTTTTACATGAAGTATTTTCGGTACAGGATACTAGATTGACCCAGTCAACCCAATACAAGTTTTCAAATTTTTAGACATCTCATCGAGACTACTAGGTCGACCTAGTCAACCCTATATATTTTTAGGCACTCAAAAAGAAGTTTTTGTAAAGATTGATCAACTTAGTCAACCCAGTTAGTAGAATTTGTAAGTATATATCAAGGTTATTCAATATAAATCTTCATTATCTACATCTTTCATCCACCAAGGTTCCTTTTTATCTCTCTATCTCTTTATTTATAGTATTTCTTTATACAATTTTTAGTCTTCAAAACTACCCTTCCATAGGCAACTAGATCGACCCTACCGACCCAGTTTTGTGTTCTATGTGCTAACTAGATAATTGGGTCAACTCTACCAACCCTATTCATTTTTAGACCTTCCTTGTGTAGTATAAGTTCGACCATGTTGACCATGTTTTGTATTTTATGGATACACTATTGACTATATCAATATTGTACCTTATTTCAAAGTTAGAATTAAACTTATATACTAGTAATTAGTTTACACTTTCTTGTTGTTTATATGCTAAAAATAGATCACATAGCTTAATTGGGTGGTTTTTAATTAATCATTTAGTTTCACTATTTTTTATTTTATACACATATGACCAAATCAAAAAATCTAAACAATAATTTTAACATTTGTCTACCCAAGGCCAACTTACTTGGATTTAATCACCAAGGGGGAAGTCAACTTGATGTTCTAGTCAAGTATAAAGTGTGGTTAAAGGTATATTCTAGCTAAGAACCTAACCCATTTATCATTTAAATGTGTGAAGTGAGGGAGTAGGCCTTAATACCAAGCCTGTATCATTACCACTATAGATCCCTTGCAACCTAAACTACTTGAAATGATCCTTAGATTGTAATTCTAGTTATTTTATTATAGCCAACTTCCCATCACATTTAAAATCATATCTTAATAATCTAATAAACATTTAGGTTGACCAATTAGTTAGCTATTCACTTTCTAAGTTGATTTGTTGTTCTTTGCTCAATTGTATTTTATATTGATAAAACTTGTACTAGCCAACATTTTTGTAAGGTTTTATGTTATGTGATTCAATTGGATTAGTCAATGTTGATCCAATTGATTTTTTTGTTTCCCTTAAGTTATTTCTTTTCAAATTACTTGAAAAAAGTATCTTGTTTTAGTTCACAAACTATTAAGGGCTTCTTTATTTTCCTATCTATTGTATTGGGTCGATAAAGTTGACCTGTATCTTTTCTAACCTCTGTTCACTGTACTAGATCGACCCAATCAACCCTCTACTATTTATAGGTCCTATTTTTTGTTCTTAGTTGACCCAGTCAACTATGTACTACTTTTTGCCTTCCCTATTTATCAATCTAGTTCTCTATTTTTGTTTCTTTGCATTTTGTTCATCTCTATTCAATCATAATAAAGTCTCCTATCAAAATTTTCTTGGATAGCTTGAATATAATTATAAACTATATGGGATGTTCATTTCTCCTTCTCTTTTCCTCCCAAGATCACCATCACTCTTGGGGTACCTCTTCTCCTCCATCCATGGACTATAATATGGTGAAAATAACACCTCAAGATGAAGTTGATGGATCTAATCCTTTCTATACTTACCAAAAAACTACTCATCTTCAAAATATTCAAACTAATGTAAGAGTAATTGATAAAATTTTACATAACAATCCCACTAATAATCCTTCTTCTATTAATACTTCCCCTAACACCAATTTGGGGAGTGCTCCTACCAACACCAACCCACCTCCTAATATAACTCAACTTTTAGTCCAGGTAATCCAAGAAATGAACATAATTCAAAATTCTAACACCAACCAAATGATACACCTTCAAAAACATTTAATCAATGTGTCTAATCAACCTCTAACTATCCATACTCAAGCTAATCCCAATTTCATTCCTCCACCTCTTCAGGATGCCTCAGGTAATGTTATTCCTTAACCCATAATGAATAACAATATGCTTCAAATTATTTAAAATGAGCCTTTGGCCCCCTTCTTTGTTTCCATTGATATTGATAACATATCTCCAAATATCAAATATGATGGTACTAAAGACCCTACCTCATTTCTCAAAGCCTTTGGACATATGTCCAAAGAGTGGATCCAATTTAATACCTTCATCACAACTAAACTCTTAGTGAAAACCTTCACTGGAGATGTATTAGAATGGTATAATCAGCTTCCCCAACATTATATTTGGAAACTTAAAGATTTGGTTAATCTCTTGGTTAAAGAGTTTCAACACAATGATCTTCTTAAAAATTGTCTCAACCACTTCATCAATGCTAACCAATCTCCCACCAAATCAGCTCATGACTTTATTAAAATATGGAGATATTTAGCTAAAAAATCTGACCATAACATGTTTAATTATAACTTATTCAAACTTTTTATCACTAATTTT
Source organism: Torreya grandis (assembly GCA_037957365.1). Lineage (NCBI taxonomy): Eukaryota > Viridiplantae > Streptophyta > Pinopsida > Cupressales > Taxaceae > Torreya > Torreya grandis. Next base: position 1,009,145 of record JARHVA010005725.1, read on the forward strand.
ACTCCCACTCTCCAATATAAGTTTCAAACCTTTTCTCCCCAAAGACCTAATGAAGATCTTGATCAAGCTAAATGTCAAAATTTTCTTATGAAGTAATTTGAACCTAAACCTAAACTTCTTAAAGGATATTTCCAAACATCTAATTCTATCACTATTAATACTATTCAAACTAAAACAAGATTTTCTAAAACTTATATTCCTTCACCTTCTCATACACTTCTTTTAACTCAGCAAATGAAACAATTTCTAGCACCTTAAAAACCTTTCATCTATCCCAATGCTCCTCCTAAGTGGTATGACCCCAATCTATTTTTTTGGTTCCATGCCAACATTGGGAATTTTAAATAATCTTGTAGAGGCCTCACTAAATTTATTTTAGCCTATATGCTTGGTGATTCATTCAATCATAAAGCTATGATCAAGTTTTATTGTCAAGAGTAGACCACTACTTTTAAATAATGATAAGATTCCCAAGATTCTACCTCAAATAACCAAAAATATTTTTCAAATAATCAACCAAATAACAAGGATGTTTTTCCATTAATGCTCATTATGATCAATATTTTAACAATTCTCAATATGTCAATACTGCTAAGCTTAATTATCATCGTAAGCTAGCTCACAAAGATCTTGTTTACAAGCCTAAGAAGCCATCTTTGGAGGAAAATTTTCTTAAAGATAATAACACTACTAATATTTATTTGGAATCCCAAGAGGAACCATTTCATCCTTTCAATCCTCCAAACACATCTATTCCTCCAAAATTCAATTTACCTCTTAAAACCCATGCTAGTTCATCTAAGTCTCATTTAAAATTTCTTGAAAAACTCAACTCTATGCCTTGTAAGATTCCACTTATGGAGTTAGTTCATATTTTTCCTTATCATGGTAAATTCCTTATACAATATATTCAAGAAATTGATGATCTATCCTCCTTAGATGAAGAACCACCTTTTATTGAATATGAACCTACCAATGTCAATATCATTGAAACTATGTGTGCATCTTCCAATCCTTCTATTGAATTCCTTGAAGAGGATATGATCAATGATGAAATTGTCTCTCATGTTGATGATCCACCAATTTTCATAAAAGTATGCATTAATACCACTCTCATCAAAAAATTTCTAATTGATGAAGTTTCTTGTATTAATGTGACATTTTAATGGTTCATCTAACAACTTGGTTATAACAAGGATCATCTCAAGCAAACCTATCTTACTTGTCATGGTTTTGATAAGAATAATCAAAATCTAATTGGTTTCATTTGGATTCCATTAACCATTGGACCAAAGAGTATTCAAACCAAGCTTATGGTCCTTGTCTTACCCCTATCATACAACATACTCCTTGGTCATCCATGGAGTCATCAAATGAGGGTTATTTATTCTTTTGGTAGACAATGCATTAAATTTTTAAATAATGGAAAATGATAAAAGCATGAATCTGATCCCAACACATGGTGTATTTAACTTCCTAATCCTAAATCACAATATCATATTCCTACCACTCCTAAGAATAATATTCCTCCTTTACAAAAATTCAACAACATGAATCTTGATTTACAAGTTACTCTTATAGATTATGATGATGATGATGATGATGAGCCTAGTGATTTGAAAAATAATTTTAATAATACCAAGTTACCTCTATAGATTTTTCAATGGTATCCTCCTTCTCTATTACCTAGGGATCATGTTATTCCTCTTCTTGATGAGATTACTAATTTCCCCCTCCATAAAATGCTCAAGAGTGTAGACACCAAAATCATGTCTATCCCTTGGTCGACTCTCCCCCTTGGTCCCCTTGGTCCACTTTTAACACATTCCTAACCCACACACTTATTAATTTAAAATAATAACTTATTTTAAATTAATAACACCTCCCTTGACACATCACCCTTGGACACACCCCACCTTGGATACCTCTCCTTGGATGCCTCCCATCACCCTATGACCAATTTATGACCTATTTCAACCCTCTCACACTTATTTAACCCACCTTCGACCATTTTCCAATGACACTTAGACCTAGCAGTTGCAAGAATAGGTAGAAGGCTAAAAATAGCCTCTTTTCCCATTCTTTAGCCACCGACGTCAGTCATATTCGGTCGATGCTAGTGGTTTCACCGACGTCGGTTCCTTTTAGACTGAATTTCTGCTTCTAATGCTCCCCCCGCAAACATGAATTCTCTTCCTCCAGGTTTCAAGCTCTCTCACTTCTCATCTTCTTGCAGGTATCAGCATCTCAACAACACTTTCTAGGCTTAGGGATTCTACACCAGTCATTCCAAGCTGGATTGAAGGTTGCAAGACATCTCCCAAACTAGCCACAATGAAAATAGGCCTCCTGCACTTCTGCCTCTCCACCTACAACTAAGTATTTTTACTAGTTTTTATTTCACTATCCTTTTAATACACTAGCAATCAACCCACTACCCATTTTCAAGCATTCTTGACACAACCCAATCTGCTCTTCTTAGAGAGGCTGAAGAGCCTTCTCTCACCCTTATCTCCCTTTTACCCCTTTCCTCTATTTGATCCCTCTTTTAGGTCACACTCACTATCCTACAAACCCAGCACAAATCACTAAAACCCCTGCAGACAACCCAAACTATTATGCTAACCATAGATAGAATAGAAACTCGCTCGAGCCCCTTTTACCTTGCAGACCATTTTGTTGACCACAGACTCATCCTGACACTTGTCTAAAGCCCAATTACCCTGACCGACATCAGCCTCCAGGTGTATTGCCCCTATCGACATCGATAGAGTAACTAACATTGGCAACTTTAATCAACTAATGACGATAGACTAATTAGCGTCAGTGACTGTGGCAGACCGACAGCACACAGTAGGAATGCATTATCTAGTTTCCTCTTTGCTAGTCATTTGTCATTTCTTTATTTCTAACACTTTTACTTATTAACAGTGGATTGTCATCCCATAAGGAAGTCTTTGCACTTCTGGGACCGAGCTTTTGCTTGGAAGTCCACCTTATCTCCATCTAATAATCTCTGCATTTGAGTCTCTTTCTTCTACAGGCGTCATCCTCCATAGCCAAAGAGGAGTCCCTTCAATCATCTAGATAACGGTGTGCAAACTTCATCCAGGTACATACAAACCCCTGACCATTTTATCATAGTTTCTTTCATCTTCTGAATGTAGAAAATCAAAAATAGTTAGAAATATTCTGGCACGCTCGGTGGGACTCTAGGAATTTTCCTTGGGTTCATACTTTTTCTTCTAAAAATAAACTTTTCATATAGGTGCATTAGGTCTCTTCTTGCATCCTTTTCTTCTATCTTCTCTGAAAAGACACCATCAACAAAGTTAAAAAGAATCTTTCTTTTTCTTCTTGTCACCTTTCGTTCTTGCATCTTAGAGTAGTAAAATTCATACTCTTTGACCTTTTCTCCACTTGTCTACATCTGAACACACATTTCTATTTTGGCTTAAAATCTATTGCATCTCATTTTTGTTTGAATGCATATTTAGTCCACACATCTAGTAACTTGAAACCGCATTATGAATAAATCGTAGCACACTTATGTTACACATCCAGACCACTTTCACAATCAAACATCTAAACACACCTAAGAAAATGCCCGAATAGGATTTCATCACCTAGCGGATACCTTACCCTTCCTGGTAATCCCACTTGGACTTCACTACCAAGGGGAGAGCCCACTCTATTCTCTGACAGAGTATAAACTCTAGGGGAAGTATATACTAGCTAAGTGACCCAGCTTATCTATGGGTTCGTGAAGTGAGGGGAGCTTGCTCCTTAGCACCAAGCCACGTACGAAACCTAACACAGACTCTTGAGCACTGAAACTAACCTGAAACCAACCTTAGACTATTTCTTCTAGGACCCGTTCTAAAAGCCAACTTCCCAAACACACTCTAAGGCATAAGCCAACATGATTCTAAAAGTTAATTCTTAGGATTTAACATTTAGGGTCTATTTGTCTTCATCTTATTTTATGTTTCTATCTAGTTTTTTGAGCTAGTAAGGATGCTTTCTTCTTTCTTCCAAAAACTCTCAAAATCTCTAAGTTTTTGGAAAAACATAGTCACTGACATCAATTTTTCCACCGATGTCAATGACTTTTTTTCACTGACATTAGTTATTTGACCGACATCAGCCCCATTTATCCCATCGACATCAATTTTTAAATTGATGTTGGTCACTGTCCAAAATTATTCTTCTCAAACAACAAGCTTAAAACCCAACTTTCTTACTGTCTAACACCCATTCTGGTTTTCTGAAACCTGACCCCTTCTGCCTTGAATGGTTTTGACACATAGTCAAACCAAAACTCTTATTGACCATGCAAGGAAACAACCACTCCCACCTTTGCCTTCCATAAGAAGTCCTCTAATGGAGTATCATTCAGAGACCAAACGAACTCCTACCCAACCAACCCTGACTCAGCCCCTTATTGTCCCTGAAGGGGACCAAGAATTTGAAAGGTTCCTTGACCTCAATGTCAAGGCCCTTCAACACTATCTCGTGAGAAGTTAAAGGTGAGACTCTTTAGGCAACCCAATTTATGGGATGCCAACTTCCTTAATTGAGATGGAAACTATATCAACCACCTTCGTCATTCAACCCATAGACACCCAAGCCATTGCCTCAGTCAACAACCTGACCATGACTAATCTTCTAAGTGTGGCTTCTCCTTCTATCTCTAGGCCCACTTCCATTGGGGCTTTGGCCCCCCATCAACCATAGACTATTCAACAAAGTTCTACCCCTTTCCAAAACTTAGTTATCTCCATCCTGCCTACTCTTGCACCCATCAACACTAGGGTGGCTACTCATCCTTTGGCTAGTGTTGCCACAATCCAACGACCTCTGGTGACATCAAGCCTAGTCATGCCTTCTACCTTCATGACACAACCACCTTTGGTCTCCACATCTATCCCAATGACTAGTTATCAATATGTTGTGCCTATATAAGCACAAACGACTACATCATATGCCCCTCCTAGCACCTTCCAAGTGCCTTACAACCTAGGGGGCACCCCACCTACAAATTCATCAACTGACCTAATCAAAATGTTGATGGACAAAATGTCTAATCTTGAGACCTCAATTTTAGATTCAAACAATGTCCTTTCATATGACCAAATTTGTAATGAACCCATCCATCCCTCAGTCCCAATCCGGCTGTATCCCAGTCAATGGGAACTTCCTAAGTTTACTCACTTCTAGAGTAAGGAAGACCACAGTAGCATCTACAAGCATTCAAACATGCTTGTTACCTGATAGCACATGATTATGCATTATTGCTACACACGTTCCCCATGTCATTTTTTGGTGCTACCCTTAATTGGTATAGCTCTCTCACCAGACACTCTCTTTTCACATTCACCCAACTAGCTCAACTTTTCCTTGACCACTTTTCGATCAACATCACCAAAAAGGTTTCAATCACGGACCTATACTCTATCAGATAGTTTGACAATGAATCCATAACAAATTTTGTTGCCCATTGGAGAGGCTTAATCAAACAACTCTCCTTTTCTTTACCTCAACCCGAGCTCATTGAGCTCTTTTCACAGGTGTGTGCCAAACATATTTCATCTACCCTATGGGTCCAAACATTCTGCACCTTTGACAAAGCTTTTATGATGGCTAGGAAGCTTAAACTATGTGCCGTCAAGGAAAACAAAGTCAAGTTGTAGAGTAAAAACCCCAACACCAAGTCTAATGACCCTTCTTCATCCAAACCTTCTTCCAGTATCAAGTCTAAAGGATTGGCAAACATTGTGGTCGTTAGATAACCATCCTCAATAATAACCAACCAATCTGAACCTTCCACATCTCAAAGCATCACCAAACAATTCCAACAATAGTATATACAATGTTAATATACTCCACTAAGATAATCATACGCATTTGTGTTGGATAAACTTGTCAAATAGGGGGTCCTCAATCTCCCTCAAATTTGACCACCTCAATTTGACCCTGCAAAAGCCATCCCTACATGGTATAAGGAAAATGACTTCTACAATTATCACCATGTCAAAGGCCATGACATAGACAACTGTAAGACCTTCAAAAACATTGTCTAAGACATGATAAACAAGGGGGATCTTGTTTTGGATAACTCAAACTCACTACCTAATCAAAACATCAACATCTTTAGACAACCTTTTCCTAACCATCCCCTTAGCCAAAACAATGTGTAAACGATGGCTGATGACTCCCAAGAGCATAATATACACATAATCAACACGGTCTCACCTCTTATGCCTAACCAACCTCTCTCAGAGTCTGAAGAGGTTAGCCCACCTATTTGTCCACCATAAGTAAAAGAGTCTTCTTCTTCCATTCATCTTCCATAGGTGGACAAACTGTCTTCTCTTATTAGTTCTCCATCGACCTCTCTTATATTGGAGGATGCCTTGACCATACAAGCACTGGTAGCCTCACCCTCTCCTTCTTATCAACAATGGGGGATCATACCTTTCCTGGTCCTCAACCACAAGTAGAAGGCACAATCATCGTTGCCCTTTATCCTCTTGAGGAGCCACAATCTCCAATCCTTTCTCCGCTGAGAGAGGAAATCGCCACCTCACCCACTTTGGTTGAAGAAGATTCGGTGAGGGTAGACTTGAACCTGACCCCCCACAATAGTGGCCCTCAAACCAAACAAAAAAAGGCTACTAAACCACATCGAAGGACTTTTCTCCCACCATCATCATTGCCCTCCATTTTGGGCCCTCATCCTTCCACCTTAACATGAGTGCTCCCTACTCCGACACCCAACAAAAACAAATCACCTCAATTACGACCAACACCTAACAAAAACATACCTCCTTCAAAACATCCAATGCCTCCTACCATAAAAGTGTCATCTATGCATCTGGCCACACCGCCAAACAAAAGGATGGTATGAAACACTCCCTCAATAGCTTCTAAACAGAAGTTGTCAACTTTTACTACAACACAACATGCATACCCATTAGCAATTTCTTACACCTTGCTGTTACACTGACTTTTGCAATCCTCTAACATCACTCTTTTGGCTATCAAACCATTTCAACCTCTTGAACCAAAACTGTCTTGGTTCGATGACACTAAAATTTGCCAATATCATCGCACACCTGGGCATGACACTAAAAATTATTGTGCCCTTAAGGTTTCCATCCACCAATTCATCAATAAAGACACCCCTCTTGTTGAGGATACTATCAACAAATCTCCAACACCATCTCATGTCTCCCAAACATTTCCATCGTCACACTCATCAACTCTTGGATCAAGGCCATCTTGGTTCGATGACACTAAATTTTGTGCGTATCATCACACACCTGGACATGACACTGAGCACTGTTGTGCTCTCAAAGCTATCATTCATCAACATCTTAAAAAGGACACCCTTCTCACCAAGGATCCTCTTGACCACCCTTTAACCAAACCATCAAAACCATCACATACCTCTCAAACATCTTCACCTAAATCGAGAGCCCATCATCAAACGGTGGTCCCTCGATCACCTTCAACCCCTTTATTTGAAATCAACACCATCAATGTGGCCACTAGGTCATAAATCATGAAGGATAAAGGGAAAGAGAAGGTTTCTCTCCCCCAAACATATCCATTCATCAAGTCTCCTCAACCATCAAGACCTAAGATTTCAATTTTGGGCACATCTCGACCAACTTATTCAAACCCAATTAATGACCCCATGGTGAAACAACGTCGCCAAACCTCTATGAAGACATCTTTGTATGACCTCATACAAAACTCTCCATAGCATTGTCTAACTTTGATCAAAGCCTTACAGGCAATGAAGGTCCAACCTAAAGACCCCTAACCACTAGCTACTTTGGTCACATCATTACCTACCATTGCCTCCATCACTTTCAATCATTTTGAGATTCCAACCTCCAACATGGAAGATCAGGGTTTTGCCCTCTCAAACTAAGTCTATCAGACATTCTCCCTATCACATAAGTAATTGGGGGAATTTAACTCTATCTTGACTATCACAACCTCGACCAAGCACCGACCAAGTATCGACCAAGCCTCGACCAAACATCAACCAACCAAACATTGACCAAACATCAACAATGACCAAACATTGACCAACTATCAACCAACTAAGCATTGACTAAACATCAACCAAGCCTTGACCAAGCATCGACCCTAACCAAACATTGACCAAACATCATCCAACCAAACATGCCAACAACATATCAACCAACTTCTTAATCATCTTTAACATGTGACCAATTTGGAAAGACGCAAATGAGGCAAGTTTGCTCTTAATTTGCTTGGACCTTACATCATGATGCACAAGCATAGATCAGGGACTTATCATCTATCTTTTCTCAAAAACCAACCAGGACCTGAGCCCCTTAATGCCTTGCATCTGCGACTGCTCTACTGCTAGTCAAGTACTTGTTCACTTGACATTTAACTTGAGCTCATCCCTTGAGCAATCCCTGTCATCTTAAATCCCCACTCCTTTCAACCATGTTCCCCTAAACAAACCCTATGTAACCCTTTTATAAAGTATAAAGGCTTTGTCTTAATAAAAGGGAGCCCTGAAACTTCTATAGTCTTGTCCATGACTCATAATTCTATCAAAAATAAATTTAGATGTCAAAATATAAAAAGGTCATAAAATCTAAATGCAAACTGCTCCCTTGAAGGATAGCTATATCATCATTTTTGTAGTTAATAGATTGCTCCCTTGAAGGACAGCTATTCAAAGCCCTCAAAATACATATAAAGTAAAAATATAGACCACTCCCTCAAAGGATGGCTATCCCTAAAATCTTGCTACAAATAGCACTCTCTTAGAAGCTTCCCACATCGATCAGCTTCACAAATGACCACAAAACAAAATGACATCCCCATGTAGACTTCCCGCATTGATCAGTCTCAAAAAAAAGGGGGTCATGGACTTGACTTATAGTCATTCTTAGGGTCTCCTATAAAAAGGGGCAAAGTTATCCCTACTAAAAGGGGTTACCATATCCTAACATATCACATCACCTAGTCAAGGGATTTCGAGCTCATTTTAATGTCAAAGTGATTTGATTACTTCTCTAACACAACTAATGGTCAATGACGTAATGCATGAATGGGGCTTTTGTTTCTAAACAAGCCCCCTACCTATACTATCATTATGGTCCTTGTCAATGAAAGAGCAACGTGCCTTTCACTTCATATCCATACCTTTGTCAGATTCAACCAAATCATTATCAATCCAACCAAATCATCTTCTCAACCAAACCAAACCAACCCAAACATTTTCAGACCTCTCACATGCCATAGTCCATTTCACATAGTTTCTATGGACACCAATACACATGGAAACTATCAACCACACAATTTATGTCAAGCATAAACCATTACTTGTTGAAGCATAAATCGACTCATTTCATTTTTAGCATACATCCATCACGAATATGGAAAATTGCTAGGGATGAAAAGACCACATCACCAATGTTACAAAATACACCATCACATAATATGGAAAAGGCTGTAACATCATCATATCCTCATCATTTATAACCTGACCAAACCAACTATCAACCAACTTTGACTCCTAGTCTGAACTACATTAGTCTAAGGCCCTGCCGATAAGGGCTATGTAAGCAACACTTAGTTGACATGACGTCTTCTGGGGTTAGCTTGACCACTTCCATTTGTTTGTCTACTTGATGGACAAACCATTTTGACCTTTGACCATGACTTAAGCTCATCCAACCCATCCATAACTGACCCTCTTCTTCCCTTTTAGGAGAACCACATCAGCCTGAGGCCCTAATGACTGAGGCTATGTCGGCAGCACTCAGTTGACATGGGGTCTTCTATGGTTAGCTCAACCATTCCTTTGTCACATGTCATTCTTTCATCCATCCATTTAATGGACCAACTATCTCAACTCACCTCGACCAATGACCTTGGAGATCGTGCCTATCTCCTCAGACCACGACCACTTCCAAGACAACTTTGTCTTGGTTATTTTTGCATATATGCTACCTCATGAATAGTTAGCAAAATTATCTACACACCAAATTTTGACCCTCAAAAGTATTGGATCTTGAGCAAGTTGATCCTCCCTACTTGTGACATTTTTGTGTTTTCCAAGAGCACTTCCTGAGCCCAAGATACTTGGAACATGATGACCATTGGAGCTACAGCTTGGATCGAATAACCCAATTAGCTACGACTAAATGTTGGGGCTCAGTTATTTTTATTTTAGCACTCCTCAACCTTTGACTTGTGACAATTTGACCTGACCATCACGTGAAGTGGTATGCACACAATCTCAACTATTGCAGCGTTCACACTCAACCTTCACCATTTCCATCCACTATCTATCAAATCGGCACCCGATTTCAAGTTCCCTTCCCTCGAATCCCACTTTGAGGGGGAATACCTCATCCCATAATTGGGGCAATCTACTCTTATTTTTGTCTTGTAGTTCATCAGAACAATCGATAGGACAAAAATGACCTTATCCCATACCTGAAGAAACCTACTCCTATTTTTGTCTTATAGTTCGTCAAGAACAACCAACAAGACAAAAAGGGGCAAATATAGACACCAAAATCATGTCTATCCCTTGGTCGACTCTCCCCCTTGGTCCCCTTGGTCCACTTCTAACACATTCCTAACCCACACACTTATTAATTTAAAATAATAACTTATTTTAAATTAATAATACCTCCCTTGACACATCACCCTTGGACACACCCCACCTTGGATACCTCTCCTTGGATGCCTCCCATCACCCTATGACCAATTTATGACCTATTTCAACCCTCTCACACTTATTTAACCCACCTTCGACCATTTTCCAATGACACTTAGACCTGGCAGTTGCAAAAATGGGTAGAAGGCTAAAAATAGCCTCTTTTCCCATTCTTCAATCACCAACGTCGGTCATATTCGGCTAACGCTGGCAGTTTCACCGGCATCGGTTCCTTTTAGACTATATTTCTACTTCTATTGCTCCCCCTGTGAACATGAATTCTCTTCCTGCAAGTTTCAAGCTCTCTCACTTCTCATCTTCTTCTAGGTATCAACGTCTCAACAACACTTTCCAGGCTTAGGGATTCTACACCAGCCATTCCAAGCTAGATTGAAGGTTACAAGACATCTCTCGAACCAGCCACAATAGAAACAGGCCTCCTGCACTTCTACCTCTCCACCTAAAGCTAATTATTTCTACTAGTTTTTATTTCACTATCCTTTTAATACACTAGCAATTAGCCCACTGCCCATTTTCAAGAATTCTTGACACAACCCAATATGCTCTTCCCAGAGACACTGAAGAGCCTTCTCTCACCCTTATCTCCCTTTTACCCATGTCCTCTATTTGAACCCTCTTTTAGGTCACACTCTCTATCCTACAAACCCAGCACAAATCATTAAAACCCCTGCAGACAACCCAAACCATTCTGATGACCACAGATAGACCAGAAACTCACCGAGCCCCTTTTACCTCCCAGACCATTCTATCAACCACAGACTCAACCTGACACTCATCCAAATCCCCATTGCCCTGATCGACATCAGCCTCCAGGCCCATTGCCCCTACTGACGTCGATAGACTAACTGACATCAAAAAATTTAATCAACCGATGACGGTAGACTAACTGGCATCGGTGACTGTGGCAGACTGATAGCAGACAGCAGGTATGCATTATCAAGTTTCCTCTTTTCTAGTCATTTGTCATTTCTTTATTTTTGACACTTTTACTTATTAACAGTGGATTGTCATCCCATAAAGAAGTCTTTGCACTTTTGGGACCGAGCTTTTGCTTGGCAGTCCACCTTATCTCCATCTAACAATCTCTGTGTTTGAGTCTCTTTCTTCTACAGGTGTCATCCTCCATAGCCAAAGAGGAGTCCTTCAATCATCTGGATAATGGTGCACAAACTTCATCTGGGTACATACAAACCCTTGACCATTTTATCATAGTTTCTTTCATCTTTTGAATGTAGAAAAATAAAAATAGTTAGAAATAAAGAGCCTTGTTTACCTGAATATGCCTTCACTTACAATGATTTTAGAGTGGCCAAATTATTTAAAGATCCTATCATCATGTCTCCTCATACATTAATTAATATTATATTTTCACAACCTAAAACTTCCCTTGATTCTCAAGCATGTATGATTTCTCCAACATACGAGGATAACTATATAATGGTGTAAGATCAATATAAAGCCTTAGATATCTAGCATTATCAAAAACCCTTAGACAAAATTCATTATTTTAATTAGGATGTTAATACCATTTTATGGATCATACCTTAGATCTTGAGGGTCATGTGCCTCCTACTAATTCTCCTCTTATTGATACTCCTTGGGTGATAGAACAAATTATATCTTCTAAGCCCATTGATGTCTCCTTTACCACCTATCAATACAATCATAGCATATAATCCTTCTCCCATCATTGAACCCACTGATATTCCAATTCCTTCTACTCCATCTACTTCTTTTACTCCCAAAATTACACTAGATGCCAAGGCCACTAGTGTTCATTAGATACATTCTAAGTATGATCACCATGGCAATGAAATTCTAAATCTTGAAGTAGATGTCAAGTATTATGGTCCTCTTCCTACCTTTACTAGTGATGAAGTTGTCCTTGAGTTAATTTATGCCTTAGAACCTCAACTTCCTTAGTAGTATCATAAACTTGAAAATTTTAAAAATAAAACTCCTTGCTTTAAGAACTTCATTTCTAGCATTCATCTAAAAAAAATCCCATTTTTCCCTTACATAATGCACCATATCACTTTCAAGATAAAAATACCATGCTTATTAAATAAACCACTTTTATTAAATATGTAAATCCATCTTATCCTCAACCAATTAGTTTCTCTTGTGAACTCTCACCTACTAAACATGATAATTTTTGCTTATTCTTTGACAAATATCATGAGGCTTTCACTTGGTCCTATGAGGACATGCCTGGCATTGATCTTAGCATTATGGTGCATAGCATCATTACTTATCATGATGCCAAGCCTGTGCATCAAAACTGAATAAAATTTCCACCTAAAGTTTCCACTTTATATCATAAGGAAATCATCAAATTACTAGATACTAAATTTATCAAACTAATGGATTATTTTGAATGGGTCTCCAACATTATTTCCATTCAAAAGAAAGTCACTATGGTCATTTACATTTGTATTGATTTACATAATATTATATTTCTTGTCCCAAGGACAACTTCCCTTTACTTTCAATAGATGTTATCATCAATTCCATGGTTGGTTACAAAATTTTATCTTTTATGGATGGCTTCTTAGGATACAATAAAATTCACATTGCCCCCAAAGACCAACATAAGTTAACTTTTACCATAGAATGGAGAACCTATTATTATGACAAAATTCCCTTTGGTCTTAAGAATATTGAAGCCACTTGCCAATGATCAATGACTCACATATTTCATGATCTCATTCACAATATTATTGAAACCAATGTGGATGATATTATTTATAAATATAAACATCATAAGAATCATCTTTTTGATCTCACTATCATCTTTGATCATCTCCTTAAATATAAAGTTAGATTTAATCCTTACAAATGTGTCTTTCGAGTCACATCTAGAAAATTGTTAAGATTCTTAGTCTCTCTTTGTGGCATCGATGTTGATCCTACCAAAATTAATTCTATTATCAACATGCCCATTCCTCATTCTATTCTCAAATTTGTACCTATTTTGGTAAACTTGGGGTAATTAGATGATTTATTCCAAAAATGGCATATCGAATTCACTCTATCAATTCCCTTTTCAAGAAAGGTAATGCTTTAGAATGGATGGATCCATGTCAAAAATCCTTTGATAATATGAAAGAGTCATTACTTCATCCACCTACACTTTGTCCTCCTAATAATAAACCTTTGATTCTATATACTTCTTCCACACCTATTTCAATTGGGTCAATTCTTTCCCAACAAGATGATATGGGAAGAGAGTATGATATCTACTACATTAGCTAAGGCCTCATCGATTATGAAACACATTTATCAAAATTGAGTGTGATTGCCTCACCATCTATTTCATGGCTAAAAAGCTTCACCATTACATGTTTTACCAAACTACTTATGTAATTTTTCATTTTGACCCACTAAATCATTTCTTCTCTAAAGCATTCCTTCCTAGATATAAAACTGGTGAATGGATGGTCCTTCTTATGGAATTTGATCTTCGCATCGTCACTCGAAAAGTTTTCAAAGGGAAAATCATATCTGATCAACTTGTCATAACTCCCATACCAGCCACTTATCTTCAACATAACCTTCTAAATGATAATATCCTTTATATCAAAGGTCTTAATCAAGATATTTCTCTCTAAGATTATTTTCATAGATTTACCACTGATCTTGAAGTCAATAATATTGATTAATCCACTACTCCCTTCAGTTATATTTAAACCAAAATTAGTTATAGAGGAGCTTCCTAAAATTAATGTTGACATTCATGAGGATACTTTGACCATTCACATTAATGGTTCTAAATTCCTTCAAAGAGCTGAAGATTTTTGAATTCTCATAAGTCATCTTAGTAAGATCATTCCTTTATCTTTTCACTTCACTTTTGATGTCACCAATAATATGGATGAATATGAAGCTATTATCTTAGGCATTCAAGTTTCTCTTGACTTAGATATTCAATACCTTCATGCTTTAGGTTATTATCAACTTATTTTCATCAAGTCAGTGGTGTTTATCAATGTAAAAGTGAGAACATCATCCCATATCATCAAATTTTGATCACTCTTGCTAAGAATTTCATCTCTTTCACTATCAAGCCTATTATTAGATATCAAAATTCCATTGCTAATTCTATTTCCTCTTCAACATCTCTTTTTCATCCATATCAAGTCCTTTTCAATCTCACCTTTATTATACAAATAAGAAAATATCCATATTCTACTCAACCACTAAATTCACTTATTTTTCATATCGAGGATATTACCATTAGACAAAACCCATGATACAATGGCATCATTAAATTCTTAGAACATCAAAATTATCCTCCTAATTTACACTTTTTGGAAAAGACACACATTCATAAACAAGCTTTCAAGTATGTATTTCAACCCAATATCCTTTATTATCATAATGTTGAAGGTACCTTATTTTATTGTGTTATGCAATATGAGGTCCCTTCTCTTATTAAACAAGCACATGGGGGAATTTTTGGTTTTTTATTTCAGTGGACATACTACAACATAAAAATTCCTATGTATGGGTTACTATTGGCCTACTCTTGAACACGATGTAATTAAATATGCCAAAAAATGTAATCCTTGTTAACTTCATGATGATATAATCCATTTACCTCTAGTTGAAGTTCAAACCATCAAATCTCCTTGGCCATTTTCCACATGGGGATTCAATCTCATTAAAAAACTACCTTGTTCCCAAGATGGGCGTGTCTTTATCATCACCGCTACTAAATATTTTACCAAGTGGCTAGAAGCCATGCCCCTTGTTAACATCACCAATCATACCATTTCCAAATTTATTATTAATCAAATAATTTAACACTTTGGTGTTCCCCATACCATCATTTCATAAAATGGTGTTAATTTCAAAAATAATCATGTTAAATACTTTGTAATAAATTCAATATCAATCACAAATTTTCCACACCTTATCATCCACAATGCAATGATCAAGCTAAGACCACTAATAAATTTTTTAACAAAATTATCCAAAAGATAATTCATGAAACCTGCATAGATTGGAATATTCATCTTTAACTTACACTTTGGGCCTATCAGACTAGCATACATGCTGCCATTGGGGTAACACTATTCTTGCTAGTCTATGGTTCTGAGTCAGTTCTTCCGTTGGAAGTTGAGCTTCCCTCTCTTTGTACATCTCTTCATGGTATTATTCCCAATGAAGAATTATGTGAATCTCATATTCATGCCCTTGATATACTTGATGAACTTTGTCTTTCCCCCTTACAACATAACCACCAATATAAGGTTCATATTACCAAACAACATAACAAACATGTTAACATTTGCACATTTAATGTTGGTGATCTTGTCTTCAAATTAGACTACACCCATGATAAAGAAGGTAAATACACCTAAAAAATGTGGGGACTATATTTAGTCAAAGATATTCTGGTTCCAAGCACCTATCATCTTCAAACCAATGAAAGTCATGTTTTCAAAGAACCCAACAAGGCATAGTTCCTCAAAAAGTACTTTGCCTATACATTTCCTTATTTTCATGATTTCTATTTACATCTATCTAATACTTTTTGTAGGTTACTTACATGGGTATTTCCCTCTATAACAAGTTCCTTCCTTTCACAAACCTTTAGTCTTCCCTTTTGGTCTTTTGATTTCTTGATGTACCATAGTCTTCTTTATCTTCTTGCATTTTCTATTTTTGACACCCCTTGGGTTTTTATATCTGTTTCTTTACAAGACCATGGATAAGACTTGACATTCTTCATAAAATTACCATCTTTTACTTGTTCTTTTCCGTAATATTTTCCAGTTTGCCTTTTGACACTCCTTGGGTTTCTCTTTTCTAATTTTTAGTGTAAGACCTTGGATAGGACCCCACCCTCATAAAATTACCATCTTTTTATGTTTCATTTTTATGATCCTTGTTCTCAACTTTAGATTTTACTTCTTTTATTATATGGAATTTTCACAAACAATATATGTTAGCATGTTTTCCTCCATTTCCCTTATTCTTATTATAAGCAATCACACTTTATCCCTTTTTACCCTTTATCACATTTTTTACGATTTAAAGTAATTCAAATTATTCCATGTGTCACTCTTCTTGATTTCCCCTTTATTTCACTCAACATTGGATAAAATAAGGTTGAATTAAAGACCACTTTTATTTCACCTAGATTCACAAGACTCTTGGACCCCATGCTCTTTGAAATTCTCTCTCTTAGAAACCTTGTCCCAAGTATTCAAATGAAATTCATCTTTAGCACCCATGTTTGGTTTTCCAAATATATATGGAGGAGGAATAGAAAAATCCATAAAGAAAGTTAAAATATAAATCATTTTAAATAAAATGCAATGATATTCAAAAGGCAACATACAAATCTCAAAAGTCAAATTAACACTAAAAGATGTGATTACAAACACATATACTATCTCTAATCAAAGCTCAAACTCTACAGTTGGCCTCACATAGAGCCAAGGTCCTTTGGGGTGTGGTAGGCTAGTAGATTATAATAGTATAATTCAAAAAAAAATTATGGTGATAGCTACTTTCTCACATAAGTATGCAATCTTCACAATAGATCGATGACTCTGTAAAGGTTCCTAAAGAATGGGGAACACATTATGGGAAGGTAGGTCCATTTTAATTTTTATGCATATAGCCTTCATGGGATGATATATATACTTAATTTTTTAACCTAATACCTATGTAGCTAAGAGAAGCTCTTCAGATTCCTTAAGGTCAAAAATCGCCTTGTTTTGATAAAGCTAATTTGAGTGTCTTGACTTCGATAAAGAGTTCCTACCTTGGTTTTTCCTTCATTATCCCCTCCATCCATTTCATATTTCCCCCTTGATAGGAAAATTATGATTACAAATATATTTTCAATTCATCTTTAATTCCCTTCTTCACCTTTTAAAAACATGCTAGCACTACTTTATTTCAATTTTATCTATCTTTAGAGTGAAACAACATGTTTGAGTAACTATGGATTACTTCTTTCTTTTTCACCATGATTTTACATTTTTAAACTTGTTGTAATTTCATTTTACCATATATAATTTATTTTACTATCTTAATGTTATTTACAAATAATTTCATACCCTTTTTCCATTGTTGTGTGAGGTTGGCTTGTTACTTCTCATTCAACAATGTTATTTTCCCTTTTTATGCACTATTTTTCCATTCTTGAGTGAGATAAGGATTGTTAATGCTCACTCATCAATGTTGTTTTACCATATCTTTTATTTATTTTTACCATTGATATTTGATTTCCATCTTATTTGGCATGTATCCTTGGTTTGACTTGGTGAGTTTGCCTTTCTTACTTAAGGATAGCTTGTTTGAGTTTTTCACTCTTTAATAGCATTAGATTTTTGGTTACCCAATTTAATCTTATTTTTGACTTGGTCTTTGGTTTAACATAACACTTATCACCCTAACTTGATAAATTTCCCAAGTATGTCCCATCCTCATAGCATCAATTATCTTGGCTTTTTTTACATTTGTTTGTTTTTTCTCTTTAGTTTTGTATTCTTCAGTTTGTCAAAAGTAGTCTTTGTACCCTACACAATCAAAAATAAAAATAAAGAATAAAACCATAACATTATAAAGGTAATTCAAGGTATTCATCACATTTAATTTTTAGTTATATTCCCTTTTAGTCACTTACTTGCAGTTATTTTGTGCTTTAAAATATTGTAACTTTTTTTTAGCATCAACGTTGTGTGTTACTATGTTATTTCTTGAAGCATCATCCCCTGTTTCACCTTCTTGACACATGATGAGATTTAATTTAGGAATATGTATACACATAATATTTTTAACCATTTATCAAATGCTAAAACTTTACATCTTGAAGGAACCCATCAAGACTCAATCTCTCTGAGTGCATGCCCTAAGGGGTGCATTGGGAAAGAGATGGGTAGACCTTTGGTGCTTTAAAGTATTTTTGTCTCTTATTACCACATTATTACCATTTCAACTATATTTTAAAACCATTCCCTAAGATATTAATCTTACTTTTCACACTCTTCCATCTTTTTTCTCTTTTCATCCTTGTTTTCCTCACCTTGATCCCATTTAGCCAGTTGACTATACTACGTCGACTGGGTCAAGCCTATACAATAATTAGCCTCTGATTACTATATAGGTCAAATAGATCAACCTTATACTATTTATGGTATTTTTAACTTATATTTTCATCAGCCCTTTGGCTGACCTATCTTGGCACCTAGTGATTTATCTCTCAAAAACATAAAGGGTCAACTGGGTCGACCCCATATAGCTAACATATTTAGAAGGATTTAGGGTGAGATATACTTATAAGTAAAAGATAATTTTTTCATTATTTCAATATGAAATCAAGAGTTATTATTTTCTCATGCTTATTTACAATCTACTCTTCTACCATTTTACTTTAGGAGTCTTAACTTAGGGTTTCTACTTGGAGAATCTAGTCTTGTGGATAAGTTTTGGATGCTTTGGCCTTTCTTAATTATCCTTACAAACCACAAAAACCTCTTTCAAATCCATTTTGGCCAAGGGATATATGGAGTTTTGATGGGTTCACATTTAGGTAAGTATATTCTAACTTTTTACTCCTCTCTTTAGTAGATATAAGTAGCATAAGTATTGGATTGAATAATATTACTCTTCATATTCTATGTATTAGGGTCTTACTCATGCTTATCTTAACTAAGATTCTCTTATTCATGTTTTTATTACTTTACTAACCCCTTTATTGTGCCACAAGATTTGGTGTGCATTAGAATAGATTTAATTTCTTGTTTATTATAATAGAGTGAACATTAAACCTAAGAATATTTTTGGTTTGTTTCATGATTGGGTTAGACTATAGACTTTAGAAACCTTCCTAGCATGGTGTATTGTGACAAGTGATCCCCTAATCGAGTCAAGTGGATCCCCATATTGGTCATGCTCCTACTTACCAAATGTATTCCCAATCAGAAGTGTAAGTATGCTCTATCTTCTCTGAGCCAAGATTAATTTATAGACATGATGCATTTTTTATTACATACAAATTACACTATAGAACTTGATGCCTTTTCAAGTTTAGATGCAACCACATATATTACTTTCCATAAATGAAAATTCATCTTCAACATATATGATCCAATCATGCACTAATACCTCTAATTTATGGGTTATTCACTTAGTTATATTTCAAAAATCATCAAAATAAAAACATAAAAATAAAATAAAATTGAAAAAATACAAAAGCATTCAATTTTTTTTTAAAGGACCTAAGCATGACATAAGATACTAGTAGCTTATTTAAATATGTTAGTTGTCATTTATTTTGGTAGATAATATATTATTTTTATATACACATATGTATTTCATGGGGTATATGAGTGTGATGTAGGACACACATTATACATAAGTTCTTAGATGTTGGACTCCCTTTGTACCCAATGGTCATGCCTATGCTAGAAGCATATTGTTATACAAGCTACACTATAACATGTTATATCTATCTATGACTTCAAATACATTTTTGAACTACTAATATTACAATTTTATTTCTAATAACATATATTTTACATCTTTCTCCATCGATATGCTACTTTTATATAATATGACATTGATATTGTTGACCAAATTTAACTTTTAGGTCAAATTAGGGCACCCCTAGGTAAAAAATTGGTTTTTAAATGTTTTATGGGTGTAATAAATATGTCATAAGGTGTTTTATAGGTCAATTAATGTCACTTAATGTTATAATAGCCTTGGTCCTTAGTTTTTTTAGTCCTTTAAGTCAGTTTTGAGTCATTTTGAGGTCAAAAAGGGACATTTAATGAGTTTTAAGGATTTATTAGGAAGTGTGAAGAATAAATTTTTTATGTCACATGCTATGTGTCCTCAAATGTCTTAATCAAATTTTTGTAACTAAAAGTGGGAGGTTCTTCAAAAGAAAGATCAAATTTCTTGGGCAAAAGGTGAGTTTGGCACTTATACAACCTATGGGGAAGTGTTCCACATGGGAGAAGATAATGGTATGTATATTCATCTTCCCCAAGCTCAAATAATTTTTTTAAACTCTATAGAAGCACCATTTGAGGCCCAAAACTATTTTACTCTTTTTTCATCTTTCTTGACATATAGAAGTAGTCTTCAAGTTTGTATTTGGTATGACCAGTAGAAGAGGTTTCAGAATAAAATCCTTAGGAGGTCAAATTAAACTCATATATATTCATTTACAAATAAATATTTTTAATAATGGTGGCATGTGCTTCATGAACCATCCTCATGAAGTTTATTATACTTTTTTACTTATTTAATGCACCCTATAGGTTTTGCCTCATTTTGGGCAAGTCATTATAAACCAATTACTATGGTTTATTCTATATGATGTTAGCTTCCTCCTATAATTATTCCCATTCTTAGTTTCATGTTTCAAAGAGTTTGGATATGTCAATTACATTAATGTTGCAAGAGAAGCATCTTTATGTGTGGTTGATAGGTTTATACTATTTTTAGTACCTTCATGATTTTCTAATGGTTTTATAAGGTGTATATTGGTCCATCATCATGTTTTAAAAGACCACACATACTCATACTCTACATGCTATAGCTTAATGTTCACATACAAGTTCTCTCATAGAGAGTTAAACATTGAAAATGAAGTGTGAAGACTTGTTTAAGTCTTGGAATCACCTTGAGTTTCAATGTGAACATCATAAGAGGAGATAAATTGGAATATAAGGCAGCTTCCTTGAATACATGGTTCTAACTCACTACCTTCATATATGAGAATACACCTACATGCATCCTCATAGGATCAAGTAGGTTGAAAAGCAAGTTTTGAAACTGAATAAGATCCTCCATAATGAAGAGAGTCTAGTTGAATCCTTCAAAAAAGTTTAAAACTTAGTTAAAGTTCAAAATAATTATCACTATCCATAATTACACTTTGTTTCTTACACACTAGAATATGCACATATAGGTGATCTAACAGAGAGAAAAGGAACCATTTTGAGTTAATAACATTGATGATGGAGCTCTCTTTCAGGTCCTAGTGTTCAATTCATCCAAGGTAGACCTAGTTTCATGGATAAATCATCAATGTAGGTTACAAAGCATGTTAAATTTTCAAATGATAGTGTTTAGGCCTTTCTTCCCCAAAAGATGAAAACAAAGTTCTTAGGTGTTTTGATGACATTTTGTAACAAAGGTATAAGGACTATTGATTCATCCTAATGTATTTAATATTAATTTCCCACATAGAAAAAGAGGTTCTAAAAGTAAATAGATTAGCTAATCAATATAAGGCAATTATTATAAGGCCCAAAGGTGCCTCTTGAACCACTAAAAATAGTCAGTAGCACCTACAAGTTTGATTTCAAAGGAAACTATCTCTATTCAAAAAGTTATGTTTATTATCCTTATAAACATATATAAATGGTTTCAAATGGTGAAAGCAACATATTTGACCTAATAAAACATTTAAAGGACTCATAAGCTATGTTTAGACCCCTATGCACACCTACAATTAGTACATAAGCCTGGTTAGCCACCTACAGCAATGTGTTTCATTATATGAAACTATGAGCTAAAGGGAGATGGTTCCTTAGTGGTTGGTATGTTAAAAATAATATTAAATAGTTCCAATTAATCTTATATTATATTATGAGATTTCAAGAAGGCTATAAATTGTTTTCAATCTCAATCCTTCCTAAATGCACACCTACAACTATAACTAAGCAGACAATGAGTAAAGTATGGTGTTAAAGTGATGTTTGAGCCTATAAAGGTTGAAAATATGTTTTATAATATTACAAATGAACATTTAAATATATCAATAAGAATATATAAATTTTTCACTACCTAATCCATACAAAAACACCTATAGGTGTGATGTTTTAAGGACAACATAGAAAGGATTTTGTACAAGTAGTCTAAAGTAGTCAAGGAGAATAAAGAAGGAAAAAAATGAGGGTGATGAATTGGTTATAACACCTTAGTTAATTTTATTATATAATTCATAAAATCTCATACATTATAAAATAATCATAGAAATGCCCCTTTCAAATGTAATACACAGCGTCCATGAAGAACCCTATACATAATGTTTTTTTATATAGTCTATTTGGGTTTTTAGGAGTTAGAAGGGTAAGTTACCTAACCAAGAGATAATTTATATATATATAATCTCAATTGATTTTATATTACCCTAAAATATTCATATTTTTATGGGGAAATAGGGTAGTGCCCTCTATTTTGTCTCAGATAGAGGGCACTCTTTTATGAGTATGAACTAGCAGATTTGAGAGTTAATGACAAAAGATCAGACCAAGATTTGAGTAAACACTTTAGGAAAGTTAGGAGAGTTATAAAAAATAGGGATAAATATGTTAAAACATTAAAAATTAGATGGAACTCAACAAGGTACCCTACACTCTTAAAGTTACAGTCATGACTCTTGAGTAGGATTTTAGCCTAAAACCCAAACAATAGGTCATTTTCACTTATAACCATGGGAAATATTTATATAATATTTGAAAATGTTTATAGGATGGATATATATATGTGTGTGTTTAATCCTTAAAATTTTAGATAAATCACAAGAATTCCTTTTTTGATCCCAAAATAAACTTAGACCTATAAGGAATAAGAAAACAAGCTCAATAAGATGTTTTCAAATGCTAATTTTTCTCTTAATGCTTTGCATGGAGGAAAATGGAGTTTAATAAGGTTACAAGGTTCCATTGAGATCATCCTTTTTGAATTTTTTTGCAAGTTGGATGTCAAAGCTTTATGAACAAAGCTTAAGAGTCAAAGTAGGCCTAAAACCACTACAAACCCTCAATCAAAACTTGATGGAGAAAATGGAGTTGGATAGATAAAAAATGGAATATTTTGTATATAATTATGATTTTAAATTGTAAATGACTCCCTCAATATACTCCCCATTCTTTTTGGCTATATGAAATTGTACAAATAGGGTGTAAAATAGGGTATTTTTTACCATTTTGTGTGTTTTATAGGTTCTAGAAGGAGTTTGAGGATGAAATAAAGTTTGAGAGGAAAATATAGAATTATTATAACTCCATATGGAAATTTAATTATTTTAAAATACATCTAATTATGAAAAAAAATATCTTCATATCAGCTAGTCAAAAATAGCATATTGGACAAGCTAGTGAGAAGGATGGAGATCTTCAAGTGAGTTGATTTTAAGGTGCCCCTAATTATTATAAGGACATGAAGGGTATTTATAGGTGTTATAAACTTCCTCCCATGACTTTTAATGGTAAATTTATGTGAAATTTGAGGCCAAGTGTGCAAGGTGCATGAAAGAAGAGTTGTTTGGACTATAAATGATTGTCTCACTTACAGATGATTCTAGAGTACCAAGCCCAAAACTAATGCATGGAGAGGAATTTATGATATAATTGCCATTATTTAAAGTAATAATACATATCCATAATTATTT
Source organism: Torreya grandis (assembly GCA_037957365.1). NCBI lineage: Eukaryota > Viridiplantae > Streptophyta > Pinopsida > Cupressales > Taxaceae > Torreya > Torreya grandis. Next base: position 1,033,324 of record JARHVA010005725.1, read on the forward strand.
TTAGGATTTTAAAATAGGTCTAAATCATGAAGGTAGTTTTTTGAGCCAGAATGTGGAGTTTCATGGCACTTTTCATGAAGTTTATGACTTGGATGGACACTTGGGCTTCCTGACCTTGCATGGTTCATCCAACATCTTATTTTAATTCATAATTAAATAATTTTATAATCTTTAAAAGTTTATTTATGACCCTTGTAGTTCTTTATTCTTCTCTCTCTCTCTCTCTCTCTCAAGTTCTATAAGAACTAGCCATTTTGGCCATTGTAACTCATGCTCCACCTGAGTATGGTGAATCCCTACTCATTTAAATACCATTTTATCAATAAGAATACTATATTTTACCTCTTCATGACTATTATTAATATGTTTTACTTGAATTTTGGATCTTTCATAGTGAAGACTATGGATTCCTTAACATGTTGTCTCATTCTTGCATCCTATTTACAGTTGGAAAGCTTATTCTTTTAGGGTATGTGAAGTATTATAAGGAATTATAATGATAAAGTGAGTTAGTATATTCATTAATATCATTCAATGCCTCTTTTATAGTCCTCCTATCTTTACGCATTCATCCATAACCTCATAATGTAACATTGATGTGTGAAGATGTAGATTGAAGGAGTGTATGCTTGGTTAGTCCTTTATTCTCATGTTTAACATGATGCTAGTTAGAATTCATTATATTATTTCATGTATCACCTCCATTAAAATATATTAATTTTAGTTATCTCTCTCCCTCTCCCCCCCCTAAATGTTAAGTGTAGTTGTGATCCAAAGTGGTACATCAAGGGAGCTAGCCCTATCTAGAGATTCACCTCATTCTTAGGGTACCCACAAGCCTAAAGGTGTTTCCATTATTCCACATAGATGAGGAGAGTTTAGGCATGTGCTAAAATTGTGATAATCCAAGTTAAAATAGATACATCTAGATGTACTATACTAGTTGATCCTAAAATGGGTATAAAAAAATAGACTCAGCTTTCTCTAAAATTAAATACATTATAAATTTCTCAATTTATGATAATTTAAATTTAAAATTAGCATAATAATTAAATTAAAATTTAAAAAATAATAATAAATAATAATCAAGTTATAAAAATGAGATAAATGAAAACCAAATTGATAATGGTGTTTGTCCTCGATGGATTACATCTTCGGGTCTATCTAATCGATGAATCATTCCATTAATTCCCATTTAAAATTGGTTACTTTACCCATTAAGTGGCTAAAATATTCTTCCAATCAGGGCCAATCTCCCAAAATGGGGTTACATAATCTCCCTAAAATGGGGTATATCCTTTACAAATGATAATAAATGGACTATCTCTTGTTTTTTATTTGTTTACAAAGCTTACAAAATCCCCTTATAATACAAAATGATTTTGTATAGTGTTCTAGGTTTTCTTGACTCATTGGTCAAGGCCTCATCATTTTTCCCAAGATTTTAGGGTTTAAATACCCTTAAAATTCCTCCATATCCCTTGTTTTAAGTAAATACGCCAAAATTTGAAAGGATATATATAATATATTCATTCCACTTACCAAAATTAGGCAAGGATGAGTTGGTACAAGATAAATATGGGCTTATGAGATGATTAGTTTGAATACCCACCCCATGCCTTAGCTTATGAACATGAATTTTATTCCTATTTAAGACTTTTCATTGAATGTTTATCTCATATTATTGTAGATCTAGAAATAAGCAATGCTTAAAAATAGACTCCCCATGCCTTGTAATTTTTTCATGAGCCAAATTAATATCCCACATATAGTGGGATGGAGATAGACAATGTTTTTAAATACCAAATCCTTCACTTTGTAATTTGGTTTAAGGATCATCTATATAATAAGCTGGATCAATGCTTAGAGCATATGCATTGGAACTTGGACTTAGTAATTGTGTGGCAGATTCAAGCTTGCTACTACCACATATATGACATTATGTATGCCATATTGGAGGTGAGAAATTTTCCACATTTTATTTGGTGGCTTAGTGACATGCCAATATTTACAAAATTTAATGAGATTTATCCTATATGTACTATGCAATATCCTCTAGAAGGATTTATATATAAAAACACTTTCATTGTAATGTGAATTAGTGAAAGGGTCTCCCTCTATATAAAAATTAGAACCCAACCGATTGATGTGCCCCTAACCAATTGAACAACCTCAAACCAAAAAGTAGCATGGGCCTTATGAACAAGTAATATATAAAGGGTAGGTTAGTCTTGTGTTAGTTTAATTAAAAAAAACAAAATAACACAATCAAGTCCTAACACCTCTAGCCTAAACAATAGGGAGAGAATAGGTAACAAGCATGCATATGAAAACATAACTATAACATAAAATAAATCATTTTTTTACCTTCCTTGGAGCTCTAAATGGCTTTCTTGGCTTGTGCATTAATAAATATTAATAAATAGATATTTTTTGTATTCAATTTACTTGGAACCTTGGATTTGTTACTTGTCTTATGATTAGGGCATGCTAACATTACTTTCATGAAGCTTCTCTCTCTTCAAATTGGCATTTTAACACTATACTATCAAAGCTTTGAAAACATTTAGATATAATAACTTTACATAAATAGAGCTTAAAAATAAATTGGTATGGCCTTATATTTATATCCTCAAAAATTAACTCTCACCCAAGGTGAGTTAAGGTTGAGTTTAAACATGAAAAGGGTTTAAATGAACCCTAGATGAGTTGAGAATAACTCTAGTTGAGTTAAAAGTTGTCATGTAATTATAATTTTCAATTACTAGGCATGGCTCTCAAATTAGATATTTTAGGATATTTTGGAAGAGCTTTACAACTGATAAAGGCAATGATGAAAATGTTTGATATTTTGCTTTTTGGAATTTCCATTTTTAGATATTCATTAATTTCAAATGGATGATTCAACTAAGCATTTAATATTGTTTAATTAGTTAATTCAATTTTATTATCATTTTTAATCTTCTAATATTTGATAAAATGTACTACTTAATGGGTCTATAGGCCAAATTGATAGTTTTTAGGTCACAAGGTGATTGAGAATGAATTTGTGAGAGGTTATTATTGCATACAAGCTAGTATCCCAAATAGGGATGTCTCAACATGAATCTGAGATTTAATGAATGATGCATGACTAAAATTGGGACTTTTAGTGATTATTAGGATTAATTTTCAATGGTTTATAGGAATCAGTCTAAAGTTTGATTTGGATTTAGTTGTGTCTAGAATTAGATGTCTATGGTTTATCTATATTTAGTAAGGTGTTAAAAGCTATAGGCATAGTAATGTCTTCTTAAATAATGAAAAGGTCATGTATGATTAATAATACAACATTGATAGATAATCTCTAGATTCCCCCTCAAGGGAGTGATCAACAAATAAGGTCAGTGATCGATCCTTTAAAAGAAGGAAAATAATGGTGCCAAAATGATAAAAGGGGTGGAAAAGACTAATTTTCCCATAGGTGATTATAATCAGTGGCATAGTGATCTACCTTGGATGGGTAGATAAAAAGGATGATTTTCCATAAGTAGGCTATAATCATCAACATATATGGGATAAAAAGATAATGATTTTCCCAAAGGTGGTTATAATCATTAAAAGGAAAATAATGATTTGCCCATAGGCTGTTATAATCATTGGCAAGATGAAAACATGCCTCAGTTGGGTGGATAGAGATAATGATTTGCCCAAATGTGATTATAATCATGAACATGTAGATAAAGTGAAACATAATGATTTGTCCATAGGTGGTTATAATAATTACAATAATGAAAACATACCCTAGTTAGGTAGATAGAAATAATGATTTCCCCAAAGGTAGTTATAATCATTAGCACCCTAATAGATAGAAATAAAAGGATTTAACCAAATATGGTTATAATCATTGGTATTTTGGGTGGGATAATATGTAAAACTGGATCATGGGGCTTACATATTAAATTTAGAGTCATGGATTAAGAGTTAGCTAGTACAGAGGAGAAAGATGAATTTAGAAAAGTTGCTAGTATGGAGATGCACTTCCTAATTAGCGAGTAAAATTATTTCATGATTTAATTACTTTATATTTGGGAATTTATGGGAATATATTGAGAATGTTTTAAGTACCAAGGAAAATTATTGTGGACACATTACTTATAATATTTCTTGAACTAATTTTTGTTGTAGCACATGATAATATGCATCATGATATAAAACACCATGATAAATAAATATAAATATGCATAAGAATTGACATGAGATCTAAGAAACACTAAAAAATAATTCACTAATGATAAATACCATGAAGATAATTTTGAACTATAATTATGGATGGACTTAAGAATAATGCACAAGGAATCACATAATGAATACTTATAGACTAAGTTAAGGCACAACAACAAAAGCCAGCAAACAAAAAATAGCTAATAAAAAAACATAAAAAGCTTGAAATCAAAAATAAATAAAAACATCATATCATGAACCAATTCAACACCTACACATAAAGGATCAAAGGAATGATAAATGGGTGGTGCCCCAAGCAAAGATATATGTAAAGGGAAGTTCACACCCCCAATGGTAGTGGAATGGAATGGAACCAACAATGTATTTTTCCTAATAGGGTAGATTCAAGATGACTGATTAGGTGTAAATTTGATAATTGTTTTTGGATTGTGAGGCTTGATATCTCTCTAGGAGATGGAAAATCAATTTTATAATGTTTAGGATTTTGAAATGTTTCAGAATGTTTTTGGAAATTTTGAATTATCTCAACTCTATTATGAATTATGATACAAAGAATGATCCAACTCACAAAATGGTGAGATTTTAGATTACAGTTGATAGGGATGACCTCAATGTAAAGTAAGCATTGGATAGATAGTCCCATTAGGACCTCAAGTCATTTTAGTTCTACCTACACAAAAGGGTGGTGATATCCAACCAAGTAGCAATAAGTTCATGAATTTAGGCAAATGGAAAGGTAAATGACAATAGTAAGGGTGAGGTGATGTAGCAATGCTTGGTAAAAGTGTTTTTCCTAATTTTCCCATAAGTGGTTATAATTAGGAAACAATGGCATAGGTTAGTGATACTAATTTGTGTATAGGCATTTATACTTAGTAACACAAGGTGAAATACTGATTTTCCCTAAGGGAACTATAATAAGTAACACCATTCAAGTGTAAATGAAAGATGTAATTTTTAGATCCACTATCATACTACCTTTATATATTTCCATTTATACATGTAATCTAAAACTATTGAAACTAGATCTGAATCACCTTATAGAATGTGTCCAAAGCACCAATGAAAACAAGATCAAAAGGGTTTGGTAGGGAACTTAAAAATATTTTTTTCAATAATGAAGGTATGGTAGGATGCTATATGATATGTCATTATTCAAAGATGGTGATGTTATGATAATTGGATATAATGTTATTAGGGTTACCCCAAGTAATAAGGTAAGGTAAATGGTAGGGCATGAAATAATGGAAAGGTAAATGGAAAATGAAAATATAAAGGTAAATGGAAAGGTAAAAATAAAATCAAGCTAATGTAAATGTGTAGTAAATGATTCTATTGTTCCTACTAATTTAGAGATGCACATCCTGATCAACATATGATATAATAAAAATAGTCAATTATGTTTAAATTACTAACCCACACCTCTTCTAAATAGTTACTTTGTTAAGAACCTATTACATATTTAGACTCTAATAATGTTTTTATGGTCTTTGTTGGTCATTTATTTGGTTTCCTTCAAACATCAAGACCAGATGTCTTCATAACCTCTATAAAGGGAAGTGTATCTAGGGATGGTTAATATGGATAAATATTGGCTAATAGGTCTAATTTTGAAATGTAATATGGGTTTAGAATAAATAAATGGATTATAATGTTATGTATAATGGTTGGGAAATAAATGAAGATCAAGATTTTTAGGCACACACAATGTTGTTAATTCTAGATTTGACATAACTTTGGATATGGCAAGGCCAAAGAATTTTGAATATGCTCTTAATAAGACCATCAAATTATTCTATTATTTGGGATTAATATTAGGTAAAATTTGATTATGTTATATATTGGAAGTTCTATTGATGTTATTTTTGATAATGTCTTCAACAAGCAGTGAAGAACTATTATGCTTAGCTATTGGTGCCTCAAAGAGGTCTTCACCAGTAAAGTTGCTTTGATTGTTCCATATCATCTCTGATAATGTACTAAATAACCTTAAATTTTTGACTTTGATCATATTCTAGAGCCTCAAACAAGGTTTCACTAGAAGATGTTGAGTTTGGACATTGATTTCCCCCTAGCACTTTCAAAAAGGTTTCATTAGGAGATGGCTCTTCTTTTGCATGAGTGTGGTCTTGGTACCCCTAATATTTTTCAATTTATAAGTTACCATAGCTATAATTGAATAAGGTTTGATTATGTTTGTCCTAATTAGCATTTGTGGGAGGTGAAATGTCAATATAATGGTTATGTTGGTTGATGTTAGTGGCATGTGAAACAGTAATGGAATGGAAAAAGGAAACAAAATCCTTGTGTAAGATACTAATAAAATTCATGTCTATGATAAAGTAATAACACTAAAAAATTATGGAAGGATCACAAATATATTCAAATTGAGTCATAGCGCATGAGTAACCAACGCTGTAACAACCATAAATGTATTCTAATTTTGAAGCTGAGTCTGACTCAAGGGACTAAATTTAATGTAGAGACTAATATTAATTTTATTTCTAATGATAAATCTAATTTTTATTAAACACTATAACCTAAATTCAATTTTTATTCTTCATCTAGTGTGGTTTCTTCGACACTAATGTCTTTTTGAATGTTTAGTAGTGGATAAGTAATTACTTGTGATAACATAATGGGATCCACAGAGACTAGTTTATCCAAGTGAGACTCCTCAATGAGAGTAAAAATGTTAAGAGATAACTCTAGGGATACTATCTTATCAAAGTTATTCTATTTAAAAATAAGATAATGGTCAACGTAATGATTTTCCCAAAGGTAGTTATAATCATTAATAAGTGACTTGGTAAATACTATCTTGTTAAAGTGAGACTTCTCGACAAGAGGGATAATATCAAAAGGTGATTCAATACAAGTTGACTTTTCACAAATATGTGTTTCAACAAAGACATCATGGATTGGTTATTTTTCTAGGCCTTGGTTTATAAGTAGTTGTAAAATATCAGTTTTGAACACATCTTGGTCTTTTAAAGATGGCTCTTGGAGAGGAAATGATTTGATCTGTTATGGATAGAAGACTAGCATCAGTTTTCTAAAATGAGGGAATGTTAAAAATATATGAGGAATGATCAATAACTAGATAATGATCTCTTTGTAAATATGCACATTTAAAATGGGATTAACAAAGACTAGTTTCTAATCAAGGACAGTAACTATGACTCGTCTAGTTACACTTGTGAAAAATTATTGGGATATCATGCTACCATACTTTGAAATGAATGGAATGGTAATGGAAGGGATTTTTGAATCTTGGTTTTTTTCTTAAACCAAATCACAAGGGTCTAGAATATTAATGATAGGGCATTGTAAATCTTGGTTGATGTCATGAGACAAAAGATGAGGGTCTAAAATAGTAATGATAGGATGATATTAATATTGGTTACTATCATGAGCCAAAGGATGAGGTCTTGGAATGGTAATGGTAGGGAATTGTGAATCTTGGTTGTTTTCATAAGCCAAAGGATGAGGGCGTAGAATGGTAATGGTATGGTATTGTGAAGATTGGTGATTATCAGGAGCCAAAGGATGAGGTTCTGAAATGGTAATGGGAGGGAATTGTAGAGCTTGGTTGCTATTTCAATCCAAAATAAGGTTAATGGTATATGTAGGGGATTAGGTACTATTAATTTTAAAAGGGCAAACTTGATATGTTAATCATCCCAAAGAAGGTGTCACTGAATATTGTTCTTGAAGATCTTGGATTTGTTCTCTAGATTGAGTATTGTAAGGGGCGTAGGGATCTATCTCACAAACCACATCATCACCATAAGGGTCTTCAAAAAATTCATATTATGTGAGTACATTATCATAACCTATATTTTACATGTATTTACTATGAGTGTAACAAGACATATCCAAATTAAATAAGAACATTTGGCAAAAAGGATGATAGTTTTACAAACTCTAAAAAAATAAGATCCAAAGGATAGATGGTCCAAACATAGTTTAACTTGGTCTAAAAGTGTAATTATATCTCCAAAATGGTTAGTGATACAACTTGGTATAAACTAGTTAAATGTTAAATGTCTTACACAAAAGGGTCAAGTAGACAAATAAAAAATGGAATGCCAAACAGAAGTACATAGTTTTTCAAACAAGTCTAATCTAGGTCTAAAGAAACAAATTTTTATAGGTATTTTAGAAAACAAGGCACAAAATATAGGATAAAAATAGGTATTACTAGGTCTTTTAGGAATAAGGCACAAAAGCTAGACTTTAAAAAAAATGTCTAAAAGGTAAGAGATTTAACCTAACAATTTTGAAACACTTTAATACAAACTAGGAATTCATATTTAAGAAAACACTTGATCATTTGTAAAAATACATGAAAATTTAGCCATATGGAAGGTATACCACTACCCCAAACATAGGGAAAAAAATATTCTTTAAATCGAGCAAAGAATTAACATAAGTTACACAACCCAAAAGTGAAACGTAAATATCTAGGAAAATGTTACTATTGGAAATATGATTGTCATTGATGTCAAAAGGGACATTATGAGCATGTCATTGATGTTCAAGACTAAATATTGTTATTATATTATAATCAAAGTATCATATTATAGGTCAAGAATGATTGGAATGCTTGTGTGTATTATTCTAATTTATTTGGTTCTTCATATTGATCATCTAGACATTTTGGGTCTATAGAGGAAACGATGAGAAGGAATTTTTTTGACATCACCATTGCCATGTATGGATGAGTCTAGTGGATTTGGTCATATGATTATGATCAAATTAGTCCTTAGTTTTTATGCACCATATTTGAAGTCATGTGTTGAAGCACAATAGAAGATATAAGGATGCAAAGTTGGCTACTTGGACAAAATTCACTAAGTTCCAACATAGCCAAATTTTCAAAAGGGATAAATAAAGCCAAGTAAGCATATTTATGAGGTTAACACACACATATTGAGGTTTGAGGACAAAATTATCATATAGGTTTTTTCATTTTTGTGCCTAGTTTCTATGCTCTAAATCTTAGGTCACGTGATATAGCATGATAAAAGTTATGCTTGAGCAAAGTTGGGCTCCCAAGCATTTTGATTGTGTTTTCCAATAAAATATAATTTGTAGGTTGTAATATAAAGTTAGGTAGGAACTTTTATGATGCCATATCTTGCACATATGAAGTCTTTAAGAGGAATTGTATAGATTGAAGGAATCTCCAATGTAAGAGGATCTTATACATTAAATTACAGGTCATGCAACTAAGTGCAACAAGAGTTATGTAAATGCAAAGTTAACCTTCTAGACATATTGAAATGGAATTCATAATTAGTCAAATTTTGACAAGGTCATTCAATTTCGTGATGCTTTTATAAAAATCATATATGGGAATTTGAAAAGGAAATAGATAGGAGATATATTATGGGTTTTCATGAGCATCTTAGATATATGGTCTATGGGTTCAGATAAAGAGTGATGAGCCTAGAATTTAATTACCTTTGATCTTAGACATGTTATATTTTCTCAATAAAACCCCAAGGGGTTAATTCATGGAATTAATAATGTTTTATATTTTTATGTTGACTAAAAATAGCCAAGACTTGGTAACTTAAGTCCTTATTGTCATTTTGAAATCAGACAATTTAACCTAGAAATTACCATCTTGAAAAGTGATCAAAGTTCATAATATTTATTAAGTCCTCAACTTAGTATTTGTCCTAGCTTGATTAATTTCTAGTGTTTAATCTAATTTTGGAGATGTAATAATGTGTAGTGAAATCAAAATGTCAAAGGCACCTCTAAGTAAACATGTTAGTGATAAGTGTAACATTCATTAAGCTTGTTAAATAAATACTTAATGAGCGTAGGATTGTTAGAGTTAATGATTGAGCTTGTTAGAAGATCTGATGATGAGTAGGTGATTGTGTAAAGGAGATTCGATAGAGGGAGTGGAATAAATGGAATAAAGTGCTCAAGGTTTATGGACAAAGTAGTGAGTTAAAGATGAAGTAAGTCTAAGTAGATCGACAGAGTGTAAGTGATCAAAAGACTCAAGAAATAATGAGATGGAATAAATATTTTGATGTTTAACATCTAGATAGAGATAAATATCATGCATCTTTGAAGATCTAATGACTTGCATAATCTTAGATCATGAAGATCAATGGACATGCTTTAAAGTTGACAAAGCTAAAGTTTGAAAGCATATAAAGATCAAATGGATAATATGAGCCTATTAGAGATCAATCAAAGGGATGAATTTTAAAGTTGAGCCATTTAAATATATATCATAAAATCATGATGCCAAATGTAATATTAATGATCAATATTTAAAGTTATGTTTAGTCTAATATTCAGATGCAAGAAAATGTAATTAATTCCTATATCATGATGTAGATAATGAGATCAATTGATAAAACTAATAAAATATATTTTAAGGAGCATGTTCATCAAAACTAGGGTCCAAAAAATGTTATAGATAGTAATAAGACTAGGAATCATGGTGTTAATGCATGAAATCAAGATGCAGGAAACTTATAATTCAAGCTATAATAAACTAAAGTCTACAATTGGCATGATATGTTACAGTTCGAGTGTGAACACAGAAGAAATGAAACCCTAGAAAAAATTGTTTATATATATGATATGTAGGATAAATCAAGGGTGAGTTTAATCCATGTTGAATTGTATCAAATAGAAAATAGAAATACATAGAAGAGCAGAGTTAGAGAGAGATGAAGTGTGTCGAATATAGACATATCTGGACACAGAGACAAAGACAGAGGGGTAAAAAGAAGAAAGGCACAAAGAGATTATGTGTATGACATCATTATTATATATAAAATGTGTAATAAAGAACAGAATGATTGGATTCATTTATGAATCTATTTTATAAATTGGATTTGTAGCTCTATAGAAGAATCTGATAGGTTGGTACCATCATATAAGCTAAGTGGGTGCTCAAACTAGGGAGTGGGTGCTTCCTTAGATTTGAAGCTCTTAAATCAAGGGATTGGTGTATCCTTAGGGTTGGTGCCCTTAAATATTATAATTAGTGAGGTTATTTATTATGAGACTGGATTATAATGGTAAATTCTAATAGCTATTCTCATGGTGGTTTTCCAATATTGGGTTTTCCATGGTATATCTTATGTTATGTGTTTTGTGTGTGTTATCTCTACATATAGTTTTAACCTACATAAAAAATGTTTTTGAAAAGGTCTATTTTTAATTTATATATTGATTCACCCCCCACTCTCACTATCTAGTTATGTTCTAATAATTGGTATCAGATCCCTTATTCATTTGAACAAGCTTAATCAACTCAAGTAGATCAATATTTAACATAATGGCTATTCAATAAGGATCTTCATCAAACAAATAACCTCTCTTTGATGTATCAAATTATGCATTATGGAGAATAAGAATGGGAGATTATTTAACTTCAATATGGTTTGATGTATGGATGTCTATGGTAAATAGATATGCAACCCCTACTACAACTCCTATTGATCAAGCTACCAAGAAAGCATATGAGATAAATGATAAGGATAAGAATGCTATTCTATGTGGATTGTCCAATTCAAAGTTTATCAAAGTGATGGATTGTCAAAATGCATAAGATATTTGGAACAAACTGAAGAGCATCTATGAAGTATATGACAAGGTAAATCATGCCAAGCTAAAAACTTACAAAGGCAAGTTTGATAGCCTTAGAATTAATGAAGAAGAGAAGATTATAGACTAACTCATCATGATAGATGAAATAATCAATGAAATTAGAGGCCTTAGAGAAGAAATGAAAGAATCAATCATTGTTAAGAAGGTCCTAAGATCTCTACCATAAAGGTACGACTAAAAAATATATGAAATAAAGGAAGAAAACTATGTAGATAAGCTCATTGTTGATGAGTTACATATAACCTTCATAGCCTATGAGATGAGAATAGGAGAGGTAAACACATTCAAGAGAGAAGATGCATTCAAAGCATCTAAACTAGTAAAGTTAGAATCACCTACATCCATATCTAAAGAGACTTATGAATAATAAGCTAACTTTGTCATAAGATTGAAGAGAGAATCTAGAAAGTACAGATGTAAGTTACCCTTCAAATACTTTAGCTATGGTAAATTAGGACATTTTACTACTAAATGCCTTGACAATAAAAAGGATAACTTTGAGCAAGTAGATAGTAATAAAATGGTGAAACCCTACTATCCCAAGAAGAAGAACTTATTAAAAAGAAAGAAAGGTTTATACACAAAATAAGATAGTGAGTCAATGGATGATAGTGATATTTATAATGATGATTTTGATTGTGATTTTGTGGTTCAAGAAAAAAATTATATTCATGACAATAGAATCAACTTCTATGGATCAAGAAGAATGTGAATATTTAGATGAAGAAGAAGGAGAAGTGGATATAGAGTGTGAGATCATATATGCTTTATAGGAAATTGACAAGATAAAAAAAGAGAGATAAAAATATATAAGATTGGATAAAAGGAAATTGAGAATATGTCCAAGAGTCTTGAGAAATTTGATCAGATGGTGGTTATCCTAAAGATGCAAGTTGAAGAGGCTAAAATAATAGAAGATGTAGTCAAACTTGAACTCTAATTCAAATTTCATGAGTGCATGAAGTTATAAGAAAAGATAGTGGCTTCGAGAAAAGAGAATGAAAAGGCCAAATTTAAACTAGACAAAAGTTTAAAATTGATAGGAGGATCAGACATTCTTGATGAATTGATCAAATCTTAATATCCCTCAAAAGAGAGATTAGGTCTTGGTTATGAAAATGTAAAGAGTTCTACTACTACTACTACATCTACTAACCTATATGAAATATTCAAAGTATAAGGAGAATCAAGATAAATGAAAGAAAATTCTTGAAAGGACATAAAGAGAAACTCAAACATAATTAATGTGAAAAAATCTAAACCTAAAAAGAATCTTAAAGAGAAGAATAAGACAAAGGTAGCTGATGTAGATGGATACACCAAAGTGAGAGACTTGAAGAAGCCATAGTTTAGAATACCTCCTCATGCTACACCAAGAAATGTTATGACCAGATATTCCTCATCTTTCAATGGTTATTTCTATAGCTCTAATCATTTTGGTCATAATTCTATTAATTGTAGAGTTCTACCTAAAAGGAGAATAAATTTTGTAAGTAGAAACTCATTTTTTCCCTTGTTAGATACAAATGTAATATGATATAATTGTAATAATTTTGGTCACATATCTAAACAATGTTTAACTAGATTTATAAGATCAGAAGTACACAATGTAAATAAAGGCACATCTTCCATTGTAAACAAAGGTTCACAAGTGTTTGAAAAGAAGCCAAGTAAGAAACCCAAGGATGTGTGAAGAGTGAAAAATCAATCCATGATTGATCAAATTGTACTCCATGCCAAGGAGTAGAATTTGTGGGTAATAGATAGTGGTTTCTCAAAGCATATGCCTGGTGACAAGATCAAGTTCACCAAATTGAGAAAATGTAAGGAAGGATCTATTAGCTTGGGAGATAACACAATAGTAAAGAACAAAGGTAAAGGAACTTAGAACATAGATGGAAAACTACCTACACATGATGTCATTTATGTTGAAGGATTGAAGCATAATATACTAAGTATCAACCAAATGTGTGACAATAGATCCAAAGTCACATTTGATGTAGAAGGCTACAAGTTAAAGAGATCTAGAAGAATATTTTTAGAAAGGAAAAGGATTGAAATCAAAATCTATAATCTTGTTGAAGTGAATGGAAATAACTACATGATGGGAAATATTAATGAGAGTTGGTTATGGCATATAATAATTGATCATGTAAAATTTGATAACCTAGTCAAAGTGATCTGAAACAAATGTGTAAGACACATGCCTAAGACAACCAAACATACGGACAATACTTGTAAGGAATGTCAACTAGGCAAGTAGACAAGGGTCAAATTTTAGACAAAGGAGTATACAACTACAAAGCCTCTAGAATTAGTTCATACTTATCTTTGTGGTCCTACTAAGAAAAAAGGATCTAAAGGAGAAAGAACTTCATGTTATTTTTAGATGATTACACAAGAATGACATGGGTAACCTTTTTGAAGGACATGTCTCAATCATTTGAAATATTCAAGATCTATAGAGCCATGGTGGATAATGAGATTGGATGGAAGATCAAATGCTTAAGATCTGATAAAGGTGGAGAATTCACCTCAAATGAGTTCATAGAGTATTATGAGAAGCATGAGATCAAAAGGCAATATTCTTTAATAAGGAATCCATATCAAAATGGAGTGGTTGAGAGAAAGAATAGAACAATCAAGGAGATGGCTAGAATAATGCTAAAAGAGGCCATGTTACTTGATGGATATTGGAGAAAAGTAGTCCAAAAACCAATATACATATTGAACAAAGTTAGCTAAGGGTAAATAGTGAAAAAACTCCCTATTAGATATGGTATGGAAATCTTACCTCTATTAAGTACTTCAAAGTGTTTGGAAGTAAATGCTACATCAAGAGAAAAGAGGACAAATTGCGAAGCTTTGAATCAAGATGTGATAAAGGAATATTTCTTGTTTATTTCAATCAAAGAAAATCCTATGTATGCTACAATAAAAGGCTACAAAAGATTGTATAAAACATCAATGTCAAGGTTGAAGAAGGAATTAAATATGTTGAACCTGATAAGGAAATCAATATTGAAGAATTAGATCTTGAAGAATAAGTATATAATGAAAAGGCTAAGGAAATTAATGAAAAGGCACCTCCAAGATTTGTTCAAAAGGATCATCCTAAAGAGAAGATAATTGGTAATAACAATGAAAGAGTTCAAATAAGGAGAAGAGATGCAATGAATGAGTAAGTTTTTCTCTAATGTTTGAAATTAAGCGTAAGAGCTATGTCGAAGCCAACATGGATTAGAATTGGATAAAATACATGGAATAATAACCAAGAAAAATTGAAAAGGATAAAACTTGGTCGTTAGTTTCAAGACCCTTAAACAAGAATATGATAGATACAAAATGGGTCTATAGAAACAAGCTCAATGAGGATGGAGTTGTTATAAGGAATAAATCAAGGTTGGTATGTAAAGGATATGCACAAGTTGAAAGAATAGATTTTAAGGAGACATTTTCTCTAGTTATTATATTGGAAGCCATAATAATGTTTCTAGCATTATCTATTTACAAGAAGTTCAAAGTCCATATAATGTATTTGAGTCAACTTTCTTGAATGAGAACCTAGAAGAGGAAGTCTACATAGAACAACCTAAATGTTTTCATTTTTTAGAACAAGAAGATTATGTATGTAGACTAAATAAAGTATTATATGATCTAAAATAGGCACCTAGGTCATGGTATTCAAGACTAGACCAGTACTTGCAACAATAAGGTTTCAATAAAGGAGATGCAGACATTAATCTATACTTCAAATCAAAAGATGAACATATGTTCATTATTATTGTTTATGTAAATCACATCATCTTTGATGGTATCAATAAAAAAAGGTACAAAGAGTTTTCTACACAAAGTCAAAGTGAGTTTGAGATATCTATGCTAGGAGAACTTTATATATTCCTTGGTCTACAAATAACACAAAATGATAAAGGGAAATTCATATCCCAAACTAAGTATGCAAAATAAATGGTTAAGATGTTTAGAATGGAATATAGAAAACTAGTTAGTACTCCCATGATTACTATTTTTAAGTTTATCAAAGAGAAAGAGTCCTTTGATGCAAATCAAACAATGTATAGATTAATGATAGGTAGCTTTCTATACCTAACTACATCAAGACTAGATATCATGAAAGCAGTGTGCATGGTAGTAATATTTTAGGCTACTGCTAAAGATTCACATGTCAATGCAATGAAAAATATCTTTAGATACATCAAAATCATAGTTGAATATGGTATCCTACAAGTGAAGATCTCACTTTGATAGCTTATACAGATGCTAATTGGGTAGGAAGTGTGGATGATAGAAGAAGCACTAGTGATGGTACATTTTTCTTTGGAAATAGACTTGTTTCATGGCTAAGAAAAAATCAAAAGTCACTTACTCTTTTTATAATAAAATTAGAGTATGTATAAGTAGTGGCATGTTACACTCAAGTCTTTTGAATGAGTAAAACACTCAAAGACATCAATGTAGAATACAAGGTACCTATCTATATTATTTGTAATAATTCAAGTGTTATTAATATATCAAAGAATATAATGATGCATTCTAGAAATAAGCACATATAAATCAAGTATAACTTATTAAGAGAGAGGGTTGCATATCAAGAGGTCATAGTGGAGTATGTGCCAACTTAGGATCAAATTGTAGACAGATTCACCAAACCTCTTCCCAAGGAATAGTTTGAGTATCTGAGATAGAAGTTGGGAGTGGTGGCTCCTACATCACATCACTAGATTTTATTGATAGGGTATGATTCTAGGGGGAGTCTCATAGAAGTTTTGATAATCCCCAGAAGAAGAGACAAAAGGTCACTCAAGTATGTTTATCATTTACAAAGTTCTAATGAGTTAATGGTTATATATTTTTGGACAAACTCCTTTATTTGATAAAGGAGGATAAAAATTTAGACAAATAGTCAAAAAGAGTCCCTATTCCATTGATGTCAAAGGGGGAGAAAATGTGAAAATTCTCTCTATGGGAGAAGACGAGCAAATGCTCTTTGAAAAAGTTTGAATTAAAAGTGAAAATGTCAAAGAAGTAGAGAAAGTGTCCATGTCAAGCATTAGGAAAATGTGTCATTGCCTAAGGGTGAGCAATTTTGGTATGAATATATTCATTTCATATTTATTAGAAGCCAATGCAAGAAATGCCAGAGGAGTTGAATAGTAGATGATCAGAGCATTTGGTTTGCCATCAATGATAAAGGGGGAGATTGTTACAAATATGATTGTCATTAATATCAAAAGGGACATTATAAGCATGTCATTGATTTTTAGGATTGAATATGGTTATTAAAGTATATATAAAGGATCCTATCAGAGGCTAAGAATGATTGTAATACTTGTGTGTATGATTTGAATTCATCTAGTTCTTCAAAAAGATCATTTAGACATTTTGGGTCTATAGAGGAAAAAATGAGAAGGCATTTTGTTGACATCACCATTGCCATGTGTAGATGAGTCTGAGGAAGATGGTCATATGGTTGTGATCACATTCGTACCTAGTTTTTATTCACCAAATTTTAAGTCATGTGTTAAATAGCAATAAAAGATATAGGGATGCAAAGTTGGCTACTTAGATAGATTTCACTAAGTTCCAACACTTAGACAACATTGCTAAAGGGATAAATAGAGCCAAGTAAACATATTTATGAGGTTAGTGCTTTCATGTATGGAGGTCCAAGGACAAAATGATCATATGGGTTTGTTCATTTGTGTGCCTAGTTTATATGTGCTAAATCTCAGGTCATGTAACTTAGCATAATAAAAGTTATGCTTTAGCAAAATTGGGCTCCCAAGCATTCTAACAATGTTTTCCAACACTTAGTCAAATTTACAGGTTGCAAGATCAAGCTAATTAGGCACTTTGATGATGTCACATTTTGAAAATATGAAGGATTTAATAGAAATTGGATATACAGATGGAATCTCTTATGTAAGAGGATCTTATGCACTAAATTACAAGTCATGTGACTAAGCACAACAAGAGTTATGTAGGTACAAAGTTAGCCTTTTAGGCATGTTGAAATGGACTCCATTCTTAGTCAAATTTTCATAAGGTCATGAAATGTCGTCATGATTTTACAAAAATCATTTATGGGAATTTTCAAAAGAAATAGATAAAAGATCTATTATGGGTTTTTCATGAGCATCTTAGATATATGGTCCACAAGTTTAGATGAAGAGTGATGAGCCCAAAATTGAATTATATTTTCTTTCAAAAATGTTGGGGTTTCTCAATAAAAACCTAAGGTTTTAAGTCATGGAATAAATAGGATTTTCTATTTTGATGTTTATTGGAAATAGCTATGACCCAGTAACTTAAGTTATAACTTACGTCTTTGTTGTCATTGTGAAACCAACCCCTTCAACCTAGTAATTATTTTTTTGAGTAATGATCAAAGTTACTAATATTTCCTAAGTCCTCAACTTAAAATTTGTCCTAGCTTAATCAATGTTTATCACTTAATTAGATGTTGAATATCCAATGATGCAAAATGAAGTCCAAATGTCAAAGGTACCTCTGATTAAATGTGCTAGTGACAAGTGTCCCATTCATAGAACTTGTTAGATAGACACCTAATGAGAATAAGCTTGTCAAAGATAATAATCAAGCTTTTTTGAAGATCTAATAGTGATAAGGTGATCATGTAAAGGAGATTCAATGGAGAGAGTGGACTCAGATGCAATAAAGTGCTCAAGGTTTATGGACATAGTGGTGATTTAAAGACCACACAAGTCTAAGAACATTGATGTAATATAAGTTATCCAAAGACCCAAGAAGAAATGAGATGTAATAAAGAGCTCAACATTTAATGTCTAGATAGAGATAAATATCATGCATCTTTGAATATCCAATAGCATGTAGAAGCTCAAATCAAGAACATCAATGGATGCATTTTAAAGTTGATAAAGCTAAAGTTTAGAAGTGTATAAAGATCAAATAAATAGTGTGAACATGTCAGAGATCAATCAAATAGATGCATTTTAAAGTTGATCCATTTAGATATAGATCATTAGATCATGGTACCAAATGCAATATCAATAATCGATATTTAAAGTTATGTTCTATCTAATGGTTATACGTAGGAAAAGGTAGAAACATGCAATTAATCCCTATATCATGACATAAATAATGAGATTGATCAATCTAACTAATCAAATATATTTTAATGAGCATGTGCATCAAAAATAGAGTCTAAAAAATGCTATAGATAGTAATGAGACCAGGAATCATAATGGTAATTCATGAAACTTAGAGTTCGAGTCATAATGAACTAATGTCCAAAATTGGCATGATGTGTTATAGTATGAGTGTGAAAACATAGAAGAAATGAAACCATAGATCAATTGTTTATATATATATATATACACACACACACATATATATATACATATATACATATATATGTATACATAGATATATATATATATATATATATATATATATATATTATATCAAACAAATAATATAGAGACATAAAGGAGTATAGTTAAAGAGAGATGAAGTGTGTCAAATAGGGATAGATCTAGACAAAGAGATAGATGGGTAAAGAAAATGACGGCATAAAGAGATTATGTGCAAAGCATGATCAATTACAAATCAGACATGTAACAAATAAAAAAGGATTAGATTCATTTATGAATCTATTGTATAAATTAGAGTTGTAGTTCCATAGAAGAATATAATAGGTTGGTGCTATCAGATAAGTTGAACGGGTGCTCAGATTAGGGAGTGGGTGCTTCCTTAGAGTTGAAGTTCTTAAATTAGGGTATTGGTGTCTCCTTAGGGTTGGTTCCCTTAAAACAATGTAAATAGTGAGGATCCTTATTAATTAGATGGATTAAAAAGGTAGATTCTAGTAACTATTCTCATGGTGGTGTTTCCCATATTGGTTTTTTCATGATATATCTTGTGTTATGTGTTTTTATGTGTGTGATCTCTACATATAGTTTTAACTTGCATCAAAAAGGTTTTTGAAAAGGATTAGTTTTAATTAATACATTGATTCACCCCGCACCCCCCCCCCGCCCACCTCTTAGTATCTATTTTTTGTCTAAAAATTATATGAGGCATAGATATAAACCAATCAATAGTTTTAATAGAACTTGTCAAGGATAATCTCTAACTCAACATAATAGATTAGGCTTCTCAAAATAGACAATAAGCTCAACAATAATGAATAACATGATGGTACTAGGCATAGATCCAAAAGGCATACATGGTTTTTGAAATTGTAATTTGGACACAAAACAAGTCTTTGAAACAATTATAGTAGTGTAATGATGCTATCATGCTCTAAAGATATGTCACATGGTTTCATTTCAATACTTTAAGGCACAAAACATGGAATGAATTTGGTATTGGCAAATTTGGAGAGTAGAATATAGATTTTGCACATAGTAAATAAAATTATATTTTCATGTATAATGTTATTCATATATTTGATACAAAACAAAGGCTATTATATAGCCATTGAGGTAGCACAAAAACCTCCTAGAAAATAGGGAGGATAAATAACAACTTACCAAATATTATACATGGGTAATAAAAAACTTTACGAGAATATAGGTAAATAATAAATAAACACACTAATTAATAATGTTATAGATATTAAATCCTAACATTCACCCCCTTAACATTATTAATTTCTAGCAAACCCTTAATTTAAACACAACAAAAAGGTTTCACACTCTCCACGTAGCATACTCACTTATGAAGTGGCATGCCATATTTGTGTCTTCATGGTTTTGGTGGTACCTTGGTTTTTCCTTATAGGATTACCATAAACCTATAAGTGATAGGAGTACATCTCTCTACTAAACACCTTTGGTGGTTCTTTGGATCACCACAAACCCATATGGTTTTCTACTACAGGTTGACCATGAACTTGGAGGTGATAGGAGGTCTCAAATATTTTATACAATTTAGTGGTTTCACATATTTCCATAAACCATTTACCAAGAACCAATTTCTACTTTAGTGTTTTTGCTCCCCATAATGTTCTTCATCAAGAGGTACCAAACTAGAAAATAATGCTGAGTAGTTTTATTGAAAAAATAAAAAATGAGGACTAAGTCCTCATCACCTCCTATAGCCTCTATATGCTATCATTTCCACTCAATCTCACACAATGTTGATATTTTCCACTGTGACTGGTGATCAACCTCAACATAGTCGATTTGGTGCAGAACACACCACACTGAAAAAAGAGAAAAACACACCACACCACACAAACTATCACCATAGTAATCATGTGACCTCATCATAGGTAACTCACGAGAGGATGCCAATTGTCTTCCATCCTTCGTGTATCCTTCAACCTCTAGTATCAACTACTTATTGAATTTTATGGTGAAGCTCAATTTACAATATTAGACATCATGTACAAGTGATAATGGGTCCAATAAAGTAATTTTTATATTTTTTGACAAAATCCAACACATTTTTATTTTTCCATACTATTGACAAAATTGACTAAATGTCTTTAAAAATAATTAATACCTTAATAAAAACTTATGACTAAACCTAAATGACACAAATAATACATTAAAAATATAAAATTATTTTTGAACATTTTTTTAATAATAATAATAATAATAACAACAACAACAACAACAACAACAATAATAATAATAATAATAATAATAATAATAATAATAATAATAATAATAACTTCTTAATGGAATGACCACTAAATAAATAAACATGATCTACCAAATTACTATGACCATAAAACTATTTTGATATCCATGATTTAATGTGGATAAAATACTTAATGATAATACTTAAATGAATTTATACTGAATCAACTCACAACTCAATAGAAAAAACTTTCTATAAATAAGACTAAAGTCATAACCAACAAAATTAGGCATATCTTCCTCCTTGAAATCAATCCATCTATCAAGAGGGTGGCCCTGATCATACTCAAATATATAACTAGTGGCATAATTAATAAAAATAAGGCTATTTGTATAGCTTTTTGTGTCAGATATTTCATTCCCTCTCTCGATTGGCTCAATTTTCAAGGCATCCACCATTGCATGCAAGACATTAAAATAATATTTGATGGATTCATAAAAAAATTAATAAATGAGTATATCATTTATAAGAGGATAAATAGATATAGCTTGAATCCAAAGGGATGCTAAGATAGTATACATAATAGATTAAAATTATTTATTTGCTTAGCTAGACTATATGGTGAAGATCAGAATGGAAGTGCTAGATCTATAAAACTATGGATAATTCACTGAATTTTGTAGGTCATACATGATTGGTAGACTTAGACACATAATTCTCATAATATCTAGTTGATAGTTTTAAATATCATAGTTGTATATGCATGAATAAACTTACCTAAATTTATTGTATAGCATGGCCCTTACAAACTAGACTACCATCACTTGGGGCAAATAAAAAATTGTTGCCCCTCAGAATGTTTAGGACTTCATTAAACTATAGCCCACTTTGATACCAAATTGTTGGCAAATTTGGAGAGTAGAATGCATATTTTACACAAAATAAAGAATATTATATTTTTATATATAATGTTCTGCATATATTCGATACAAAATAAAGGCTATTACATAGATATGGAGGTAGCATAAAAACCTCTTAGAAAATAATGAGGACAAATAAGAACTTGCCAAATAATATACATGGGTAATAACAAAACTTACAAGAATATAGGTAACTAATAGATAAACACACTAATTAATAATGTAATGGATATTAAATCCTAACATTTGGTAGCATAACGATACATGTTTTAGATAAATGACATACACATTAAATTTGGATGAATGACTAAGGAAAATATGTGATTTAAAATGGACTTCATAATGCCTCTTCAAATAAAGGAGTGATGTGTAAATAAGACTTTTTTCGGATGTGGTATGATAAATAGATAATTTTGATTCAAGACAATGTAAATAAAAAGGACAAAATGACAAAAACACCTAAGTGTAATGTCCTAAATCCTAAAACTGACAAGGTTTCATCATACTATTGAATTCCATATAAATAATTTCTCTTGAGAGTATTTTAAGTTCTTAGTCCAAAAAATAAAGGAGTATGAAAAGTAGGTTTTTCATGCCCCCTCTTCTCTCAAGAGTTCATATGGAAACATGAAACTTTGAGGTACTCATCTTGCATTTAATAGTATATCCATGGAAAGTCAGGTTGTCTAAATTCTAAATTTTTATTCATTTATAAATGGTCCCATATGTGTATCAAACACTAGATTACAATCACATCATTTGGATCTTTGTCAACTAACTTGTTGTGAAAAGGTCTTGTCCTTTTCACAACCACTACATCCATTAATTTCTTAGTATAGTGTGATGTTCAAGTTACCCCAATGTTCTAAGGCTAAGTACCACTAATGGATCTTGTTTAACCTCTCAACACAAGCATCCTAGTGGTTCACCCTCAATTTATATATCCCACCATTGAGTGGGATTGAAATGATGTCAAGAGATGAATTCACAGGTCAATGCTTCCCTAGAGAACTTATGAGGAGGTGATGAACTCCCACCCAAAAGCTAAAATGCTTGAAATAAATTTAAGTGGAAGGAATTTAGGAACATTTTGGGGTCACCCAAATCATATCAATTTTGGCGAGGGTCTTAATAACTTTCCTTCCATGTTTTTGGACCAAAGTGACAAATGCAAAGAGTGAACATGTTTTGTCACCCATGTTCCTTAAAGGGGATAGAGGGAGAGAATAAATGCATCACCCATTTTGATATATAAATATTTCAACAAACAAGTATGAAAAGGAAAATGATTATGTGTATTTAACTAATGTGAGAGTTCATTTTATAAAACTAAAAGGAAGTATGTAGTGAATTTTGAGCCCCTTAACATTGTTGTTTGATAATTACAAAAAAAAATCAAAAACAAACTAAGAGATAAAAATAAGTAAGTAAACTTTAAGCACCAAATATAATGTGTGTAAAATTTAAACATGATTTAAAATTTTCTCTTTCCACCTTAAAACTTGAAAATTGTTATAGGGTTTGCCTGCTTAGAATCCCAAAATCAAGTGAGAAAACAACATTTAAAATTTAGCTCTCAGGTTTTTTGATTTTGTCTCAGAGATTGATGTCAATCCATAGAGATCGATGTTGATTTCCTAAATCATGAAATGTCATACAAAACACCCAAAAACCAAGTTTTTTTAATGGAAAAATGGTTAATAAATGAGCCTAAAACTAAAACACCTCACAAATTCTATAAGAAATGGGTTATACAAAAAACATGCAGATCATTAAACACAAAATGAAGGTAAAAAAAACCAAGTAAAACCACTGTTATCAATTTTCATTTCCATGTTCTATTTTCTCATAGAGATCATGGTTGAATCATGTTATTGATGTCAATCTAGAAAATTGGCATCGATCCCTACAACTTGTGACTTGTTTAAAATAAAAAGACATAAAGAACAAAGTTAAAACTTAAAACATAAATATTTGTATGCATCCATTATAAAAACTAAAACCAACATATAAAATTTCATGGTCATATGGGATGCTTGAAGGCCCACTAGGCATGTCATGATGTGAACAAGGAATATGTAGAGGCGAGGTTAGTCTTGTGTTAGTTAAACAAAACAAATCAAAATAACAAACTAAAATCCTAACACACCTAGCCTAGACACTAGGGAGAGAATATGTAACAAGAATTCATATGAAAACACAACTATAACACAAAAGAAACCACTCTTTTACCTTCCTTGGATCTCCAAATGGCTTGCTCAACTTATGCATCGAGAAATCTTAATCAATGGAGTTGTTTTGGCTTCACCTTTCCTTGGAACCTTGACATTGTTTCTTGGATTATGATTTTGACAGGGTAACTTTAATTTTATGAAGCTTATCTCTCTTTAAATTGGTATTATAACACCACTATAAAATCTTTGAAGCCATTCAGGCATAATTAATTTACACCAAGAGAGCCTAAAAATTAATAAGTATGGCCTTGTATTTATAGCCTCAAGAATTAACTCTCACCTAAGGTGATTTAAGGTTGAGTTTAAACATGGAATGGGTTAAAAATAACCTTAGGTAAGTTGAGACTAACTCAAATTTAGTTGAATTTTTTCATGTAATTATGATTTTCAATTACTAGGCATGTATCTTAAATTAGATATTTTGGAAGAGCTTGACAACTCATAAAGGTAATGATGAAAAGGTTTAATATTTTGATTTTTAGAATTTGTATTTTTAGATATTCATTAATTGAAAATGGATAATTTAACTAAAAATTTAATATTATTTAATTAGTTAATTTTATTTTATTAGCATTTTTACTCTTTTAATATTTGATCAAGTGCCTTACTTAATGGGTCCATAGGCCAAATTGATAATTGTTAGGTTGAAAAGTGATTGAGAATGAATCCGTGAGAGGTTATTATTATATACAAGATATTATCCTAAATAGGGATGTCTCAACATGATTTTTAGATTTGATAAATTATTAATAACAAAAATTAGGATGTTTAGTGATTTCGAGGCTTCATTTATAATGTCTGGTAGGAATCAGTCTAAAGTCCAGTTGAGAGCCAATTATGGCTAGAATTATATGTTTATAGTCCCTACCATAAGTAGGCATGCTATCAAAGATTAGAGGCTGAAATTAAACTAAACCAATTTTTTCTATCTTCCACTTTTCACCATCTAATTGATCCACATGTCAAGATTTAAATAGTCCATTCTATAACATTTATTAAGCCTTAATTTGGCCACTTAATGGGCTATACAATTATATTCATTGCTAAATAAATAATGTAACCTATGTATTTTTTCCTAATTATCACAAACATCAATGATACATAAATTTTGCATACTATTTTCATTAAACCATGTTCAAATTACATTAGAAACATCTTGATGAGATCTTTGTTGTACATGTAGTTTCAATCAGATTGTAGACCATTTGATTTTATCGCTAGTGTAGATACATATAGATGAATACCTTTCACTTCTTATATGTTCTTTCCATTTTGTTTAATTTATTGCATGATATGCTATATATAATTTTATTATTGTGTGCATCCCTTGGCCTTTATGTGCAAATTTTTTTTGAACATATATGTATATGATATTTTCATTGGTACGTGAGACAATTTAACATGTCAAATGCTTATGGATATTGGATCTATGTGTGAAATATTTTCTTATACAACATTTAAATATGTCCCTTGTATGTGGACCTTCACCTTATTGTATGACATTCTATGGCATTACATGACATTATGTTGTATTTGTGTGCTTGTTGAGATTTATTAGTGCATGTGCTAAAATCTAATCACCAAACTAATTACACTAATTTCACTAATTTAACATATAACTATATTTCCTAGCTAATTAACTAATATCCCATTCTCTATTTGATACATCCTAAAAACCTTATTCTATCCCATAACCAGTTGATCCCCCTCACTAAGATACTAAAAAAAACCCATTTACCTACTAACCTACCATCTAAACCACTTACTAATTTAAAAATACAATTTATTCTACCTACAAATCTACCACCCTATCCTGAGCTATTCTTAAACCCCTAGACCCTATTAGAGATTTCTAGAATTAGATAATTTTAGAAATTTCCTCTATTTTAGCCCCTTTTCCTCTAAAATTATCCATTCTAGAATATTTTCAAGGAATTTTAAATTCCTTGTAAATATCCTAGTCATTGATCTCAATGGCTCAAAATTTAATTTGAGCCATTGATTCTTCCCTCCATTCCATATATAACTAATCCACCCTCCTCCATGAAAACTAACTTAGAACATGAAAACTTATAAACTTTCTAACTTGATGCCATTTCCATCTATTTTGCATCCACACAACCCTTGTCAAAGGCCACTATCAAGCTTAAGAGTCCATTGGAAGCCATTATCAAGCATCAACAAAAAATCTAAGATCCATCTATTTGGCATCAAGTATCCATTTGGAAATCTTAGAGAGGATCTATAAAGAGTTAAAATGATGGTGAGAATCTTCTTAGCAATATTATTATTTCTTTTATCCCCTCTTTTTGATGTGTTTAAATTTTAGGTTTTTTTTACTAATAATAGTAATATAAGGTAAATATAAAATTTAGGCTATATTTTGGTGATCACAGTGGAACCTTAATCCCTAATATAGCCTCTAAGCTTGTTGAAAGTGATTGAAAATCTTGTAGGAACAACTGGACATGAATTCAGGATCAAATTCTCAAAAATTGTCATGTATAGCCAATCTATGATTTTGTATTAGTATTAGTAATATTGAAGTAATGATTTTGAAGGTCAAATTATGATATTGCATGATAATTAGTATTAACTACTAACAACTTAGGGTTTTTTTAGGTTCTTATCGTTATGAAAAATTACTACTTCGTAAGTAGAAATATTTCACTATTAATCATGGTTTTGTAGGTTGAATCACAATTTTGCAAGGATTACTACTTAGGGTCATATTTTGTATTTATATATTACTAACCCTTTTGTAAGTTTATTTTATATTTAGAAGTTTCTTTGACATCTTTGTGTAGGAAAGGGAATGGATAGTCATCCTTTTTGGTTGTTTGTGTACAAAATATAATATCATAAATTTTAAATTAGTGACATTACTCTAGTAATTATGGTTTTTTAATTAGAGTTATGGTCTTGACAAAATGTTGGTTTTCTCTATATCCATATCTACCACTAACTTATTTAAAAATTATTATTGTTCTATCTATGTTTCCTAGAGGGGTATTTATATCTCTTGTGTGTAGGAAATGGAAGAATTAGTTGAGCTTTTAACCATTTGTATATAACCTGCAATATCATGACTTTGCTAGTTATGATTTTGACTTGGTAATCATGTTATTGGAATTGATAATTAAGGTATTGCCTCTCTTGGCCAAAATGGTAAAAATTTGACTTGTCAGTTCTTAATTTCTAGATAAAGATTTCTTAGATTTTGTTAAATAATTATAAGTCATCCTTAACAAGCCAAGGATATCTCTTTTCCATCTCAACTTTTTATATCTAACTGTGTGCTTGAAAGGGATATTTTTAGTTTTCTATATGTGAAGGATAATAGGTAAAAGAGGAAGAGTAATGAAAATACAAACAACATAGAATTTACCTATTTAAACTCCTTTACAAAACTGTGACTTTCAAAATTGCATTTTTTCCTTGTTATTTATGGTTTTGTAGTCATAGTAGTGATTTTGTGTTTTTAAAAAACTAGGGTGAAATTTGGTATTTTTACTTAATCTTCCAAATATAATAGTTTATCATTATGTCTATGCATCAGAGTATATTATCTAGATATCCTTTTTTTTAATATCCTAGTAGTATAGTCAAGTTTGTAAATTGTCATAAGCTAGTTTCAAAAAAAGTCTTATTTGACCTATCTATTTAAAATTTTCTAAAGGTTAAATTATATCATTAATTCATCTGTATCAAATGAACTGTAAAAATATTAATAATTTTCCCATTTTAGTGCAAAATCATAGATCACAAATTTTTGAGAATTGAAATTTTACAGTATTAGTTGTGATTTTGATTTAAAATCATAATTTTGTAGGTTAACTATCATGATTAGCTATGTATTGCAATATAACAACTCACAAATTGTGATTTTCCCTTGGATTTGTGGTTTTGTAGTTTCTAGTTATGATTTTGTATATAATTGACTATGTAATTGTGGGTCTACAGGGATGTCATTATTTTACATAAAATTAAACCACTAACCCCTTTATGTAAGACCTCCCAAGATAACGACACCCAATTTTGTTCTCACAACCTTTCTATTTGTAATAAGGGTGCCAAATACATAACATTTTAGTTTTATTTATTTTTTTGTGGCTTGATTTTATATATTTATGTTTTTTTCACATAGGTAATTAATTGGGAAAAACTAATTGTGCTTGCCTATTTGTTAACCACTTTGAGTCTAAGATAACCCTGACATATAATTCATCCCCATGCATGGTATTATCAATTAGGTGTTGGTGACATGTATTTAATCATCATCACACACTAGACCAAACTCCATGTTTTGATGGAGTATAAAAATTAAGAGAGATTTCATTAGACACCAAATCAGAATTCCCCATGAAGGATCTATGGAGTGAGGGGTGGTTAAGCTCCAATACACATGGTGGTAAGATAACATCCTATATGGATTTGGGCTCCACTGTAACTTTATGTATATTAGGGACTCCCTATAAACCCTTGTAAAAACCTAGCATAGGACACTTTGGCCATAATAGGCATTTTACTGCAAGAGGCCTGATTAAGTCCTAAAAAGTTGTTAAGTGTAGATGGGATTGAGAGGGTTTGGTTGATTCCATAATGGGTCATCAACCTATATTCTCACCCATAAAGCCATCATATGATACAAGCATCAAGTTATACACCCTTTTTAGTTTAGTATCTTAGGCCTTGTCACTATGTGTGTTGTTTGAGTGCTATGTTAGACCCATGTTATTTATAAATTGAGTTAGCCACACCCTTCTTATTTTGAGACTTGAGATGCCCTTAGGTTACTATCCATTCTTAGGCCCCATCATCATATCATTTCATCATCATATCCATCTTACCATCCTAAACCACATCCATCTACCCATCTTATATCATCCACTCATCCTACACTCCCTAATAAATATATCTCTATCCCATATCTTTCATCTTCCATATTCATCTTATATATTCCATTTTCCTCATATCCATATCACTATCCTAGATAACATCCATCCTATATCTCCCCATTCCTTCTCAACAATCTAATCTCTATCCCATATATTTTATCATCCATATCCATCTTATATCTTCCATTTTCCTCATATCCATCTGACTCTCTTAAATAATATCCATCTTATATCCTTCATTCCTGTCATATCCATCTCCTAAAACAATACCCATCTTATATCTTCCCATTCATACCCTATATCTTCCGTCATCCATACCCCATTATTTTTATCATCATCCATGTCATATTCTCTCATCTTTCATCCTTAAATACTATATTTAGTCTTAGAATCAATTTCTAGTGGTCAGTCATCCCTTTTATCCTCATTGTCATTTTCTAAATCCTTGGACTAGGTATTATCAACATACATATCCTTATCAAGATTCTAATCTAACACCCATCACTTATGCCTATTAGTGCTTTTTTCACCTAACACCCATCTAATTACCACTTTTTCTAGTGTTAAAGGTATTTGATCCTTTCATCCCCTTTCATTATTTCTAGATTGGACTCCTATAAGGCTTTGTCTTTTGGTAATTCATAGTCATTTCCAATCTCTACATCCCTTTCTAAAAATCACCACATCACCTTCTTTGACAACTAGTAGATTTGATTTATAGACCAAGTTAGTATTCAAAACTTATTCATCACGTATCACACCTCATCACATCTCTTCTTCCTCCATCTAATATGGTGATCCAAACTCATGCCCAACAACTTAAGATAGGACAAGCCTCAAACCAAGACAATGATTTACTCGAGAATCTAGGTGATCAAAATTAGGATCATGAAGACACACATAATGATATGCATACTCCTAGAGGAGAAGATGACTAATTCAATCCCCTTTAAAATGATGATATTATGAATTTAATTAATTGATACCTCTATGAAAATTGTGACTAGGTTCTAGTTCTATCCACTGAAATGGGGGCACACTATCATAAAACTTTGACCATAATCTTCTACAACACATATTCTATCCCTCCACCTAGTCTAACACACCATATCAGTATCTACACACCAATCAAGTACCTAAGAAGAGGAAGGTGTGGACAAAGAATTTGAAAAAGAATATTGACCTTCACCTCTACAAAATGACTTTATGAGGCTAATAGGAGGAAAAATATCTTATATGATCGAATAAACCATCTTACACAATAAATTAATCTCTCACTGGTTGCAAAAAATCAATATCCATCATCCCCATGTCAAAATATCCAAAACACACATAGATCGCAAAATAGACATGATCAAACCTCCAATCCCCTTAGGGACCCCACATTTGAAAAAGAATGAAAAGTTATGAAGGATATTATCCAATAAATTGACCCATGCTCACAAGTAATGAAATATAAATATAAATACTTTTTCTCTTCTCCCTTGGATATGTGTAGCCTAAAAATACCCTTCCCACCTCATTTCAAGGTACTTAAGTTTGAAAAATATGGAGGGAAGGGTCATCCCTATAACCGTGTAAAAAAATTTATGTGGCTTGTCATGAAGTTACATATGAAGACTACTACTTACTAAGACTTTTCCCAAAAGGTCTCATTAGACTAGTCCTAGAATGGTTAATGCATTTGTCAAAGGGGTCAATATCTAGTTTTGGAGAATTAACTAAATAATTTTTAAAACATTTCTCATTTAATATTGAACATGATTTGTTCATTATAGACCTTTATAACACTAAATTGAAAAGTGGGGAATTCTTTGCCTCTTTCTTGAAATGATGGAGAACTTTAGCAAGCTACCTTTGATGTACAATACCTAAAAAGGAGCTACCCAAAATATTTGTTGATAATCTTAATGTTGAGATAAAATATTATTTGAGACTCTAATGTGGAAATTTTTGGATGAGATTATTGAGAAGGGGATCCAAATTGAAAGAGCACTTATTGAAAAGGGAACAATTAAACTATACTCTCAAAATGAACATAGTATAAACCAAGATAACTCCTTTTTGGGAAAGTCAAAAATCTTCAACAAGAATTAAAATGTTGTGGTAGATGGGGTTACAAACTCGAAACAACATGTTCAAAAAGTATAAAATAGGAATCTCATAGATTAGTAGAATATCTCCTCTATTTGATTACCACAAGGTAAACTAAATCCTCAAACTAGAAGAAGACCTCTCACTAGCCTCAAAGTACTCATTAAAATAGTCCTTAAACAATTTATTTATACTAACATGATCACTCTTCCTAAAATTAGACCTTTGGATGATCATCAACCTCTATTAGATTGGTACCATGAGGATGAATTATGTAAATATCATAGAGTCAAAGGTCATGATACAGAAAGGTGTATGCAAATAGTTATATTATATTCAAGACCTAATTGAAAGAGGTGATATTGAAATATAAGGGGATAGTACTCCAAATAAATTTCCAAATTAGTAACTAGGCATCTATCAGGATCCCCTAACCAAGCATGATCAGATAAATATGAATCCACCATGATACTAGGGTCAAGACTCCTCTTCCAATTGCCTTGATTATCATGCCATGCCATATCACTATGTCAACACCATGAAAATTTGTATCCCCCAAGAGCCTACTCCACCATCACCCACCATATTAAAAATCAACTAGGCCACTACTAATTGTGTGGTTACTACTAGATGTAGCAAGATTAAAGTTCGTAGAGCACCCCCAAAGGACCCATCTACTTCTACATCCCAAAAGAGGAATATCTCTAAGAAAGTTTTGATATCTTCCAATAAATGTTATAATATAATTTAGCAACTTGAGAACACACCTTCTCAAATTTTAGTAATATAACTTTTTAGAACATCCCCTTTCCATCAGGAGATACTCAATCAGGTTTTTAATGACCTCAAGGTCCCTAGAGATATTGACACTAACCAGTTTCAAGCATTGGTAGGTCATTTATCCCCTTATAAGAAAATTATCTTTAGTGCCAAGGACATGCCTCCTATTTTCACCCATCATAACTATCCGCTATTCATATAAGTCTCCATATCCAATCATCACATTCCTTCAATGCTCATAAATGGAAAGTCTACATTATACTTGTATAATCTATATTTCTTAAATATATTGGGATATTATAAATCTTCTTTAGGGCCTACTCTAATTACGATTAAAGTGTATGATGGTAATGAATGACCATCCATAGGAACTATCTACCTTTTGATTGCCATTGGACCCATGTTACATCAAACCTTAAATCATGTTGTGTATGCTGATTTACCCTATAATAATTTGTTAGGTCACCCCTAGATCCATGAGATGAAATTTATCCTATATACCCTACATTAATGTCTAAAATTCCCTTACTCAAGCATGGAAGTCACCATTCCTATGGAAATTGATCATTTTCACAATTTCTAAATGGATCAATCCCAATCATATCATTATAATAGCATAGATAATTCCATTGTAGGCCCAATAATTGCTAAATATATATGCCCCAATATGATTAATCCTTCTTCAAATCCACTACTAGAGTCACTCATTTAAAAATCACATCCATGGGTTATGGGGAATATGAATATAATACCTTTTGTGTAGGTGACTTACCTCTTTCCACATGTCGTTAGGGTCCATGGTTATGTAGAATACCTATATTTTAAAATATCGATTTGGACCAATGACATTATCTAATATAGGATTATTAGAAGAAGAATATTTTCATGAATTATATGAATCATGGCTTCTTCCAGATGATGAGGCCCTCACATCTCCTAGAAAGTGATATCCTTGCATCTAGAAAATGTTACATAATATGCATTATAAAGGGAAATGACTATGGAGACATGAGCAAGGTAGACTTGAACCCATAACAATCCAAGAACATCCATAATATCTTGTCTTAGGATAAAAAATGATTGATAATGACTTAATATTATTGTGTATACTACTTTGATCCCCAAAGAGTCTCTTTCCAATGCAAAATTGGAGACAGGTTCCATTTATAGTCACTACAAGGATCTTGTTATCAAAAATATTTTCCATAGAACCATTATTTTCACCATCAACATATTCCTCCACTATGCTTCTTTAATTGACTAGGTTCAACATGAGGAGCCATCTTTTGATATGTTTCAAAATGACGAGGCAATTTTAGAATTTTTGGGAGCTTGAGATTTCATGCCTTCCAATGATCATAAAAAAGGATTTTATATTAATCTTTTATAATCAAATTATTTTGGGAAACAACATATCCCCCTTGACCAAAGTGAAAAATAAGAGTTTGAAGAAGAGTTGCCTTAAATTTGGAATAATCTCCACATACTTCAATTAAATTAGAAGATCACATAGAACTAGATACAAAACTCCTAGATGGTTTCACTTTAGATATCCCAGATCAATCATTACCCCCTTAACTTCAAGATCAGTCACCCTCTCTCATTTATTAAGTGATCTAAGTTAATATTGGAATTAAAGAAAACCCTAAAATTGTCAAACTAGGGACAACACTCACACTTGAGGAGTGTTAGATTATTCTTGAGATGCTTAAATAATTTATAGATGTTTTTCCATGCTGTTATTATAACATGCATGTGCTTAATCATTCATTCATTTTGAATCATTTGGTTTCTCATCCTAATGCCAAACCCATCAAGCAAAAATTATGAATGATGAACTCCAAAGTGGCCTTGTTAGTTAAGTAAGAACTACAAAAATTCTTGAAAGTAGGTTTTATCTAGCCCATTGACTATTATGATTGGATATCCAATATTGTTCCTATGGATAAGCCACAAGGCAAGATTCAATTCTACATAGACTTTGAAACATTAACAAGGCATGTCTCAAACATGACTTTCATCTTCTAAATATCAATATGATCATGGATTAAATAGTTGAATGTGAAATGCTATCTCTCATGGATGGTATTTTGGGCTACAATCAAATCAAAATCACACCCAAAGATCAACATAAAACAACCTTCATCACTCCATGGGGGACCTTTGGCTATCAAGTCATGACCTTCATTCTCAAAAATGCTGGTTCCATTTATGAATTAGCAATGACAATTATTTTTCATGATATGATGCATGATATAGTTGAAATTATGTAAATGATATCCAAGGGAATTCCCAACTAAAATTAGAGCATCATATAGTCTTAGGAATAATCTTTGAGCAATTGCAAAAGTATAAAGTTAGACTAAATTTGAAGAAATGTGTATTTTGTGTTACCTCAGGTAAGTTACTAGGATTCATATTATCTAGGAGAGGCATAGAATTTGATCTAGCTAAGGTCAAAGCTATTATGTAAATGCCTTCTCCTCACAATTTGAAGCAACTTAGGAGTCTTTAGGGAAAGTTTCAAGCCATTTGATGATTCAACTCTCAAATCATAGATAAATGTCACCCCTTTACTCATCTCTTAAAGAAGGGGACCAATTTTAATTATATCTCTAAATGCCAATAGGCCTTCAATAATCTCTCGTAGTATTTGGCAAATCCACCTATGTTATCATCTCGTATCATGGGAAGGCCCTTGCTCTTTTATTTTTTAGTAAATTTGTGTGCAATAGGTGCCCTACTTTCACAAAACAATGATTAGGAAATATAACAATAAATTTATTATCTCAGATGCATTTTAATCTCTTATGAATTTAATTATACTCTAATTAAAAAATCTTGCTTAGCGGTAGTCTTTACCTCATAAAATATCCAATATTATATTTTTAACAATCAAGTCTAGCTCATTGCTAAAGTTGATCCTCTCAAATATTTACTATCAAAATCAACCCTCATAAGATGAATAGCCAAGTGAATCATGTTACTTAGTGAATTTAATATTTAATATGTTCATCAAAATTCCAATAAAAAGACAAGTGATATCATATCAATTAGTAGAATCACCTCTTGATGTGATTGGGCCTCTTACCACAACCTTCTCAGATGAATTTATAATGACTAATTTAGAATCTAATGGCTAAAATCTATATTTTTATGGATCTTTTACCATTCATGGGTCATCCATGGGCATCCTATTGGTTACCCCACAAGGAGACCTTATTATAAAAGCCTTTTGCCTCACTTTCCCATGCACCAATAATATTTTTGAGTACCAGGATGTCATGTCCCATTTCTAGTTGACATCTCGTAGTGCTGATGATTAGACTATTATTGTGACCCTCATAAGCTAATAGGATGGATAGAGGGTCATGATGGAGCTTGGCTTGGCTTTGACTAGAATAATTTTTCCAGTTGACTTTCATTTGGGCTCTTTTAGATACTATTTACCTGAGTTCCTATTTTTTTATGGATTTTTGGTACTTAGTAGAGCACGCCTGTTATGGTATGGTCATGTTTGGAATCACTCCCTTGTTCTCCAGCTTAAGACGGTTCGAGAATCAGATATGTATTGAGGGAGATATTAATATTTGATTGATTTAATTAAATATTAATTATTTGGCATGTTTTTAATTATGAAACCCTATTTTTTAATTATGAAACCCTAATTAGGGCAAGCACACCTTTTAGAGGATATAAGGGTTTCTCATTGGAGAGAGTGCCATATTCATTCATGTTGAAGACAAATTTTGCTAAGTGTTTTTTCTAAGAAGACTGAGCCAGGGGTTTCTAGTATTCTATTTGCATTGGAGAACATGCAATCTTTAGTGTGTGCAATTCAGAGGTTGTGAGATATCAGCTGATCTATTGCCAGTTTGAGAGATAACTTAACATAGAGGTTATCACAGAGATTCATAAGTATTTGTTTTTCATCAGGGTTTTTGTCTATAAATCATCTAGATAAAGATCTTTAGTATTAGCATAATATTTCTTGAGATCATGTGTCCAACATACAGGCCATATAGTTTTTACTGCTACTATATGAAATCTATATAGTTTTATACTAGGCCATATAGTTTCAAAAAAAAAGTGTGTTTCAACAGTCACAAGCCATAGGGAGAGCAGAGACCAACATCGATAGTGTAGAGACCGACACTGGCCGACATTGGTTGACTCCTACACCAACATCGGCAGATACAGTAGTATAACCAATCGACATAGGTGACAGTGTTTTTGAAACAACAACTAGAGAAAAGCTTATTTATCAAGTTTTTGAATAATAGTTTATATTATTTTTATATGCATGATAGAGACTTTATATTGTAATCATCTGGAATAATAACAAGATCATTGATTAGCCAGATAAGAGATTATACTACTATTTATTTATGTATTTGAATTTATATTGCAAAATTGCACTTTTCTTTTATTCATACAAAATCACAAAAAAATTCAAAATATACAAAAACATCCAAAAAATATTCAGTTTTAAAAATCAGGGGAAACAGGGGTTTCTACAACGGATTTAATCACTAGCCTTCAACTAGCCATCTAATGGAATATCTAGTGTCTCCTAGTGTTTGGTGATTCACATCTCATAATCAAATAGGTCAATGAAGAATTTCCATACTAAGGGTGAAAAATTTCTCCCTTATAAGCAATTGGTGGACCAGTTAAAATAAAAAATTTAGACCATTACATTTAAACAAGTACCAAGAGGGAGTAATGAAGTATTTGATTCAATGGCCACTATAGGATATTTAATTGATCTCCCTAATTATGTCTTTAAAGGAAATTTTCTAATAGATCATCTGATCCTACCAACTTATCAATCACTGGCTCCTTTATAGTTTTGTGTTATTCTTGATCCCAATCTTCCTTAATACCATGATATTTATAATTACCTCCATGATAACATCTTACCACCTAACCTCAATTGTCACCAATATAAGGTCTTCATCCATCACACCTCCTATTACACTATCCCTAGTACCATGCTCTATCATAAAGGTTATGGTGAGACTTTATTAAGATGTATGACCTTGGAAGAGGATTCTCTCATGATCAAGGATGCCCATGATGGTATTTATGGTGTTCATATTCGTGGAATGGACCTAACTAAGAAATTATTCCATATTGGATACTATTGGCCTACCATGGAATAGGAATCCTACTAGTATGTGAAAAAATGTGTAGCTTGTCAAAATCATGGTAATATTATCAATACACCCACATAAGAATTATAACCTATTATGATTCCATGACCATTCTCTATATGGGGACTTTATTTGATTAAAAAGATAAATCCTACATCTTTGGATGGACACAAATTCATTATCACTACTATGGAGTATTTCAATAAATGGGTAGAAGTAATGTTGCTTACCTATACTATGTGTCCCCATATTTCTAAATTCATTCTAAATCAAATCATTTGCAATTTTGGAATTCCTACCAACATCATCTTTGATAATGGAAATCCTTAAAAACTCAAGAAGTTAAGGCCTTACGCTGGCAATACCATATCAAGAAACACTTTTATTCCCGTTAATACCCCCAAGGGAATAAATAGGCTGAATAAAAATATAAGACCCTTATAAATATTCTTCAAAAAATAGTCAATGAGGTAGGTAGGAACTAATTCCTACAATTGTATCCTATACTTTGGTCTTATTGAACAAAATGTTTGAACACCTACTAGGGCTACTCCATACACTTTAGTGTATGGGATAGAAGTTGTCTTACATATGGAAGTACATATCCATCATTATGAATCTCATTACAATGAATTATCACTAGCCATAATTTTAGACAAAAAAGGATACAAAAATTGGATCTTTTATATGAAAAATATCAAAGGTTCATCAATCACTTACAGGGATATCAGAATAGATTAAAAGGCCAATACCACAAGAAGATCCATTCTAGAGAATCTGAGGTTAGTGGTCTAATTATAAAATAAAATTAAAAAAATACTAATGTAGATAGGGATAAGAAGGGAAAATTTAAAGCCAATTGGCTCATGCCCTACATAATAGTCTTAAAGTTTAGATCTAGAGCCTACAAGTTAGTTATATTGGATGGTGAAGATATTGATGATCCAATGAGTATAATGCATCTAAAGCATTTTTACACTTTATAGGATCTACCTTACCTCTATCTATAGGTACCCAATCTTGGGGGCATATCCTCATCCATTTTAGCCTCCTCTTCTCATTCTGCTCGATTTTGCATGTTCCTAACCCTAGTTTTAACAATGGGTATCCATTATAGGTTTTCATGTAGCAATAGGAGATAGATGTTTAAAACAAGAAATAATTCATTACTTGTCATACGATGGGTATGTTTATTGGGGAATTCCTTATGATTCTATTTATCCATATCTTTCATACATATATCTCTAAATCTATCACTTTCTTATATCCATCCCATATCCTATCTCCCCGTCATATCCTCTTTGAAAAGTGTCTCTCCTTTTATCCTTAAGATAATCTCATCCCTTTTTTGTCTATTACCTCCATAAAATCATGGTTCACACCTTCCCACTAAAATTATCATTATGAAGGGTTTTAAAATAGGTTCTTACTTTGGGGGTTTCACATATATTATGACATCAAATCTTGATTAATCATCCTAAAACCCATGCACGATTATTTTTTATTTGAGTTAACCCTTGTTTCTATCTCATACTATTGTGGAAAATATACCATGTGTACATCTACCCTTATCATCATTAATCCCATTTTACATAATAATTTTATAATCACCATATTCTCCATTTGTATATCCTTGTTATTATCCCTATCTTTAGTCTATGTTATCTTCTGATTGTCTTGTGTGAATGCATGTATACTTTAAATGTGTGTGGTTGTTTAGTTAAACATGTACATATTAATTACATTTTATTATTTATTTAATATTATTGTTGGCATTTTATATATATTTAATCATGTTAAATTTTAAGGGAACAAGGATGTTCTAGGTGACTCCTGAGCCTACTTTAGGCAACTTCACTTTCAAATGGAGTTCACTCATGCACTGGATACTTAATGTACCATTGAACTCCTTTATGTCATTAAAACATAATTATTATTTATTGTAATAATAAAAATGATTTCATAAATTATAAATGGCTTCCATAATTTCCACCCATCCCATTTCTATCCAATCCTATCACTATCCCATCTAACCTATCACTATCTGTCTAAACCTATTCTCCCCATCCCATCATTATCCTACCTCCATGGGGTAGGATGATTCCTAATACAAATTATGAGACATAGTAAATGAAACAGGGATTAATATTTTTATAATAGCATAATGATTTACATGTCATTACATATCTCAGTACTATCATATCCAATCTATAGTATGCATCCAAAAATAAACCACTATCTTAATATGCCATCTTACTCCACATCTAACATATCATATAACACATCATTTATCATGATCTAATAATTATCACCACATCATGTATACATCAAATATCTAAATTGATAAACATCACATCATCATAAACACAAAATTATATATATATATATATGTATGTATGTATGTATGTATAAATATATATATATATATATATATATATATATGTATGTATGTATAGATATATATACACATACATGCATTTACATATACATATATATACATATATATATATATATATATATATACATATATGCATACATATATATATACATACATATATATATATATATATATATATATATATATATATATATATATATATACACACACACACACACACACCCACACACACACACACACACACACACACACACACACACACACACACACACACACACACACACACACACACACACACACACACACATACACTCACACACACACACACATCCACTACAACATCATAATATAACATTTTATCTCAATCATATAAAGCATACATAAGGCATATATCCATCATTTATGTCAAAAAACATTATAAACATATAAATATATTACATCACATATAACATCATACAAATCAACCAACATACATCTAGTCAACATACATATAATCACATCATATCATATAACCAATAATAATGTGTCCATCACATCCACCTAATCATATTTAATAACATCCATAATGAATGCATATTGCAAAATCTATATAACATATCACATCATATCTAAAAATCTCATCATAAAATTTTATCGATGATCCACATAGTGTCCATGTCAAAAAATAGATATAATATGTTGGCCCTCATTGTTAAAAATGTGTTATAATATTAAAAAAATCCTCTGTACATATCATGTATCCTAAAAATCATGTCTATGCTCCTCATGCTTGTCTTGAAGGTTGGTGTATTGAATGTGAAGAGTTGGCCCTAAAATAAGTTGCATGTTATCCTAGTGGTACCAATGCCTCATAAAGAGTCTTGTAGTATTAGGCCTCTCATGTTAACATCATGATGTTCTACATAACACTAGCCATCTTACCCTATCTCATCACTATATCTACCTCCTCCTTGGCCTTATTGGCTACCTCCACCTCTCCTATCAAAGTCAAAATTTGTGCCTACATTTAGGTGATTTAGCCTTAATACTCTATGATCTATGCATCCTAAATATGGATCTAGCTCTATAATGTGACTATATGAGCCTATAATGTTATGATTTGACCTTGTAATCCCATTATCTATGCCTAGGCCTAAACCAACTGTATAGTATTTGGGCCTGTGTCTATGCCTATAACTAATCTCTCTCTCAAGTGATATTAGGTATCTCTATCAATTGAGCCTATATAGCTGTCTATAACCATGTTAGTAAAGACCTCTCATAATTTATTAGTGGTTGTTATGATGGTCCTATACCATTCCTACCACCACTACCCCCAGCCTATGTATCAACCTATACCTATGTCTGAGATTGGGTCCCACTCTGTCTAACCTACCCTATAAATACTACCTAGTCACCATCCCCTCCATCCATGTCCATGGCATCTCCATCCCCCTACCCATCTTGACAATCTTGTATGAGTGGTTATATCCTCCTCCTTTGTAATCTCTATCATGCTTTTAGAACTCTCCTCACTACCCCTCCTTGCACTACAACACTAGGTCAGAGCAATCTCAATGGAATCCTCTACATCCACCATGCTGTATAAGGTATTTCAACTCTGGGATTAGGAATCAACATATAGAAATCCCATGGGATTAGGGTAATGCTATCATAATCTATATAAGCTAGGATCTATCTATAGTCCTAACCCATTCCTCACAAATAGGTATTATTTCCCTAGCATGTCCTAAATAAATCCAAACTATCTCTATACAAATTCTAATCTATACCGCTCTATCAAAAAAATTATGTGATCATTCAAGTAGCACTCAATCAACATATACTGAGTAATCATAACCTCATCATCCTAGCCAAAATATAAACCCCTATAGGGCATATATGTGATGGGTTATGTATGTAAGATATCAAACGCTTGATAGTTGAATCTCATCTCACCAACATGGCCTCATTACACACCCAGTAAGATATACCACCTGAACACCATAAGATGATGTGCCTCCCTCACTACTAAGGTACCTAAATCTTACTGGATCAAAATGAGCTCCCGAATTTAGATATATAATAATAGGGATGGTTACAAGCCCATTTATCCCTTATATTATCCCAAGTGTAACTCTCAATATAGATAGTCAAATATCACTAGCCCTTAGGCAAACACTTTAAAGTCATGTACCATAGCCACTTCTACATCCCTTAGGCCTAGGTGAAACCATTGCTCATTCTTATCTAGTAAAAATATATTGGTAACAAGAGATATGAATAAAATGGTTAATTGATCAATAATCCCATCTTTGAGGCATCTATCAATATCTACTTATGTATCAGAAAATCCCATATGCAACATGTTATCAATTTTGTCGTGATAGTTCAAATTATCACCCTATCATTTGAAACATAGCATATCATGCTAGTTTACCTTGTGAGTTAGGTTGGTGTTAAGATTTCTTTAATATTATGTATTTTATGACCTAATGATTCCATATAATTTTGGTGCATTGCTAAAAATTTTATCTACAGATATAAGCCTTCAAAGATGATCAATAAAAGACTTAGGCAAGCCTAGAAGAACCAAACCATCATCAAACATCATGCAGGAATGAACATACTAGTTTGCTTGTGCATTTTATAAGTATGTTGAAAAATAATCTTGAGCCCAAAGGATCACACAAGATTAATTTATTTAATTCCAAGGTCATCCTCTATAAATTTAATGTCTTGATGATTTTTTTATGTTAAGATATAAGCCTTTAAACTTAGACTTTTAGAGTGAAATAACCATGCAGATGTCAAGTTAAAGTCTAAAAAAATAGCTATTAAAATTCAAAATAAATATCCAATGGTGTGTATTTGAGCATGTATCCAAGATCCAATGGTGTATGGTGATCAACAACATCAGTGGGTCCAAGGTAGATCAATGATGTGTGATCCATCATACTAAGCAGATCAATAATGAGTGGAAACTGATAGAGTCACTAGGTCCTAAAGATCCAACAACATGTATTCAATCATGAATCCAAATATTAATGGTGATTATTTGGTCAAGAGGTAAATGAATATCAAATACAAATGCATGGGTGATAAATGTCTCAACCTTGTTAAACAAGAATAAAATCCATGGATCGTATTCATTCATACAACAAAAGATTGAATGACACACAAATAAAGAGATCTAATGATCTATGTTCACTCATGAGGAAATATTGATGATGATGATTAAGAGGTAAAATAGTTAGTAGATCCCATATATCTAATGGAGTACATTAGACCATATATACTCAAGATCAAAGGCCAATTTCAAAAGTTGAATCTAGATATGGTTAAAGTCAAACTACAGTAAATATGTCAAGAATATGCCATAGAGGTAGACATGTTAATTTCAAGGTTTCATCTCCAAAACAATAATCATAGATAAGAAATTAGCAAGGAAGTCTTGGATTTTATTGTGACCCTTTTTACACACCAAAATGAACTAGTTGGGAACTAGTATGGAGCAATCAATACCACCGAGATCCAAATAGATTAATTAAGTTATTATAAGTGCATCAATGCTAGAAGAAGATTTATAATAATTTGATCCTACCATTTTAACTATGAGGAGTATCAATGAAAGCCAAAAATGGATTGAAAAGGATAGTATGGTTGTTGTACCCATTTTCTAGAAGTGGTCTTAGACATGATGATCTTTCTAACTGAATCAATGTTGGATAATTGGAAATCTTGATCATAATGACCCCTTCACCATTATTTTTGGCTTCCTTCCCTATCTCTCTCATCTCTTCTAATATAAATATATGTTTCTAGGCCTTGAAATGTATCCCTCTCTTTGTCATGACTATACTCTACAAAGATTTGCATTGTAACACCTATTTGACACAATAAAGATTGAATTCCTTCATTTTGCAAGCTAAGTGAAGTGTGTCTCTTGAATTCATTGATGTGTTCAAGTGAATGTATTATTTAATTTTTTATATCTAAGTTTTCTCACCTTTATTTAGTGATTTATTATTTCTCATTGGTCATTCCAAGTGCATATATAGTCTGATGGTCAGTGTGGAAATGGATAATTGCCCTCACATGCTAGGTTGATATCTATTCCTTGCCTTGTTATGAAATAATTATGTGGAGACTAATAAAAAAGTGAATGAAGTGATGTTTATAATTATTTTATGTGTCTTATAATTTATCTTTTGTAAGTGTAAGGATCTAAAACATTTGGTGCATCACCTTATTTTTATAGGGTTTCATAAATTACTATCAATCTCTCTCTCTCTTTCCCAAGCAAGAGCTAGTTTAGGCTTAGTATAGGTTTTAGATCCAAAATGAAGTTGGAATTATCTTTATGTATAACTCAATTTTATGTAACCCACAACCTATGGTCATTATTATTTTGGACTAAGTTTGAGCAGGATGACCTTAACAATCTACTTGCTTAGCTAGGGTGCAATCTAGACAACCAATAGTTTTAGCACACTCGATGGGACCAAGTCTCCTAGAAGAACTAAAATACATAGCTAAGGAGAATAATCTGAAGTATAAAATAATATCCATCATCATCAAGATCCAAAGATATTTAAAGTTGTAGAGTTCATAACACCATTAGATAATATTTTCATGCTAAAAGTTACTACAAGGTCAGCTAGTAAAGGTGTTCACCTTAAAGTCATTGAGATACCTATAATTTCATATAATACAACAATATTTAATAGGGAAATACATTATCCTCAATGGTATATTAATCCCTTGTTCATCTTATTACCATAAGTAGTATAATCCCCACTACCCAAATGAGCCATCAAAAATCAAT
The DNA here is from genome assembly GCA_037957365.1 of Torreya grandis. Classification (NCBI taxonomy): domain Eukaryota; kingdom Viridiplantae; phylum Streptophyta; class Pinopsida; order Cupressales; family Taxaceae; genus Torreya; species Torreya grandis. Next base: position 1,078,079 of record JARHVA010005725.1, read on the forward strand.
TATTTGTTCCATGTAATAGAGGTAGTCCATTGAACTTATCCCAATATGATGATATTGTTGTCTTATATTAAAATAATCCCATTAATATTTTTATAACATTAAACAACTGATATTGACCACATCTAAGATGTTACCAACTTTTACTCCATTCATAATGTTGTTCAAGATAATGTGGCTATCAGACTGATTGTTGCTTCCTTCAAAGGAAAAGCATTAGTTTGGTATAGAAATCTTCCATTGAATTTCATTACCACCTGGGATGAGTTAAGATCAGCCTTAGTAAGGCAATTTGAGGACAAGTCTGACCACCTATCCTTAGTTGAATAACTGACTAACATAAAGAGATCTCATGAGTTCATGTATGATTTTAACCTTAAATTCCAAAAAACATGGACTAAAATACTTGTATTAGTTAGACCATCCCCTAAATATGCCTTCTTATATTATTTGAGAGTCCTTAATTATAAAATTAGTGTGATGATATAGTCCATGGGTGGTAATACCTTATCAAATTCTTATGAGATTGCCATAAGAGAAGAAAATACCTAAGTATAGGTTGGTAAGATTTTTCCTAAGCCTCTAATGCCTATATTCCCATAGTTAAAATCTATCCCACCCCATCAAGTTCATCAAGCCCTATTTTTACCTCCTATCGCATCTCTTAAAGCCTAAGTTATAGCCTATTCTAGTCAAGTTAGTGAGATTGGAGAATTGAAAATTCTATTACAATCTTTTTGGAATGAAATATTATAACTCAAAAGAAGAAATATTAGGGTAGGTGTTATCAACAATAAAATTAGACTACCTGTTAACCCTTTAGAGACTAAAGGCCTCCTTATCAAGGTTTTAGGGAAAATACACCACCCTCCCAAGCACAATGAGCCATAACCCAAGCTAAACCATATGAAGCTCTTGACTCTAATATACCAACAAGTTCAAGATTTATTTTTCCCACACATCCTCAAAATAACTTAATGCATGATTCAAATTGGTAGGCATCCAACCTCAATGATGTTTAAAACTAATCCTTGGTGTTATATAATATTATTATGCCACAAATGACACAAGAAGAGTTATCTCTTCAAGGAGGTTAGTATCAAGAGATAAGTTTGGTACCCTAAAGAGAGGATCAAAAAGTTCAAGGGTGGATTGATGCCATTAATATAAATTAATATATGGATGATTATGTTTCCTTCAATCATGGTGGTGAGACTAATAGTTCAATTGTTCAAGTTGCAGTTGTAACTAGAGCTAAAACAAGAGCCATTGATGAGGAAAAATGTGTGACTAATGATTTAAGTACTCCTAATGTTATTTAAAAAAGTACCAAAGATAAAAATATTGACCCTAAAACATAACGTAATTAGAATGTAGATGCTAGGAAGGTCCCTCAAATACCTCTAGTCCATGAACAACTACTGGTTCAAAAGGCACAGCCAAAGGTTAGTGGAGCCTCATTCAAAATAATAGAGTAGATGAATAAATCCAATTTCAACATGAGTATGTGGGATTCCCTTTCTTTTCCAAGTAAAAAATATAATCTCATCTAAGATATTTTAGCTCTTAAGGTGTCTCCAAAACCATTTGAGAAACATGAAGTTGTCCAAACTAATTCAGACCAACCAATGAAGCATAAAGTATAACAGGTACACAAAATGGAAAATAGGGAAAAATCTAAGATAAATTCAAGTAAAAATCTTCACTTTTACCTCTCTTTTATTTTTTGTGACTTCTTAGTTCATAATTGTATGGTAGACAATGGATCTAGTAGTACTGTCATGCCTAAGCACATTATAGACAAGTTTGGTCTTATCTATGAACCAAATACCAAAGGATTATTAGAACTAGATGGTTCACCAACTAAGATAGTAGACATAATGAATTATATAAATTTGAAATTAAATTCTTGACCCAATGTTACAATTCAGTGAGATGTAGATATGGTGGACTTGCCTCCCTATTTTTCCATGTGTCTATCAAAGGACTTTACCTCTAAGATTGTGGGATACTTATCAACTAATTAGACATATTTTATGTTCAAGACCATGTAGAAAACAAAGGTAACCATACATTATAAACTTATTATATGGTTCCATTTGGAACCATATATGCCAAGTGTTGTGAACACCAATTGCCTCATCTTAGATGAGGTGATAGAAGATAATGCAGAGGTAACTAAATCACTTTTAGATGGGATTACAGATTTGTTCCTTGATGAGTGGGCCTATATCTCACATGAATATGATCCTTAAAATCTAATTGAAAAATAAGGGCTTGGTTTTTATTATTTACATGAGAAATGTGCACCAATTATAGCCTTGATGAAGGATGATGAGTATAGTGATAGTATTTGTAAATTATATTTTGATGAATCAAGGAATAAGCATGGTACTAATGATACAATGATGTTGATTTATATAAAAAATCAAAGTTACTTCTCATATATTAAGTTTTAATTTGGTTTTTCAAACAATGCTATAAAATCTAAAACACTAGTTCATGGTTTACAATGGGCTAGGAAGATGAAAGTCAAAACCCTAGAAATCTTTGGTGATAGTAAACTTGTGGTTCACCAAGTGAGAGGTATTAATGTATGCAAAAACCTATTATTTAAATCTTCTAGTCATATGTTATGTGACTTAGTTAAAGAATTTTAAGACTTCAACATTTAGGTAATACTAAGAGATGAGAACAAGCATGTAGATAGGCTAGTTACCATTGGGGCACAATTTATTATCCCAACTGATGTAAGAATTAAAAAAGGTCCAATCACAAATTATGGTGGTTGTAAGGCCTTTGGTTCTAGATAACAATGATAATTGGCAAGTGTTTGAAGATGACATCAAATTATCAAATTCTTGTAAGAGGAAGCTAAATTTTCCTTAAGAAATCAGTCAAATTACTTGAATTAGTATGGTGATCATATTATGCAACTTAAAACAAATCATTTACCTAAGGGATTAGTCACACTCGAAAACATATTCAGTGGTGATGATGAGTTAAACAAAGAAAAGTCATCTTTGTTAACAAATAAAGAACACTATGCTAATGTTGAACTTGCACCTAATAAGAACTAAAAATTCCATAATGTATGCACTTATTTAGAGAAGGAAGATTTCATTGAGTTATGTGCAATATTTATTGATGTATTTGTATGGAAATATAGTGATCTCAATATATTTGACCCAAGTCTATCTCAACACACAATTGAGGTAGAAGATGAAACTAAGCCAATAAGATAAATAAAAATGCCTATTAATCCTAATCTTAAGCCTTTGATGAGATGTGAGATTCATAAGCTCATTGAGTTAGGTATTATATTTCCAATTAAGCACTCAACTTGGGTGGCAAACCTTGTTCTAGTATGAAAAAAATGGTAAAATTAGACTGTGTGTTGACTTCCATGACTTGAACAAATCTTCATGTTATCATCAAATTATGCACCCTTGGATACTCTATGATATTCCTATAATTTGATACAACATGGAATCATCTCTCAAGTTTGTGGGAACTTGTAAAAGAGATTAATCTCTAGATTATGAGGGATAGCTCCCTAGATTCATCTTTAAGTGTATATCACCTAATATAATGATTATTTATGAGAAAAGGGTCAGGAGTTTAAATGAAAAGGAAACTAAACTAAAGAGTTGATACACCAAGACATATCCCACAGACTATCACACTCCTACTAACAACAAGGCTTTCCAGGACCAATTTTATGCATTAAAGGATCCTAACATAGTGTTTCAATGTGAAGGTAGGTATACATAGGATAATCAACAAGATAACTAATCTAGGGTCATATATCACACTATAGAGACAATTTCATGCTTGACAAGGAGCCTAGTACATTCATACACTTCACACAACCTGTTAAAATCAGAACTCTTGTTTAAACATTAAGGATATAGAGGAGTAAGGATGGCACCATCATTTATATTCACTATACATCACTCACACACTTAGACAAAATGTTATTAGATAAAAATCAGACTTGTATTCAATTTTTATAAACAAAAATTCAATGTCATACTAGTAGGGCTATGCTATACTAGTTGTGATCTCTTTTACATAGCCAAGATGGCTCATACTTATAGAATTTGAAGTGGTACAAGGACAAGTGTACAAATGTGAGGATAAGTTAAAATCATAATAACGAGGTGTAAAAGGAGTTATGAATCTGATTTTCAAATCATTCGATCCCAAAATATCCTTTTCTCCAAGTGTGGTGTAACAATCTTCTCAATCATTCTCTCTTGTGAAAATACCTTCATAATGAGCTTTCAATAGCACTTAAAATCAAGTTAGGAACAAGTTTTTAATGAAAATTAGGTGAATGAGAGATAAAATAACTGACTTGGACATGCATTCATCCCAAACTAAGCACCTTCCTTGATGTGGCATTGAAACTCTTCCACAAGCATCTTTAAGTCTTGAAACTCCTTGACAAGTGGCAAAAGGCAAGATTTTGATAATGAGATCTCTTGGAAAATTAAATTTTAATCCAAAGTACACATGTAAATCATCTTTAATCATATCCAATAGTTACACTACCTACAATAATAAATTACCCTCTTAGGTGTCATAAGGCCTCTTTATCCCATTAGGCCTAATTTGGCTAAAATAGCTAAAATTTGGATTTATCTCAATTGGAAGAATTTTTCTTCATGTAAGCAATATTTTAATCATATTTGACTGAAAAAATATGTTTGGAACCATTAAAAACTCTTCAAGTCCCCATTTTTCTCATAGAGCCTTCACTAAGCTTAGTCCTCTTGTAACCCTATTTTTACACAACTCACCTTGTGAGGGAGAATGTATAGACTTACAAGACTAAGTAAAACCATTTTTTAGTACCATTTTTATCCATTGTTCTTTATGACAAGTTTCATGATTCAACACCTAAGGCAAGTGTGTTTGTTGATCAATTAGTCCTCTTAATTAGACTTAATTAGGCCTCTTAGCTTAGAAGACCAAAAATGCTTAGAAATGGATCGTTCACATTTGAAATATCCTAGAAATGTTTTATTAACTTTAAAATTACCCATACCATTCTCCATATAAAATTTTAGCCTCTAGTTCATTATGGAAGTATGAAAAATCTAAAATGGCCAAAAGACTAGTCTAGGTCTTTTTGCTTGCTAGATAAGGAAAATGGATGTTGGGTGAGTATTGAGCTTCAAATTTATTTTTAAAATTATATATTATGTTATGTAACATATTATTAAATAAAAATCAACCTCAAATAATCCCATTTACCTTTAAATCAACTTCCAATTCACCTTTTCTTCATTTCTACATTAGCAACAAGCTTCATGGTGACTGTAACTTTTGTGATATGGAGTACCCTATTTGCCTTCAGACATTATATAAAGGTTTATTAGGTTTTTTTAGGTTTTTTAAATCTTTTAAAATAATAATAAAATGTATAATTTCCTACTGGTTACCAATTTAACCATTTTCCCCAAAATTGTCACCTTCATGCATGCTAAAACAACCCCTACTCTGAGACAAAATAGAGAGTGTTTGAATTATTAGAATTGGAAAATTGATAATTTTATCCTATTAGTTATATATTTATGAAATTATTTAACAATTTTTATCTTCTAACTACTTCATTAGACCATTCAACTTTCCAAATTTGCAAGGCAGACTTTATGAACCAAACAATCTATGAAGGTGGGCAGGGTATGACTATGTTTGTAGGTTATAAGGATGGAATTAAGATTTATAATGTAATATGGGGGGTATTTAATTCATATTAAAACATATTAAACCATTTTATATCCTATTTTACCCTTAAACATTTCTTTATACTTTTGTAATCATCAACTAGGTCTTAACCGCCTAGAAAAGGGAATCCCTATTTAAGCTTGGTTGTAGGTTCTATTTTGAGGTTGGTTCATGATTTTTAGACAAAATACAACATCATATGGTATTTTAAACTAATATTATTGACATAAATCAATTTTTAAAGTTATATTTAAATTTCTTTGCATTAGTTCATGATATATTCCCAAGATTAGGTTCACTGCCTATGTGGATTGAGATAGCCCCTGTAGGTTGCTAAATGAGATTTATTCAAACTTGTATTAGTGTCTTTAGCATTTATATTATTTATTTAAGGTCACAATTTATTATTCAAATCTTAAACATTCTCTAAACCTATCCTTTTGGCATTTTTATGCCTTCTAATTGCTTACTTTCCTTTATGGACTGAGACAGTCCTAAGACCCTACCTGTAGGTGTCTTTAGGATTAGAATTGATCTTTATTAGTGATTTAAAAACATATTTAGGTCATATAATTTGCTATGTTTTAACATTGACATTTATGTAATTCTATAAGTTCCTTAAGACACTTCCAAGGTCCATCATTTTCATTCCATTGTCTGCTCAACTATAGGTAGTCGATCTTAGTACTGCACAAACAAGGGTTTACTTGAAGGTTTCAAAACATCAAATTACAACTTGGGATTGTTATCTTGGCTCATGAATTCTATTTTAATAATTTAGTATTACCTAAATTTTATTACATAGATATAGTTATCATATTAAAATGCAAAGTGACCTTTCCTTGATAATCTTATAGGTGAAGACTATAAAAAACTAATAGTTTTGAGGGCACTTTTGGGTCTCCCAATGATCACCTTTCATTGCTCATAATCCTTCCAATATTTTCACATTATTTTTCCATATAAGGGAAAACAAGTTCCAATAATAATATTAATGATAAACCATGATAAACACTTTTGTTAAGGTAACCCAAAAACCTTATGGGTCTTTGTTTGGCTCCTTTTGCGACAAAAGTCCTTAACATACAATCCTTGTCTTATACACATGATCTGATACCTTACCCTACCTTCTAGTAGTTTCTATGAGTATATTAGGACTCTTATTATGTTAAAGGTGAAAAGGAATTTTGGTTTGCTTTTACATCCTCTGTACACATGTAAAAATCATGCTTAGTCACTTGTAGAAGGTTGTTTTGAAAGTCAGATAGTGAATTGGGCATTGATCACTATGAACTATGAATGTAGAAAGGACTCATATTATCCTTGATAAACATACAAATGCATTGCAAGTAAAACAAGATATTTTTAAACAATTCCATCTCTATTTACACCATAATCACATCATCAAGAACCTGAAGGTGACTATCTTGGTAGAACATATAGGCATGATATGAATTTTGAGTGTGAAAAGGTTTATTTCCAGCCTCTTATCTCCTTAAAGGCATCTAAATAATCTCCAAATTTATAACCTTCACCAATAACACTCGGATTTCATTCTCAAAACACATTTAATGGCACTTGTAGGTGCACATTCCTAAGTATAAAGCATTGGTAGTGAAATTGGACCAAAACAAGATTAGGAATAAACCTCTTAAACTTATTGAGACCTCAAAAAGTAATATGTTAGTGAAAAAACAATTTAAAACCATAATAAACACATGTAATAGATTTACCTATTAGATTAGATCAAAATATTTTAAAATAATTGCAAATAATGACCCCTTCTTAGATGCACAAGCATAAAAAGCTACCTGAATTCAAACTAATTATTAATAAAGGAGGATAAGCCAAATTTCAAATTAATATTTTTGAAATTAATTTCACTCATATTAACATCCACCCCCATAATCACTCTTTCCAATTCAACTTGTAGCTTCCATAGTGAGTGATTGAATCTGCCCTTCCTTGGCTTACCAATGGAAAAAGCGGAGAAATGAGTTATAGATGAAGATTTTATACAATTTTATGCAAACCAAGAATGAATATTATCTCTGGGTAATTGAAGAGACAATCTACCATGTTTTCACTTGATGGTGGACTTGACAAGTCTATACAAGTGCCCAAAGGGGCCTATTTTTGAGGAAAAACTACCATTTCATGATCATAATAAACTTTTAACTACCAATTGACATGATTCTAACATAATTTGAGATTATCCACATTATTATACACCTTGGTGATAAATATTTTAATTTTAAAGTCATTAAAAGTCATTTAATTAAGCTAAAAGGTGGCCAAATGATCCTCTTAACACATGAAAACTAGCAAGTGGTCACTTTATGACTTGTAAACACAATTAAACTTATCAAAGACCATTTTAAGACATTTAAAAAATAAATTTATCATTTTAATAAGTTTTACCATAGTTAACTAATGTTGACTTTTAGTTAACTAAGCCATTACAAGGAGGATGGGCTTCAGCAAGGACTAAGGAAAGGGTAGGCGAAACATGTAGGATAATAGATGACCCCATAGGACATATGAAACCTTATATAAAAGTTTAAAACAGTATGATTTGACCCAAATTTGACTTGGGGTCAAATTTGGTCAACACTTCCCTTAAATACCACTATCCATTTCCATTTATGGAACACATTTCATAGTTGGTTATAGGTTTAGAAAGATTCTCCTTATTAGATGGATATAGTGGTTATAACCATATTTTGGTCAAGGAGGAAGACCAATTCAAGACAACCTTCACTACAAAGTGGGGGAAATTTTCATATATAAATATACCCTTTGGTTTATTCAATTTTGGAGTAACTTTTTAGAGAGCCATGGATATGGTATTCTAGGTCATTGTTAACAAGTTTATGCTAGTCTATTTATATGATATAATAGTGTTTTAAAAGGATACAAGTGAGTACATATTTCACCTTGAGAAAGTGTTTAAAAGGTGGAGACAATTTAGGGTATCCTTAAATCCCAAAAAGTGTGTCTTTCTAGTTTATGAAGCTAAGCTCCTTGGACATATAGTTTCAAAGCATGGTTTAAGAATAGATCCTGAGAGAATATCTTCAATTCTTGCACTTTCCTTGCATAATCAAAAAATATATTTGAAATGTTTATTAAGAGAGATCAATTTTATCAGAAGATACATCTCAATTTTTTCTACTTTAGCTAAGCCACTTACAACCATGCTAAAGAAGAATAAGAGCTTTAACTAGTTCAAGGAAGGAGTAAAGAGTTTTAAGGAAATTAAGAAAGCCATGGCTACTTCTCCTATACTCATAAATCTAGATTTATCAAAGGAATTCATTGTGTACACCTATGCTAAAATTGACACCATTTCAGGCATTCTTATATAGCCGTATGTAGCAAAACCATGAGGCCTTAGAATAACTAATAGCCTTCTTCAGTCAAGGGTTGGAGGAATATGAAACAAGGTACTTTTGTGTTGATAAGAATCTAATTTCAACCAAAAGTTCTCTCAATAAGTTCATATAATTATTGTCTAACAATAAGATACACCTAAGGTTTCACATCCAAGTGTCAAGGAATTTCTCTTAAATAAATATATAAATGAGAAAAGAGCTCATTGGATTAAAAAATTAATCAATTATGATGTGGAGATTAAGGTCAAAAAGTTAGTTAGAGAAAAAGGACTTTGTAAGCATCTATCCCAAGACTTGAAAGAGGCCAATGACATGGTTATGGTGTCAACTAATGAAGAAGTTTTATTTGATCATAGCTCACCTTATATTTAATATCATAAGTTGGTAAGATATCTCTAAGATGGTCTTTATCATAAGAAGATATTTTAGATTGAAATCCATTCCTTTTCTTCTTGTTGATCATGTTCTATTCAAGAAAGATATAAATGGTATGATGTTAAGATGCATTGAGCCACATCAAATAGAAAGATTATTTGAAGAGTTTTATGATGGACATGGTGGAGGGAATTACTTAACAAGGACTACAACCCACAAGATCATGAGAGGTGGGTATTATTGGCCAAGATTATTTGGTGATTATCATGCATGGGTTAGGAAATGTAGACATTGTGTTAATTTTGTTAGAAAGGTGAAAATTATAGCCATATCTCTCTAACCAATTATATTGAATCATCCCTTTGTCTAATGGGGATTAGAATTTATTGGTCTCATTAACCCCCCTTCAAGCTCAGGTCATAAATGGATACTAACGGTCATAGATTACTTCACTAGATAGACAAAATTAATGACATTAAAGGAAGTAAATGAGTCCAATGTTTGATATTTATATGACGGTTTGCTTATAATATTTGGATTCTTTTCAACCATCATTTTTGACAATTCTATCTCCTTTATGGGGTGTAAGATTAGCCAATGGGTAGTTCAACATAGTGTCTTTCTTAGCACTTCATCAAACTACTATCCCCAAAGCAATGACCTTGTTAATTCCACTAATAATAACATCTTGAGGATCCTAATAAGTACCATTGAAGATAATCTATAGATCATGGCATCTAAAATTAAAATCAACTCGATGGGATAATAGGGTCACCTACAAGAAGTCAATAGCCAACTCCCCCTACAAGTTTATATATGGTAAGGAAACAAGAATACCTATTTATCTTAAATTTCCTACCCTAGAACTAATGCATTAGCTTGAGTTGTTAGAGAATGAACCTATGGAGATCATATATGCTGAGCTTATGTAGTTAGAAGAGATAAGACATCAGTCCATGCTAGTCATGGAAATCTATCAAGCAAAGGTGAAGAGAAAATTTGACAAAGGATCTTCTTCACAAAGATTCAAAGAAGGATATTTAGTCCTCAAGTGGGATAAGGACAGAGCTAATCTAAGAAGGCATATAAATTTGGACTCTCTTTAGAGTGGTCCAACATAATCTCTAGCTACAAATCCCATAGTACCTTCCAATTTATAAGGATGGATGGTGAGGAGCTTCATATCCCAGTTAATGAGATACATATAAAATATTGCTACTAAAGGTTGAGGTTCCTTATACATAATTATTTTTTTTAGCTTTCCTCCAAGTGTTATCATAACACATTAATTTGTTTCCTTTGAATTATTTTAGTTAGCTTCCCTATTTTTTTGTTTCCTTCCCTATTTTGGTGGAATCCATTATATTTGTAAGTCGAAAGGGTTGTTTATAGACATGAATCAAATTTGTCATTATTTATGAATCTAAAATTCATGTAGATGGTCTAGTTGTCAAGCATAGTAGGCATGCTCCCTAGTTGAGTCACCAGAATGTTGTCAATTTTCCCCCATAGCTCAAATTTTCATGTTATCATTTGAAACTTAGCATACAATGCTAGTTTACCTTGTGAGTTAGATTAGTCTTAAGAGTTACTTAGGATGATGTATTTTATGACCTAATGCTTCCCTAAATATTTGGTGCCTTGGTGTAATTTCTATCTATAGATATAATCCTTCAAAGATGATCAAGAAAAGACTTGGGCAAGCCTAGAAAAACTAGGTCATCATCAAACATCATGTAGAAATGAACAAACTAATTTTCTTGTGCATTTTATAATTATGCTCATGAAGCCTCTTGAGCTGAAAGGATCACATGGGATCAATTTATTTAATATGAAGTTCAACCTCTATAAATTTCATGTCTTGATAAGATTTCTATCTCAAGATATAAGCCTTTAAATTTAGACTTGTAGATTAAAATGGGCATGCAAACATCAAGTTAAAGTCTCAGTAAATAGTCATCAAAATTAAAATTAAAGATCTTATGGTGTGTGTTTGATCACACATCTAAGATATAATAATGCATGATGATTGAAAAGGTCAGTGGGTCCAAAATAGATCAATTATGCATGATTTATCATACCAATCATATCAATGATGAGTAGTAGTTGGTAGAGTTAGTGGGTCTCAAAGATCCAACAACACACATTCAATCATGTATCTAAAGTTTAACAATGAGTATTGGGTCAAAAGTTCAATAAATTTCAAAGGAAAATATGTATGTGACAAGTGTTTAAACCATGTTGAATATGAATAAAATCCATGGCTCAAATTCATTCTTACAATGAAAGATCAAACTGCACATGGGAAGGAGATCCAATGATCTACATTCAATCATAAGAAAAGTTTGATGGTGAGTGGGAGTTCAATGAATAAGTAAATCCTATCATATCTTATGTATACAATGGCCAAATTCTTCATATTAATAATCATTTTTCATAGAAAAGGATTTTAAAGATTATTAGTGCAAGCATTTTTTATTATGACATGTTTAGATATAATTTTTTCATATTTTGAATAATCTATGCATTGTAATGAAATCGGGTGCATTTTCGGTTGAAATCAACACCTTCAAAATGCAAGTTTTTTTTAATTAATATTGTATTATCAGAGAACATATAATCTCTTTTAATTCCTAGGATCATTTTTAAAATGGAATCTATTTTGAAGGTAAAGGCGAAACCTCGATAGCATTCCTTACTTTTCTGCATCATTGCTAAAATTATGAGTCTCATTTTTAACACTGGATGCCTAACTCCTAAGAATTATAAATAATGGTCAATGAACATGGAAAACACATTAATATTCAATGACTTATGGTATATTGTTTAAAAACAACCAACATTACCTACTGAAGCCCCAAAACTTGTAGAATTTCACAAACATGACATGGGAGCTCTTGCATTATTAAAATCAACTTGCAGTGCTCAAGTTATAATTCATATAGAAGATATCAAATCTAAAGCATGGAAAGCATGGAAATATCTAAAAAACATGTATGATAAATAACTTGATTATAGGAAAATTGATCTCTTTATGTATTTGATCAACACTAAACTCATTGATGAAGAAGATGTTTTAGAATATGTGTCACACATTAAGAATTTGAAACAAGAATATGACACTATTGGAGGAAAAATTAATGATGAAATGATCATTTCTATTGTTTTGAATGGTATCATTCCTATATATAGGAAATTTTTAGATATTTTACAACTTAGTGATAAGCTTAAAAAATCTACATTTGATTCTATTTGTGAGTTACTCACTCAACATGAGAGACAATTTCAAATAAGAAAGAAAAACCTACTGAGGATGCATACTATATCAAAATAGTAAATCCATTATATGAGACCAAAGATAAATATAGTCACTCTAAGAGGCACACTTCTAGGCATAAGTATCATTCTAGACATAAGCATCATTTTAGATGTAGAGATCTTTTAGGCTCTCCTAAGAATAGACATCATTCTAGTTCTCCAAAGCATGAGCATCACCACAAGCATTCACATGGACACATACATAAGCACCAGAGTTCTTCATGTGGCTATTCTTCCTCTCATTCTAGTGGATGTGAGACCATATTACATAAATATGGTGACATAATACATCTCTCTATAGAATTTCCCTCTTGATTAAGGTCCTCTTGACATTGACAAATGCAGAAGCACATTTTGTTGGTTCCTCCAGCCATTCTTGTCATTCTTCTAGGTCTTCTTCTAGTTATTCTTATACATCCTTTTCTAATGGATGGGATGAACACAAATATGCATGATCCATAGCTAATGACTATATTTTTGAGATATTGATTCACCCATCTTGTGTGAGCTGCTAGGCTCAAGATTGGGATTTGATGTAGTAGCCTTTTTTGGATTGTGTACTTTGATTTCATAGATGTAGTGTTTCTATTATTTTTGATGTGGAGAATTTTAGTGATTTTTAATTGTTTTATTTCATGGATTATCACCTCTCACCTAATATAGGTAGAAGATACTGCATATTGGTTTTTTGATCAATCATTGATGATGTGTGGTATGAGTCAGCATTGTGTTACTAGCATTTTTAGTGATAATCAAAGGCCTATGAGAGATGTTGGTGATTGTTGGGAATCAATTTGAGATGTGTCATACATAATACAAAGGGTAGTCACTTGTTGGATGGATTCTATGTAAGGATCAATGTATTTAGATAGTGCATGATCATGTTCTGCTATAGTGTGAGGATGATTAAGATGTGATCAGTCTAGGATGCATAGTGTACCATTTGTAGTTGTGACAGAGTCTACTTGGATGACTCATAGTTCTTTGCTCTAGTCTTTCTATACCCTTTTAGATCAAGAAGGAGTTTCTTAGGAATTTTTAGATCCAAATTTAGTTTATTTTATGTTTAGTTAGTATAATAAGTACTTAATTTAATATTATACTTTGTTTTTAAAAAAAAATTGGTTCAAAGGAAAGTTGGTTTTAACCCATAACCACTCGTGAAAAACCTACAAAGCTTTTCACATGATTTGTAAATAATGATTTAGAATAATACAATACAATTTTGGTGTGAAAAATATTTTATTTTACAATGTAATTTATTCATTATTTTCATTGTAATCTAGACCAACAAATCCCATAGAACCAATGGAGTACGTTAGACCATGTAGATTTGAGATTAAAGGCCAATATCAAAATTTGAAGATAGACATAGTTGAAGTAGAACCAAAGCAAATATGTCAAGAAGATGCCATGGAGGTAGACACATCAATTTCAAGGGTTCATCACCCAAATGAATAGTATGGATAGGATGTTTATAATGTCCTATAGTTGATTGTGACCCTTTTTATAGGCTAAAATGAACCAGTAGGGAGCCAATATAGAGAAATTAATGTTGTCAACATCCAAATGGATTGAGTAAGATATTGTAACTACATCAATGTCGGAAAGATATTGATAATCATTTGATCCCACCATTGTAACCATAAAAAGCATCAATGTAAGCAATAAATGGATTAAAAAGTAATGATATGGTTGTTGTACCCATTTTCTAGAAGCGGTCTTAGAAATGATGATATTTCTAACTGAATAAACACTGGATAATTGGAAATATTGATCATAATGACCCCTTATCCATTATTATAGACATCCTTCCCCATCTCTCTCATCCATTTTGATATAAATATAGGATTCTCAACCTTGAAATGGATCCCTCTCTTTAACATGACTAGCCTTTGCTAAGATTTGCACTATAACACCTATTTGATGCAATAAAGACTAAATTCCTTAATTTTACAAGCTATGTCAAGTGTGTCTCTTGAATTCGTTAATGTGGTCGAGTGAATTTATGTTTTCCTTTACTCCATCTAAAATTTATCACCTTCATGTAGTGATTTTTTAGTTCTCACAGGTCATTCCAAGTGCATATATAGTTTGTTGGTCAGTGGACAATTACCCTCCCATACTAGGTGAATAGTTAGTCCTTGCCTTATTGTTAAATACTTATATATAAGATAATAAAAGAGTGAATTAAGTGATGTTTATCACTCTTGAATGTGTCTTATAGTGTGTCTTGTGTAATTTTAAGTATCCAAAACATCTGGTGCATCACCTTATTTTAATAGGATTTCATAGATTATTGTCTCTCTCTCTCTCTCTCTCTCTCTCTCTCTCTCTCTCTCTCTCTCTCTCTCTCTCTCTCTCTCTCTCTCTCCTTCCAAGATCTGGTTTAGGCTTAATATAGGTGATGCATCCAAAAGGAAGTCAACCTTCTCTAGAGGTCTAACCCAAATTTAGGTAACCCACAACCTAGGTTCAATCCCATGTTGCACTGGGTTTGAGCAAGAGGATCTAAACAATCTCCTTACTCAGCTAGGGTACAATCTAGACAACCAACACAACCCTCTTAATAATCTCTATAAAGTAACACTAAGTGTCTAGGATATCTAGTAGATCCTATCTCCTAACATCAATAGATTGAGAATCCAATAAACATCTTCAATATTCACTATCATCTCTCTTATTATAAATTGAAATGTGTTAGTCTCAAAATAACATCACTCTACCAAAACTATGATCAAGGCTCGATCAATGTAGACCACTAACATCATCATGATGTAATATAGTCCTATCATCTCTAATAATCCATAGTTTACATTAGTAAATAGGTTCATATCATGTAGCACATTAATTTGACATAGCTATGAAGACATCACACCTAAGTCCTCCTACACCAATAATCATCAACCTATCACTACTTCTATCACAAATTGATTCCCTGATCTAGAACTTGATTTCACCTCCCAAAATTTCACCTAAACTAATCATCTAACCACCTCTTTCCCTCAATTTTCACCTAAATTACCCTCATTCCTCTTAAACCCCATCTATCCTAATCTCACAAGAATCCCCCATCCTTACCCACCCTAACACATCCCTCATCGTAATTAACTAAACACTAATCATCTCTAAACACTAACCTATCTTAACTTTCAGTTCATTATTAACCCCGTTAATACTACCTAAATTAGTTTTAATTGTTTCCCCTTTCTCTTATTTAAATAAATCACTAAACCAACCCCCCTTAATCACATAAATCCTAATCAACTAGCTCCATTACTGAACTAATCATAACTAATTATCTTCATCCTAATTATTCCTAAAACCTTAGCCTATCCCCCATCCCACCTTACCTCATTAATATTATCTAACTACTTAAACCTAACTATTTTCCAAGCCCCACCAAGACCTTAGTCCAACCTACCCATCCCTTAACCCCTTTTTCTAACCCTAGAAAAATCTCAAATCATGAGCGTGCCCTAACCCATAATAATATAAAAATATCCACTTATATTATAGAGTTTTACATGACCATGAAATTATGAAAAACCATAATTACCTCATTTTTTATATCACAAAACATAGTTCTATACTCATGGTATTTCAATATCATAGCTCTATTCTCATAGTATTGTAAGTCCTCAATTCCTTACACAATGCTATAGGTCATGACTATAATATCACAACTAAGGGCATTTCCCTCAATCAAAATATTTAACTAGCATCATGGATAGCCTAACTTCATGCTATAAATCCAAAAATTCAATTAAAATTTGACAAAAAAACATAAGACTAAGGTTTCTTACTCACTGATGGTCTAGCCTTTATAGGTCTCTCAAATTACCACACCCTTTCACTATGATGGGAAGCTCGAGGAAGTTAGTCCATGTCTTTTTGCTCAGAGGCAATTTTCACCAAGGTAAAAAATTCAAATAGATCCTTTTTCCCTATTTTACCCCCTCCCCCCTAAACCCCTATAAATCCTTTCTACTAGTTTTGCCACATCTCAATCATGCTAAATTACTTAAATACCCCAATCAATCATTCATTATTATTCCTATAGTCCTCTAGGGCATGGATTTTCCATTTCCCCACTATTCAACCTAATTTCAAGTGAGAACTACATCAACATGGGGTTTCCTAAGACTATGTAGGTAGAACTTGGTCATGATTTTGTGTCCCAGGATAGCTCAACCACCATTCATCCCTCAACCCCATCCCATCACTAGACTAACCACTCAATAATCATACATCCTTTTAAACTATGTATGTTATGTAAAGTGGATCCTTATCATCAATCAACAAATTTATCTCCTTTATCAATATCTAAGCCCTCACTATCGTGTGTCCTTGATATGAGACTTATCACAAGCTTATATCAATCTCATCTCTTTTTATTTCCTATACAATGTCTCCATCTTGAGAAATTAGTATTCTCAATCAAATCACTTTCTAGACATTAGTCATTTGTCTAGAATCCATCATAACTAAGCCACTTTATCCCCTTGTCTTTGAACTTGGGGAATATCAATCATAGTTATTACTTGGGTCATCCCAACTCCATTGTATCATCCTGATCCTATCCCACCATCAAGACTTCTATTCAAGTGACCATCCAGGTTGATTCTCCCTATATGCTCCCTCAAGGGGTCATCATACCTACAAACACCATTTAACATTTCCTCCACATGATTATGGTTTTTATTTGAAAGATTTTTAATCCTTCCATCATGTCCACTCATAATTCCATTTCAAAAATGGGCAAAATGTAGGCTCTAAAATATTCTCACCCTGTGAATTACACTAATTCTCCTAATTTTAAATATAACTATATTTATTAGATAATTAACTAATATCCATGCCCTATTTCCTACATCCTAAAAACCTTATCCATCCCATCACTGATTAATCCCCCTCATTAATCTACTAACAAAACCCATTTATCTACTAACTCCTTAAGCCACTTGCCATTTTAAAAATATAATTTATTCTACCTACCCATCTACCACCCTATCCCTAGCTATTCCTAACCCCTTAAACCCTAGTATAAATTTATATAATTGGATATTTATATAAATATCCTCTATTTTAACCCCCTTTCCTCTATAATTATCCATTATAGATATTTCCAAGGAAATTTAAATTCCTTGTAAATATCCTAGCCATTTATCTCAATGGCTCAAAATTGAATTTGATCCATTGATTCTTCCCTCCACTCCCTATATAACTAAGCCACCCTCCTCCATAGAAACTAACTTGGAACATGAAAACTTAGAAATGTACTAACATTTTTCCATTTTCATATATCTTGCATCTATAAAACCCTTGTCAAAGGCCATTATCAAGCTCAAGAGTCCATTAGAAGCCATTATCAAGCATCAATAAATAATCCATATATTTTACATCAAGTATCTATTTAGAAATCTTGGAGAGAATTCATAACTAGGTAAAATGATGGTGAGAATATTTTTAGAAATATTATTATCTCTTTCATCCCATCCTTTTGATGTGTTTATATTTTAGGTTTTTATTACTAAAAATAGTAATTTAAAGTGAATCTCAAATTTAGGCTACAATTAGCAATGTCATGATACATATAATTCACTTTTAATATGGTTACATTACTACATACCTCATTGTAAATTATATCTATAAATGACACTTTTATGCCTCACTTTTAACATTTTACATACATGATTTAATTATAATTACATTTCTATGATGACATACTCTCCAACATGATGTAAAAATTACTACACACTTCTAACTTTATCACATGTAATAGTTATCTCTTCTTTTGATATGAGTGACTTATAGGATACATCCCTCATCTCAATAGGGGGGCATTACAGTGGGATTATATTAAAGATACAATCTTGCATAAACATATAAAAAATAGATTAAGGATGGAGGACAAGGCTCATAAATATAGATAATAAGTTTTCCAAGATTCAAAGTAATGCAAAAAATAAGATTTGAAATAAATTATAGGTTTTGAAAGATTCAAAGTAATTCAAAAATTACAAAAATGAATAATATTGGCACATTGATATATATTAGTTGTCTATATGACATGCATATGAACTCACTTTTCAAAGACTCAATTCATATAATTATAAACACTTGAAAGCATATGTAAGGGCATATGCAAAACTATTACAATAGTAATGTTATAGGTTTTAAATACAATAATAAGTTAACATGTGGATGCATATAATTATATATCAATGGCATATATTCATGGATCACAATCATAATTTAGGATCACACTTATTCAAATGTAAAAATGAAAAAATATAAACATAAAGTTGAAAAATCAAAAGTTTAAAGTTCAGGTTTAAAAATGAAAAGTTCAAAGTTTTAAAGTTTCAAAAAGCATGATATTTTTCCATGCACATTTTCAAAGTTCAAAGTTACAATTCAAAGGGAAAATATTCATTTCAATTTCAATCTATGAAAAAATACGGTCATATCAGTGGCATGAATATTTTTCATTTTTTTTGAACCATACAAATTATAATCTAGATTCATCTATATCGATGTGATTCAATCTTTCCAATTAATGTATGTTGTTGTTTAACAATGTTCAATTGCATTGGAATTATTTATAAAAAATTCATTTTGTGTTTCCATATTATATGTGGATAATTTACATTCAAATCTAGTGACACTTAACATTGTTGGCATCACTTATAGTGAACCTATCCTAGTTACAAACTTTTTGATTAGTAAAATAAGTATTATTACCTATTATAAATGGTTGGAACAATGCATCTTTTTAGCACAAGATATTTACCAATTATTCATAATTAGGAGTCAATCACTCTCAATTTTCCATTTCTTAATTTTGTTTAAGTGCTTAAATAAGGGGGCATAATTCTCCATCATTGATTACAAGTTGCATGGAAATTTGGTTCTACCCATTATATGCACCTAAATCCACTCACCTTAATTATTCTAATTAATATCACTAAATTATCCAATTTTTCCTAATCCTAGTCATTTATCAAATATCCCCCCTCAACATTTCCTAATTTACTAAAATTATTCCTCCCTGCTCTATTAATTATCCTAAATCCCCATTAGCTTATCCTAACCCCACTTATCCATTATTTTATAATTTTAAATTCTCATGACCCACCTACCCATGTACTAAGTGTTGGAAATATTGTCATAGATGTCAAAGGTCTAGCATTATTGGTGGTATAGGCCCCATTAAATTTAATGGTGTTTTTCATATTCATATCTTGGCTAATGTGTGTTAATATTATTTAATATTAATGAATACATTTTTGGTTGCATTTATGTCAAAAGAGGGCTCATGGAGAAGTCAAAGAGTCATGGGGTAAAAGACTAAAGAGGAATGGGATGCATTTTCTCATGAAGAGCCATCTTGAGGAATTCTAAGAGTCACCATGTGAAGACAAAAGAGGTATGGTGAATTTTTCCATGGAGGGAAACTTTAAAGAATATGAAAATCACCAAGATAAAGACAAAAGAGGTATGGTGAATTTTTCCATGGAGGGAAATTTTTGCATTATACTCTTCATTATGTCTTTGTATTGGGGTATTCCACCTTTGACATCTATAACATTCTACTTCTTTGAGACTTTAACCACTTATAGAAAATGGGACCCATAACACTTCTCACTTGAGCAACTTCAAAAAGGAGAACTGGGACAGGTGGCACTTTTCATGCATCTTTAACAAGGGACACATGGCGGTCTTTACTGCTTTTAGATACCTTTTGAGAATCCTATAGAAGGTGACACGTATTGGTCTCCACATCAATCTAGCTATACTATAGAAACATTCAAACCTCATTTCAGATTTTCATAGATGGTGACACTTGGCAAATTCTTCTTGCCTCAAAAACAAAACCCAGGGCCCACCACCATCTTTACTCAATCAACAAAATAAAATGAAGAAACGACAAATGTCTACACTTGGAGGCTTCCACTACTTTTATCTATAGGCACATGGTAGCTTCCATTGCTTTTAGAAAAACATTTTAAGAGCTTCTATAGTTTCCACTTGGCAATTTCTACTTGACTTTAAGAAAAGCTTATTGAAAGAAGCTTTCCAAATGTATAAGAAACATGAGACATGGATGTCGACACTTGTCACACTCCGCTAAGTTACCATAGGATACACAACACATTTTGAGCAATTTATAGAAATTACAAAATGTGTCTCAATCAATGACACTTGGTAGCTTCCATGTGATTTTGATACTTAGACAAAAATTAGGTGAAAAGAAACTCGTAACTATGTTGTGAGTCAAATACTTCACTATCTCAAACCAAAATGTGCAGGGACAAAACTTGGAGCATGCAATTAAAAATCAAAATAAAATGTAGATTATTTTTTACTCTATAGTTATTGGTGACCCCAAGGACTTTTGAGCCTACTCAAAAAGAATCCACAACTCCCTCATGATCAAATGTGACAAAAAAATTACAACTTCAATAAGGCTATTTGATAAGTAGACCACTCATCATCAGATAATCCCTACTTATTTTGTAATTCGTGGAAGGCTAAATCAAGGTTGATGATATCCTTGTGTGAATTTTTTTTCAAAATGTGAATTGTAGCCTTCAATTTAAATTCTATCTATGAAACATGAATTAAGACAACTTCCACTTTAGGCACTAATGAATCATCTCTTAAACCCTGAAAGACTGCTTGATCATTTTGCCTAGCTAACAACAAAGGTTTAATTTCATCAATCATCAATATAGTGTTGCTATCAGGAAAAGGGGAAGGAAGACCTAATTATACTAGATCTTCAATGTGTTGTTTCATATCTTTGATACCTTCTTTCACCACATCTAGAAACTCTTCACATTTAATTATTTCAGAATTTCAATTGAGAACTTCATTCACTCTTTTAGCAGTGATCATCCTATCACTATTCCTTGCTGCTGACAATGTTCCATCAATTGCATCATATAGCTTTTGTAGCAGCATTTAAGAGTCAAACACTCTCCCAAAAATAGTAGACAGAGTGTCTTCAACTAAAGTCTCCACCTTTTTGTACAATTTCTATGCATTTAGCAGAAAGGTTAGAGAAGGTTTGAGTTGAATAATCTCCTCAGAGATTCTTTTCCATATTGATTCATAAATCTCCTTAACTAGATTCAAAATCCCTACATTCTTTATCCTATTAGCCAACTCAAGTGTCAATTGTTCTATCATTTGTCACTTTGCTTAAAGTTGGGCCTATATAGCAATGGTATTATTCTACTCATTCAACAGCTTTTGTTGAAGTTGAGTAACCTGTAGTAGGCTTTCCTCACATTTTTCCTAAAATGCTACCTTTTCTCACCTTAAAGTTGTCACTGCATCTTTCACCTACATTAGCCCTACTTTCAAAGAATCATTTTGGGCCTGAATAGCCTGATGAGTCTGAAGAGAAATAGTATCTTGCAACTGTTTATTTAGACTATCTATTTCATTATTCTTTGTATTGATTTCTATAGTTAAACTATTATAGTTTGCCTTCTCTTGGGCTAGGTCAGCCTCCATCTTCTATAGCTTCTTTGATATTTTCAAATAATCCTTAGCTACTATAGAAGTGGATTCATTTAGCAGTTTGACCCTATCTTGGGGTCTAAAAATGGACATGTCTATAGCCACTGCATTCATTAGGTAATCTTTAGGTTACATCTACTTATTTGGCTTGACTATATTTGGTGACAAATGGGTCACCGTTAGTTGTTGTTCTATAGGGTCAAATTGTGACCTCATATGTGGTGTAGCCAAGGCTTTATTATCTTTCATCCTCTTTTTCTCCATCTTCTCTTTTCTATGCTTCTTAGTAGTATCTTCTTGAGTTTGGAAGGTAAAAGGAGAGGCAATGTGCCCACCTACAAAAGGATAACCTTGTGGCAAGCCATATGGAATAGCCAAATGTTGGCTAGGGGCAATCTGAGGAGGTACTTTCTTTGGGATAGAGGGGGAAAAGTGAGGTAATGATATAGACTGAGTATGGATAGATGGGGAAAAATGAGAAATAGGCACAATGGAGGTGACAAGGGACATTATTTGGCTTGATGGAATCATCATCCCTATAGGAGAAGAGAGAGATTGAGAAGGAGGAGAAATAATACTTACCTGAGGAGTAACCAAAGTAATCTATGATTGGTGCTATGAGGATTCTACCATCTCCTTTGAATCAAGTTGGAACCTTAGCCTCTTATGTTTCCTCGATGTTTCTTCTTTTGGTTGTGCTTCTTTCTCCTCAACATTTACCACTATTTTTAGTGGTGATTGTGTAAAACTAGGAACCCCAAGGGTTAACACTAATGGATAAGCTTTTTGTGGTGAAGATAAAACACTCTTTTTTTTTCAATGGCACTGAGAGATTGGGGCCAAACAATTACAACTATTGTAGCTGAGGTTTGCCATAGGGTCTACAATGTTTGACTAGATTCTACTCTAGCTTTTGGCTCTCCACCTTGTGTCTACAAATTGCTTGTATTAGGGCTAGAGATAGGATAAAAATGACATTCATCCTAGAGTTCCTCCCATTTTTTATCTGAATCCACATTTCCAAAAGAGTGAGTTATCTCACAAATCTCTTTTCTATATTTCTAATAGGCTTCTATTTTCTCAACATTCCAGTCTTTATTCTTTAATGTTCTTCTTAAACTAGAAGTCATTCTGATTTTAGGGTCAAAATATCTTTGCTTAACATAAAAATTATCCCATGGTCTATCTTGTTGAAGGGACAAATTCATCAATTTAACATAAAAATTAGGAATATATTCCCTAGGATTTTTCTTGTTTTCCCAAAAGGGATATCCCTCATGCATAATTCTGGTAGCAACCCTCTTAGTCCTAATCCATGAAGTTATGAAACCATTTGGGTCATATACCCATTTATCTTCAATTAGAGAGAAACCCAAGAAGGCTAGCTTTCTCACAACATGATCTCAACATCTCTGACCTCTAGGGCCATGTTGTTTATTACCCATGGAACATCATATATTTTCCTCTTTTTCTTCCCAGAGCCATATTCATTATCTATCATAGACACCTACTTGGTGACCTATAAGAATGCTAACATAAGGGTCAAAATCTTAGGTAGAAACATTGATTCCCCACTAAAACCATGGACTCTAATAATAGTATGATGGGATCCCAAAAAATAATCACAAGGAATAGTGTAATTGGTCATAATGCCTGAGACACTTGGATTCATTCTATTTACAGCTAGCTCTGAGCTCAGATGTCAAAAAGTAGGGGCAACAAAAAGTTCCCAAAATTTGTATGGGTCACTGGTTTTGGACAAGATATGTGTCCATGTAGACACAAGAATGGTCTTATGTAGACTGAAGCTTGGGTCATACATATTTAGATGCATGTGTTGGGAAAAGATGCTTGAATTTTGATACAACATGAGATGAAATAGATAACATGAATACCTAAAAACCCCTTTAAATTTGAATGGGTGAGTTGTTCAACCATTGAATATGCAATCTACTTAGAGAAATCAAGTTGATACTCTTGAGTCTTGTCAATAGTTTTCAATCTAAAAAGGATGGCCATTTGTTCTTCATAGATAGTTGTATCTTCTTTCATTCCAAAAATGAAAGCCATCATGGAAAGTGCATCTTGACTAGATTGTGTAAATTGTACTCTTACTGTTGGCAGTGTTAGCATAGTGGTATCATCATCACCTAATTGCAATTTTGATTTTAGAAACCTCAATTGAGTATTGACATTTGCCCACATTTTTTGCATTTTAGCAATGGTGGGAAATGTGGCTATCTTGTCATGATATAGGGCCAACATCTCTCTGATAGCCTTTGGTGTAATCTACACTATGAATAGACCCTATTGTATGGTATTTGAGGGAGCATGAAATAATTTGGTACATATTTCAACTAAGTCAGGGCATGGATGCACACCTAGGACAATGAATTATGCTAGTTGGGAAGTCCATATCCTCATTGTGAATGTTTTGTATTGTCTAACCTTGGCCCTCTAAATACATCTTTGATGTGTTCCTTCTCTTAGAGATTTGTTAGGCTTGTGAAGGATTAGGTCCATGATTTTATTTACAAAATCTTTCACCTTTGCTGGGTCATTTTCAAAACCAACTTCAGGGACTCTAGTCTACGGATAGGTCTTTAACGGTTGTGCAGGGGCTGAAGCATATGATTTGCTCATAAGAAACTTGTCAATGGATTTGTAAATCCCAGACCCTTGTTGTAAAGATTATGCTCCCTCCATATCTATATCTATTCTTGAAAATAGTGAATTGTGGTAACATGTATGAAGCTTTTGCAATAGGGAATGCACTTTTACTTAAATAGGTTTGCTATGAGCTAAAAATGCAAGTAGCAGGGGTTTTATAGTAGACGCAGGAATGTTTGAGACATGGTAAGCTTTAACTCTTGTTATGAGGTATTTATTGACCCATGAAGTCTCAAAATGGCATTAAGCCTAGATAACCATTAGTAAATCTCACTAAATCTTCATGGGACAATGAGTTAGACACGTCATGCAAGTGGTTGCATAAGGTACCTTAGGGAATTTAAGGATTTGGGAGATATTTAGTGTCAAGAGTTTTGGAAATTTTAGAAAAAGCTCTGAGCTGTGGCTACATGTTCAAATAACATTTATTTAGAAGAAAGAGTGGGAAAGACAAAATGGGAAAATAAAGCAACAAGGAAAGAAAACTATATAACTATGATACAAATAATTAGGTATATTTTCCTACCTCTTCGATCACAAAGAAATTTTTTGAAGTCTCTTATGGCAAGGAAACTTATGATGCTAGACAAGTGCTTGAATGGGATGGAGCTCTGGTGACCTACACTTCTTGTTTTCCACCTTAATTGGCCTGCATCTAAGTGGATCAGAGTCAAACATCCCCCCAACATATATGTACTCTTCTTGTTCTTTAAATCTTGTCAAATGCTAGTTATTTATGCTATTGTGTCTCATCAAGAAATCAATGGTTGTTGGCTCTCCACCCTATGTCTTTTGATATACATCATTTTTTGGCTTATCTCCCTCTGCCTCATGCTCAAGTTCCATTTCATGATCATCCTCCTTGATGACTTCAAAAATATCATCTTCAGATTTACCAACCTCTTGAAAGGACAAACCTAATAGTTTGTAACAATTTTGCATATTTATTTGAGTCTCAATGCTACATTCTTCACTTGTAGCCAGCTCACAGCCTTCTTGAAAAATATTGTAACCCACCCCAATGACTTCAAACAAGTCATTAAAAACATGATCAAGGAAGTGCCCATGCTCCTCATTGATGTCTTGCAAAGTGACAACAAGGTCAGAGATTTTCTCTTCTTCATTAGAGATAGAGGCAAAAGCTTGTAACTTATCCTCTAGTTCATCAAAGGTTGCACCTATGGTGATCTCCTTCTCATCTACATTCATGAAATATTCTTGACCAGCCATGAACTGATCACACTCCTCCTTAATTACTTCCTCCAAATAATATTCCTCTTTGAAAAGGGATGAAGTGGAAGATTGATGGTTATACATATGTGAAAGAGGAGATAATTCTTGAGCTAGAATCAAATGATTCTCCTCTTTCCATTTGTCCATCACTTCATCTATATCAAATGTTGCTTGAAAGATCTCTTAGAGGGGTGTAGATGGGGTGTGTTCAAATGTAGGATCTTTTGGTTGATCATCACCATGAGTAAGAGCAACCTAAACTTCTTCAAGGTTTTGAGTAAAAATTTTCTCTTCTTCCCTTCTGCCCCATGATTCCATCATTTGTTTCCAACTCATGACCTTAGGTTTAGAAATTTTTCCTTAAAAAGAGTCAACAATTTTATCTTCTTCAAGGTCCCCAGTTGGTTCATGATTTTCCTTCTTCCAACTTGGAATCTTGATATCATGCTAAGAGACCTGAGGATTGGTATAAGAGGTATCTTTTGGTGTAGGCTCCCTTCTAAGGTCTGAAATCTCTATCTCTCTTTCACTAAGAAATCTCATTTTTATCTCTAATTTCTCAATTTGCTTAGCTAGAGTCTTTATTGGAGCTCATAGGAATCATTAGATAAGTGGGGAGTGCATGAAGGTTGCCATGAAAAATAAGAATATTCTTGAGGAAGGGTGGGAGGGACTTGAAAGTGACTAGCCTCATTTTGTACCTCACACTCTTGGACAATGTCTTTCTCCTCCTTTCTACCCCATGATTCCATTGTTTATTTCCAACTCATGACCTTAGGTTTAGAACTTTTCCTTTGGAAAGATAGGGTTTCAAGGTGAGGGGAAAGTGAGGGTTTGGATTCCACTTCCCTTGTTGCCAACATAGATTACTACTTTTGAAGATTTTCCAATTCAATTTTTTTATCAAGATTAGCCTTAAATGCCAAACTTACTATTTTAGAACTTTCCTCAACATGATTGGGGAAAGGACCTTGACAGGCTAGACTTAGCTCATGAGCAGGGGTTGCATATGTCTGATATGAAACTTGGGGTACTGGATATGCAAGTTGATAGACTTGATAAGGCTACCTCTCATGAATATTCAGCTTCTCTTCCAAAGATGCAATCAAGCCACTCACATCCAACATCTCATTTGTAAGCCTTTGCCAATTTGCTCTTTCAATGGGAGCCCATTCACTTTAAACTAGATATAGTGCATTTCTTACTTGATGGATGACATGATTAGGGATTTCTTGGCCACATCCCCTTCTATTTTCAAGCTCTAATACATGCTTTTCATATCCCAGTAGTGCTTGTTTGAAGGTGGAAATGATATTAGGTTGAGTATGAGACATGACATATTTGGAGGACTAGGCATAAGACTGATATAGCTCATGACAGGGCTAAAACTAGTCATATTAGACCTATGAGGGGCAAAACTCATAACCATATGCATCCTTATTGCTTGAGGTGATTCCATGAGCAACCTAAGCTTGATTAAAAATATATGAAGGGGAATAAGACCCATAGTTCTAAGTAATAGAATTATACATGCCAAACAATGATTTCTTGATGGCTTTGATTCTTTCAAATAATCAGTGGTAATAGAAGATTGAGATCTTGTTACTGGTCCATAGCTCTAACTCCTTATAGCTCTCTATATACATCTTTCTTGAAATAAATTTTAAAAAAGTGTTGGTTGGTGTCCCACTGGGTGTGCCAAAAACTATTGATGCTTAAAATTGCACTGTTTCCAACACCAACAATGGGAAGTTTCAGGAATGTGGGACTTGAGACTTGAAACAACCTCCAAGTTTTAAAGAAGATGGATCTTCTATATCTCAAAATTATTTTGGGAAAAAGGATAGAAATTAAATAGAAACACAAATGCAATGAAATAAAATCTAATCATGGCAATGCGCCTGAATTTAATTCAACCCTCAATACTAAGCATAGTGAAAACTATATTTAAGATTCAATTACATTAAAGAGCAAACTAGGCATGATTAATGTAAAAGATGAAAACAATAGGATCAAAGGCTCACAACTTTAGATGATTCTTGCAATAACATAGAAAATATCAACAAAGGCACAAAACTCAGTCTTCTCAATTTTCTAGTCACATAAAAGGCACAAAAACATGCATAATTATACAAACTTTATAAATCAAGAAAATAGAACAAAGACAAATGATATTACTACTATAGCAATCAAAGTTTCATGACTTAGATGATTCTTGTAGTAACACAAAAAATATCAACAAAGGCACATAATTCAATTTTCTCATTAATTTTCTAGTTACATAAAAGGCACAGAAACATGCACAGTTATACAAACTTTCTAACTGAAGAAAATAAAACAAAGGAAAATGATATTATTGGCCATAGCATTAAAGTCAAATTCTCTCTTCCTCCTGATGATGATCTCTGTAGTGATCTCTGCACCCCTATTTATAACATCAAACTAGCTCTATATTCCCTACACGTTCTCAATCCAATGGCCTAACTAAATTCTAACTGAACTAGAAGTGTCTAACATAGGATATTTCTTAGATCTAAAATGTTCCATCTCCCTACAAGTTCATTGGCTGAAATAGATACACATGACACTTCCCACTGTGAAACGGGTGAGGACACTTGGCTGCTTCACTTACTCTACTTGAAAACCTTTCATTATTCAAAAGGCATCAGAAAATGACACTTGATAGCTTCTGATGCACTTGCTAAAGACACACGACACTTTTTACATAATTACTACTCTTTACTGTGTCTTTGCTCAAGAGTATTCCATCTTAGACATCTGTCACAGTCTGCTTCGTCAAATTTTAACAATCTATGGAGAATCGGACCCACAACACTTCTTGCTCAAACATCTTCAAAAAGAAAAAGGGATAGGTGGCACTTTTCATGTTTTTAACAAATGACACATGGCAGGTTCCACTACTTTTAGTTACCTTCTGAGAATCTTATAGAAGGTGACACATGTTGGCCTCCACGTCGCTTTGTCTATACTATATAAACATTCAAGCTTCATTTCATATTTACACAAATGATGACACTTGGTAGCTTCTATTTGCCTCATAAACAAAACCCAAGACCCACCACAATCTTTACTTATTGATGAAACAAAATGAAGATATTTTAGATGTTGACACGTGGTGGCTTCGGCTTTCTTTAGCTAGGGATACATGGTGTCTTATGTTGCTTTTAGGAAAACCAATTGAAATTTTTTGTAGTTGCCACTTGGCACCTTTTGTTTGACCTTGAGAAAAGCTTATTGATAGAATATTTTGAAACATATAAGAAACATGAGACACAGATGCCAACACTTGTCACAATCCACTGAGTTACCATAAGATACGCAACACATTCTGAGCAACTTATAGAAATTACAAAATGTTCCTTGGTCGATGACACTTGGTAGCTTCTATGTGACTTTGATACTTAGACAAAAAATAGGTGAAAATAAACTCATGCCTGTGATGTGAGTCAAAAACTTCACTGTCTCGAACCAAAATGCACAGGGACAAAACTTGGAGCATGCAACTAAAAATCAAAATAAAATGTAGATTATTTTTTACTCTACACTAACATCTTATCTTGTGGGACATATTTTTGTCTAATATCTTGTCTTATAGGTTGCCCCTCAATATTTTCAATTTAAAATATTAATTGTTTATCTTGTAGGTTTCCCTTTCAAGAGTGCTAAATCAAACTACTAATCATTTTCTTGTAGGCTTCCTATCAAAGGCATTTTGGCATCTTAAAAATCATTTTTGAAAATTTTAATAATTTTAGTCACCTTGTTTAAATCATATTGTATATTCTTGTATATTATTACATCTTGTATATATCTTACATATAAATAATCAGTTAATTAATCTTTTGTTGGTCTGCCTATTTCTCACCCTAGGTCTATGGGGGTGTATGATCTCCTCATTGCATTATTGCAATGATTCTTAGAGGATTAAAAATCACTAATAAACCCTCCAATATTTATTTTCTAGGGATAATGTGATGTGAAATTGACACTTATGCACTTGCCATATTCTTAGGGTGATAGTGACTATGGATTTCACCACTAGACACTAATCCACACTCTATGTTCTAACAGAGTATAAATATCAGTAATAGTTATCATTAAAATAAGTGGTTAACCCCATACAAGTCATCTATGAAGGGGAAGAATTCACTATATGATCCAAAATTTAGATAACACCCTACACATACTGGGGCCCCACCATACATCCCATATATCAGGGATGGCCCTAGAGAGCTCGCTCATCCTAGATTAAGAAATTATGACCATGATAGGTGACTTGTTTCTAAAGTTAGGATCAACTCCCAAGTTGCTTTCTTGTGCAGATGATATTGAGAGGGTTTGGGAGATTTTATAATGGGTCATTATCCTACAACCTTACCCACTATTATTTTAGATGGTATAGTCATCAGGTTACACACCCAAAATTAATTTACTAATCTTCAATTTTTGGTCTATTTTATTTGGTGTGTTTTATGCTAGACCGATGTAATTTATGAGCCAAGTCATCCTTTCACCCAAACCTACACATGCTTACCTCAATATTTTGCACATAATAATCATCTGTATATCCTTGCCTCATCATTATAACATAATTTACATACTTAATCATCATCCTCATATACATATAGTCTTTTTACATCCTTTTACTTGTCTCATCCTATCTCCCATCATTCCCTTTTCATCATCCCATCCTAGTCTAATAATATCCACCAATCATTAGTTATGTCCCTATCACCTATGTATCCTAATCAAGTCTTGTCATCCCTCCATCACATCTTATCATAGTCCAACCTCACATTATTCATATATCCTTAAAAATAATCATCCATAACATCATCTTTGTTACTTATTCCACCTTTTCTATAGCCATTCTTGATCACTTCCTAGTGTAGTCTCATCCATCCACATTACCTATATATCCAATCACATCTTATCCTAAGTCCACTTTATCCATAACCAATCATTTATATAGATCTTATATTACCTACTCACCTTATCAACCTATTCATTATCATAATCCAACCTAATTCAGCCCTTTATTTTTACTAATCCTATATTAAATTCTATAGTCATACTTTTGATCTTTGTCCACATTGGCAAACAAATCTCTTCATCAGGGTCGTCATCATTAGCTTGTGTGTGTCTAATCAAGTTTGATTTGATATCATAATCCCATCATAATATTTAATTTTATTAACTTAGTATTGATATATTCTTAATACAATCAATCCTAATCAGAATTAGTCTCTTGGGCTAGTCTATCCCCCTATCAAATCTTAGAGCTTGTCATAGCTCACACATTCAAAATCTAATCCTAATCATCAAAGTCTAGCTCATGACATAATTAGTCTACTTGAATATTTACTTATCCCATCAAACATAACACCACATCAAACATTTATTCAAACTTGAAATTTCACTAAAGTTAGCCTTTGTATAAATTAGTTTCACACATTCAATATACATCCTTTAATCTTAATGTTCAATCCCTTTCCCCTACCAATTAGGGTCAACAAACCACATCATCCATATTTTCTCCCATCCTTATCTATGGCATCCATTTTTTTTGTTCAATTCATTAATTGAGCACTACCTTATCTCCAATAGGAATATGCTCCTTTCTTACCTTCTTGAGATGATCACTCCATCTCTTACAAGCTTTGACCCTGTCCACCCACCATTAGCTCTAGTCCAAAACCATCCATGTGATTCCCATTCCAATCATCCTTTCACTAATCATAGCCAACCATCTACCCCTTCCTACACTAGCAAAGGTAATCCCATCTTGGGCACCTCATATATTACTAATCTACTAATCTTATTGCATCAATAGACATTTGATCCAAAGTCCAATGCTTCCACATATAAGTCACGAATCAAATAGGGCCTATATACTTCTCTTCTGCTATCCTTAGAATCCCTCTTCCACTAGCTTATTTTCATTAACATCATGGTCTATCTACCCATACTACATCTCAATCCTACTAAGCCTAAGCCTTTTTGGTTTAAAACTAAATATATACAATCAAAAATGCATCATGTCTATAAATCAATCTTGGATCAAAGAAGATAGAGCATACCTACTCTTCTCATTAGGGATACAAGCGAGAGCATGACCAATATGGGGATCCACTAGACCTATTTAGGGAATCACTTGTCACAATATATCATGATAGGAAGGGTTCCAAAGTCTACAGTCTAACACAATCATATAAAACCCCTAATGGAGTCCTAAGGTTTAAAACATTCACCTATTCTAATAATAAGAAAATAAATCTAATCTAGTGTGCACCATAGCTTTTAACATAAAGTGGGGGTTATAAACAATATACAAACATGTATAGGGAACCCCAATTGAAGTAATTATTGTAGAGAGGATTATAAAGTAAGTTAGTCAAGTGTTAGTCCATAAACAAAGAAACATGCATAAAGAACTAACTAACCAAGCCTATCTATTCTTTATATCCTATGGGAATTACAAAGGATAACAAGAAAAAAATTAAAGAAAGAATTCACCATATTAACTTCCTAAATGGATTTTCCATACTTATGTGGCTCAAAAACATGTCCTCCCTTGATCAAGTATCCTTGTATATATCAACAATGGTGGTAATCTCCTTCAATGCCTTAATAAAACTCTATAAAACCTAGGCTCTTAATTGTAAATCACTAAACTAACCTATGAATGAAGCTTTGTGGAAACAATTTAGCATTATAACTTTGGAATGATCAAGCCTTGGAGATATTTGATCATAATAACCTTGCACTAAAATAACTTAAAAATGATGTCCATGGCCTCTCTATTTATAGATTTTTGAGATTAGTTAGGATCAACCTGAACCATCCATATCAAGATTGAGATGTATGGTTAAGGATAATCCTAATATTTGGAATTAAATCCATAATTATCCTCATCATGCTCTTAGAATAAGTGGCATTGAAGAGGAATGGGAGGTATTAACTAGGCATGGGTGACCCATAATCTTGATATTTTATGCAATTATGGCTTGATGGATGCCACCCCATAGATGATGTCACTAGGTGATGTAGATAATAAGAATCAATTTTCAAAAATAAATATTTAACAACTCTCATGGAAAATCCACTTAAGATCTTAATTTGGATTAGTTATCCTTAGACAAGGTTAATCAAAATTTATGCAATTATTTGAAAATTGACTCTTAACTAATCGAAATGGTCAAAAAGTCATATTACTATGTCACAATTTGACTCGAGAAGAATTAGAAGGTGACGGTAGATGTGTTGGAACCATATTCCCATTTATGATATTGAAAATAATAAATAACAAAGGTACATGATGTATACTAATGAATTAAAAGAAAAGAGTGATCTAGAGCACTAAATGGTGAAATGGTCATTTTGACTCAAAATGATCTGATCAAAGTTGGTTGGCCAATAAAATGCATTGCCCTATTTAGGGATACTTTGACCTAAAATGGCACTTGTAAATGACAAGTTCAAACCATTTATGATGTTTTATAGATTTTAACCTAAGATGTACACTTGAGTATAATTCAAGTAAGATTGACAATTTCAACACAAATGGTGTTAAGAATTGGATGTCTACATTTTGTCCCTATTTGAGAAGGTATAACAAGACATTCAGGTGAAGCAACATATTTTCAAAGAAAATAATTGTAAAGAAGAAATTGGAATAGACCCATGATTCCCCCTTGAGAGGAC
The DNA here is from genome assembly GCA_037957365.1 of Torreya grandis. NCBI lineage: Eukaryota > Viridiplantae > Streptophyta > Pinopsida > Cupressales > Taxaceae > Torreya > Torreya grandis. The sequence continues at coordinate 1,112,062 of JARHVA010005725.1, forward strand.
ATACTAGGATGAAAGAGAAGGATGGACTCTCAAAAAGAGAGAGAAAGTGAGAGATTAACCTAGGGAATAGATCAAATCTAGATGAGCTAATGATTGCACAAGCGATTACCATCAATGATAAAAAAATATAATGAGAGGTATAATAGGCCCCAGAGATAGGGGGAATGGGAAAGATACAATCCATAAATGTAAGGGACACATTATAAATGTACCCAATTTGAGAGTATAAGATGTATGCTTATAACATTGATCAATCCTGAGACAAATTGCACACTAGAATAATGCCATCATGGAATATAATGTGGAGAGCTTGGAATTAGAGGGAAAGGGAGAATGTTCTACTTTAGGAGGTGAAGCATCACTATAATGGGGTCTTTAAAGATAAGATAATAAGAATTACTCTAGTAGAGCAAATTTGATCATAATAAAATAGTTGTACCTTAGTAGGGCAAATCTTGATCATTGATAAAGAATAAATAATGATTTTTTCCTTATAGATCTAATTTAATTCAGGTGTGGTTCAGATATTTGGCCCTAAAATGGGCAATTGGAAATTAAAATAGCTTAAGGATATAACTCAAAAGATAGGTTAAAGTGAGTGGGTGCAAACATACATGTGATGCTGTAATGGCTTAATAAAAGCCATATAAAATCAAGAACATGAGAATGCACAAAGTGATGAGAGAGATGAAAAGAAGAATGAAGATAGCTATGATGACCTCAATAGAGATAGAGCATTACCTACATAGTTCCATGGATTCATGTTTGAACATGAACTTTAGGCCAATGTAGTTCACCCATGTTTAGGAGAGAATGGAATGAAGAATGATGAAAAATGACCAAGAATTGATAAGAATTACAATGTATGCAAAGAGATGCACATCTAAACATACACAAAGAAACATAAAAAGAATTATAGGTTTTACAAAGTGTTCTTGAGAATAATTTATCAGAACTGATGTCAATGTTAAGACTTTGAGACCTGAGCACAGAGTGCTTGATATAGCAAAAGAAATTAGGAATCATAAGTTTGAATAACTTAGAATGACATAATATTCCTATTGCACTAATCTAGTTCAAATGTGAATATCTATAACTAAGGATAATGGTAAAATAATGACCAAACGTAGAGTTACATTGATTTACATTTAAACAAAAAAGCAAAAATAAAGATAAAGATAAACATGAATGAACCTAACTTGAAATTAAGATATGATCTATCAAGACTTAATTAGGAACAAAAATGTTTTTTTTTTAAAAACGAAATGCAAGAACATCTTAACAACATGAGACCAAGATATGAATAATCAATATCCATGTGGACCATTATGGTATTGTTGAACATGAAAGAAAAAAGCAAAATCAAATAGAAAAAAAATCAAGGAAACACAAGACCAAGAATAGAGATAAGAAGTAATAAAAAGAGAAAAAGATAAGATATAAAAGGAGAGGTTTGAAATAACAAAAAAACACTAAGAAAACCCAAATAAACACACACAAACAAAACACCAAGTTAGTGTGATTTAAAGACAAATGTTCATGTATGTGTGATAGAGGTGTTACTTTCCACCACATCATAACAAAGAATAATGACAAAAGAAATGGGGGAAGATAATAAAAGGAAGGGGTTGGCTGAGCTGACTCCAAATGTATAAGATAAGTGGATGCTACCTACATAGTTCCATGGATGCATGTTCCAACATGAACTTCAAGCTAAATGTAGTTCTCCTTAGGAAATGGGATAGAAGGAAAATTATGATTAGACTAGCATGATTAATGTTATAGAATAAAAGGAAGATATCAAAAACAAACAAGAATGGTCTGGTAAATAAGAAGCTAATGAGATAAGAAAGAATGATCTTGAAAAATGGCAAGTGCATGGGATGAGATGAAATGAACTAGTGTTCCTGTGCTTGTAAAATGGCAAGAGCATTATTTCTTAACAATTGCTTATAAAACAATGAGAGTGTTCAAACATAGCAGTTTCTCATAAAATGGTGAGAGAATTCAAACATAATGGGTGATCATAAAATGGTGAGAGAATGGGATGGTGGAATGGGAATGTATAAATGTATAGAAGTGTGAGACAATGTTTTTGTTCTTTTGTGGATCATGTTATAATATTTTTGGTATTTTCAAAGTATATCTAATGTTTTTATTGTTTTTTGGATAATATAAGCACAAGGTGGGACCATCTAGTTGAGGATATGCTCATCCTAATAGCAGAGGTTCTAATAAGATAACTAAGCCAGTTATAGTGGCCCATGCTCACAAATTAGTGAGAGCAAGGTTCTTGATAAAATAAGAAAGAAAAAAAATATTTATACTGGAAAGAGGTGGTTGTTCACCTATCAAAAGCTATACAAGATTGTCTAAGATGAACCACTTTGTAGAACCACTACTGAAGATGCTCATAATGCTTATGAGACATAATCATGATCATAATTGGTTAAGGGACAAAAAGTGTTAAAGCTTATAACATGTCCTATACAAGACAAATAATATGCCTCACAAAGAGAGAAATCCAAAATGGGATGAAGAATGTGCTTAGAGTACTAAGAGTTCAAAGCCTTTACCATCAGGATTCACAAAAAGTAGACCAGGATAGTATAAAATGCAGTCAAGATAAGATAAAACGGTGGGATAAAATTATGATAGCATAATTTTCCCCTAAGTTAGGGGTCTTATAGATAATGGTTCAAATCTATTCATGTGTAGAATCTATTAAGGTGTATGATGATCATGGGCTATGAAAGTTCTTCACCATTAGGTTTAGCCAATCGATATGCTCTTGATCCATAGTTTGCCATGGAAATGTATGATCCTAACCAATTAGGCTAAAACATGCCTTTGTTTTTGGGTTCAACATTCATGTTTTTATGGTTCTCTTTCAAGAATAGGTCACCAATCTCAAATTCTCAAGGGAGAATGCATTTGTTGTAGTTTCTCTTTAATATGTTTTGATAGGCCTACAAGTTTTTTAGGGAAACCAAACACGTACCATCAAGAATTTTTAGTTCTTATAGCCATGAGGCTCTATAGTCTTCGTCATATTCAATGTAATCTAATGATATTTTTAATGATGGGATCTCAATCTCAATTGGGATGATATTTTTAGTACCAAAAACAAGGGATTATAGAGTAGTTCTAGTTGGTGTACGATGATTGGTTCTATAAGCCCAGAGGGTAGGAAAGAGTTACGAGTGCCAATTATGACCAACATCATTGATAATCTTTTTTAACATGGCTAGAATGGTTTTATTTGATGCCTTAGCTTATCCATTGCCTTATAGGTTATATGGAGTGGATTTATTGTGCTTGATCTTAAATTTTTCACAAAGAGCTTTCACATCTTGGTTTACAAAGGATCCACCATTAGTAGATATAATATAGGTTGGGATGTCATATCAATAGATGATATGGTAATGAATAAATTTGGATATTTATTTCTTGGTAACATAAGTGAGAGGAATGGCCTCAATCCACTTGGTAAAGTACTCAATCATAGTCAAAATGTGCTTATGGCCATTTAAAGATGTTAAGTTGATTTTCCCAATGAGATCAAGACCCCATGTTGAGAACAACCATGGTGTTGTAATTGGCTGCAATGGTAAGGAAGGTGCATGTATCAAGTTGTCATGCTGCTAATAAGGAACACACTTATTTACATAATTAAAAGCATTTATTTCCATTTTGGGATAATAATAACCTATTCTAAGAAGTTTCTTTGCTAGGACTACACCATTAGTATGGGCCCCACACATTCTTTCATGAACCTCCTTAAGTGTTAGCTTGGATTCTCCCAAAGATAAATAATGAAGAAGCATTCCATCATAGACTTTTTGATAAAGCATGTTTCCAAGGAAGATATAATGTGTTAGGTGATGAAGTAAAAGTTTTTGTTGGTTATTGGAAAGGTTGGTAGGAAAGACATGGCTATGAAAATATTTATAAAAATTTTGGTATCATGGTTGCTCAAGTGAGAGATTAGGATCAACAATAGTGCATATCCTCTCTGAATCTGATAAAATATGTGCTAGATAAAGAAGACTTTCAATCAGGAACTGATACTGTTTATCACTATCATTAATTTGAATCATGGAACCAATTTTTGCCATGGCATTGGTATACTTGTTAACTCATGGAACTTGCTCAAACTATAGAGATTTAAAATGTCTTTTAAGATTATTATCAATTTTATTGTAAGGGAAAAGACTATCATCTCTTTTTTGATATTGATTAGTTATCTAATTTATGATTAATTGTTAATCTCTATATACCTTTAATCTTTGAATATCCCACTATATGGAAAGATGGAGCCCTACAACCAATGCCTCATATTCATCCATATTATTTACACACTAAAATTATATAGGGAAGGCTTTGGGGATCAAATCCCCTTACAACATTATCAACAATATGCCATCTCTAGATCATTAAGATGTGAAGGATACATAAAAATAGAGTGTCCACTATTTAATCTCTTGTGATGCTTATTCTATCATCACGATAAAATCATCTAAAAGTTCAAAGTTGATAGGTTGAGTGGCTTTAATAGGATCTTCTACAAGTTGATTTTTAAGAATATGCCCTTTGATTACCTTCTAATTTTGGTACTCAATGTCAAACTTGCTGAGGAGCATAATCTATTTAACCATGCATCCTTGGAGAGATAATTTAGATAAGATTAACTTGAGAGGATCTACTATGATGATAACAAAATTTTTATTATTTAGCATATAATGTCATAATTTCTAAGTGGAAAACACCATATCTAAACATGCATTCTCAATATGCATATAATTATGTTCATATGCTACCAATGTGTGGCTTAAATAATAAATTTTATTCCTTACCATGATCATCATGCTGAGCCAAAATTGCCCCCAATGCATATTCCATGGTTGATATGTAAAGAAGTAGTGGCTTTCCTTTTGTTGGAGGGCATAATATTGTTGGATTGGACAAGTATATTTTAAGCTTTTCAAATGCTATCTGACAATATTCATCCCACTAAAATATCACCCCTTTCTTTAAGAGATAGGTAAATGGGTGGCACTTATCTACCAATTGAGAAATGAACTTATATATAGAGTGGATCTTGCCTTGTAGATCTCATAAACTATTTAAGATTGTTGGGTGGAGGCATTTTCATAATAGTGGTGACCTTTGTAGGATCAACTTTAATCCCTCATTGTGATATAATGAACTCTAGAAATTATATTGATGTGACTCCAAAGACACATTTCTTAGGATTCAAGAAAAATTTATATGCATGAAGCCTCTTAAATATTCTTCATAGAATGTCAAGTGTCCACCTCTTATTCTTGATTTTGCTAGTATATCATCAACATAGTCCTCGACAATGTCATCCATCATGTCATAGAAGATGATAGTCATTTCACATTGATATGTGGCTCTATCATTATTTAAACCAAATGGAATCACTTGGTAATAGAATGTCCCCCATAAAGTGGTAAATGTAGTCTTATGCTAATCTTCAGGGGCTATCTTGATCTGATTATAACTAGAAAATCCATTCATTAAGGATAGTATCTTGTACCCAGTAGTTGAGGTGACAATCATGTTGATGTTAGGCAGAGGAAAATCATCTTCAGAACATGCCTTGTTGATCTCATAAAAAATAATACAAACACATATGCCTAGGGTATTTTTCCTTACTAACACTGTGTTAGAAATCCATTTTAGAGTAGTCTAATGGTCTAATAAAATGGCTCCTAACAACTTCTCTAACTTAGCCTTTACCAAAAGGGTGATACGTGGATGCATCTTTCTTAACTTTTGCTTGACTGGTTTAGTATTAGGGTGAAAAAATAGATGATGCATAACTAAATCTAGATCCAAGCCTGACATGCCATAATATGCCCATACAAAGATGTTTATGTCATCCTTAAGAATGGATATAATTTGTTCAAATTCTAATTTAGTAAGGGAATCTCCAAGATAAACATTTTTGGGATCCTCATAGGTTCCCAAATTCACTAGTATTATGTTTTCTATAAGGAGTGTGGATCCATATTCTATAATTGTAGGAGATTGATGATCATGATCATCTTATTCTACCATATCTTCTTTTTTTTCCTCCTAAAGATCTAGATAATATGAAGAATCAGAATCTACCTTCTTAGGTAAAGGCCAATTGGAAAAGACCTCTACAAACTCAAGATCAAGATGCTTAAATATTTGATGTTGATCTAAAGAGATGCTTGTAATATCTGTAGAACTTGGGTTAGATGGACTTTCTACATCCTGAGGGGATGAACAAACTTTCTTGCCTAGGAGCACCTAAAACAAGGTTTCACTCAAAGGCTTGTCTTTATCTTTACTTTTTCCCTAATCAACAAGTGCCTCAAAAAGGTTTTCACCTAAAGATATCAATGTTTGTTATTTATTATGACTAAGAAATTTTGCCTACTCTCTAATGTAGGCAAAATAATTCAATGAAAAATCAAAACCCTATATATGATCCCCAATGGGGAATGCATCTCATAGGCCCATGTATTTTGCAATTGATTCTTCATTTTGAAACTCATCGAGGCATATGACTAAATTTTGTTGATCCCAATCTATGAGTTAAAGATGGAAAAACCCTAGGTTACAATGAGTGTTTGCTTTAGGATAGGAAGTGCCAATGGTATAGATATAATGTCCTACTTCAGGAAGGGAAGCACCACTAGGATGGGTTTTTACTTCAGGATGGGAAGCTCCAATAGGTGTTATGGTCAATATAACATTTGAATCAAATAAATGTAAATTAGTAAGTTTATTGAAAATTCTATAATGGGATGTTGCATCACTTCTAGGAGTCTCATTACTAGTCACTTTATCAGAATGACTACCAAATGTTATGAGGTCATCCTCTAGTGGTTTAAATCTAATACCATGATTCTTATTGATAACTCTAGTTGAGAAGGGCTCTAAAATTCCTTGTGCCTGGGGGTCAAGGCCTTTCCCTATTTAGTCAAGATGATCTTATTAGCTTGTTATGGATAGGATACTTTAGATTCTAATAACAATATGTAAGGCCCTTAGAATATTACCAATCTCTTTCAGTAATAGCCTCTCAATATTTCTTTCATGCAATTATAGGTACCAAAACCATAAGAGGTTTTGGTTGCTTCTTATTTGGTTGCCAAATATGATTAGGTCTGTTAGAGGTTTAGGAAGTTTTAGGCTTACCAAATTTTTTAGGGGATTTTGGTAATTTTTCAATATAGAGGACATCCTTCAGATGATATTTAGAAATTCTTACATCTTTAATAGTCACTTACTAGCTAATATTGCATGAAATGGATCAGTTGAGGTGGAGGCTAGATCACTAGGTTCTATATAATTAGATGGAGATGGATGAGAAATGATGGCTTTATTCTTCTTTGTAATGAATTTAAAACTGGGCAATAGTTATAATTTCAAAACTCTACTTCGAGATGTTTGTAATATTGGTATGGCTATTGATCAACAAGAATAGTAACCTTAATCCCATCATGGGGAAACTTATGGCATTGGTGAAGAGTAGATGGAACTACCTATAATTCATGGATAGGATGACCATGAAGTATGTTATAAGGAAGCTCAATATCCATAATATGGAATAACGTGTGATGAGGAATAGCCCCAATAATGATTAGTAACTAAATTGTATTAGATGACTCCCTCTCGACATTATCGTAAGCCTTGATTGTATTAGTCTCTAGCTGAATGTCTTTGTCCATGTAACCCAATCATCTTACCAATTTAAGAGATATTATGTTCAACCCTAAACCATTATCTATATGAACCCACTTGATCTTGTGATCCACAATGATTATCTCAATGTATAGTGGGTTATTGTGGTTTGGGCCAAGGGTAGACATGTCTTTTTAATCAAATGTGATTTACCAAAATGGAGACAAATATTCAATTGGGTTTTGGAACTGATCAAGGTTTATATCATTAGGCACAATAGACTCTTGTAAAAGTTTGTTGATGATGGTTTTATGGACATCATATGTCTGCAAGAGTTATAATATCAAAATTTATGTAGGGGTTTTATCTAATTGGTCCATTAGACTATAAAGCCTTTAAATTGTGGATTTAACTAGTTTGGTCTTTGTTGGGATAGTATTTGGCTTTGGAACCATTGCACAATGTTCTCATTAGGTTTATGGAAAGTAGTGAGTGAAGGGCCCTAGATGGTAACTCATGGGTGTCTAATTGTGACTGCATAACTTAGAAGTGGTAAGGAGTCTTTATAATTAAAAGGATGAGGTAAATGGCCTTAGATGGTGATTCATGGGTGATTAATGGTATTATTATAATTTTGGGTCAGTGAGGAGCCTCTAGTAGAATGGTACTATTATTTAGGATTAGTAACCCATGCAAATGGAGTAGCTTCATGATGATGAGAACTTGAAATGGTATTACTAAGGGGATAGGGTGATGAACCTATAATCATGGGTCTCATGTTGTGAGGAGCATGAGATTGGCCACATGGTGTCACAGTAATAGTGGCAATGTTGGTTACAGAAATGTGTCCCATAGTGTTATTATAGTCGTAAGGCACTTTTTTATAATCCAAATTATTAGTGTGGGGATCATGATCCTGATTATTCTCATTATAATTTTGACCCTATTATTGGTTTTGATTCTACCTCTATCCTTGATTATGACCATTTTTATTATTTCTTGGTGGTGGTGGATCATGTCAAGGAAAGGGGTCTTTATAGATTCCCATATCCTAATTTGTGTCCTAAATAGGGGTGAACTTAATTTATAGCTCACCATTTTCAATAAAGTCCTCAATAATATGTCACAATTAAATGAAATGATATGCACCATGACCAACAACATAATGAAAGTTACACCATTTGTTCTCTTTAAACCAGTCTAGTTTTGGCTG